>OX451737.1:1025536666-1026736666 GCA_948472305.1 Vicia faba
CTGAGCCAAACTCAAACAAAACCCTAGCAATCTGCTTGAACTGTTCCAGAATCCATGAAAACCCTAATTTTGTATAGATTGATAAGAAAAAGTCTGTTTGACTGATTCTTATGCCAATTTGAAAAATCATGAAAAGCCTGAAGCTGTGGTTTCTTGTGGAAAAAGAGGAGGGCAAATTTTGGGGTATAACAACAACTATCTCAACGACCAACAAAAATAAGTTCCAGATTAATACCTATAACAAGCTAGGACAACTATCTGTGGACAATCGACTGTAGATTAATACTTGTAACAAGCCATGAAAACTATCTACATGAGAAGATTGAAGATTAATACCTTTAACAAGATAGGAAAGCTATCTTTCTTTCTCTTAGGTCAGAGATTAATACCTAAAACCAGACAAGACAACTATCTCAATGACCGATAAAAGAAAGTTCCAGATTAATACCTGAAATAAGAAAGGACAACTATCTGTGAACAACTGATTGTAGATTAACACCTGAAACCAGACAGGAAAACTATCTACATGACTAGACGAAGTAATCTTACACGAGTTTCTTCTCAGGATATCCAGATGCAGTCTAACACATACTCATCCTGAAGCAATCTTACACGGATTTCTTATCAGGATCTCCAGATGCAGTCTAACACAGACTCATCCTGAAGCAATCTTACACGGGTTCCTTCTCATGATCTCCAGATGTAGTCTAACACAGACTCATCCTGAAGTAGCCCAAAATAGGCTCCTTCTCATATATCTTCGGATGCAGACTAACACAGACTCATCCTAAAATAGTCCTACACAGGCTCTTTCTAATACATTTTCATGTAATGGTTAATTCCATTATCCCTAGCAAGTTACTTTGAAGCCTGGATTACAACCAGAAAGCAACAAACTCTCATCTCTCTAGTATAAAGATAACTCCATAGTAGAGTTTTGGACAACTGAAGCTCCTAGACTTTATTCCCCATAGAGTTTTCCTCAAGCGGGAGAACAATAGAAACCCATATTCCCCAGCAGAATCCTCCTCAGACAACAGGAATAGAATGCCCCACAAAGGGACCATTTATGAAATCAGCATCTACTTTAGATGGCATCTTTAAGCCCATCTCCGACGACTCTCTGTCATCTTCTCCAAATGGCATCTGCAAGGCCATTCCCGACATCATCAACTATCGGTGTTAATTCATACGAGTGAAAATTTCTGGGCACTCTAGTGTTCAATCATCTTTCACCTTCAGATCACGAAAGGCAGACAAGCCAATCTAAATCCTCAGTTTTAAGAATATTGAACAGGGGAAGTTGTTGTACCCCAAAATTTTCCCTCCCATTTTTACTCAATACATGCTCATTGAGGTCCTCAATTGTTCAAGGTTGACCAAAGAATTGATCAGACAAATTCTCCTCCTAAGTAATGAACCTCCAATTAGGGTTTCACTTTTCACCAATATTTTTGAGCTCCAAAGGCCTCAAGTGTTTTCCAGGGTCCTAATATGTCCTCAATATTGTCCATGCCAAATTTCATGCCTTGCACAACAAGTTTGCTCAGTTAATTGCCCAAATATTTAAAAATCAACTATATTAGGTCAAAAGTCAACTATGGCCCACATACAATCAAACTTCAAGGTTTTTGGTCAACATCAACATTTTGAAATTATATCCATCATTTTATCAAGGGTTGATCATGATTCCTCAAGAAATTCTCCCAATCTATCAAAAGTCAAGAATTGCTAAATTAGGGTTTCTATAGGAAAAGTCAACTGAACTTTGAGCAGGCATAACTTTCACATACTTCATCCATTTTTCCTCAACAAAAGCTCATTTTGAAGAGAATCAAATTCCCAATAACTTCTCGTTTGTCCTCAAGTTCAATAAATGCACCATTTGAAAGATACAAGCTCATACGTTACAGGTCATTTTCAGAAAGTCAACAAAAGACACTTTTTACCAAGACCTTTTACATCAAGATAAATTCTTCAAATGTAAAATTGATAAAAAAGGGATTGAAGTAGACATCTTGGGATTTCCAAAAAGTCCAATATCATCATAATGAGATAAAAATTGAGCAAGTTATGGGTTTCCCAATTTGGGGAAATTTATGAAAATGCAAAAAAGTCAACTTAGAACAAAAAATGCATTTTCAAGTTCATGGACCTGTTATTTGGGATTAAAGCATGCTCATGACTTACTCAAGGACCCGTAAACTCATTCTTACCATGCCTTGCAATTTCTAGCTATTTTATTATCATTTTATTTTATTTTATTCAAGTAAATATAAAATAAAATGCATAAAATAATGGATATTTGTTTTGGACATATGCGCTGACATTTTGGATTAATTTTAGGCCCAAGAATCTGTGCCAAGATGTCCAAGCACATTCAAGGATGGAAATGGCATGGAATCTTCATTTTTAGCATGTTTTCAAATTTTGAATAATGGCTTTAAATATGACCTTAATGCCTTGGATTCTTTCCTTGTAACCTTGCTCCCTCCTCTCCTTTATTTATACAAGCCATGTGCAATATTATGGACGGACACATTGCCTCAAGAGTGCTTTCAAGAATTCAAAAAATATCAAAGTTGTGAAAATCTGAAACTCATTTCACAACTATTTTCAGTCAAAACAAAGGGCTCAAGCGTGATCCTGAGGTCTCCAGGGATCATTCTCGTACCTTGCACTAACCTGAAGCGCCATGGAAATCGTTCAGCCTATTCACCAGCCTGAAGTAAAATTTTGAAATTCGAATTCTTAATCTACATGTTATTGAATGATTTTATGTGTTGATTCATTTTCAGGACCTTCATTAGGACAGGACGGATGCCTCGCATGAGAGGTTTAGGGCCTAGAATGTTGAATGCCATTGTTAGGGAATCCATGGTTGTTAAGGGTCGATCTCTTGATTCAGGGTTTTCAGGCCAATCTAAGGCCAGATTCGAGACTAGGGCGTGATTTTGTATAGGATATGGCTTTTGTTTTTTCTTTAAATTGCTTGTTTTGCAGGAACAAGCTTTGGATCAGCCGGAGAAGGTGATCAGAGGTTTGACTCTGGTCGCTGACTCCGGTAGCTTGGGTGTCACAACGCCATTGGCCCATTTAAACTCAGCATACGTTTTTTATTTCAAATATACTTCTGACTCTGCTTTATATATTTTATTGTTTTGTTATTTGTATAAACGAATGGTAAAGCAGCACGGTTGGTGAAGGGAACGCGTGTGAAGGGGAGAGACCTGGATTCGATACCCAGGTTTGGATTTTGATTTTTCTAACATTTCCTTGCAGGATTCAATGTGTTACCTCCCCAAGCGCCTACCATATGCCTTCACATCTGGGCCAGCGAATATCAACAGGGTAAAGATCCAATGCTCCCAGTGGCTAGAGACCATGGTGTACCCTAGGGTGCATTCCCCACCAGATTGAACGCAGGAGTCTGGACTGGCCTTGTTTGGGCCTAACAAATTGCAAATTCTTATCCCCCTATTTGCTTTAGACATCAGGCCCAATTTGCTTCCTTTTTTTATTTTATTTGTTTATTTTCTTTTAATCATTTTTTATATAATAATATAAAATCAGAATAATATTAATAATTAGACTTAGGATTTTTCTAAAATTAATTAACTTAATTATTTTGACTTGTTTTAATTAATTTAAAATCAATTAGAATTAGATTTATTTCATTCAATATTTTCTTAATAAAAATACAAAAATATTAGAATTAGGTTTAAATTCTTTTAATATTTATTTTTTTAATTAAGTTTAGATTTAAGGTAGTTTAATCATTTTCTTAATCAAAAATAAACAAAAAAAGATTTATTTATTCATCTAGAACTTTTTAGGTTTTTAGACGTTTCTTTCCATTTCGCACGCGTTGTTTATTTTCACATTTTTTATATATACTAATGTATCTGCTGATGGAATATAATAGAATTAACTAGGGCTTTTATTGTTTTCTATATTTCCCCCTATTTTTGGACATGTAAATACCCCCTCCCCGAAGCATTGTAATAGCGTAGATTTAAAATCCTGTACTTTAAATTACTATATATATTACTGCTAGACTAATAGGATTGCATGACAAGAGCCCAATAATAAAACGTTAGCAAACTTAATTCAAGACTAAAATAATTGAACATAACACACCATGCGCATATACACCTCTAGGGTACGTCCACTTTGGTTGCCTTTCGGAAAATAAAACAGTCATGTCCCTCGAAAGTGGGGACGCTTTAGCAAAGACCCGTAAATCAAAAGATCATAAGCCCTCGATGACCATACAATGTTGCTTTTCGGTAAATGATCTAGTCCCTTAAACAAAATTGCTAAAGTGTCTCCATATGTTTCCTTTATGACTGTGCGTCCCTTTGAATGTCCCTCAAACATCCAACGATAGGGCTACCTACTCACTAATAGTAGGATAGCACTATCTAAAGGATAGGAGGAAAAGAACAAACCTTTTCGAGTATAAGTAGATAGTTCTTAAATGCTTGCTCAAAACAAACTTTTGCACTTACACAAGACATTTCAAAAACACTTTCAAAAAATGCTTTATCAACACTCTTGAGAACTGATACAAGAGTTATCATAAAGCGAATCTCTGCACTAAGGCAATTTCAAAATACGTTTCGAAAACACACAAAAGCACAAGGTATTTTTCAAAATGAGCTAAGCATCTAAGAGCCCGTAGAAAACTACGGATGGAAAGGGTGCTAACACCTTCCCTTTCCATAATCTACACCCTTTTTTTCAGAAAATTCTCGAAAAGGTCTTTTTCTATTCTTTTCACCCTTTCCTTTGTTGGATAAAAGAAAAGTCGATGGCGAATCTTATTTACCGTAACATTTGTGAACACAAACACAAAACTAGTATAATAGTCGGTTCTGCCATCGTATCACACTGACCGAGATAAAATCATAAGCTTTGGACTTTTCTTGGTGTGGAATATTTCCTTTTTGGGGTGTCTTTAACCGATTTTCAAATCTATAAATAGACCACTCTTTCACACTATTTATCATCCATAATTTCAAAATCATCCACAATTCACTAGAGTTCTCCTAAAAAATTTGTTCTTCACATCGAAGAACAACAACAAAGAAACCCTGAAGCCTCCATCAACAGTCACTTATTTTAGGGGTTTTAACATAACACCTAAAATTTTTCTATCAACAATTTTTCAAAACCTTGTTGTTGTCTCCAACATCTATCTAAGGAGGATCTCGTCCCCAAGGAAAAAAGAGGAGAACGGAGAAGAAAAGAAACAATTTCTATCATTTGCTCACCGGGGGAATCCTCGCTCCCGTAGGTTGGTCTCTATTTAAAATCTCCATCGTAAAATTTCTTGAACTGTTTATATTTTATTTCTATTGAGTGTTTTATTGTTGGGATTCATTGCTTGTTTAAAATCTCTATGTTTGATGCCTTGACGTTTATTCTTTTTTCAATTTAATTAATAAAACAAAAATTTCAATATCTATTATAATTTGTAACATGTATATATTATTTGGGTCATGTAGAAACATGTTCACTTTGAAAATAAAACAACAACTTGCATACATGTTCTTTCTTTCTGCTAAATTTTTTTAAGGCTTAGCTTTTATTATAATTATTATTATTAGGTTAATTATTGCATTAAAATTTTTTAATGGTTTTGTTTCTCTTGTTTTTGTTTGTCGCTTTTTAATAAAAAAATACAAAAATATGTTAGTTTTATTATTATGTTAAGTGAAAAGTCGAGAATAACAAAAATATTCCTTATACATAATTATTAGGATTTTTCAATCAATTTAATAATTCAAATCATTAATCTTATACATAAAACCAAACAATTTCAAAATAAATTAGTATTTTACAAAGATACTAAAACCCTCAGCCTATTGGGCCCAGTTCAATATATGAACTTGGGTCTTTACTTGCCAGACCCTCCTATTTGACTATCCTGTTACAAAACAGACCCCTCAGCCAATTTTGGCTCAAAATATCTTTGGGTCCAGATTTTTTTCTAATACACCACTCAGTCTTAATATTCACACCCCTCCTACGAAAGTGGGCCAAGTTCAATTTCTGAACTTGGGCCTTAATATCAAAACTTAAAACAGCTAACCAACTTCTAACTATTTTTCTACTAACATAATTAAAATCCAAGATCATTATCATCTTCGAATCAAACTATAAATTGTGTCTACGATCACTCAATTTACAACCCAGACAAGGTTCAAGGTTAATTCAGAAGTAATTCTACGCAATCTTATAAAAAACACCCACCAAACTGTGAACTACGAAATGTGACTCTGATTCCTCCTAAGAGGATACGTAGGCATACAACTAAAATCATGGAGAGTTCCCCTAATAAACATAAAACCCTATTTCCTAAAATTTGTGCTTCTAAACCTAGTATCCTTGTGAACAAGGTAGATGAGGGGTGTCTAACCCCTTCTCTTCGTCTAAGACCGAGTCCGAAAACCTAGAATCTCTAACTTTTTGGGTTATTTCTTTATATTCCCTTCCTTAGGATAAAAATTAAGGGTGGCAAATCTGATTTGAGAACCAGTTGCAACACCTATCCCATATGAATCAGATAAAGTTGTGCCTTATAAGTACAATGCAACTATCCTGGAAGATGGTGTGGAAATTCCTATACAACCTTTGTCCCATGTTGATAATATTGTTGAAGCTAGTCGGGTAACTTGTAGTGTTCATGTATTCGTCCATACCTTTCAAGGAGATGTTAATTCTGGAAAGAAGGTTGTTGAGAATGTTGAACCTAAGAAAGTGGTAGGAGAATCTAGTAGCGCTGCCTTTGAAAAGGATGTTAATGATCTGTTGAAAATCATCAAGATGAGTGATTACATGATTGTGCATCAGTTATTGCAGACTTCATCTAAGTTTTCCATTTTATCCTTGTGTATGAACTCTTCTGCTCATCGAGAATCTCTAATGAGGGTGTTAGATCATGCTTTTGTCGAAAATGATATGTTTCTGGATCAGTTCAGCGGTGTAGTGGGGAATATTACGTCTTGTAACAATCTGAGTTTTTGTGATGAGGAATTACCCGATGAAGGGAGAAACCATAACCTGGCTTTGCATATATCTACGAATTGTAAGAATGACTCTTTGTCCAATATGATGATAGACAATGGATCTACTTTGAATGTCTTACCAAGTAGCAATCTCATGAAGCTTAAGTACCATAGAACTCCTATGTGCCCTAGTGGCATTATAGTAAAATATTTTGATGGTTCGAGAAAATATGTCATTGGAGAGGTGGATTTACCTATTTACATAGGTCCGCACTTATTCCAAATCACCTTTCAAGTTATGGATATTGCTCCAGCCTATAGTTGTTTATTGGGACGACCCTGGATCCATGAAGCATAAGCTGTTACTTCAACTTTGCATCAGAAATCGAAATTTGTTCGTGAAGTAAAGGTAGTCATTGTGAATGTTGAGCAAGTTGTATTGATATCTCATTTGTCTTCCTTTAGAATTGTAGAAGATGATGAAGCCGCTGTTGGAACTCAGTTCCAAGCTTTATCCATTGATAATACAAGGAAGAATGAAGATTTTATCACCTCATTTAAGGATGCACAACAGGTAGTACAGAAGGTCCCTAGCAATGTGTGGGGGTAGGTTATTAATCCACATGAGAACAAGAATGGGACTGATTTGGGTTTCACCATGAAGAATGAAGTTGTGAAGTTGAAGTCCGCTTTGAGTAAATATTAAGGCATCTTTCACGGTGCAGGATATCTCCATCTGACTACTCCAAAAATCAACGCTATTCTCAAAGATGAGCCAGAGCAAGAGATGCTGAACTTTGTGACACATGGAGTCAGAATCCAGAATTAGATCACTGTTGATGATCCTTCTTGCATTCACATTTCAAAGTAATTTGTTTTTTGTTTGTCTTTTCAAAAGTATTTCACTCTTCCCAAGGTGAAAGTGATGTTGTATGGGTGCATCTTTTGTTTTGGATTTTAAGATCATTAATAAAAGTTGTTTTCGATTTCTAAATTGTGTCTTTATTTTATGTTTTTCTTGGAAATGGTAATCAGAAAAAAATCTTTCAAAATAAATAATAACTGTAAATAAATCTGCATAATCACTTGTTACATATGTCAGTTTCTAAAATCAATCATAAATCATATGTGTAGATTAATTAAAAAACCAGTTGAGTGCAATGACCTTGCACCCTTTCCCAACTTTGAATATCCTGTGTATGTGGCTGAAGAAGAAGAATATGATGAAATCCCAGAAGAGGTTTCACGGTTTCTTGAGTGAGAGGAAAATACCATTCAGCCGTATAAAGAGTCATTGGAGATGATTAACTTGGGTTCAGAGGAAGATCCAAAAGAAGTCAAGATCGGGGCACTGCTTCATCCCGAGGTGAATAATAAGTTGATTGAGTTTCTGAAAGAGTATGTGGATATCTTTGCTTGGTCTTAGCAAGATATGCCTAGTTTGGACACTGATATTGTGGAACATTATTTGTCGTTAAAGCCAGAATGTCCACCAATCAAGAAGAAGCTGCGAAAAACTCATCCAGACATGGCAGTGAAGATTAAAGAAGAGGTTTTGAAGCAGATTGATGTTGATTTTCTTGTGACATTAGTGTACCCTCATTGGATTTCCAATATTGTTCTAGTACCAAAGAAAGATTGAAAAGTTTGTATGTGTGTTGATTATAGAGATTTAAACAAAGCAAGTATGAAAGATGATTTTCTATTGCCACATATTGATACGTTGGTGTATAGCATAACAAAATTCAAAGTGTTCTCATTAATGGATGGATTTTCTAGATACAATTAAATTAGGATGGCTCCTGAGGACTTGGAAAAAACAATGTTTATCACACCCTTGGGAACATTCTATTACAGAGTGGTGCCTTTCGGGTTGAAGAACGTTGGTGCAACGTACCAGAGGGATATGCCAACCCTATTCCATGATCAGGTGCATAAGGAAATTGAAGTATATGTTGATGATGTCAAATCTCAGACTGAGAAAGGGCACATAAAAGACTTGTTGAAATTATTTTAGTGCTTCAGGAAGTATCGTCTCCGCTTGAATCCAAATAAGTGTACTTTTGGTGTTCGTTCAGGAAAGTTTCTAGGTTTCATTGTCAACCAAAAGGAATCGAAGTTGTTCCTGATAAATTTAAGGCAATTCAAGAAATTCCTACACCCAGAACTAAAAAGAAAGTTAGAGGCTTCCTTGGACATTTGAATTACATTTCCAGATTTATTTTCCATATGATTGCAACATGTGAACCAATCTTCAAGCTGTTAAAGAAAGATCATGGTTATGTGTGGACGGACGATTTCCAAAGAGTATTTGAGAGCACTAAAGAGTATATGCTTGAGCCTCCTATCTTGCTCCCTCTTTTTGATGGAAGACCATTGATTATGTATCTAACTGTGTTGGATAACTCCATGGGCTGTATTTTGGGACAACAAGATGAAACAGGAAGAAAAGAATATGCCATTTATTATCTCAGCAAGAATTTCACTGACTGTGAGTCACGATATTCTATGTTAGAAAAAACATATTGTTCTTTGCCCTGGGTGGCAAAGAGATTGCGGAAATATATGTTGAACCACACTATTTGGTTGATTTGCAAAATGGATCTAATTAAGTATATTTTTGAAAAGCCTGCTCTTACTGGAAGAATTGCCCACTGGCAGATGTTGTTGTCTTAATATGATATTGAATACCATACTCAGAAGGCTATTAAAGGCAATGTGTTGGTGGAGTACCTTGCTCACCAACCAGTTGATGATTATCAGTCTACTAAGTTTGATTTCCCTGATGAGGATATGATGTATTTGAAAGTAAAAGATTGTGATGAACCTTTGCCTGAGGAAGGTCCTGATCCTGAATCACGGTGGGGTATGGTGTTTGATGGAGCTGTAAATGCTTACGGAAAAGGAATTGGTGTCGTGATTATCACTCCCCATGGGTCACATATCCCTTTTACTACAAGGTTGACATTTGATTGTACTAATAACATGGAAGAGTATGAAGCTTGAATCATGGGTCTTGAAGAGGATATAGATCTCATAATCAAAATTCTTGATGTATATGGTGATTCAACTTTGGTAATAAATCAGATCAAAGGAGAATGGGAGAATCATCACATTGTCTTGATTCCCTACAAAGATTTTGCAAGAAGATTATTACCTTTATTCAATAAAGTAGAATCCCATCATATTCCCAAAGATGAGAATCAGATGGCAGATGCTTTATCCACTTTAGCTTCCATGTACCAAGTAAATGCTTGGAATGATGTACCTCAGATTGCAGTTCGACGTCTTGATAGACCGGCTCATGTGTTTGCTATAGAGGGGAGGTCATATGAAAAACCTTGTTATTATGTTATCAAAAATTTCCTCCATACTCAGGAATATCCGGTTGGGGTGTCAAACAAAGATAGAAAGACATTGAGAAGGTTGGCAGGTATCTTTTCTACAATGAAGATGTGTTATACAAGAGAAATCATGACATGGTCTTGCTCAGATGCGTGGATAGACACAAAGCAGACATGTTGATGCATGAGATCCATGAAGGTTCCTTTGGAACCCATGCCAATGCACATTCGATGGCAAAGAAGATCCTTAGGACATGTTACTATTGGCTGACAATGGAATCTTTCTGTTACAAATTTGCGAAGAAGTGCCATAAATGTCAGATTTATGCTGACAAGATTCATGTGCCTCCAATGCTTCTCAATTTTATTTCTTCCCCATGACCTCTTTTTATGTGGGGTATTGGTATGATTGGAATGATTGAACCCAAGACATCGAATGGACATCATTTCATCTTAGTGGCAATTGAGTACTTCATCAAGTGGGTGAAAGAAGCTTATTATGCTAATGTCACAAAGCAAGTGGTAGTACGCTTTATCAATAATAATCTTATATGTCGGTATGGTGTGCCAAGTAGGATAATCACTGATAACGGCTCAAATTTTAATAAGATGATGACTGAACTTTGTGAAGAATTTAAGTTGTCCATAACAACTCGTCTCCTTACAGACCTAAGATGAATGGGGTTGTTGAAACTGCTAATAAAAACATTAAGAAGATTATCCAGAAGATGGTTGTTACCTATAAGGATTGGCATGAGATGCTCCCTTTTTCTTTGTATGGGTATCATACATTCGTCTGCACTTCAATAGGGGCAACCTCATTCTCTCTTGTGTATAGGTATAGAAGTAGTGCTCCCCGTTGAGGTTGATATTCCCTCTTTGCGTGTAATGATGGAAACCAAGTTGTCAGAGGCTTAATGGGTCCATAACAGGTTTGACCAGTTGAATTTAATTGAAGAAAAGAGAATGACAACCTTGTGTCATGGTCAGTTATATCAGAAAAGAATGAAGAAAGCTTTTGATAAGAAGGTCGAGCCTCGTGAATTTAGAGAAGGCGACCTCGTGCTCAGAAAGTGTTGTACCCCAATTTTTCCCCCTAAAATCCCTTCATCATATCATGTTGATTCAATCACAACAAGATCACATTAGGGCTTTTGGTTTTCCTCCCTATCTTTAGCTTTGCTCTTTGAGGAATCATCAAGCACCTTGACTTGTTTTCTTTTGTGATCATTAATATTTTGTCTTTATTTTTCTTTTAATTAATAAAATTCAATATTGGTTTGTCTTACTTGTTAATAATGTAGGTAAAGGCAATAAGGCTTAGCAAGTTGCTCCATGGGTTCATGAGTTTATTTCCATGCCCTAGTCAATAAAGCTTGAGAATTCCAAACCTCACCATTGAATTTATTTTGGAAGGGATGGAATGGAAAGGTTATTTTGGTTCACTACATTTCCAAGTTATCAAGATTGATTCAAAGGTGCAAGGGATTGATTGAAGAAGTTGTCATGGTTGGACAAGGCCTAGTTCCCATTGGTCACAAGAGCATATTTCTCTAAATTCTCAAGATATGGAAGTGGTTTTGGTGGCTATAAATTCTTATTTTCATCCTCAATAACTTCTATTTACAAAGCTAGAGTGTTAGTAAAATAAGGTGGTTCAAATTTATCAAGATTCCTCAAAGCATTTTCTTCATCTAGGATCTAGGGTTTTAAACTTAAAAGAAGTATATCTTGCTCCTCTTTTGGTATTTTTGAGTGATTCCAAATACATCCTTCTCTTCAACGGGTTATTAACAAATCAATTCAAAAGTTTCAAGGAGTTTTCATGTGGAAGAAACTTGATGATGAAGAAAAATTACAAGTCCTCTAGATGAACCCCCAATTTCTCATGTGTGACTTCAAATGATCATAGCTTGGTCAATTTTTATCACCATGGTCCCACTCTTTTTCCATAATGATCTTGAGGATGTGAACTTTATCCCTTCTTTTATATGCAAAGTGAGAAAATGGATGGAATATTCCCTTTGGATGCAAAAGATTATAGGTCATTTCATGACTTTTTGCTAACTTTAACAATTCATAACTCTCTCAATTTTTGGAGATTTTGGATATTTCAAGTTTCAAAGTGTCACTTAAGAGATCTATTTAATGCTATCTTTTTTGGTCAAGAGCAAATTCCAAGTGGAGGGCCATGTTTGGATGAAAAACATTATAGGTCACTTTTGAAGAAAAATTTGAAATATTTCTAAGTATGGAAAGTCAACCCTTTTTCTCCAACTTTGACTCAGTGCAAACTTCAGCTCAAGAATCCATTTTATTCCATTATTTTCCCATTGCAAAGATTGTAACCTCATCTTTCTAAAGCATCAAGAATCATGTCCTAAGACCCCTTGAGCTGAAAATGCCATTATTTTGAAATTGGTAGCTTAAAACTGAAGTTTCATCACAAGCCAGATTTTGAAATCTTTGTTTTGGCTTCTAATCACAAGTTTCCCATGTGTTTTTGCTTCTAATCATGTTTAGCAACTTTCCAAAGATGTTTAGCATCATAAAACGCATGATTTGGCTAAGTTTTGATGCTAAACAAGTCACACTTTGTTCATGCTGTAGACCCCTCACAATTTCCATCCAAACTTCATCATTTCACACGCTTGAAGATCCCATTCATTCTCCTATAAATAGAGGGTCGTCCCTCATTCATTTTCTCAAGCTTGGATAACCAGAATCACCCTGCCAAACTTGTTTCATAACTCAAATTTCTGCAACTTCAAAATCTGTGTTCAAGCCATTTTTAATCCAATTTCTCTATCAATTTACCTTCTTTGATCTTCCCTGAAGCTAACCATACAATTACCTTCAAGAATCGTGCCCTACATTGCTCCATAGAAGTCCAGTTTCAGAGCTCTGCAACTCAACTATAATAGGTAAATCTCTCCATCAATTCTTCAAAACTTTGATATCATTGTGATGCTCTCATTACCCTGGTTCTAGTCGCAACACTTACTTTTATATGGAAACACGTTTTGACCATGAAATTTCAAATCCCTTTTCAAAACTTCTCTTCCAAATTGTTTGAGCTACAATTTATATAAATTTGTCGCGAAGGTGTGGTTGTCTTCGTCTTGAAGAGACGAAGTGAATGGCATAGTTCTTGTGCTCTAATTTTGCAGATTGAGTAACCTGGTTTTGGGACTGGCTGGAGGTTGAAGATGACCAACGTGTCATCTTCTAACCAATGATGGCGTGCCATTTGTACTTTTTGAATTTCTGATTTATATTTGATCCCATGCTTTATTCAGTAATGACCATGATATGCACAGCATGCCAGATCCCTTAGATTTGATTATTAAAGAGTTTTGACTCTCATCCAATGGTCCACATATTTTTAACTTTATTTTTCTTTTCTGGTTTTTATATTTAATTGTTTTAAATTTAAAAAAATCATAGAAAATTCTTTTTTAGTCCAAAAAATCTGAAAAAATTATGAAAAATATTTTTGATTTTTCCCTTTCTAATATATATTTTTTCACAATTTTATTTTGTGTTTTGATATTTTTTATAAATTTTCACTTTATTTGATTTGTTTTAAATGTTTAAAAATACTTTTATGCATTTTTTAATTCTGAAAAAATTATGGAATGATCCAATGATATTGTGACAAATATTGGTGACCTCATTTATTTTTATTTCTGATTTTGGTATTTTTTTAATCATTTTTGGTGCATTTTACTCATTTCTTTTAATTTTAAATAGTTTATGACTTTAAAAAATTACCAAAAATTTTGTAAAAATATTTGAGTCCTTTTCTGATTTTTCTATGGTCTTACTTTTTATTTCTTGATTAATTTGAACATAGTTCATATTTTTTCTCTTTTATTCTATTTTAAACTTTTTTAATGTATATACTAAAATGCAATATTATTTTGTGATTATTTTCTGGCAAATCTTGGATTGAATTTTTTATTATAAACTTTGTTAACATCATTGGATCCATGGTGTTGAGTTTAAATCCATAAAAATGGATGAATAATTTTAATAATAGTTTAATTAAAATTTAATTCAAATGTGGTTTGTATGTTATTTCCCACCCCTTCTTCATCTTATCCCTTTCTTATTGCACTAAGTATTATTGGAGCATGATCTCTATATCATGTCTCAAAACAAATGGTGCATAGATTGCTATTGACCGGCCTCAAAATAGGTGCGACTTCTATATAAGTCCACTTACGATTGCTTAACATAGCGTTAAATTTTGTCCCGATTCGAATAAATGATCATTTATGGCCCAAACCTATGTTTGCAAGCCCTAGTATGTTAATTTGATCTCTTTGATCCAATAACCTTGAGATTCATTATGTGGAGGTTTTGGTTCTACCAATCTTCTAATTCATTTACAACACTTTTGGTCAATGCAGATCACTTAAACATCGTTGATCATTAAATGGTACTTTTGAGGATCCCAAATGGATGATATACTTGACAAAAAGCAAATGCAACTTGCTGTGTGGAGGCTTTGGTTCTACCAATCCTCTAATGATTTCCAAATGCAAGTTTTTCATATGGTCATCCAACTAACCACTAATTATTAAAATGTTTTTACTTTATGCCTTTAATTTTTTATGCTTTATGTACCATTTACTTTAATCATTACATTTCATGTCATTTTTATTCTGCTCATTTGAGCTTTTCTTTTCTCTTCTAAAACACCTAATAATCAACATGAACCATAAAATTCTTTAATGATACTTGGACTATTTGGATACTATCCTTGGCATTATGGAGCATTGGACTTCTTAGACTTAGGAATAGAATCCTTGGCCCATGTTGGAGACCTTGTGACCTTAATTGATATTTTGTCTGGAGTTCTTGAGGTTTACCTCAAGACATTGGGTTGTTTGTTTGTTTTGTGTGCGGGTTATTGTGATTGCATACTTTGTTTGTAATCTGGAATTTTACAGCCGTTACTCTGCCCAATTTTTGTAAAGACTTAATACACTTGAAGTTTGGTTCTCTTAAGAGGTCTAGTATCTTTGCTTGCTTGGTTTCAATCCAAAGAATGGGAATTCTATCTTGACTCATAATGTCAAGTATTGGCCTCTTGTTGGTTAGATGGTTCTTATCCCTAGCTTTTACCTTATGCTTTAGAATAGTCTCTTCATCTCCTCCCATCTTCTTTAATTTCAAAAATCTTCTTCCTCATTTTGAAAACTCTTCTTGTTTTGAAACTTGAACCATTTTCATAATAAACTTGGACTTAGGTCCATGCATTTTCAAAACATTGTCATAAATAAAATTCAATCAACTTAATAATACCTTGACATTTTTTGTGAGAAGACTAAAAGTCAATCAATCTCATTTCAAACCGTTTTTCCACTTTGGCTTTTACTTTAAACTTTTCTCAAAAGATTAGACTCTTGTCAATCCTTGTAGTGATACAAACAACTATACTTGTACAATATGTAGTGAAGTGATATATTTTCCACTTGGGTGTTGAGTGAGGTTTTGTTGATTTTTAAAATCCAAGCCATATCCTCCACTTTGAGATGATGCAAATTCTCCTTTCTCATGATTGTGGGTATTAAGTATGTTTTCCACACGGACAATGACGATGATGTATTATCTCATAAAATTAACCAACACACTTGTGTTTTAAAAATTTTAAAGGTGAACTACGTGTACCCTGATCCCCTATTGCATGAAAGGTGGTACGTAGGCACTAAAGGTTCGCTATCGTGGCAGGTGCAAAAATCATTAAAAAAAATATTTCTTTTCTCACCTCCACCATCCATTTTTATACAACATTTTATAGCCAAATTATACAGATTTTACAAAGAGGATCCTGCGGAATACCGTAGATGTTTAGGGTGCTAATACCTTCCATTTGCATAACCAACCCCCTTACCTTAAAACATTTAGGGTGTATATACGTTGTGATTATTGCTTATTATGAGTCGAGAAATGGTGATGTTATTAATCTAATTTAATATATTAATTATGATGTGCTTTATTATATTGTTAGATATCTCACCCCTTCTGTTTAAATGTTGCCCTCATGTTGGTAACATGCAGGTAATCGAGAGTGAAGGTTGTATACCATCAGTAGTTCGAATCGGTGTCATTGCTCTGATATATAACACTCGGGGGGATGAACGCTTTTTGTTTTAATTATTGATTTTCAGTTGTTGAACGTTAAGTTGATTATTATTATTAAACATGTGCTGCTTCGAAGTTGTTGTTTTATTGTTAGAGATGTTATTAATAATTCCGCTGCGTAGATGTTAAATTATTTTATTAAAGATGTTATGATGATAGTTCATTCGATTTTTTGAAAGTGTTATATATCCTTGATTAAAGCAATGAATTTGAAAGAAGAATTTGTGACGTCCCGATTCGTTTGCATGATTGAAATTTTATAACTCTGGTTTATTTATATAATTTGTCGGGGTAGAATTGGGGTGTTACAAAGTTGGTATCAGAGTAAAAGGTTGGTCCGACCTTGTCTTCGATTCGTAGTTGTCTAACAATCGAGTATTGTTATTTTGAGTTCTAACCGTTGTTTGTGTTGTAGTGAGAAGTTGAGATGGCTAGAAGGAATGATGTTGCACTTGTTATTGCTTTAGAAGCAATGGCACATGCAATGGAAAATCAGCCGAATGCTGACGGGAATGTTGGATCTCGTAGCTTGGCGACTTTCTAGAGAGAGAATCCACCTACGTTCAAGGGAAAGTATGATCCTAACGAGGCATTGGAGTGGTTGAAAGAGATAGAGAGAATCTTTCACGTTATGGACTGCACTCCAGCGCAGAAGGTTCGTTATGGTACTCATATGCTGGCAGTCGAGGCTGATGACTGGTGGCTAGAGACTTGTCAGAAGTTAGAGGCTGCAGGTGAGAATGTCACTTGGGCTGTGTTCCATAGGGAATTCTTGAGAAAGTACTTTCCTGAAGATGTCTGTGGTAAGAAGGAAATTGAGTTTCTTGAGCTGAAGCAAGAAAGTATGTCAGTTGTTGAGTAAGCTGCCAAGTTTGCCGAGTTGGCTAAGTTTTATCCGCATTACGCTGAGGAAAATGCTGAGTTTTCAAAGTGTATTAAGTTTGAGAATGGGTTGCGCCCGGAGATTAAGAAGGCAGTTAGATACCAAAAGATCTGTGTCTTTGTTGATTTGGTTGATAGCTGCAGGATTTATGAACAGGATAATAATGCTCATTACAAGATTATCAGTGAGAAGAGGGTTAAGCACCAACAGAATCGTGGTAAGCCTTATGATGCCCCAGCTGGTAAAGGTAAACAGAAAGTTTCTCAGAGACAGAGGACTAGTGGGGGAGATGCTCCTGCTGGCGTGGTTTACTTTAAGTGTGGAAAATCTGGGCACAAGAGTAATTTATGCACTACTGAAGTGAAGAGGTGTTTTCGTTGTGGTAAGAATGGACATGTTGTATCTGAGTGTGAACACAAGAATATGATTTTTTTCAACTGTAGAGAAGAAGGGCACATTGGTAGTCAGTGTCCGAAACCAAAGAGGGCTCAGTCAAGTGGTAAAGTGTTTGCTTTGGTTGAGGATCAGACAGCTGCTGAGGACGGACTTATCAGAGGTACATGTTTCATTAATAGTACTCCTTTAATTACTATTATTGATACTGGTGCTACGCATTGTTTTATTGCTTCTAATTGTGTTGAAAGATTGGGTCTTATGTTGTCTTCTATGAATGGAGAAATGGTCGTCGATACTCCAGCCAAAGGGTCGGTAACTACTTCTTTTGTGTGTTTGAAGTATCCCGTGTTGATCTTCGACAGACTTTGTTGTTGATTTGGTTTGTTTACCGTTAAGAGGTTTGGATGTAATTTTGGGTATGAACTGGTTAGAGCATAACTGTGTTCATATTAACTGTTATGACAAGTTGGTGAAGTTCTCTACTCCTAAAGAAGAGGAAGATGGTTTGTTGTCTGCTAGACAGTTAAGGAAGTTGATGCAAGAGGAAGCACAGATGTTCTCGTTAATGGCATCGTTGTCTGTAGAGACTCAAGCTATAATTGAGGAATTGCAGGTGGTGTATGACTTTCCTGAAGTTTTCCATGATGAAATTCCTGATGTACCACCGGAGAGAGAGAAGTTGAATTTGCTATTGATCTTGTACTTGGTACCAGACCTGTGTTTATGGCACTATACAAGATGTCCGCATCTGAGTTGTCAGAGTTGAAGAAGCAATTGGAATAGTTACTTGATAAGAAGTTTGTAAGACCAAGTGTATCGCCGTGGGGTGCTCTAGTGTTGTTAGTAAAGAATAAAGATGGAAGTATGAGGCTTTGTATTGATTATAGACAGTTGAATAAAGTGACGATTAAGAACAAGTATCTGTTTCCAAGAATAGATGACTTGATGGACCAATTGATGGATGCTCGTGTGTTTAGTAAGATTGATTTGAGGTCGGGTTACCATCAAATTAAAGTGAAGGATGAAGATATTCAGAAGACGGCTTTCAGAACGCGTTATGGACATTACGAGTATTCGGTGATGCCTTTCGGTGTTACTAATGCATCGGGAGTATTCATGGAATATATGAATCGTATCTTTCATACTTATTTGGATCGGTTCGTAGTGGTTTTCATTGATGATATTTTGATTTACTCTAAGTCAAAAGAAGAGAATGCAGAGCATTTAAGAGTAGTGTTGCGAGTTTTGAAAGAGAAGAAGTTGTATGCAAAGTTGTCCAAGTGTGAATTTTGGTTGAAAGAGGTTAGTTTTCTTGGTCCTGTGATTTCAAGTAGTGGCATTGTTGTAGATCCATCAAAGGTTAATGTTGTGTTGCAATGGGAAACTCCAAAGTCAGCTACTGAGATTAGAAGCTTCTTGGGATTAGTTGGTTATTATAGAAGGTTTATTGAAGGGTTTTCTAAGTTGTCACTTCCGTTGACTAAGTTGACTTGTAAAGGTAGAGTTTTTGTATGGGATGTTCAGTGCGAAGAAAGTTTTACAGAATTGAAGAAGAGGTTGACGTCGACTCCGATTTTGACATTGCCTAATCCAGGAGAGTCTTTTGTAGTTTATTGTGATGCTTATAAGATGGGTTTAGGAGGTGTGCTTATAAGATGGTCAAAAGTTGCGTTGTCGGAAGTTGTATTGGTCAGAAGTTGGGTTAGTCAAAAGTTATATTGGTCAGAAGTTGTATTGGTCATAAGTTGGGTTGTCAGCAGATGCGTTGTCAGAAGTTGTGTTGTCAGAAGTTGTGTTATTAGAAGTTGTGTTATTAGAAGTTGTGTTATTAGAAGTAATGTTGGTTAGAAGTTGTGTTGGTTAGAATTTGAGTTGGTCATAAGTTGTTCTGGTTAGAAGCGTGTTGGACGTTACGTTGTTTTCGTACAGAATGTGAACGTTAGATGCTTAGAAGCTGTTGTTTGAACTATAACAGTAAGGATAGTGACGGTCATGACGTTAGAGTTACAGAATAGCAGTATTGATTTACTGTGGAATTAATGTACAGTTGATTTGTTAGTGAGAAGTTATTAATAATATTGTTTTGATGATTTATAATAAATAAATGATGTTTGATAAATTATTATGATGATATGAGATGTTGGTGACGAGACATTGAGATGAATTTTGAGATGTTGTTAATTTGTGATGAATTTGGAGATGTTGTTAATTTGAGGTGAATTTTGAGATGTTGTTAACTTGGGTGTTGTTATTACATTCATGGTTGGGTCGCATACATTGCATTTTTGAGATGGAGCTTATGCTCGTTGAGATGGCCTGTATTGGCAAATTTTGAGATGAAGGCTTATGCCTTGTTGATGCCTCTATTAATTAGCAAAAAATTTAGATGGGAGTTCTGCTCCAATGGTACCACATGCATTTGCATAATATTGAGTCGCATTATATGCTTGCATAAAGAAGTATATTTTGATGTTGATGAACGTGTATATACGTTGTGATTATTGCTGATTATGAGATGAGAAGTGGTGATGTTATTGATCTAATTTAATATATTAATTATTATGCGCTTTATTATATTGTTAGATATCTCACCCCTTCTGTTTGGATGTTGCCCTCATGTTGGTAACGTGCAGGTAATCGAGAGTGAAGGTTGTATACCTTCAGTAGTTCGAGTCGGTGTCATTGCTCTAATATGTAACACTCGGGGGGATGAACGCTTTCTGTTTTAATTGTTGATTTTCAGTTGTTGAACGTTAAATTGATTATTATTAAACATGTGTTGTTTTGAAGTTGCTGTTTTGAAGTTGTTGTTTTGTTGTTAGAGATGTTATTAAGAATTCTGATGCGTAGATGTTGAATTATTTTATTAAAGATATTATGATGATGGTTCATCCGATGTTTTGAAAGTGTTATATATCCATGATGAATGCAATGAATTTTGAAAGAAGAATTTGTGACGTCCCAATTCGTTTGCATGATTGAAATTTTATAAGTATGATTTATTTATATAGTTTGCCAGGGTAGAACTGGGGTGTTACAAAGTTGGTATCATAGAAAAAGGTTAGTCTGACCTTGTCGTCGAGTCGTAGTTGTCTAACAATCGAGTATTGTTATTTTGAGTTCTAACTGTTGTTTGTGCTGTAATGAGAAGTTGAGATGGCTAGAAGGAATGATGCTGCACTTGCTGCTGCTTTAGAAGCAATGGCTCATGCGATGGAAAATCATTCGAATGCTGACGGGAATGCTGGATCACGTAGCTTGACGACTTTCCAGAGAGAGAATCCACCTATGTTCAAGGGAAAGTATGATCCTGACGGGGCATTGGAGTGGTTGAAAGAGATAGAGAGAATCTTTCGCGTGATGGACTGCACTCCAACGCATAAGGTTCGTTATGGTACTCATATGCTGGCAGTCGAGGCTGATGACTGGTGGCTAGAGACTTGTCAGAAGTTAGAGGCTGCAGGTGAGAATGTCATTTGGGTTGTGTTTCATAGGGAATTCCTGAGAAAGCACTTTCCTGAAGATGCCCGTGGTAAGAAGGAAATTGAGTTTCTTGAGCTGAAGCAATGAAGTATGTCAGTTCTTGAGTATGCTGCCAAGTTTGTCGAGTTGGCTAAGTTTTATCCGCATTACGCTGAGGAAAATGCTGATTTTTCAAAGTGTATTAAGTTTGAGAACAGGTTGCGCCCGGAGATTAAGAAGGCAGTTGGATACCAGAAGATCCATGTCTTTGCTGATTTGGTTGATAGCTGCAAGATTTATGAAGAGGATAATAATGCTCATTACAAGATTATCAGTGAGAAGAGGGGTAAGCACCAACAGAATCATGGTAAGCCTTATGATTCCCCAGCTGGTAAAGGTAAACAGAAAGTTGCTCAGAGATAGAGGACTAGTGGGGGAGATGTTCCTGCTGGTGTGGTTTGCTTTAAGTGTTGAAAATCTGGGCACAAGAGTAATGTGTGCACTGCTGAAGTGAAGAGGTGTTTCTGTTGTGGTAAGAACGGAAATGTTGTATCTGAGTGTGAACACAAGGATGTGATTTGTTTCAACTGTAGAGAAGAAGGACACATTGGTAGTCAGTGTTCGAAACCGAAGAGGGCTCGGTCAAGTGGTAAAGTGTTTGCTTTGGTTGAGGATCAGACAACTGTTGAGGACGAACTTATCAGAGGTACATGTTTCATTAATAGTACTCCTTTAATTACTATTATTGATACTGGTGCTACACATTTTTTTATTGCTTCTGATTGTGTTGAAAGATTAGGTGTTATGTTGTCTTCTATGAATGGAGAAATGGTCGTCGATATTCCAGCCAAGGGGTCGGTGACTACTTCTTTTGTGTGTTTGAAGTGTCTTGTGTCGATCTTCGACAGAGACTTTGTTGTTGATTTGGTTTGTTTACCGTTAAGAGGTTTGGATGTAATTTTGGGTATGAACTGGTTAGAGCATAAATGTGTTCATATTAATTGTTATGACAAGTCGGTGAAGTTTTCTACTCCTGAAGAAGAGGAAGATGGTTTGTTGTCTGCTAGACAGTTGAGGAAGTTGATGCAAGAGGAAGCACAGATGTTCTTGTTAATGGTGTCGCTATCTGTAGAGACTCAATCTATAATTGAGGAATTTCAGGTGGTGTGTGAATTTCATGAAGTTTTCCCTAATGAAATTCCTGATGTACCACCGGAGAGAGAAGTTGAATTTGCTATTCATCTTGTACTTGGTACCAGACCTGTGTCTATGGCACCATACAGGATGTCCGCATCTGAGTTGCCAGTGTTGAAGAAGCAATTGGAAGAGTTACTTGAGAAGAAGTTTGTAAGACCAATTTTATCGTCGTGGGGTCCTCCAGTGTTGTTAGTAAAGAAGAAAGATGGAAGTATGAGGCTTTGTGTTGATTATAGACAGTTGAATAAAGTAACGATTAAGAACAAGTATCTGCTTCCAAGAATAGATGACTTGATGGACCAATTGGTGGATGCTCGTGTGTTTAGTAAGATTGATTTGAGGTCGGGTTACCATCAAATTAAAGTGAAGGATGAAGATATTCAGAAGATGGATTTCAGAATGCGTTATGGACATTATGAGTATTCGGTGATGCCTTTCGGTGTTCTAATGCGTCGGGAGTATTCGTGGAATATATGAATCGTATCTTTCATACTTATTTGGATCAGTTCGTAGTGGTTTTCATTGATGATATTTTGATTTACTCTAAGTCAGAAGAAGAGCATGCAAAGCATTTAAGAGTAGTGTTGCGAGTTTTGAAAGAGAAGAAGTTGTATGCAAGGTTGTCCAAGTGTGAATTTTGGTTGAAAGAGGTTAGTTTTCTTGGTCATGTGATTTCAGGTAGTGGCATTGTTGTAGATCCATCGAAGGTTGATGTTGTGTTGCAATGGGAAACTCCAAAGTCAGCTACTGATTAGAAGCTTCTTGGGATTAGCTGGTTATTATAGAAGGTTTATTGAAGGGTTTTCTAAGTTATCACTTCCGTTGACTAAGTTGACTTGTAAAGGTAGAGCGTTTGTATGGGATGTTCAGTGCGAAGAAAGTTTTACAGAATTGAAGAAGAGGTTGACGTCGACTCCGATTTTGACGTTGCCTAATCCAGGAGAGTCTTTTGTAGTTTATTGTGATGCTTCTAAGATGGGTTTAGGAGGTGTGCTTATGCAAAATGGTAAGGTAGTTGCTTATGCGTCAAGGCATTTGAGGACTCGTGAGAAGAACTACCCTACACATGATTTAGAGCTTGCTGCTGTTGTTTTTGTGTTAAAGATGTGGAGGCATTATCTTTATGGTTCTAGATTTGAAGTGTTTAGTGACCATAAGAGCTTGAAGTATTTATTTGATCAGAAGGAGTTGAATATGAGGCAACGGAGATGGTTGGAATTGTTAAAGGATTATGATTTCAGTTTGAATTATCATCCAGGAAAGGCGAATGTGGTAGCTGATGCGTTGAGTCGGAAGACTTTACATATGTCAACAATGATGATTAAAGAGTTGGAAATGATTGAGCAGTTCAGAGATATGAGCTTAGTTTGCGGGGTTACTCCGCAGAGTGTTATGTTGGGTATGTTGAAGATTAATAATGATTTTTTAGACAGTATCAGAGAAGCTCAGAAGTTGGATGTGAAACTGGTAGATTTGATGGTTGGGATTGATCAGTCTGAGAATAGTGATTTTAAGGTAGATGAGCAAGGTGTGTTGAGGTTTCGTAACCGGATTTGTATTCCTGATGATGTTGAGATGAAGAAAGTGATACTTTAGGAGAGTCATAGAAGCAAGTTGAGTATTCATCCAGGAGCTAGAAAGATGTATCAAGATTTGAAAGGTTTGTTTTGGTGGCCTGGGATGAAGAGTGACGTGGCTCGATTTGTGTATGCATGTTTGACTTGTCAGAATTCGAAAGTTGAACATCAGAAGCCTACAGGATTGATGCAACCGTTGGAAGTTCCAAAATGGTAATGGTATAGCATTTCAATGGACTTTATGACAGGTTTGCCTAATACTTTAAGAGGACATGATTCGATTTGGGTGATTATTGATAGGCTTACGAAGACAACTCATTTTATTCATATTAACATCTGTTTTCCAGTGCCGAAGTTGGCTGAGATTTATAATAGTGTGATTCTGAAGCTGCATGGTTTTCCTTTGTGCATTGTGTTAGATAGAGATCCAAGATTTACTTCTGATTTTTGGAAGAGTTTGCAAGAAGCGTTGGGTTCTAAGTTAAGGTTGAGTTCAGCGTATCATCCTCAGACAGATGGTCAGACTGAATGGACTATTCAATCGTTGGAAGACTTGTTGAGGGCATGTGTTCTTTAGCAGGGAGGTTCGTGGGATACTTATCTTCTGTTGATAGAGTTCACTTATAATAACAGTTACCATTCCAGTATTGGGATGGCACCTTTTGAAGCGTTGTATGGTCGAAGATGTAGAACTCCGTTATGTTGGCATGAGTCTGGAGAAGGTGTAGTACTCGGGCCTGAACTTGCTCGTGAGACTACTGAGAAGGTGAAGTTGATTCGAGAAAAGATGAAAGCTGCCCAAAGTAGACAGAAGAGTTATCATGACAAGCAAAGGAAAGATTTAGAATTTCAAGCTGGTGATCATGTGTTTTTGAGAGTTACACCTCTGACTGGTGTTGGGCGAGCATTGAGTCTAAGAAGCTCACTTCTCGTTTTATTGGACCATATCAAATTTCGGAGAGAGTGGGTAATGTTGCTTATAAAGTGGCTTTACCGCCTAATCTTTCAAATTTGCGTGATGTGTTTCATGTGTCGCAACTTCGGAAGTATGTTTCAGATCCGTCTCATGTGATTCATATGGACGATGTGCAAGTACGGGATAATCTTACGATGGAGACGATGCCTGTACAGATCGCAGATCGTGAAATGAAGACTTTGAGGGGCAAAGAGATTGCCTTGGTTAAAGTAGTTTGGCTAGGAGCTGCTGGTGAAAGCATGATTTGGGAGTTGGAGAGCAAGATTCGAGACTCCTATCCTGAATTGTTTGATTGAGGTAAATTTTCGAGGACGAAAATATTCTAAGTGGGGGAGAGTTGTAACGCCCGTAATTTAATTAACTATTTAATTAAATTATTTTTGGAATATTTGTGAAGATGTGTTATAATTAATTGGATTTAATTATTTTATTATGTGGAGAAATAATATTAGAGGTATAATATTATTAAGTGGTGAAATAATATTAGAGGTATAATAATTAAGTGGTGAAATAATATTAGAAGTGTAATATTATTTGATGTGGGCCTATTTTGAAGGAATAGAAGTAATAAGGGGGGTATTGGTTTTAAGCCCATTAAGGAGTTAATAGAATAATAAGGTTATACTATTGTTGTTGGAATAGAATAGAAAGAAGAGGCATTTAAAGAACAAGGATTGAGAAAGAATGTGCAAGCTACTAGAGAAAGAGGAATAACGGCAAGAACGGGAATTCAACCGGAAATTGTAGAGCGACCTTCAATCCAAGGTAAGGGTGGGGTTTTGACTCTATAGTTGAGTTTATGATGATTGGTATGTGGGGTTAGAGGTGATTGTTGTCTTGCTCTTGAATTGAAAATATATGATTGATGTGTGATGAAGGATTGATGAATTTTAGATGAATGTTGATGTCATGATGTTGTTTAATTGATGTAGAATTATAAGGTAATTGTAAGTGGTAATTATCCATGATTAGATTAAGTTTTAGGGCATTATGTATGAATCCGTAGTGAAAAGCATGGAAGAAGAAAATGCGGACTATGCGTGAAGGATATTAAGTGTTGATGTATTAGAATAATGAATTAATTTGGAGATAGAGTTAGTAATATTGTTCTTAGTTAGGTTGATATCAGGCTAAGAATTAAAATAGTAGGATTAATAGAAAGTAGCAGTTCTGATGTTAGAAGTATGTTGTTAGAAGTTGCGTTAGATTAGAAACAAATAGAAGTTCTGATGTTAGACGTATGTTGTTAGAAGTTGCGTTGGAGTAGTGAGAAGTAGAAGTTCTGATGCTAGAAACTGTGTTAGTTAGCAGTTGCGTTGAATTATTAGAAAGTAGAAGTTTTGATGGTAGAAGCTGTGTTGGTTAGAAGTTATGTTGTCAGAGATTGTGTCATCAGAAGTTGTATCAGTCAGAAGTTGTATTGGTCAAAAGTTGCATTGTCAGAAGTTGTATTGGTCAGAAGTTGGGTTAGTCAGAAGTTATATTGGTCATAAGTTGTATTGGTCAGAAGTTGGGTTGTCAGCAGATGCATTGTCAGAAGTTGTTTTTTCAGAAGTTGTGTTATTAGAAGTTGTGTTATTAGAAGTTGTGTTATTAGAAGTTATGTTGGTTAGAAGTTGTGTTGGTTAGAAGTTGAGTTGGTCAGAAGTTGTTCTGGTTAGAAGCGTGTTGGACGTTACGTTGTTTTCGTACAGAATGTGAACGTTAGATGCTTAGAAGCTGCTGTTTGAACTATAACAGTATGGATAGTGACGATCATGATGTTAGAGTTACAGAATAGCCGTATTGATTTACTGTGGAATTAATGTACAACTGAGTTGTTAGTGAGAAGTTATTAATAATATTGTATTGATGATTTATAATAAATAAATGATGTTTGATAAATTATTATGATGATATGAGATGTTGATGACGAGACGTTGAGATGAATTTTGAGATGTTGTTAATTTGTGATGAATTTGGAGATGTTGTTAATTTGGGGTGAATTTTGAGATGTTGTTAATTTGAGATGTTGTTAACTTGGGTGTTGTTATTACATTCATGGTTGGGTCGCATACATTGCATTTTTGAGATGGAGCTTATGCTCGTTGAGATAGCCTGTATTGGCCAATTTTGAGATGAAAGCTTATGCCTTGTTGATGCCTCTATTAGTTGGCAAATTTTTGAGATACGAGTTCTGCTCCAATGGTACCACATGCATTTGCATAATATTGAGTCGCATTATATGATTGCATAAAGAAGTGTATTTTGATGTTGATGAACGTGTATATACGTTGTGATTATTGATGATTATGAGATGAGAAGTGGTGATGTTATTAATCTAATTTAATATATTAATTATCATGCGCTTTATTATATTGTTATATATCTCACCCCTTTTGTTTGAATGTTTCCCTCATGTTGGTAACGTGCAGGTAATCGAAAGTGAAGGTTGTATACCTTTAGTAGTTCGAGTCGGTGTCATTTCTATGATATGCAACACTCATGGGGATGAACACATAATGTTTTAATTGTTGATTTACAGTTGTTGAACGTTAAATTGATTATTATTAAACATGTGCTGTTTTGAAGTTGATGTTTTGTTGTTAGAGATGTTATTAAGAATTCCACTGTGTAGATGTTGAATTATTTTATTAAAGATGTTATGATGATGGTTCATCCGATGTTTTGAAAGTGTTATATATCCATGATGAATGCAATGAATTTTGAAAGAAGAATTTGTGACGTCCCGATTCGTTTGCATGATTGAAATTTTATAACTCTGATTTATTTATATAATTTGCCGGGGTAGAATTGGGGTGTTACAACTAATAAAGGAGGGATTAGAGGATTACCAGCCTAGTTTTTATTGGAGAAAGCTCGTTACTTTTCCAGGATGAAGAGTACAGTCGCTTTTGAGGTCATCTTTGCTCTACTTGCTTACGATTTGTTTTTATTTCCTAATATTGATAAGTTTGTTGACGTTAATGCTATCAGGATCTTTATGATTGGAAACCCATTTCCTACATTGTTTGGATATGCTTATTACTCTGTTCATCTTCGAAGTTCTTATCATGGGGGGATGATCATATGTTGCACTCCTTTGTTGTACCGGTGGTTTATTTCTCATATGCCTCAGTCTGATGCTTTCTGGGATGTCAGGAAGGAATCCCGTTGGGCTCCTAAGATCATGGAACTTACTCACTCGGATATTGATTGGTATCATCGAACTTACCAGGATGTAGAGATTGTTGACAGTTATGGTATTTTCCCCAATGTACCTCTTCTTGGTACAAAGGGATGAATTAACTATAACCCTATTATTGCACGACGACGGCTTGGTTATCCGATGAGGGATAAACCAAATAGTATTCATTTAAGTAGTTTTTTCTGAAGGAGGGAGAGGACCATAAGGAAGCTAGGGAGAAGATTGTGAAGGTCTGGCGTCACATTCATAGGAAGAGTAGGAAAGACTTGGGACATAGGGGTGTTGTTTCTTTGGAGACATATCTTCAGTGGGTACAAGCGAGAGCTACTCAGTTGAAGATGTCGTATTCCCAAGAAACACTTATGCCTGATTTGTTTGTGAAGACCACTGCTCCCTTATTGGATGATATAGAAGAGCTACAACTTACTTTGGTCAGGATGCAGTAGGAAAAGGATGCTTGGAAGAATAAGTTCCAAACTTTAGAGATTTCCTATAGAGCATACTTGAAGGAGAAGGACGATTTGATCGATATCCTTAAGAGTCGAGCGATAGAGACCATGGAGAGGCAAGGGGATTTATTTTATCCTAAGCCTCAGTCAGATGCTAGTTGCTCACTTCCTGACTCAGGTGATTGGAAGGAGGTTGCCACCAGATTTGCAGAAGAAAACCAGAGGTTGAAGGCTCAGATTTCCAGACTTATAGGGAAGCTCCAACGTATAGAGTGATCTTCGACAGCTTTAATTCTTAGGGTTTTAGACTTTATGTTCATCTTGTGCTTGGGATTGTTGAGACTTGTAACCTATTTTGAAGTTATTATAATAAGAATTTTCAGTATTTCAAATGAGTTATTACTTTGATATTTGCAATATGTCTATAAATCTCTAAGTCCCTTGAAATATTAATAATAAAAATAAATCATGTGCACCACATATCATGCATCATATTACACACATTTCTTGCATTTTTTATGCATATCCAGGTGTCTTACCAAGCTTCTTTACTTCGTTCAACAAGCTGACTCACCACTACAACACTCGGGCTAATTTCAGAAGGAAGATGGATAACTTAGAACAAGGGAATCGCGAGATGCGCGAGGAGGTTTCTGCTTTGAAGGCCTGCATGGCCAATATTACTGCTCTGATGGAATCTCTGGTGGCTGCTCAGAATCAGCCACCGAGTGTTCAACCTCAACCGACAAGGGCTACTGTTGAAGCTTTGACTGTTCCTGTGTCTGCTACCCCAGCTTTTATTCAGAATTGCATGCCTCAAGGTTATCCATGGGGAATGCCAGAGAATTTTTCACCTGAAGGTTTCAATCTTGGTCCTCAAGAAGCTCTAGTTGTTTAGACTACTATTACTCTTGCGCCTCTTGTGGTGCATGTCGCACCTCCTTCGATGAATTTGGTTCCATTTGTTAATGATGATATGTGTCGTCATTTTCCTCCGCCAAGTGAAGACTTGGGTCTTTATGATAAAATGGATGATTTTCAAGAGCAGTTTGACAAGATGCAGAGGGAGACGAAGGCCCTCGGGGAAAAAGAGTTATTCGGGAAGAATGTGAATGAATTATGCTTGGACCCGAATGTTAAGATACCTGCAAAGTTTAAAGTCCCGGAGTTCGAGAAGTACAAGGGCAACACTTGTCCTCGTGCTCATCTGGTGATGTATGTAAGAAGAATGTCTACCCATACTGATGATCAGCGTCTGTTGATTCACTTTTTTCAGGATAGTTTGATTGGTGCGGCGCTGAAGTGGTATATGAGTTTGGATAGCGTTAATATCCATATTGTCAATGACTTGGGAGAAGAATTTATCAGACAATACAAATACAACATGGATATGGCTCCTGATCGTGATCAACTCAGGGCCATGGTCCAGAAAGACAAGGAATCATTCAAAGAGTATGCACAGAGATGGTGTGAGGTATCCGCCCAAGTGATTCCTCCTATTTAAGAGAAGGAGATGACTAAGATTTTCTTGAAAACTTTTGGTGCTTTCTACTGTGAAAGGATGGTAGCAAGTGCGCCAAGTGACTTTACTGAAATGGTAGGCATGGGTATCCGTTTAGAAGAGGCTGTAAGAGAGGGTCGTTTAACAAAGAGTGAAGGATCTGGAGGTGCGAAGAAGCCATCTTATGGGTTTACCAAGAGGAAAGAAGGGGATAAAAATGTTTTTATGCAAGAGAGGAGGGTTAATCCTCCTAGGATAAATTATCAGCGTCATCAGTAAGTCGCCTCAGTTACTCCAGTTGTTGGTGTAGCTCCAACTACCGTTGCTTATCAGAGACCATCCCAGCAGGGGAATCAAGGGTATAATAATAGAAGGGATAGCTATGACCCTATTTCTATTAGTTATACATAATTAATCCCGACATTAATTCAGAAGAAGTTGGTTTAGACTCAACCACCTCCCGTTGTACCATCACCATTGCCTTGGTATTACAAAGAACACCAAACATGTTCTTTTCATCAGGGAGCACCAGGGCATAATGTTGAGAATTGCTATCCTTTGAAGACTGAGGTGTAGAAATTGGTGAAGTCTGGTATTCTATATTTCAAGGATGTAGGCCCTAATGTGAAAGACAATCCTCTACCCAAGCATGGAGGAGCGAATACTGTGAACATGGTGGCCGGTTGTCCAGGCGACTTCCGGATTTTTGATATTCATCTGGTTAGAGGAGATTTGGTGAAAATGCATGCAGACCTCTATGAATTTAGCTACTATACACATGACCATGTCGGTTGTGCTATCTGCAGTACAGACATACGGGGTTGCGACAAGATAAAGGCCGACTTGCAGGAGATGATGGATGGGGGCCTCATCCACATAATCAGGCTTAGGGCAGAGTATGAAGAGGAAGTGAACATGGTTTCTGGATGTCCTGGAGAGTTTAGAATTTTTTATGTGGAGTATATGAATGAAGATCTTGTACAATTGCATGCTACTTTCTGCCACATGGTTGGTCAAGTGGAACATCAGTATGGATCTTGCCGAATTTGTTGCCGAGATTCCCGAGGATGTTCAATTATGAGGAAAGGTGTTCAGTTGTTGTTGGATAATGGAACTATCAAGGTTACAGGTCAAAGGGATAATCACCATGAAGTTGATATGATTGAGGTTTGTTTGGCTGAAGAAGATTCGGATAATGAGTATGCCTCTGCAGATGAGTATTTCTCTTCAGATGAGGATTTGTTTTCCAGAGATGACTCCATGATGACTGATTATGTTGAAGAAGGGGTAAACATCATTGTGCCTTGTTTTGGTGCACCCGCCCATTTTGAGGTTGAGTATCATAGCAAGCTGGCTATTACTCCATTAGTGATTAGTTTGCCGGGTCCCATCCCCTACAAGTCAGATAAGGTTGTACCCTACAAATATAATGCTACAATCTTAGAGAATGGTGTGGAAGTTCCCATTCAGCCAATGACTAATGTTGGAAATATTGCAGAGACTAGCAGAGTGACCCGCAATGGTTGTGTATTTGCACCAGTTGTCTGTGGATATGTTAGTGTTGGAAAGAAAATTGTTGAGAATGTTGAAACCAAGAAGGTTACGGGTGAATCTAGTGGAACTACGTTAGAGAAAGAATTGGATGATATTTTGAAGATAATCAAGATGAGCGACTACAGAATTGTAGACCAGCTACTGCAGACTCCTTCAAAAATATCTATCTTGGCTTTATTGATGAACTCCTCCGCTCATAGAGAATCTTTGATGGGGGTATTGGACCAAGCTTTTGTGGAAAGTGACATGCATGTAGATCAATTCAGCAGTATAGTAGGGAACATTTCGTCATGTAATAACCTGAGTTTCTGCGACGATGAATTGCCCGATGAAGGAAGGAATCACAACCTGGCCCTCCACATCTCTATAAAATGCAAGAATGATTCACTATCCAATGTCCTGATTGATAATGGATCCGCATTGGACGTTATACCGAGGAGCACTCTTATGAAGTTGAAATATCAAGGGACGCCCATGCACCCAAGTGGCATTATTGTGAAAGCGTTTGATGGATCAAGGAAATCTATTATTGGTGAAGTGGACTTGCCTATTCATATAGGCCCATGTTTGTTTCATATTACTTTCCAGGTCATGGATATTGTACCCGCTTATATTTGCTTTCTGGGACGGCCATGGATACATGAGGCAGGGGCTGTCACTTCAACTTTACACCAAAAGCTGAAGTTTGTACGAGAAGAAAAAGTGGTGATTATAAATGGAGAACAGACATTATTAATATCTCATTTGTCCTCTTTCAGCAGTGTGGAGGCGGATGAAGCTATTGTCGGAACCCAGTTCCAAACTTTATCCATTGATAACATAAGGGGAAATGATAATTCCATGGTTTCACTTAAGGATGCGCAGCAAGTTGTGCGTAATGGTCATAGTGAGGTATGAGGACAGATTGTGGATCCACCTGTAAATAAGAACAGAGTTGGCTTGGGGTTCTCTTTGAAGAATGACAAAGGTAAGGGCATGAAACCGAAGTCTGTTGCAGGCAAGTATTAAGACATCTTTTGTAGTGGGGGTTATCTTTATCCAACTGTTTCCAGGATTAATGCCATCGTGGAAGATGAAGCAGAGTCAGAAATGTCGAATTACATGATGCACGGAGTTAGGGTTCAGAACTGGAGCACCATTAATGTTCCCTCTTACATACATCTTTCAAAGTAATTTGTTTTGTTAATATTTTTGAAAAGCTTTCACTCTGCCCAAGGTGGAATTATTAATATTGTATGGGCTTATCTGTTTGTTGTGACTTTTTAAATCAATAATAAAAGTTATCTTTATTTCCCAAATTATGTTTTTAGTTTTTTATTTTTCTTGGAAAATGGTAATTAAAAAAACCCTTTAAAAATAAATAATAACTGAAATTCAATCTACATGATCACTTATTATATGTGTCAGTTTCTAAAAACAATTATAAATCATATGTGCAGATTAATTAAAAAACTCGTTGAATACAATGACCCTGCACCCTCTCCCAACTTTGAATGTCCTGTGTATGAGGCCGAAGAAGAAGACTATGATGAGATTCCATAAGAGGTCTCATGGTTGCTTGAGCGCGAGGAAAATGCCATTCATCCATATAAAGAGCCATTGGAAGTAATCAATTTGGGTTCAGAAGAAGATCTGAATGAAGTCAAGATTGGAGCATTGTTGCACCTGATGTGAAGAGCAGGTTGATTGAGTTGTTGAAAGAGTGTGTGGATATTTTTTCTTGGTCTTATCAAGATATGCCTGGTCTAGATACAGATATTGTAGAGCACTGTTTACCGTTGAAACCAGAGTGTCCACCAATCAAACAAAAGTTGCAAAGAACTCACCCGAATATGGCAGTAAAGATTAAAGGGGAAGTTTTAAAGCAGATTGATGCCAGTTTTCTTGTGACATCAGTGTACCCTCAATGGATTGAAAATATCGTCTCAGTACCAAAGAAAGACGGAAAAGTTCGCATGTGCGTAGATTATAGAGATTTAAATAAAGTTAGTCCAAAAGATGACTTTCCATTGCCACACATTGATATGTTAGTGGATAACACAACAAAATTTAAAGTTTTCTCGTTCATGGATGGATTTTCCGGGTATAATCAAATAAGAATGGCTCTTGAGGACATGGAAAAAACAACGTTTATCACACCCTGGGGAACATTCTATTATAGAGTGATTCCCTTCGGGTTGAAGAACGCTGGTGCAACATACCAGAGGGCTATGACAACCTTATTCCATGATCTTATGCACAAGGAAATCAAGGTATATGTTGATGATATTATTGCTAAGTCCCAGACTAAAAAAGGGCATGTAGAAGATTTGTTGAAGTTATTTCAGTGTTTGAGGAAGTATCGTCTCCGCTTGAATCCAAATAAGTGTACCTTCGGTGTTCGGTCAGGGAAATTGTTGGATTTCATTGTTAGCCAGAAAGGAATTGAAGTTGACCCTGACAAAGTCAAAGAAATTCAAGAGATGCCAGTGCCAATAACTGAAAATCAAGTCAGAGGGTTCCTCGGGCGTTTGAATTATATTTCCAGATTCATTTCTCACATGACTGCAACGTGTGAACAGATCTTTAAGTTGTTAAAGAAAGATCAAGGTTGTGTATGGACGGATCACTGCCAAAGGACATTTGAAAGTATTAAAGAATATCTGCTTGAACCTCCTATCTTGCTCCCTCCTGTTGAAGGAAGACCGTTGATTATGTATCTGACAGTGTTAGATAATTCCATGGGTTGTATTCTGGGACAACAAGATGAAACGGGGAAGAAAGAGTATGCCATTTATTATCTTATTAAAAAGTTTACTAATCATGAGTTGCGGTATTCCATGCTGGAAAAGACATGTTATGCTCTGGCCTGGGCGGCAAAACGTTTGCGGTAGTATATGTTGAATCACACTACTTAGTTGATCTCCAAAATGGATCCAATCAAGTACATTTTTGAAAATCCTGCTTTTACTGGGAGAATTGCCCACTGGCAGATGCTGTTATCTGAATATGATATTGAATACCGCACTCAAAAAGCTATTAAGAGCAGCGTGTTGGCAGATTATCTTGCTCACCAACCAGTTGATGATTATCAGTCTGTGAAGTATGATTTTATCAATGAGGATGTGATGTTTCTGAAAGTAAAAGATTGTGATGAACCATTGCCAGAGGAAGGTCCTGATCCCGAATCTCGCTGGGGTATGATATTTGATGGAGATGTGAATGCTTATGGTAAAGGAATTGGTGTTGTGATTGTCACTCCACATAGATCACACATTCCTTTTACTGGAAGGTTGACATTTGATTGTACTAATAATATGGAAAAATATGAGGCTTGCATCATGGGTCTCGAGGAAGCTATTGATCTTAGAATTAAAATTTTAGATGTGTATGGCGATTCAGCTTTGGTAATAAATTAGGTTAAAGGAGAGTGGATACTCGTCACCCTGGCTTGATCCCTTACAAAGATTATGCTAGAAGATTGTTACCCTTATTTAATAAAGTTGAATTCCATCACATTCCTAGAGATGAAAATCAAATGGAAGACGCTCTGGCAACTCTGGCTTCTATGTATCAAGTAAATACTTGGAATGATATACCTCGAATTATAGTTCGGCGACTGGATAGGCCCGCTCATGTGTTTACAACCGAGGAGGTAGAAGATGAAAAACCTTGGTATTATGATATCAATCTTTTTTTTCAGACTCGGGAATACCCGGTTGGTGATTCAAATAAAGATAGAAAGACATTGAGAAGATTGGCTGGCAGTTTCTTCCTCGGTGAAAATGTGTTGTACAAGAGAAATTATGACATGGTCTTGCTCAGATGTGTGGATAGACACGAAGAAGACGCGTTGATGCATGAGATTCATGAAGGTTCATTTGGTACTCATGCTAATGGACATTCGATAGCTAAAAATATGCTAAGGGCAGGTTACTATTAGCTGACAATGGAATCTGATTGTTACAAATTTGCAAAGAAGTGTCATAAATGCCAGATCAATATGGACAAGGTTCATGTGCCTCTGACACTTCTCAATGTGATTTCTTCCCCATGGCTTTTCTCTATGTGGGGTATTAACATGATTGGGATGATAGAACCCAAAGCTTCAAATGGACACCGTTTTATCTTGGTAGCAACTGATTACTTCACCAAATGGGTGGAAGCAGCTTCATATACTAATGTTACTAAGCAGGTGGTTGTGCGCTTCATTAAGAATAATCTTATATGTCGGTATGGTGTGCTGAGCAGAATTATCACTAACAATGGCTCGAATCTGAACAATAAGATGATGACAGAGCTTTGTGAGGAATTCGAGATTGCCCATCACAATTCATCTCCGTACAGACCAAAGATGAATGGGGTTGTTGAAGCTTCTAATTAGAATATCAATAAGATTATCTAGAATATGGTTGTTACTTATAAGGATTGGCATGAAATGCTCCCTTTTGCTTTGCATGGATATCGAACATCTGTCTGCACTTCAACAGGAGCAACCTCGTTCTCCCTTGTGTATGGAATGCATGCGGTACTCCCAATTGAGGTTGAGATTCCCTCTTTGCGTGTGATAATGGAAACCAAGTTGTCAGAGGCTGAATGGGTCCAGAACCGGTTTGACCAATTGAATTTGATCGAAGACAAGAGAATGAAAGCTTTGTGTCATGGACAGTTATATCAGAAGAGAATGAAGAAAGCTTTTGATAAGAAGGTTAAGCCTCATGAATTCAGAGAAAGCAACCTCGTGCTCAGGAAGATGTTGTCTTTTAACGCTGGTTCTAGGGGCAAGTGGACTCCCAACTTTGAAGGCCCATATGTTGTCAAGAAAGCCTTCTCTGGCGGTGCATTAATTCTTAAAACTATGGATGGCGAGGAGTTCCCACGTCCCGTGAATGCTGATGTAGTCAAGAAATACTTCACCTAAAGAAATAAAAGAACAGCTCCCTAAGTTGAAAACCTGAAAGGGCGGCTTAGTTAAAAAAGAGCATCTCGGTAGGCCGAAAACCCGAAAGGGTGGTCTAGGAAAAAATTAGAGACATAAACAGAATAAATTTCCCGCTAAGTTGAAAACCCGCAAGGGCAGCTTAGGAAAAAGTTAGGGACTTTCTTGGCAAGTAACTACATTAGACAAGACTTGATCATTGAAGCAACAATCTTCTCGGATCCTCGTCATACTTCAACGGAAGCTGCTGCTCAGGATTTCAAAAGTTGTTATAGGGGATAGTGCTCATTGTATCTCAATGTATCTTTTCTGTTATATATTACCATTTTCCGAACTTTGTAATCATCCATGGAGTCTCGCCATTCGCAGACTACCATTCTATTAATGAAATTTGAGCTTTTACCTAATTCTTTATATTTCTTATTTTATTTAGCTTTCAAAGACTCCAATTATTATTGATAATAATCTTCAAAGCGAAAAGATTAAATAACAAAATTGATTTTCAAAAATAATTTACAATTTGCTTTTACTTTAGAATTTGTGATGCAAGAGAAAAACAGAAGTGGTGATCCCAGGAATGGACGAACTCCAGTTGTTTCGATAAATTTTTGTTTCCCCCGGGAAGGTTTACTCAGGATGTTTTTGCTGTATTGGGTTTGCGACTCCAGTGTCCCCAATCAAGTCTTGGTTCGCTTTTTTTTCTTCTTTTCTGAGTTTGCATGATATGAAGACTCAATCTAAGATTTCTCCAGTGAAGGTTTCGTTTGTTTAATAGAAGTTCTTCCTTCCCATAGAAGTTGGTACAATAATTACTCTCGAAGAACACGTGTTTCCGGTTTCTCCAGTGAAGAACCTATACTGGTTTTCCCCTTGAGAATGTGGTGATGACCTCCCCAATGAAGTCAGCACAAAATCACCAGTTAATAACTCGATGATGGGGCATTATATGCCTTAGCGAAGTTTGTATGTTTTTCCTCCTTCAAAATGGGCCTGAATTCCCCAGTGAATGTTTTGACGATTTGGTGTCCATCTGCTTTACTTGAAATTAGTTTTGCAATCCCCAGTAGAAGCGTTACATTTGAAAACATTTGTTTCCCAGTTGAAGTCTGAGTGTTATTCCTTGGTGAAGCCTGGAGAAGGATGTTATATCTATGTATCTGTACTGTTTTGTCACTATGTTTTGTTTACTTCCAGATTACGTTTCTCCCCAGTGAAGTTAAGCCATGCAGTAGGATTTTGTTTCCCCAGTTGGCGCTTACTTTTTTATTGGAATGTTCATCTTGGATGTGATTTAGTTGAGTGTTGTTTGTGCCCGAGTTGGTTTTGCCTGGTTACTCCCAGTGTTATATGTCTGTTTTGTCAGCATATGCATGATAGCACTCATACATTCATACATACATCATGCATAGTTATATTTGGAAAATCATTTCTCATTGACATTCATTAATATTTTATGGACATATTATCCTGTTTTGCAGAGTTGTGTTGTCCTCTCTCCAATAGAGTGTCAGTCATAAGCAGAAAGTGTATGTTCTTTCAAGTTCCCCACTGAATTATCCCTCGTGGAAGATTTTTGCTTTAGCCTTCCTGCACAACTCTTTGTCTGGATGATTTGGTTTTCCCTCTTGAGTTTATTTCTCAAAGGATGTATTTTGGACGACTGTCTCATTCCAGTTTATTTCTGGTTTGAATCTTTGATCCTCGGCAATATTATTACTTATGATATCTGCAGACTTCGAGCCTTAGTTTGAGAATGTGCATTTATTTTGCACAAGAAGACTTTATCTCCTCAGCAGAAATATATTGGCATCTCCCTCAGGAAGTCATATTTCATTCCCCAAGAAGTCATATTTCTTTCCCCGGGAAGTCATATTTCATTCCCCAGAAAGTCATTTTTTTTACAATCCTCCATAACAGCAGGTAGCAGGTCTCTTTATTTGAGGCAGCTTATATATTTCCCTTTCCAGGCAGAATGCCTCGGTTAAAGAAGAAGTTGAGACCCGTTCTAGGTAAAATGCCAGAATTTTGGGGAAACTTGTTATCTTTTTGCTACCTTCAGTGAACGTTGGTAGTTTATCGTAAGTGAACAGCGATGCTATGATATATTCTCTCTCTACCTTCAATGGAAGTTGGTGATTGTCATCTTTTTGCTACCCTCGGTGAACGTTGGTAGTTCATCATCAGTGAACGGTGATGCTATAATATATTCTCTCTCTACCTTCAGTGAAAGTTGGTAGGTCACCTTTATTGAAAGTTGGTGATTGTCATCTTTTTTCTACCTTCGGTGAATGTTGGTAGTTCATCGTTAGTGAACGGCGGTGCTATGATATATTCTCTCTCTACCCTCGGTGAAAGTTGGTAGCTCACCTACAGTGAAAGTTGGTGATTGTTATCTTTTTGCTACCCTCAGTGAACGTTGGTAGTTCGTCGTCAGTGAACGTCGATGCTATGATATATTCTCTCTCTACCTTCAGTGAAAGTTGGAGATTGTTATCTTTTTGCTACCCTCGGTGAACGTTGGTAGTTCAGTGTCAGTGAACGGCGATGCTATGATATTTCTTTTTCTTCTACCTTTGGTGAAAGTTGGTAGTTCATCGTCAATGAACGTCGATGATTTCTTTCTCTCTACCTTCAGTGAATGTTGGTATCTCACTGTTAGTAAACATTAGTGTTGTTATTTCTTTCCTCTCTCTACCTCCATTGAATGTTGGTAGTTTCGCCTTCAGTAGAAGTTGGTGTATCCTTTGACTTTTTTATCATCCTCTATAAGTCAAGTCTTTTGATCCACCAGTGATTTATTTTCCTGGTCGGGTTTCTCTTTTGTTTCTTTATTTCCTTTGTTACATCCCCAACGGTGTTTTGCGTCTCGTTGATTTTGTTCGTATGCATTCATGCCCATAAGCATTTCATGGCATCTTAGGGCCAAAAATAGGGTTTGTTTTATATTTAAGTATCTTCGATCGTGTCGACACGAAGATTTTTAACCTTCGTCTCTTCGGATAGAAGAAAACTAAATAAGGGCAGTTGTTGTACACCAATTTTTGCCCCTAAGTTCCCTTCATCATACCATGTTGATTCAATCACAACAAGATCACATTAGGGCTTTTGGTTCTCCTCCCTATCTTTAGCTTTTCTCTTTGAGGAATCACCAAGCACCTTGACTTGTTTTATTTTGTGATCATGAATATTTTGTCTTTATTTTTCTTTTAATTAATAAAATTCAATGTTGGTTTGTCTTACTTGTTAATAATGTAGGTAAAGGCAATGAGGCTTAGCAAGTTGCTCTATGGGTTCATGAGTTTATTTCCATGCCCTAGTCAATAAAGCTTGAGAAGTCCAAACCTCACCATTGAAGTTGTTTTGGAAGGGATGGCATGGCAAGGTTATTTTGGTTCACTACATTTCCAAGTTATCAAGATTGATTCAAAGGTGCAAGGGATTGATTGAAGAAGTTGTCATGGTTGGACAAGGTCTTGTTCCCATTGGTCACAAGTGCATATTTCTCTAAATTATCAAGATATGGAAGTGGTTTTGGTGGCTATGAATTCTTATTTTCATCCTCAATAACTTTTATTTACAAAGCAAGAGTGTTGGCACAAGAAGGTGGTTCAAATTTATCAAGATTCCTAAAAGCCTTTTCTTGATCTAGGAGCTAGGGTTTTGAACTTCAAAGAATTATATCTTTCTCATCTTTTGGTATTTTTGAATGATTCCAAAGACATACTTCTCTTCAAAGGGTTATTAACAAATCACTTCAAAAGTTTCAAGGATTTTTCATGTGGAAGAAACTTGATGATGAAGAAAGATTACAAGTCCTCTAGATGAACCCCTAATTTCTCATATGTGACTTCAAATGATCATAACTTGGTCAATTTTTATCACCTTGGTCCCACTCTTTTGCCATAATGATCTTGAGGATATTAAATGTATCCCTTCTTTTATATGCAAAGTGAGAAAATGGATGGAAGATGCCCTTTGTATGCAAAAGATTATAGGTCATTTCATGATTTTTGCTAACTTCAACAATTCATAACTCTCTCAATTTTTGGATATTTTGAATTGTTCAAGTTTCAAAGTTTCATTTAAGAGATCTATTTCATTCCATCTTCTTTGGTCAAGAGAAAATTCCAAGTGGAAGGCCATGTTTGGATGCAAAACATTATAGGTCACTTTTGAAGAAAAATTTGAAATATTTCGAAGTATGGAAAGTCAACCCTTTTTCTCCAACTTTGACTCAGTACAACTTTCAGCTCAAGCGTCCATTTGATTCCATTCTTTTTCCATTGCAAAGCTTGTAACCTCATCTATCTAAAGCATCAAGAATCATGTCCTAAGACCCCTTGAGCTAAAAATGCCTTTGTTTTGAAATTGGTAGCTTGAAACTGAAGTTTCATCACAAGTCTGATTTTGAAATCTTTATTTTGGCTTCTAATCACAAGTTTCCCACGCGTTTTTGCTTCTAATCGTGTTTAGCAATTTTCTAAAGATGTTTAGCATCATGAAACGCACGATTTTACTGAGTTTTTATGCTAAACAAGTCACACTTTGTTCATGTTGCAGACCCCTCACGATTTCCCTCCAAACTTCATCATTTCACACGCTTGAAGATCCCATTCATTCTCCTATAAATAGAGGGTCATCCCCCATTCATTTTCTCAAGCTTGGATAGCCAGAATCACCCTGCAAACTTGTTCCATAACTCAAATTTCTACAACTTCGATATTTATGTTCAGGCCTTTTTTTAATCCAATTTCTCTATCAATTTACCTTCCTTGATCTTCCCTGAAGCTAACCATACAATTACCTTCAAGAATCATGCCCTACATTGCTCCATAGAAGTCCAGTTTCAGAGCTCTGCAACTCAAATGCAATAGGTAGATCTCTCCATCAATTCTTCAAAACTTTGATATCATTTTGATGCTCTCATTGCCCTGGTTCTAGTTGCAACACTTACTTTTATCTGGAATCACGTTTTGATCATGAAATTTCAAATCCCTTTTCAAAAATTCTCTTCCAAATTACTTGAGCTACAGTTTATATAAATTTGTCGCGAAGGTGTGGTTGTCTTCATATTGAAGAGACGAAGCGAATGGCATAGGTCTCGTGCTCTAATTTTGCAGATTGAGCAGCCTGGTTTTGGGACTGGCTGGAGGTTGAAGATGACCAACGTGTCATCTTCCAACCAATGATGGTGTGCCATTTGTACTTTTTGAATTTCTGATTTATATTTGATCTCATGCTTTATTCAGTAATGACCATGATATGCACAGTGCGCCAGATCCCTTGGATTTGATTACTAACGCATTTTGACTCTCATCCAATGGACCACATATTTTTTACTTTATTTTTCTTTTTTGATTTTTATATTTAATTGTTTAAAATTTCAAAAAATCATAGAAAACTCATTTAGTCCAAAAAATCTGAAAGAATTATGAAAAATATTTTTCTTTTTTCCTTTTCTGCTTTTTATTTTTTCACAATTTTATTTTGTGTTTTGATATTTTTTAAAAATTTCCACTTTATTTGATTTGTTTTAAATGTTTAAAAATACTTTTATGCATTTTTTAATTCTAAAAAAATTATGCAATGATCCAATGATATTGTGAAAAATATTGGTGACCTCATTTATTTTTTATTTATGACTTTGGTATTTTTTATCATTTTTGGTGCATTTTACTCATTTCTTTTAATTTTAAAAATAGTTTCTGACTTTAAAAAATTACAAAAAATTTTGTAAAAATATTTGAGTCCTTTTCTGATTTTTCTATGGTCATACTTTTTATTTCTTGATTAATTTGAACATAGTTGGTATTTTTTCTCTTTTATTCTATTTTAAAACTTTTTTAAACTTTTTTAATGTATATACTAAAATGCAATATTATTTTGTGATTATTTTCTGGCTGATCTTGGGTTTAACTTTTTATTATGAACTTTGTTAAAATCATTGGATCCATAGTATTGAGTTTAAGTCCATAAAAATGGATGAATGATTTTAATAATAGTTTAATTGAAATTTAATTCAAATGCGGTTTGTATGTTCTTTCTCACCCCTCTTCATCTTATCCCTTTCTTATTGCACTAAGTGTTAAATTATAGCATGATCTCTATATCATGTCTCAAAACAAATGGTGCATAGATTGCTATTGACCGGCCTCAAAATAGGTGCGACTTCTACATAAGTCCACTTACAATTGCTTAACATAACGCTAAATTTTGTCCCGATTCGAATAAATGATCATTTGTGGCCCAAACCTATGTTTGCAAGCCCAAGTATGTTAATTTGATCTCTTTGATCCAATAACCTTGAGATTCATTGTGTGGAGGCTTTGGTTCTACCAATCCTCTAATGGATTTACAACACTTTTGGTCAACGCGGATCACTTAAACATTGCTGATCATTAAATGGTACTTTTGAGGATCCCAAATGGATGATATACTTGACAAAAAGCAAATGCAACCTGTTATTTGAAAGCTTTGGTTCTACCAATCCTCTAATGAGTTCCAAATGCAAATTTCAAGATGGTCATCCAACTAACCACTAATTATTAAATTGTTTTTACTTTATGCCTTTTATTTTTTATGCTTTATGTACCATTTACTTTAAGCATTACATTTCATGTCATTATTATTCTGCTCATTTGAGCTTTTATTTTCTCTTCTAAGACACCTAATAATCAACACGAACCATAAAATTCTTTAATGATACTTGGACTATTTGGATATTATCCTTGGCATTATGGAGCAATGGACTTCTTAGACTTAGGAATAGAATCCTTGGCCTATGTTGGAGACCTTGTGACCTTAATTGATATTTTGTCTGGAATTCTTGAGGTTTACCTCAAGACATTGGATTGTTTGTTTGTTTTGTGTGCAGGTTATTGTGATTACATACTTTGTTTGTAATCTGGAATTCATCCGTATACAACCGTTATTCTGCCCAATTTTTGTGAAGACTTAATACACTTGAAGTTTGATTCTCTCAAGAGGTCTAGTATCTTTGCTTGCTTGGTTTCAATCCAAAGAATGGGAATTCTATCTTGACTCATAATGTCAAGTATTGGCTTCTTGTTATTTATATGGTTCTTATCCCTAGCTTTTACCTTATGCTTTAGGATAGTCTCTTCATCTCCTCCCATCTTCTTTAATTTCAAAAATCTTCTTCCTCCTTTTGAAAACTCTTCTTGTTTTGAAACTTGAACCATTTTCATAATAAACTTGGACTTAGGTCCATGCATTTTCAAAACATTTTCATAAATAAAATTCAATCAACTTAATAATACCTTGACATTTTTTGTGAGAAGACTAAAAATCAATCAATCTCATTTCAAATCGTTTTGCCACTTTGGCTTTTACTTTAAACTTTTCTCAAAAGATTAGACTCTTGTCAATCCTTATAGTGATGCAAACAAATATACTTTTATGATATATAGTGAAGTGAGATATTTTCCACTTGGGTGTTGAGTGAGGTTTTGTTGATTTTTAAAATCCAAGTCATATCCTCCACTTTGAGATGATGCAAATTCTCCTTTCTCATGATTGTGGGTAGTAAGTATGTTTTCCACACGGACAATGAAGACGATGTCTTATCTCATAAAATTAACCAACACACTTGTGTTTTAAAAATTTTAAAGGTGAACTACGTGTACCCTGATCCCCTATTGCACGAAAGGTGGTACGTAGGCACTAAAGACTCACAACCGCGGCGGGTGCAAAAATCATTAAAAAAATATATATTTCTTTCCTCACCTCCACCATCCATTTTTATACAACATTTTATAGCCAAAATATACAAATTTTACAAAGAGATTCCTACGGAATACCGTAGATGTTTTGGGTGCTAATACTTTCCCTTTGCATAACCAACCCCCTTACCTTGAATCTTTCCCCCTCTTTTGGGTTACTCGCTCTTTTCCCATTCCTTTGGAAACAATAAAGCACGGTGGCGATTTTTATTTTGATATGTATAAGTCTAGTCAATCCAATGGCTTGGTCTTAAACATTTTTACCGCTACAGAAAGATTGTGTCTTTTAACGCTGATTGTAGAGGCAAGTGGACTACCAATTATGAAGACCCATATGTTGTCAAGAAAGCCTTCTCTGGCAGTGCATTGATTCTTGAAATTATGGATGGTGAAGAGTTCCCACGTCCTATGAATGCTAACGCAATCAAGAAATACTTTGCCTAAAGAAATAAAAGAACAACTCGCTAAGTTGAAAACCCGAAAGGGTGGCTTAGGCACAAAAAAATAGCATCTCGGTAGGCTGAAAACCCAAAAGGGCGGCCTAGGAAAATGTTAGAGACATAAACAGAATAAATTTTCCCGGTAGGTTGAAAACTCGCACGGGAAACCTAGGCAAAAGTTAGGGATTTCCTGGAAAGTAATTGTGTCAGAAAAGACTTGATCATTGAGGCAACAATATTCTCGAATTCTTATCACACTTCAACTGAAGCCTATGCTCAATATTTCAAAGTTGTTAGGGAGAATAATAGTCATTGTATTTCAATATACCTTTTCCATGTATTTACCATTTTCCAAAATTTGTAATCATCTATGGAGTCACGCCATTTACAGACTACCATTCTATTAATAAAGTTTGAGCCTTTATCCATTTATTTGTAGTTCTTATTTTATTTTGTTTATAAAAATTTCATTTATTATTTATAGTAATTTTCAAAACAAAAATACTTAATAATAAAAACATGTTTTTTTAAAAAGAATTTGCAAATTATTTTTTACTTCAATTATGTGATTCAAGTGGGACAAAAATAGTGGTTCCGAGGATGGACGAACTCCAAAGTTTTGAAAATATTCCCCTAAGAGGTATCCCAGGTTACTCATGTTGATATGCGCATAGTCCACCTGTGATTTTTCCTTGGATAGTTGGATTTCATACCGGTTGATATATGGTGTGGTGTTGGGATTTGTGATCCCATTTTCTCCAGTCATGTCTTGGTTCATATTTTCTCCAAGTTGTTATATGGTTTTGGGTTTGGGAAGTTTGATACCTCTATCCCATGTTCCCCAGTTAGGTCTTGATGCATATTTCTCTAGCTAAGTGTGATTCTTTCCCCTATTGGTTTGTCATCAAGCGAAGATTGTAAAGTTGTGAAGCCTTTTATCATTTGACGGAGTTCTTTCTCCATTTGTGTGTTGAGAATTGATGTAAAATATGTTGCATAACATTGCACTCTCCATTTATAACATTATTGTTGTTGTGTTCTCCCCGGGTAGTCGGACAAGGGTAGTTTCTGTATGATATTCCCCGGTGAATCCTAGAGGAGTTTATTATATCCCTGAAACTGTAATGGTTTATTGCTATTAGATTTTGCTTTGATTATTTTCAAGCCAAGTTTCTTCCCATTGATTTAGCCGAGTGTAATCTTTACCCAAGTTGGATTGTGAAAAAATAAAAATCAGAAAGAGAAAAATCAAAAGTAATTTTCATAATTTTTTTCAATCTTTTTTGGAGTTAAAATGAATTTTCTATGAATTTTTGAAGTTTAAAACAATTTAAATATAAAAATCAGAAAATAAAATAAAGTCAAAAAAATATGGACTGTGCACTGTGCATATCATGGTCATTACTGAATAAAGCACTGAATCAAATATAAATCAGATTTTTGAAAATTCCAAATGGCACGCTTTCATTGGCTGAAGGGTGACACGTTGGCCATCTTTAACCTCCAACCAGTCTCAAAACCAGGTTCCTCAAACTATAAAATTAGAACACGAGACCAGTGTCATTCGCTTTGTCTCATCAAGATGAAGACAATCACACCTTCACGAGAAAAAAAAAGGGATCAAATGGTTGCTTGAGCTGAAAGTTTCAATGAGTCAAATTTGGAGAAAAAAAGGTTGACTTTCTATACTTAGAAAATTTTCTAAGTTTTTCTTCAAATATGACTTGTAATGTCTTGCATTCAAACATGGCTTTCCACTTGAAATTTGCTTTTGACCAAAAAATATGGCATACAATAGACCTCTTGAATGACATTTTGAAACTTGAACCATTAAAAATATCCAAAAATTGAGAGAGTTATGAGTTGTTGAAGTTGGAAAAACTTCATGAAATGACCTATAATATTTTGCATCCTTATGGCATCTCCCATCCATTTTCACACTTTTCAAATAAAAGAAAGGTTTAAGTTCACATCTTCAAGATCATTGTGGAAAAATAATGGGCTCAAGGTGATAAAAATTGACCAAGTTATGATCATTTCAAGTCACGTAAGGGAATTTGAGGGTTCATCTGGAGGACTTGTAATCTTTCTCCATCATCAAGTTTCTTACACAAAACATTTCCTTGAAACTTTTGAAGTTTTTTATTAATATCCCTTTGAAGAGAAGGATGTATTTGGAATCATTAAAAAATACCAAAAGATGAGCGAGATATACCCCTTTGAAGTTCAAAACCTTAACTCCTAGAGCAAGAAAATACCTTGGGAAACCTTTGCAACTTTGACCTACCTTCTTGCACAAATACCTTTGTTATGTGCTTATAAGTTGTTAAGGGTGATAAGGATAAAATATAGAAACCAAAACCACTTCCAAATCTTGAGAATTGAAGGATATATGCACTTGTGATCATTGAAATCAAAGACTTGTCTATTTGAGTCAAACTTCATCAATCAACTCTTGTACCTTTAAACTAATTTTAACAACTTGAGGCATGATGAATCACAAAAGACTTTGTCATGATATCACTTCAAAACATATTTAATGATGATGCTTGAATCTCAATGAAGCCTTGTTGAGAAAGGCACAAAAATGAACTCATGAATCCCTAGATCAATCTTGATAGAATGTATTGTGCTTTCACCTGTAACATCAACAATTTGGACAAACACTCATTGTTATTATTAGCTAAACGATAATAAATACAAAACATAGATGATCATAAAATACAAGTCAAGGTGCTTGGTGATTCCTTCTAGAGCAAAAGCTAAATATAGGGAGAAGAACCAAACCCTTGTGTGTGACCTTGTTGTGATTGAATTAATATGATATGATGAAGGGATCTTAGGGGGAAATTGGGGTACAACAGCTGCCCTTATTTAAGTGTCTTCTATCTGGAGATACGAAGGTTAAAATATTCGTGTTGACGCGATTGAAGATGCTTAAATATAAAATGAATCCTATTTTTGGCCCTAAGATACCATTAAATGCTTATGATTATGAATGCTGATGAACAAATCTAAAGGGTCGCAAGACACCACTGGGGATGTAAAAAGTAAAATAGGGAACAAAAGGAAAACTTGACCAGGATAATAAATCATTGATGAATAAAAGACAAGACTCTGTTGGGGTAATGTCCAAGAGAGGATCTAAAGCATCGTTAACACAAAAATTGAGGAGAGAGAGTGAAGGATAACAGTGACCGACAGATAACTTGTGAGCTACCAACTCACTGAGGGAATAGCAAAAAAAGTAACATCGACCCACCGGGGAAAGGAATTTTAAGATAATACAAGTAAATTTCGAGATGTATTCAGCACTCATGAATGCGAACAGATGAATTTCCACTGAGCAAAAAAATCTCAACCACGAACTACCTTCCATAATGACAAGGCTACCATTCATCGAAAAAAGATCTCAACAACGTACTACCTTCCATAATGACAAGGCTACCATCCATTAGAGTAACAAAATCTCAACAACGAACTACCTTCCATAATGACATGGCTACCATCCATTGGAGTAACAAAATCTCAACAACAAACTACCTTCTATAATGACAAGGCTACCATCCATTGGAGTAACAAAATCTCAACAATGAACTACCTTCCATAATGACAAGGCTACCATCCATTGGAGTAAAAAAATTTCAACAACGAACTACCTTCCATAATGACAAGGCTACTGTGATCGGTGGATCTGGAACTGACTGTTTAATGCTGGTTCGCGAAATGTCGCGGAAGCAAGAGTCGCCACCGTCTTTTATTTTCTCCAAATGGAAAGGACAAAAGCACAGAAAAATTCCTTATAGAGATTGCTCTCAGTTCGGGAGGTAGATTATAGAAAGGGAAGGTGTTAGCACCCTTTCTATCCATGGTTATCCAGGGGCTCTTAGATACTTGCTCACTTGTGTTTTCAAAAATGGTTTGTTTGCTTTTCAACTGTGGGTTTTAAAAAGTTTCTTTGAAAATTTCAGTTCGACTCTTGTATCGGTCCTCAAGAGTGTTTGAAAAATTACTTTCAAAAGCTTTTGAAAATGTGTTGGTGTGAAAAGTATTTTTGAATTTGTTTTGAAATTAGAGCAAGTATCTAGAGTTGTCTACCTACCCTAAGGAATTCGTCTGTGTAAATGTCCTTTAAAGTAGTGCCATCCCACCATTAAGAGGTAGGTAGCACCACCGTTGGAGGTGTTCGGGTCAATTCGAGGTTCGGGACATGGTGATCACCAGAGCAATGGGAAGACACCTTAGAAGCTACCCTCATGCCAGGTTCCCGGATCATGAGGACTTACTAAGACATCCTCTACTCGACGATCACCTTTCGAGGCAAGGCAACAGTGAGGCGTACCCTAGGGGTGGTGTGTGATTTGTGTGTCGTTTTCATTTGCATTTATCTTGTCCATGTCAAAGTTATCTATGCGTTTGTTTTTATTTAAGGCCATTCATTCTTGCATGCATTTATTTAACAGTTAAAAATTGCGAGAATTTAAAAGTTCTAGACTATTACAAAGGCGCGGGTCCACATCGCCAAATTAAAATCCCGGACCCGATTTGACAGAAAATAAAGAAATAAAGTAAAGTGCGACAGATTAATTTACAAGGCCTTGGGAGAGGTACATAAATATTATGCGAGAAAGAAATAAACACGTGAATTAAATAAGAATTAAAAACGAGGGCGTTGGACCCTTTTTTACAAAATTAAATTAAATGATGAAATTAATTAATTAAAAAAGAAAAGAAATTGTTTTTGGTATTTTTTGGTATTTTATGATTTTTTATGAAAAAGAATTAATTAAAATAAAATGCTAACCCTAATTCTAATTGTTTTTAATTTATTAAGAAAAGATTAAATTTTAACCTAAAATTAAACCTAATTATTTTACATGCAATTTAATTACAAAAATAAATATTTAATATTTAATTATTATGAAAGAAAATAAAAAAGGAAAAGATTGATTAAACCCTAATTCTACCACTTTTAAATTAATTAAGAAAATATTAAGGTTTTCTCCTAAATTAAAACTAATCAATTAAAGTTATTTATTTACAAAAATAAAATATTTATTATTTTTTCATCTTTTCTGATTTTTTATGTGTTTTTTATATATTATGAAAATATTAAATTAATTAAAAACAATAATTAAAAGAAAGTAAAAAAAAATAAAGAAAAATAAAGAATAATAAAAAAAGGTTTGCAAACCTAGGGGTTCAGACCCCAAATAGGAGGTTTTCTTTTAGCAATCTGGGCCCATCAACCTTGGCCTGTTTGACTTTTGTGCCAGCACGTATACGCGTTGACTAGAGTTCACCGTGCTCTCCAGATCATGGCCTTTGATTTGATGCCCTGGTACGCGTGGACAACTTGATTTTGAAGGTATACGGTAGTCCAATACATTGAATCTGCACATGAACATTACATGAAGAAAAATATGAAAGGGGGTGAGGACCTGGGACTCGAACCCAGGTCCTGAGGCTTATGAACGTCCTTCTCAACCAACTGAGCTGCATGCATATTTATTAATATAAATGGAAAACAAATTATATAATAGAAAATTGGAGTTAGTGGTGGTCTGGCGCGAAAATTCGAATCAACCACTCATTGCCTGCCACCGAGTCATCTTCCTCATTGTCTTGTTTTTCCTGAAAATATAAAAATCATAGGCAACGGTTTTGAACCGTTCTAAAAGGTATCATTGGAAAAAATAGCGAATAGCCCCTGGGGCTTCATAAATTAGGCGCGATGGCCTCATTCTCTTCGTCCAAGCGCACTGAATTGAATGGCCTAGATTTCAAGCTCCAATTTTTCCATATTTTAAAACCCCCAATTCAAAGCTTCATAAACCCTAAAAAGCAATAATGGTAGATTCGCATACAGTGTATAAAAACGCAATTAAAGTAGATGGTTAGCTTCAGAATGCATCATTTAGTAAGAATCCATTAAAATTATGCAATGAATTTGCCTGAATCGTAAAACACGATTGTGAAAAAAAATGAGAAAAGTTGGATTTCTGTACAATGATTCCAAGGGTTAGGGACTGTGTTCTTGATCCAGGTACGTTGCTTGATGTCCCAGGAATGCAATGGAATGAGTTTTGTGGCTTGAAACGACCTCTAACCCTGTTTTCAGTTTTTTTTTCTTTCACCAAAAATTCAAGTTTTCTTTTCTATGTCTGGCGCAGCTTCCTGGTCCTTAGGATTAGGTCTTGCTTTATGTATGTATAGGAGAGTGATTAGGGTTAAAAACTTGATCAAAATCCTTTGCATTCATGGTTTGGAAGATTTGATTTTTTTAAGATCTTTTTCAATATTTTTTCATGCTATTTTGCTCTCAATCATATCCAATCCTTCCCTAATTGATCATGCACGAATTTTGAGTGTCCAATGAGAGTATTTTCTGCACAAAAAGATTTTATTTCATTAGTTTAGCATTTTTTCATATTTTATTTAGTTTAAATGAATTAATTGTAATAAAAAATTCAAATAAATAAATAAAAATAATAAAAAACTTCCCTTTGGACCAAATTGTCGTGTGCATGTCTTGGATGATGAATTGTGGAACAAAAAGAGGCCCATTAGCAATTTTAGGTCATTTGAATCAATGTTGACTTTTCAAAATATCCAAACATTTCCCAACTTCCACAAGGCATAACTTGCTCAATTTTAAAGCTTTGCTCATGTTCTTGGACATTTTGGAAAGGTCTTTGAGTCCTTTAATCAATGCCTTTGGTCCCATGTCATTTTGATTTACCAATCTCAAGTTATGGCCTTTGACTTAAAGTCCGTTTTTGTTGACTTTTGAAAATGACCTATAATGTTGAAATTGATAACTTTTTGTGAGAGCATTTCTTGGACTTGAAGTATGAAGATGAGTTTTAGGACATGTCTTTCTATTCAAAATGAGCTTTGGATGGAATTTTTCTGATAATCCATGTGAAAGTTATGCCCTGGTCAATTTACAGTTGACTTTTTCAGCTGTCCAAATAAGGAAACTTTTGCATCTTGATGATTTTTGAGCCAAGCTTTGAGAATCATGATCAAGCATTGATCAAATGATGTTTGTGGCTTTAAAATGAGATGTTGACCAAAAATTTGAACTTTTGACTGTCAAATGACCATTTTGCCCCTACAGTTGACTGTAGTGCAATTAGGGTTTTGACTGTGCAATTTTATGCTGAAAGTCTTGAAACTTGGTATGAGGATGCTTGACCATATTTGTAGGCATGTGGGACTTGATTGGACCTTTGGAAACTTCATTTTCTTGATCAGGACCAAAACCCTAATTTTGACTGCTTAGGAGGCCCTTGAACTGTGCAACCCTTGGGGAATTTTGCAGCTTGACTTAGCAAATCTTTGAAGAATATGGGAGGGCAAATTTTGGGGTACAACAGTTGCCCCTGTTCAATCTTCTTAGACCTGAGGATGCAGATTGGCTGACGTGCCTTTCGTAATCCGAAGGTGGAAGATGATTGAACACTAGAGTGCCCAGAAATTTGCGCTCACATAGTAGCAGTGTCATGGAAATGGGCTTATAGATGCCATTTAGAGATTGATGAATAGGATGATGGGCTTATAGATGCCATCTGGATGTTGATCGCGTAAGAGATTCCTTAGCGAGAACCTGCGTACCTGCAAAAGAAAAAATGAGTACCTGACATGTTGCAGGAGCTGGTTTTCAGATGCATGGTATAGATGTGTCCTGACTGGTTACAGGAGCTGAGTCTAGATCTTCAAGCGGTGATGAATGAACCAGGGATGGTTACTACCTCAACAGGAACGGTGAGAGAACCTTGGGCGACTTCAACTTCAACAGCAATCATTGAGAGAATCTTGGTGGGAATTACCACCTCCGCAGGATCGGGAGAGAACCATAGGCAATTACAATCTCAATAGCAAACATTGAGAAAAACCTGGAATGGAATTATCGTCTCCGTAGCATTGGGGAGAGAACCATAGGAAATTATAATCTCAATAACATTCATTGAGAAAAACCTGGAATGGAATTATCGTCTCCGCAGCATTGGGGAGAGAACCATAGGAAATTATAATCTCAAAAGCAAACATTGAGAAAAACCTGGAATGGAATTATCATCTCCGCAGCATTGGGGAGAGAACCATAGGAAATTATAATCTCAATAACATTCATTGAGAAAAACCTGGAATGGAATTATCATCTCCGCAGGATCGGGGAGAGAACCATAGGAAATTATAATCTCAAAAGCAAACATTGAGAAAAACCTTTGATAACTTCTACTGAGTCTTCATCAGAAAAATATGTTTGGGGTCGATTTAGCTGGACTAGAGAAGGCCTTGGACTGGATAAGAAATCTTTGGAGTCGATTAACTGAACCGGTCTAGGTCTTGAAATATGATTGAGAATCTAACTGAATCTTTCCTGAAAGGTAAAGGTCAGTCATATGCAATGCATGATATGGATCAAGCAATGATGTTCTCAACATAAATGAGACTTGTAAGATATGATGCGTATATGCATGCTATAATGATGTATGGAAGTGCGATGTTTATGAATGTATGTTTTCGTCTAGGAAAGTAAATCCTAGACGGGTACCAGGAAGTCATATCCTGGGCTGATGTTTGAAGAATAGATTTCGCTTCCGCTGGGGATGATAGCTGCAAGAATACCGGTAGGAGAAGATGACTCCGTTGGGGAATAAACTTGGCGAATGGAATAACTCTGCGGGGAGGAAAGTACTCTAACGATCTTGTTGGGAAGCAATACTCTATGGGGAGAGAGATACTTTGCTGGGTTGTTGATAATAACTTGCTGGGGATATCCTTGTTGTGTTGGAAGTGCTGATAGACTTCGCTGGGGATAAGAGAACCGTGCCGACGACGATCTTTTCGTGGCTTTTGGCTGAGGATAACCCAGTTATATCCTGGTAAGGAAATAACTCTTTAAATAAAGCCGGGAGACTTGTTCGTGCTCTGCGAGGGTAAGCTTCCAGAATCTACTGGGGATAAGCTTACTGTTTGGGGAGATGAATTCCAACTTTCTTGGGGAACTGGATTGGACTCTCCTGGGGAAGTATTGAACTGTATTGGTTATGTTCTTCCACGGAACCTACCTTGATACCTTGGAGGACAGGAACAATCAGATTGCTTAGACCACCCGTTATTGCCCCTGTTTCTGAGGTGGGAGATGAAGACCTGTGAGGTACTGATAGTTGTTGATGGGCAAACCTTCTTCTGGTTGGCAGGTGACAAGATGACAGGACATAGTCGTACGCTTTAATCCCTAACTTTTGCCTGGACCGCCATTTCGGGTTTTCAGTCCATCGGGATACCCATTTTTGCCCAAGCCGCCTTTTCAGGTTTTCGACTTGCCGGGTGTACAGATTTTTCATTTCATCCCTTCATTTTGCCCGAACCCTTTTGGTTCGCCGAGAAGCCCTAATTTTTGCCTAGGCATGTCAACCTAGCGGGTCTTTGATTTTGCGTAGTATCTTTTCGACTATGTCCATGTTCTCAGAATGTAGGGAGTTGCCCCTGTCAGAAGTGTTTTGTCATGCCACCAGAAAGTGTTTGATCAGGCAAGATTCGTTGCTGAAGTGCCCCAAGTGACTCGGGCGGAGATTTGCCCCAGGCTATTTGGCCTTTTGAGAGATTCTCTGAATCTTGATTGGACTGCCCCAGATAATGGACCATGGTCATGTCTGCCCCTTGATTGGAAGCGCTTCTGTTCACTAGGTATTTATCGTGCGAATTTTTCCCGTTGATCAAACAAAAAGTCATATGCAAACAAAGTTATGTTAAAAATGCAAAGCCTATGTCTGTCTTGAATATTTTGAAAATGCATTTTTTTCATAAAACAAGTGAATGTTTGTAAAACGTGATGTCAACTCCGTATTTACCGTAGGCCTTAAGGAGTCAGGATACCTTTAGTAACAGTATGCTTTCGAACCAACCCATGCTTCAGCTAGGACTTTTAATGGTTGTAGCGTGGCCTGGTTCACGGTTTAAGAAACAAAGGATAAAGGCTCAAATTATTTGTACCCACCCGCTCTCCGTGATGTTCTTCAAACCTAAACTCAGCTGATCGTGCGTTTAGACCTTATTTGAGTTTTTGTCCTGATGTTCCAATGATGGTTCAGATATTGATGATTTATTCTGAATAGGCAGTCATTTTTTCTTGTTGAGGGTTTGTGTGACCTCTTTTTTGATTTTATTATCCCTATTTTTTTTGCCTGAACTGTTTCTTTTGTGATTACAGTCAGCGGGATGCCCCAGTTTTGTAAGTCTCCTTCATAGGTTTTGACTTAATGGGTTTTTATTTTTTTAAGATATAATGACTGCCTATCTGTATGATTGTTCGGAACCATCACTGTCTTTTGTTTTGTAAGGACCTCTTTGGTGCCATTTGTTATGCACTTGGATCAACTGAGAGAACTACCCTGCCCCAAGTTATGATAAAGGGTTTTAATTTTCGAAAAGAAAAACTCCTACTTCTTTGGCTCAGAGGGGTTGACGAGGGATTATCATCCTTATAACTCCAGTGTTTAGGAATTGAAACAATGCATGTACCTCATCAGCGGGGTCTGTTCAGAAGCATACTGAACATTGTGGTATCGTTTTCGTCATCCTCCCTCAAGAGGCTTTAGAATTTTAGATCAAGAGTTGACATCAGAAAAAATATGAAAACAGTTTGCATATAGTGAATGCGAATATATTGCTTCAAAACAGACATATGCGATGCATTAATGAACTAACAACGTTTAATCATGAATAAATGTTTGAACAGTTAAAAGAAAGTTACAACTTGAAAATTCTAATAAACACAAGTCTTCCAGTCTCAGGGCTTATTACTTCGACTGGTGTATCTTGTAGGGATGGCAGGAGCATTCAGCCTGGCCCATCTGGGTGAAATCCACAGCTCTTTCATTAATCAGATCTTGAATCTTATTCTTCAAAGCCCAGCAGTCGTCGGTGTCATGTCCTGGACTGTCAGAGTGGTATGCACATATTTCCTCAGGATTGTACTTTAGGGAGGTTGTGTTGAGACGCTTAGGAGGGTCCCTTAACGTCACCAGATTCAACCTCAACAATTGTTGTAAAGCTTGAGACGGTGACACGTTGAGTTTGGTGAACTGCCTTTTAGGCTTGTCTGGCTTGCTCTGATCAGCCCGTTGTTCTGGGCGAGGTCGTTGTTGGACCTGAGAAGTAGTAGCAACTCGGAGAGGTCTATTCATTGGACCCGACCTTTGCCTTCTTGGAAGCTGTTCTATGACCTGGTCCCTGATTTGGGCTGGTTGCTTCATGTCTTGATGAAGCTGGCTGATCATGGCTCTCAGCTCTCCTTGCTCCTGAGATAAACCTTGAATGAGGGCCCTTTGCCCCAGCATATGGGTTTTCAATGTGTCTACCTCAGCTTGTAGACGTTTCAGCTGTTCGTCCTTGTCATCTTCAGGACTCTTTCTGATCAGATTCCCCATGAGGAGTGCCCTCAACTCTTCCTGCCCCTTGGATAGGCTTAAGAAGATCTCCCTGAACTGAGTCTCTTGAGCACGAGGTCCCTGGTTATCTTGTTGTGAAGCCATTGCTGAAATAAACAGCGAGAGGGTGAGCAACCTGTAAAAGGGATACCTGCAATGCAATGATATGTATGATATGCATGCAATGTTTTAAAGGATCTCGCAGGGTAAACAAGAAAATTGTTAGCATCGGAATTGGTAGCTTTGATTGAAGGAAACCCATGCTGTTGAGGATTCTTCTTTAAGGGTCAAAGGCTCACCATATCCAGTGGGTCATAGCCCCTGACTTTAGTCATCATGTCTGGTTTTGATTTCCAAACAACCTTGGTTAGGGGAACCTTCTTCAAGAGTCAAAGCTCACCATATCAAGTGGGTCATAGCCCCTGACAACTTTGTCTAGAGGAAAATAAATCCTCTTTGCCCCTTGCTGGGATAGTTGATTCACCATGACCTGCATCACAAGCCCTTGAGATCCTTGAAATGGGTTAAGATGTATGCAATGGTATGATGTCATGCTATGCATGGGGTAATGTAGGTAAACCCTGTTACGAGTCCCAATTAAGGACTGCAAACCAAAACCTGCAAGAAACTCAGTACACTCTGTTAGGGGTCCCAATTAAGGACTATAAACAAAACCTGCAAGAGACTCGGTAAACCCTGTTATGAGTCCCAATTAAGGACTATAAACAAAACCTGCAAGAAACTTAGTATACCCTGTTATGAGTCCCTATTAAGGACTATAAACAAAACCTGCAAGAAACTCAAGTGTCAGATAATAAGCATGCAAGTAGTCAAGTACGAAGGCACACAAGTCACACAAGAGAAACCCTTAGGGTTCAGGCCAGCATGGGGTCTGGGTATTACCCTCTTGAAGTTGGTGGGTTCAACCTGTCCTATTAGAAGTAACCGGGTTCTAAGGGTCCCAATATCACTGGATTGCTTTCATTGTTCATCGTTTCGGTTTAGCCACTGAACTGGCGACCGAAATATTCCAGGAAAGCAACCCTCAATTGAGTGTAGTATCGAGTATCAACCAACCTCGGACTGCACCAAAGTCAGTTATCTCACTACCCTAAAGAGGCCAAGATAGTTCAATTAAGGTTCCTAAGGTCTATTGATGCTTCACGACACCATGCGGAGGCCCCGTACTCTCCTTGACTGAACTCAAGGGTTACCGGTACACACCAAAGTGCCACATCAATGTAGCAGACTGTTTCAACCATGTCGGTATACCCCGCACAGTTCCCTCACAGCCTTGTTGCTACTTTCTAAGAAGGTATCCCCCAGATCCAGGTTAGGATCTATAGAACTCCCAAGACAGTCCCGCAATTTAAAGCAAGCAAAGCAATACAATTGAAAACACAGTTATGAACTAACCCTAAGGTACACCTCACTTTAAGTTTAAGTCCCCAGCAGAGTCGCCAGTTCTGTGATCGGTGGATCTGGAACTGACTGTTTAACGCTGGTTCGCGAAATGTCGCGGAAGCAAGAGTCGCCACCGTCTTTTATTTTCTCCAAATGGAAAGGACAAAAGCACAGAAAAATTCCTTATAGAGATTGCTCTCGGTTCGGGAGGTAGATTATAGAAAGGGAAGGTGTTAGCACCCTTTCTATCCATGGTTATCCATGGGCTCTTAGATACTTGCTCACTTGTGTTTTCAAAAATGGTTTGTTTGCTTTTCAACTGTGGGTTTTAAAAAGTTTCTTTGAAAATTTCAGTTCGATCTTGTATCGGTCCTCAAGAGTGTTTGAAAAATTGCTTTCGAAAGCTTTTGAAAATGTGTTGGTGTGAAAAGTATTTTTGAATTTGTTTTGAAATTAGAGCAAGTATCTAGAGTTGTCTACCTACCCTAAGGAATTCGTCTGTGTAAATGTCCTTTAAAGTAGTGCCATCCCACCATTGAGAGGTAGGTAGCACCACCGTTGGAGGTGTTCGGGTCAATTCGAGGTTCAGGACATGGTGATCACCAGAGCAATGGGAAGACACCTTAGAAGCTACCCTCATGCCAGGTTCCCGGATCATGAGGACTTACTAAGACATCCTCTACTCGACGATCACCTTTCGAGGCAAGGTAACAGTGAGGCGTACCCTAGGGGTGGTGTGTGATTTGTGTGTCGTTTTCATTTGCATTTATCTTGTCCATGTCAAAGTTATCTATGCGTTTGTTTTTATTTAAGGCCATTCATTCTTGCATGCATTTATTTAACAGTTAAAAATTGCGAGAATTTAAAAGTTCTAGACTATTACAAAGGCGCGGGTCCACATCGCCAAATTAAAATCCCGGACCCGATTTGACAGAAAATAAAGAAATAAAGTAAAGTGCGACAGATTAATTTACAAGGCCTTGGGAGAGGTACATAAATATTATGCGAGAAAGAAATAAACACGTGAATTAAATAAGAATTAAAAACGAGGGCGTTGGACCCTTTTTTACAAAATTAAATTAAATGATGAAATTAATTAATTAAAAAAGAAAAGAAATTGTTTTTGGTATTTTTTGGTATTTTATGATTTTTTATGAAAAAGAATTAATTAAAATAAAATGCTAACCCTAATTCTAATTGTTTTTAATTTATTAAGAAAAGATTAAATTTTAACCTAAAATTAAACCTAATTATTTTACATGCAATTTAATTACAAAAATAAATATTTAATATTTAATTATTATGAAAGAAAATAAAAAAGGAAAAGATTGATTAATCCCTAATTCTACCACTTTTAAATTAATTAAGAAAATATTAAGGTTTTCTCCTAAATTAAAACTAATCAATTAAAGTTATTTATTTACAAAAATAAAATATTTATTATTTTTTCATCTTTTCTGATTTTTTATGTGTTTTTTATATATTATGAAAATATTAAATTAATTAAAAACAATAATTAAAAGAAAGTAAAAAAAAATAAAGAAAAATAAAGAATAATAAAAAAAGGTTTGCAAACCTAGGGGTTCAGACCCCAAATAGGAGGTTTTCTTTTAGCAATCTGGGCCCATCAACCTTGGCCTGTTGGACTTTTGTGCCAGCACGTATACGCGTTGACTAGAGTTCACCGTGCTCTCCAGATCATGGCCTTTGATTTGATGCCCTGGTACGCGTGGACAGCTTGATTTTGAAGGTATACGGTAGTCCAATACATTGAATCTGCACATGAACATTACATGAAGAAAAATATGAAAGGGGGTGAGGACCTGGGACTCGAACCCAGGTCCTGAGGCTTATGAACGTCCTTCTCAACCAACTGAGCTGCATGCATATTTATTAATATAAATGGAAAACAAATTATATAATAGAAAATTGGAGTTAGTGGTGGTCTGGCGCGAAAATTCGAATCAACCACTCATTGCCTGCCACCGAGTCATCTTCCTCATTGTCTTGTTTTTCCTGAAAATATAAAAATCATAGGCAACGGTTTTGAACCGTTCTAAAAGGTATCATTGGAAAAAATAGCGAATAGCCCCTGGGGCTTCATAAATTAGGCGCGATGGCCTCATTCTCTTCGTCCAAGCGCACTGAATTGAATGGCCTAGATTTCAAGCTCCAATTTTTCCATATTTTAAAACCCCCAATTCAAAGCTTCATAAACCCTAAAAAGCAATAATGGTAGATTCGCATACATTGTATAAAAACGCAATTAAAGTAGATGGTTAGCTTCAGAATGCATCATTTAGTAAGAATCCATTAAAATTATGCAATGAAAATGCCTGAATCGTAAAACACGATTGTGAAAAAAAATGAGAAAAGTTGGATTTCTGTACAATGATTCCAAGGGTTAGGGACTGTGTTCTTGATCCAGGTACGTTGCTTGATGTCCCAGGAATGCAATGGAATGAGTTTTGTGGCTTGAAACGACCTCTAACCCTGTTTTCAGTTTTTTTTTCTTTCACCAAAAATTCAAGTTTTCTTTTCTATGTCTGGCGCAGCTTCCTGGTCCTTAGGATTAGGTCTTGCTTTATGTATGTATAGGAAAGTGATTAGGGTTAAAAACTTGATCAAAATCCTTTGCATTCATGGTTTGGAAGATTTGATTTTTTAAGATCTTTTTCAATATTTTTTCATGCTATTTTGCTCTCAATCATATCCAATCCTTCCCTAATTGATCATGCAAGAATTTTGAGTGTCCAATGAGAGTATTTTCTGCACAAAAAGATTTTATTTCATTAGTTTAGCATTTTTTCATATTTTATTTAGTTTAAATGAATTAATTGTAATAAAAAATTCAAATAAATAAATAAAAATAATAAAAAACTTATCTTTAGGCCAAATGGTCGTGTGCATGTCTTGGATGATGAATTGTGGAAGAAAAAGCGGCCCATTAGCAATTTTAGGTCATTTGAATCAATGTTGACTTTTCAAAATATCCAAAAATTTCCCAACTTCCACAAGGCATAACTTGCTCAATTTTAAAGCTTTGCTCATGTTCTTGGACATTTTGGAAAGGCCTTTGAGTCCTCTAATCAATGCCTTTGGTCCCATGTCATTTGGATTTACCAATCTCAAGTTATGGCCTTTGACTTAAAGTCCCTTTTTGTTGACTTTTGAAAATGACCTATAATGTTGAAATTGATAACTTTTTGTGAGAGCATTTCTTGGACTTGAAGTATGAAGATGAGTTGTAGTACATGTCTTTCTATTCAAAATGAGCTTTGGATGGAATTTTTCTGATAATCCATGTGAAAGTTATGCCCTGGTCAATTTACAGTTGACTTTTTCAGCTGTCCAAATAAGGAAACTTTTGCATCTTGATGATTTTTGAGCCAAGCTTTGAGAATCGTGATCAAGCATTGATCAAATGATGTTTGTGGCTTTAAAATGAGATGTTGACCAAAAATTTGAACTTTTGACTGTCAAATGACCATTTTGCCCCTACAGTTGACTGTAGTGCAATTAGGGTTTTGACTGTGCAATTTTGTGCTGAAAGTCTTGAAACTTGGTATGAGGATGCTTGACCATATTTGTAGGCATGTGGGACTTGATTGGACCTTTGGAAACTTCATTTTCTTGATCAGGACCAAAACCCTAATTTTGACTGCTTAGGAGGCCCTTGAACTGTGCAACCCTTGGGGAATTTTGCAGCTTGACTTGGCAAATCTTTGAAGAATATGGGAGGGAAAATTTTAGGATACAACAGCTACCATCCATTGGAGTAACAAAATCTCAACACTGAACTACCTTCCATAATGATAAGGCTACCACCCATTGGAGTAACAAAATCTCAACAACAAACTACCTTCCATATTGACAAGGCTACCATCCATTGAAGTAACAAAATCTCAATAATGAACTGCCTTCCATAATACAAGGCTACCATCCATTGGAGTAACAAAATATCAATAATGAACTACCTTCCATAATGACAAGGCTAACATCCATTGGAGTAACAAAATCTCAACAATAAGCTACCTTCCATAATGACAAGGCTACCATCCATTGGAGTAACAAAACCTGAATCTTCTCTGGGAGCCATCAGATTCACTGGGGAAGTACAGGTTGCTCAAATAAAGAGACCTACCACTTGCTTCTATGAGGAGGAATTGCAATAAAGACTTCCTGAAGAAAGAAATATGGCTTCCTGGGGAAAGAGATGGAAGTCCTGGAGAAATGCCAATAAATCCCTACTGAGGGAATAAAATCTTCTCGTGCAAAATAAATGCACATTCTCAAACTAAAGCTCAAAGATTGCCGAAATCCAAATGATAATGTTGTTGAGGGTACCCATCCTAAATAGAAATAAACCGAAATAAAGCAATCAACCAAAATACATCTCCTGAAAAATAAACCCAAGGGAGAAACCCATTCCATCCAGACAACAAGCTAAAAAGAAGGCTGAAACAAAATTCTTCCACGAGGGATAACTTAGTGGGTAAGTTGAAGGAATATACACTTTCTTCTTAAGATTGACACTCTATTGGTGAGAGGGTAACACAACTCTGCAAAATAGGGTAATATACCAACAAGATATTAAAAAATTCAAATGAGCAATGATTATGCATGATGCTGGTATGAAAGTATGAATGTTACCATGTATATGCTGACAAACAGACACGTGACACTGGAGGTACACACAAGACCATGAATGGGTACAATTAATACTTGGCTAACTCACAAACAGGATGGAAATTCCATGAGATAGTAAGCACTAACCGAGGAAGCAAACTCCTATTTCAAAGCTTAAATTCACTGGGAAGGAACAAGATCAATAACAGTAAATTAACACAAACATGGCGATATAACATCTTCCTCCAAGTTTCACCGGTGAAACCACACAGACTTCAGCGGGGGAAACAAAATGTTCGAAGTTCACACTTCTACCATGGTTGATTTTACTAGGGAAAACAATATCACATCATTGAGACATCGGTTGGGGATGACATATTGACTTCATTGGGGAGGGTAATATTATATCGTCAAAGGAGACATTGAGATAAATTCTTTAATACTGAGATTAATAATTGCACCGACTTCCCTAGGGAGAAAGTATAAAGTCTCATGGGGACAGCAATTTCAAAGTATATCATCTCAACTTCACCTGGGGAATTCAAGAAATCAAACACTATAGCAAGAAAACCTATGAGGATTTTAAATCCAATCCAGCACTTGGCGAGAGAAAATCCAAAAATTTGATAGTCATTTTAATAATTCTTAAATAAGACATTGCCCTTTCCTGACAGTCGGGAAAACAAACAATATGCTAGTACTGCTGAAAGGAGATGCTTCGCTAATGAGTCCCAACTCAGCATGCACAGGGAGAAAAGACCTTTATTATATGAGTGAAGCCTTTACTGGGGAATCTTGGACATAGTCTTCATATCATGCAAACCTTTGAGTCTATCCATTCCTGAAGCCACTAATTTTGTTCTCCTTGTATCACAAAACTTAAAGCAATAGGTAATTTGTACATTCTTTTTGAAAATAATTTTTTTTATTTAATCTGTTTGCTTTGATCATTACTATTAATAATAAATGAAGTCTTTATAAGATGAATAAAATAAGAATTGAAAAGAATTGGATAAAAGGTTCATACTTTATTAATAGAATGGTAGTCTACGAATGGCAAGACTCCATAAATAATTACAAATTTTGGAACATGGTAACATATACTGGAAAATATACATTAAATTACAACGATCGATATTCCCCCTAATAACTTTGAATTCCTGAGCCAAAACTTCGGTCGAAGAGTAGTAAAACCCAAGCAGATTGTTCCTCCATTGATCAAGTCTTTTCTAATGCAGTTACTTTCCAGAAAATCCCTAACTATTGCCTAGGTTTCCCTTGTGGGTTTTCAACCTACCGGGAAAATTTATTCTGTTTATGTCTCTAATTTTTGCCTAGACCGTCCTTTCGGGTTTTCGGCCTACCGAGACGCTCCTTTTTGCCTAAGTCGGCCTTTCAAGTTTTCGTCATAGCGAGTTGTTCTTTTATTTTTTTTCTAGGCGAAGTATTTGTTGACTGCATCAGCATTCATAGGACATGGGAACTCCTCGCCATCCATTGTTTTAAGAATTAGTGCATTTCCAGAGAAGGCTTTCTTAACAACATATGGGCCTTCAAAATTGGGAGTCCACTTACCCCTAGAATCAGCGTTAAAAGACATGATCTTCCTGAGTACGAGGTCGCCTTCTCTAAATTCATGAGGTTTGAACTTCTTATCAAAAGCTTTTTCATTCTCTTTTGGTATAATTGACCATGGCAAAAATTCGTCATTCTTTTCTCTTCTATTAAATTTAGCTGGTCAAACCTTCTCTAGACCCATTCATCCTCTGACAACTTGGCTTCCCTTATTACGCGCAAAGAGGGAATCTCAACTTTAATGGGGAGCACTGCTTCCATTCCATACACAAGAGAGAATGGGGTTTCTCTTGTTGAAGTGTGTACGGGTGTTCGATACCCATTCAGAGAAAATGGGAGCATTTCATGCCAGTCTTTATAAGTAACAACTGTTTTCTAGATGATCTTCTTGATGTTCTTATTGGCCGCTTCAACGGCCCCATTCATCTTTGGCCTGTAGGGAGATTAATTATGATAGGTATTGCACCCCAAAATTTTCTCTCTCATGTTTTCCAAAGTCTTCCCCCTGCATGGTTGATCACAAACTCTTGCCTAAGGAAAAAGAAAATTTTTGAGTGGTGCTTTAAGTACCTTTCGATTAGCATTATGAAAGACCCTTCGATTGGTATTCTGAAGGAGCCTTTTGATTGGCATTATGGACAAGCACTTTGATTGGCATTATGTCAAGGCCTTCGATTGGCATTCTGAAAGACCCTTCAATTGGTATTCTGAAGGAGCCTTTCGATTGGCATTATGGACAAGCACTTCGATTAGCATTATGTCAAGGCCTTCGATTAGAATTCTGAAAGACCTTTTCGTTTGGCACCCTGGGCTAAGCCTTTCAATTGGCATGCCAAGGGATCCTTCGAATTAGCATTGTGTCAAGGCAGCTTCGACAGGCATGTTTACCATGTCCTTTGATTAGCATGAACAGCACCTTTCGATTGGCCTGTTAACAAAGCCTTTCGATTGGAATTTTAATTAGTACCCTTCGATTGGTATCTGAACAAGATCTTTCGATTGGCGTAGCAAAGGACTCTTCGATTGATATTTCAATAAATACCCTTTGATTGATGTTTGGACAAAGGCCATTTGAAGAACTCCTTCCAGGCCATTCGAAAGAGGCCATCAAGAGGGCATTCAAAAAAAAACATGTCCAGGTACACTGAACATGAGAAAATGGCATGTTTTCCTTGCAAATATAGAAATAATTAAATGCTGATTGTGGATTCAATTCCTGAGTTAAAGGCCAGATTCTTGCCTTTTCTGTTCCTAAGAGCTGATTCGACCAGAGGGATTCTTTTCAAAATCAGGACCAATCGAAGAGTAGGGCCTGAAGGCATTCGAAAATCAAAAGTGTTCAGGTTCATTCAAGATTCTAAAGAGACATGAATATTTCAAAAAAGGAAATCTTTTAATGTGTCTGATTCTTGTCTCATGGCTTTAAAGGCATGTTTAATTGGTTGTCTCTTGCCGTTACTAGACCCCTACACTCCTAAAAATACAAGGGCCAGCATACAGTGCCAGGGGGGCAACAAAAAAAGGGAACAACACAGAACAGAACAGAACGAAAAAGGAGAAACAGGGAGGATTTGGAGATACGTTGCCAAAGGTCATCAGCATTTTTAATCCAAGCCAAAGCAGTCATTCAGCAAACATCTCCACGCCCAGAAATCCCAGATCGAAGGTACTCACATCCAGAAAGTGCCAAATCGAAGGTTCCAACTACTGGTAAGAGAGGGTAAAATGTCAAATCTTGTGTTTACATAACATATCCATATTTGTTGTTTCATTCGATTGTCATTCTAGACAGAATCAAAGGGCTTGGGTTTGGCGCCAGGTCATGTTTTTGTTGCTAACACTTGCTACAGATATAGCCTGAAAAGACCCAGCACGTGCAGGATCGAAGGACCTGGGTTTCGACACCCAGGTCATGCGTTTTATTTTGCTAACATATTTTTGCAGATGCAGTGCCTCCACAGGTGACCCTTCAGGCCTTTCCAGTAACACCCTTCATAGAATCGAAAGGCAGCCTTCTTCCTCTGAATCGAAGCCTCCTTCTCCCTGCAATCGAAGTTTGCCTGTATCCTTCCCAAACCCAATAGAAGGAGTCAGGAAAGGGTGCAAGTCGAAGCTTTCCCTGTCAATTCCCAAACACCAAATTCAGGCCCAGCACCCCCCCCCCCCCCCCCCCCCCCCCTGAGTTTGTTTATTTTATTTTTTTCTTTTCACTACTTTCTATTTTCTATTTTTTATATTTTGTTATTATTAACTAATTAACTTTTCATAAAATTAGAAAACCCCAAAAAAAAATTATTTTTTTAATTTCATTATTTTATTACTTTTGTAAATAAATTGCAGCAAATTAACTTAGTTTTTAATTAGGTTTAATCTTAACATATTTTGCAATAAATTAAAATTGACTTAGAATTAGGTTTTTTTAATATTTCTCATTTTATTTCCTTAATTAAAATAAAACTCAAAAATATTTTCTTTTTAATTAATTAATCATTAGTTAGGCTTAATTCTTAAATCAAAAATGACAAAAAATATGCTTTATTCAATAAAAGGGTCAAAACCCTAAAGGACATTCCGATTCAATTTTCGCGCGCGTTTATTTTATTGTAACTGCCTACTAGTTTGTGATAGCTTGACTAAGACTTTTACACTTTACTGCTTTTATTCCCCCAATTTCTGGACATGTAAATAATCCCCCTCCCCGAAGCCTTGTAATAGCGTAGGATTTACAATTCCCGCACTTTAAATTCTTGTACGTATATTAACTGTTTAGATGTATGCTAACTAGGATTGCATGACAAGAACTTAAAATCAACAGTAGCTCACCATGACATGCAAAGATAATATAACTGAAAATTGACACACTTGCACATGCCACTCTTAGGGTACACCTCACTTGGTTGCCTCGAACGTGGTCATTAAGTATAGGATGTCTTAGAGGTCGCCCTCCTGTCCAAAGATCAAAGTTGCCTCAAAACGGTTGCCTCGATAAAAATGATCTAAGACATTAGGGTTACCGCTAAGGCGTCCTAACATTGCTTTAGTGGCCACACGTCCCTTAATTGAATTGACCCGAAAACTCCAACAACGGTGCTACCTACTCCTCAATAGTGGGATAGCATTGTCTAAAGAACATTTGCACAGTTTATATCCTTTTTGAGTAGGTAGATGTTCTTAAGTACTTGCTCTTTTGAAAACAAAAACAAAACTTTTCGCACTTACACTCTCTTCCAAACAAAAAACTCTTTTCAAACCCACAAACACAAAGAAAAACAAACTTCTGAAAACACAATGAGCAAGTACCTAAGAGCCCGTGGATAACCACGGATAGAAAGGGTGCTAACACCTTCCCTTTCTATAATCTACCTCCCGAACCTGAGAAACATCTCGAAAAGGAATTTTTTCTGTGCTTTTGTCCTTTCCTTGTTGGATAAAATAAAAGACGGTGGCGACTCTTGCTTATCGCGACATTTTACGAAAACAAACGCAAACGCAAACCAGCATTCCAAAACAGTCAGTTCTCATTCCCACCGATCACAATAGGCAATCTTGAACTCCTTACAAAGTTCATACATCATTTTGTTATTCAGATTTGAGCCATTGTCGGTAATAATCCTGCTTGGCACACCATACTGACATATGAGGTTGTTCTTGATGAAGCACACTACCACTTTTTTAGTGACATTAGCATATGAAGCTGCCTCCACCCATTTGGTAAAATAATCAATTTCCACCAAGATAAAACGATGCCTATTTGACGCCTTTGGTTCAATCATTCTGATCATGTCTATACCCCACATAGAGAAAGGCCTTGGGGAAGACATAACATTGAGAAGTGTTAGAGGTACATGAATTTTATCAGCATAAATATGGAATTTATGGCACTTCTTTACAAATTTGTAACAGTCAGATTCTATTGTCAGCCAATAGTAATCTGCCCTAAGCATCTTTTTCGACATTGAATGTCCATTAGCATGGGTACCAAATGAACCTTCATGATACTCATGCATCAACATGTCTGCTTCGTGTCTATCCGCGCATTTGAGTAAGACCATGTCATGATTTCTTAAATACAATACACCTTCATTGAGGAAAAAGCTGCCCGCCAACCTTCTCAATGTCTTTTTATCCTTATTTGATGCACCAACCTGGTATTCTTGAGTCTGAAGAAAATGCTTGATATCAAAATACCAAGGTTTTTCATCTACCACATCCTTTGTTGTAAACACATGAGCCGGTCTATCCAAACACCGTACCGTAATATGAGGCACGTCATTCCAAGTATTAACTGAAGAGTGAAAAACACAAGAAGGGGGGTTGAATTGTAAAACTTAAAATGAAATGCTTAGACAACACTGTATTTTTATCCTGGTTCGTTTGATCTCAAACTACTCCAGTCCACCCGTCAAGGTGATTTCGCCTCTCTCCAACGAGGTCTTAATCCACTATATTCAAAGGATTACACAGCTACTTTAACAACTGTTAAAGCCTTCTTGAGTATAACCACAAACCGGTTTATCTCAAGGAATTCTCTTACAAATAATAGAACAAGAATGTGTTCAATGTTTTCTAATAAAACAGTATATCACAACTGTGATATTTACACAATTTAAGCTTAGAATAAAATTGAATTGCTAAAGTTTTTGAGTGAGGCGTGATGTTGAAGGCTTTGCAAATTGTGAGTGCATGCGTGCGTATTTTCTCAGGCAGTCTGGTTTATATAGGCAAAGGAAGAGACATTGTCCATAAAGCCAGTTAAATGATAATAACGCACTTTCCTTTTTGAGAAGATCTTGTCTGAAGAGAGCCGTTAGCATTAACTCTGTCTTGAATACTTAGTAATGCTTCAGAGTCTTCTTTGCTTATGATAACGCTTCTGAGTGTTGATGACTTGGTAAGGATCTTTGATCAGAGTCAGAGTGTGTATGTTATACGCAGATTCTGGTCATCAAGCTTCAGCGTATATTCTGGTCATTAAGCTTCAGCGTGTAGCACATGTTACTGATCTTCTGATGCTGATATGTTACTGATCTTCTGATGCTGATTCCATCAGAGCTTCTGCATATATAAAACATAATTTTAAGAAGCATATTTTTCATATATAAATATAACTTTGAATTTATTTATTCTTTGTATTTTGTTATCATCAAAACTCTAGTCAAGGGTTGTAGAATCAAACTATGTTCTAACAATCTCCCCCTTTTTGATGATGACAAAAACCAGATTTTTTCAATTAAAAATAAAGAATAAAAGGTATAGAATTGAGAAGAGAAAACTCCCCCGGAGTTGATTATTTCCCTTTAATTCCATGAGTCTTTGAGCATCAGAAATTTACTGTATCTTTCATCAGATTTTTGTACCTGTAAGCTTTTCAGAAGATAAAAAATTTAAATAGATCAGAATGTTTGAGATTTATGTCTCAGTAATCCGTTATTGAAAAATATCATTCTTGAAATTCTGGCAGCAGATACTCAATGTCACAGTGAATGTTATGACACCGTATCTGACTTTCTATAAGACAGTAAATAAAAACAGTAAAGAACACAATCAATTGTTTACCCAGTTCAGTGTGAAACAACACCTACTCTGGGGGCTACCAAGCCAGGGAGGAAATCCACTATAAGAGATATTAATTCAGGAATAAACCAACCAGTTTATCTCCTTCACTTAAGACCTACCCGATGCAACTTCAATCTAAGTTCTACTTAAACCTGAGTTCCTACTCACTCCCCCTCAATCACAGCAGTGATACTTAAAACAATTGACTAATGAATTAATGAAGACACTCTTCAGAACATACACTTGATTATGCTTCACAGCTTTTTAATCAAGTAACACAAACACTCTTGCTTCACAGCTTTGAGTGATACATAAACCTAACTTGACTTTGCTTCACAGCTTTAGTCAAGAGACACAAACACTCTTGCTTCAAAGCTTTGAGTGATACAAAAACCCTTGCAATCAAAACCTATTCCAAGTCACTTATCACAATGATACTTGCTTGGATTACAGCAGTTAAAACTATACAGCTCCTAATTGATCTTCGGTCCAAAGAGATATTTTCCAAACAGCAATCCTGTTGAATATATAGCAGTTGTTTCTTCAGTTAGGGTTTCCACAAAAAGCTAGGGTTAATTAGGTTTAACCTTAAGACTTGGTCACAAGACTTTATCAACCAGATTAGGGTTGAGCTAGGTTAACCTAAAGTCCACGTGAGATTCTGTTCTGGAAAGAATGAGCCAACTTCCTGAAAAATCTCAGAATTAACCAAACTGCATATATGTTAGATCAGTACAGGATGTCTTAACATTTGTTATGACATCAGAATTCCTGTTTACTGATTTTGGTAGAAGGCAATAAATGTGATCTTTTGCAAAATGCTCAGATACACACTCATACACAGTAGCTACTGTATGCCATACTTTTTCTGCATAAGGAACCTAATAATCCAGAATGTTATGACATCAGTCATGACATTTACACACGTGGTTTTACCAAAAATACATGCCAATAACTAAACACTTACAAACTCCCCCCTTTGGCAGATTTTTGGCTAAAACCCCTAAGCAATCAGAGAATAGAGAGCAGCAGAATGAATATGACTGCAGAAAAATGTAATGTCTACCAAGTAATTAACACAAAATATCTCCCCCTCTTTAGCCACAAATGGGCCAAAGATACATGTACTTAAATGATATACAGTTATCCAAAATAGGTAATAAAAACAACAAATAAAATCTGAAGACACTTGCACCAACAGCATCAGCATCAGTGGAGCTATTTTCTTCAGCATTTAGCTGATCTTCAGCAGCACCCTCTTCCCTTCTGATTCGTTCAGTCTCCTCCTGTTCCAACTAGAGAGAGAACTTTGACTGAGAGAATGGGATTTGTTGCAGAGTTGAGAGAGGAAAGAGGCAAATGAGTGTCTATTCTTAATAATTATGAAAGAAATGGGAAAGCATATGATTAACCCAATCAAAATAGACTTAATAACTCCTTCTACCCTTGTTTTAATCAAAATTAATTGCTACAATTCCTCCTGTTGGCAAATACCCAACTTGCCCCTCAAGTTTTCAAATTGATTTGCATCAAGTGCCTTGGTAAAGATGTCAGCCAGCTGTAGCTCAGTGGCAACATGTTCTAGTTTAATCGTCTTCTCTTCTACAAGGTCTCTGATAAAGTGATGTCTTATGTCAATATGTTTGGTCCTGCTATGTTGAATAGGATTCTTGGAAATGTTGATTGTACTCAGATTGTCGCAGTACAATGTCATAACATCTTGTGTGACATTATACTCAGTAAGCATCTGTTTCATCCAGATCATTTGAGAACAGCTACTACCAGCTGCAATGTATTCAGCTTCAGCAGTAGAGAGATACACACAGTTCTGTTTCTTGCTGAACCAGGAGACCAGATTATTTCCTAAGAAGAAACATCCTCCAGAGGTGCTTTTTCTATCATCAGCACTTCCAGCCCAATCAGCATCACAATAACCAGTCAGAGTTGGTTCACAACCATGAGAGTACAGCAAGCCATAGTTCTAAGTTCCACTTACATACTTCAAAATTCTCTTTACTTGGTTGATATGACTGACTTTAGGATCAGCTTGGTATCTTGCACAAACTCCAACTGCAAAAGCAATGTCAGGTCTGCTGGCTGTTAAGTACAGCAAACTTCCTATCATGCTTCTGTACAGACTTTGGTCCACCTTAACCCCACTTGAATCTTTGGATAGCTTTAAATGAGTAGGTGCATGGGTCTTTTTGTGACTGGCATTCTCCATACCAAACTTCTTGACAATGTTCTTTGCATACTTGCTTTGAGATAGAAAGATAGAGACCTCCATCTGTGAGACTTGCAGTCCAAGAAAATAAGTCAGTTCTCCCATGAGACTCATTTCGAATTCAGCCTTCATCTGGTCAGCAAAATGTTTAACCATTTGTTCTGACATTCCCCCAAACACTATGTCATCAACATATATTTGAGCTACCATTAACTTCCCTCCTTCATTTTTGACAAAGAGGGTTTTATCCAAGCCTCCTTTTCTGTATCCTTTGTCTGAGAGAAATTTTTTCAACCTGTCATACCATGCTCTAGGAGCTTGTTTCAGGCCATACAGAGCTTTCCTCAATTTGTAGACATGATCAGGGTGGTTTAGATCCACAAAACCTTTAGGTTGTTCCACATAAACTTCTTCATTTAAGTACCCATTTAGGAAGGCACTTTTTACATCCATCTGAAACAGCTTGAACTTCAGGAGACAAGCAATTCCCAATAGGAGTCTGATAGATTCCAGTCTGGCTACAGGGGAAAAGGTCTCATCAAAATCAACCCCTTCAACTTGAGTGTATCCTTGGGCAACAAGTCTTGCCTTATTCCTAGTGACAACTCCTTCAGCATCCGATTTTTTCTTGTATATCCATTTTGTGCCAATGATGTTTATTCCTTCTTGTCTAGGAACTAACTCCCAAACTTCATGTTGCTTAAATTGGTTCAATTCATCTTGCATTGCACCAATCCAGTATTCATCAGTTAAGGCCTCTTTAACATTTCTTGGTTCAATTTTAGACACAAAACAAGAGTTTGAGATGATTTCTCTAGATCTTGTAATGACTCCACTATTTGGATCCCCTATAATGAGTTCTTTAGGATGATCTTTCTGAATTCTGATGGAAGGGATTTTGCTAGATTCCTTGGATTCAGAGTCTGCTGTAGTGGTGTCAGGAAGGTCATTCTGTTGAGTTGGAGTCTCAAAGAATGTCTCAACATTACAAGGGACATCTGTTTCTTCATGATAATCATCACTATGACATTTATTGATTCCATCATGACTTTGGTCCTGGAATTGAATACCCTATAAGCTCTGCTATTGGAGGAGTATCCTAAAAATATACCTTCATCACTTTTAGGGTCCAGCTTTCTCCTTTGTTCACGATCTGCCAGAATATAGCATTTGCTGCCAAATATATGGAAGTACTTCACAGTTGGCTTTCTTCCTTTCCAGAGTTCATAAATGGTGGATGAGGTTCCCTTTCTCAAAGTGACTCTGTTATGGACATAACAGGTTGTATTCATAGCTTCAGCCCAAAAATGAATAGGAAGTCTTTTGGCATGTATCATAGCTCTGGCAGATTCCTGTATGGTCCTATTTTTTCTTTCTACAACTCCATTTTGTTGGGGAGTTATAGGAGAAGAGAATTCATGACTAATTCCTTCTGATGAACAGAACTCATTAAACTTACTGTTTTCAAATTCCTTGCCATGATCACTTCTGATTCTGACAATACACCCTTCCTTTTCTCTTTGAATTCTTTTGCACAGTTCTTTAAAGACTTCAAACACATCATATTTTTCCTTAATGAAGTTAATCCAGGTGAATCTGGAATAGTCATCCACAACAACATAGGCATATCTCTTTCCACCAAGACTTTCCACCTGCATTGGTCCCATCAGATCCATATGTAGAAGTTTCAGAACCTTAGAGGTGGTCAGATGTCTTGACTTTGGATGTGACATCCTAGTCTGCTTACCAACCTGACATTCACCACAAACTCTCCCTTCATCAATTTGCAGTCTTGGAATCCCTCTGACTGCTTCCATGGAGATAATCCTTTTCATTCCTCTTAGATGAAGATGGCCAAGTTTTTGGTGCCACAGTTTCACCTCTTTTTCTTCTTTGGAAATAGAACACACAGTGGAGTTATTAGTGTTCTCAGGCTCCCACAAGTAACAGTTATCTTTAGATCTGACTCCTTTCATTACAACTTCTTATTTTTCATTAAATACAAGACATTCAGATTTTGAGAAGTTGACCTTGAATCCTAGATCACATAATTGACTGATACTAATGAGATTAGCAGTCAGGCCTTTTACCAATAGTACTTCATTCAGATTTGGAACTCCAGGGTGGTCCAAATTACCAACTCCTTTGATTTCACCTCTAGCACCATCTCCAAAGGTCACATAACTAGTGGTGTGAGGTTTAACATTATTGAGAATGTTCTTGATTCCAGTCATGTGCTTAGAACACCCACTGTCAAAGTACCAGTCTTCCTTTGCAGAGAATCTCAGGGAAGTGTGGGCTATCAGGGCAGTAGTCTTTTTCTTCCATTGAGGAGTATGTGGTACCCTGTTAGCCTTAGGTTTGACACCTGGGTTCTGATTAGGGTATCCATACAATCTGAAGCAGAAAGGCTTTATGTGACCAAACCTCCCAGAATGATGACATCTCCATCTTTGGTACTTTTTCTTCATATTTCTCTGTTCCCAATGTTGAGTGTTATGTTGTGACATCTGCTTTGACATTTGTTTATCAGACCTGATCTTCTTGTCTGCACCAGATTTCTTTGCTGCCACAAATCCTAGACCAGACTTGTTTCCCACATTTTGTCCAACCTGAAGGATTTCTTCCAATTTTTCAGTTCCATTTGTCAGCATCTTGACAGATTTGGTCATCTGGTTCAGTTTTGAGTTCAGTATTTGAACTTCCCCTTCTAGATGACTTATAGTTTCAAGGTCTGCCCTTTTTTCAGCCTCCAACTTTATGATGAGTTTTGTTTGTCTCTCATTTTGCACACAGACTTCAGCACTTCTGATACATAATTTCTTGTAAGTATCAGCCAATTCTTCAAATGTCACTTCCTCATCACTAGTGTCACTTTCAGAGGTACAAACACCAGTTAGTGCAGTAACTAGTTTGGCAGATTCTTCTTCAGAATTACTTTCTGAATCACAGTCAGACCAGGTAACAGTCATTCCTTTCTTTTGTTTCTTAAGAAAGGTAGGGCATTCAGCTCGAATATGCCCATATCCTTCACAACCATGGCATTGAATTCCTCTGCCTTGATTTCCCTTCTCTTCAGACCTTGGTCTTCTGCTGGAGTCATAAGATCTGTTAATGTCAGAGGGGATGTTCTCAACATTTGACCTTGACTTTGGATCCATTCTCTTGATGAGTTTGTTGAATTGTCTTCCAAGCATGGCTATAGCTTCTGAAATATTTTCTTCTCCATCCTCCTTGTTTTCATCTTCAGTGTTGGATACAAGTGCTATGCTCTTGTTTTTCTTGTCAACATTGTCACTGATCCCCATCTCAAAAGTCTGAAGAGACCCAATGAGTTCATCCACCTTTAAGTTGTTGATGTCCTGGGCTTCCTCTATAGCAGTTACCTTCATTGCAAATCTTTTAGGCAGGGATCTGAGAATCTTTCTCACCAGTTTTTCTTCAGACATCTTTTCACCCAATGCTCCTGAGGTGTTGGCAATATCCAAGATGTTCATGTGAAACTCATGAATGGTTTCATCTTCCTTCATCCTTAGGTTCTCAAACTTTGTAGTCAGCATCTGAAGCCTTGACATTTTTACCTTGGATGTGCCTTCATGGGTAGTTTTGAGAGTGTCCCACACTTCCTTGGCCAGTTCACATTGATGTACTAGTCTGAAAATGTTTCTATCAATTCCATTGAACAAGGCATTTAAAGCTTTGGAATTTCCCAGGGCTAACTCATCTTCTTCTTTGCTCCATTCTTCCTCAGGCTTCAGACTGATTGTCCCATCTTTCTCAGTTATGGTGGGATGGTTCCATCCTTTGTCAGCAGCTCTCCAAGCCTTTTTGTCCAGAGATTTTAAGAAGGCAATCATATGAGGTTTCTAATAGTCATAATTTGTTCCATCCAGAATGGGTGGTCTATTTCCAAAAACTCCTTCTTTGTCCATAGTGCCAGAAAGTGATATCCCTAGATCTCACCCAGTAATACAGGCAGGGTGCCTGCTCTGATGCCAATTGAAATTCTGGCAGCAAATACTCAATGTCACAGTGAATGTTATGACACCGTATCTGACTTTCTATAGGACAGTAAATAAAAACAATAAAGAACACAATCAATTGTTTACCCTGTTCAGTGTGAAACAACACCTACTCTGGGGGCTACCAAGCCAGGGAGGAAATCCACTATAAGAGATATTAATTCAGGAATAAACCAACCAGTTTATCTCCTTCACTTAAGACCTACCCAATGCAACTTCAATCTAAGTTCTACTTAAACCTGAGTTCCTACTCACTCCCCCTCAATCACAGCAGTGATACTTAAAACAATTGACTAATGAATTAATGAAGACACTCTTCAGAACATACACTTGATTATGCTTCACAGCTTTTTAATCAAGTAACACAAACACTCTTGCTTCACAGCTTTGAGTGATACATAAACCTAACTTGACTTTGCTTCACAGCTTTAGTCAAGAGACACAAACACTCTTGCTTCAAAGCTTTGAGTGATACAAAAACCCTTACAATCAAAACCTATTCCAAGTCACTTATCACAATGATACTTGCTTGGATTATAGCAGTTAAAACTATACAGCTCCTAATTGATCTTCGGTCCAAAGAGATATTTTCCAAACAGCAATCATGTTGAATATATAGCAGCTGTTTCTTCAGTTAGGGTTTCCACAAAAAGCTAGGGTTAATTAGGTTTAACCTTAAGACTTGGTCACAAGACTTTATCAACCAAATTAGGGTTGAGCTAGGTTAACCTAAAGTCCACGTGAGATTCTGTTCTGGAAAGAATGAGCCAACTTCCTGAAAAATCTCAAAATTAACCAAACTGCATATCTGTTAGATCAGTACAGGATGTCTTAACATTTGTTATGACATCAGAATTCCTGTTTACTGATTTTGGTAGAAGGCAATAAATGTGATCTTTTGAAAAATGCTCAGATACACACTCATACACAGTAGCTACTGTATGCCATACTTTTTCTGCATAAGGAACCTAATAATCCAGAATTTTATGACATCAGTCATGACATTTACACACCTGGTTTTACCAAAAATACATGCCAATAACTAAACACTTACAATTCTTTCTCCCCCTTTTTGTCAGTTATCAAAAAGAACAAATAATCAGAGTCAAAATGCATTTATATTAAAAACAGAAGCAATGATAAGTCCAAAACAATGTAGAAATATTACAGATAAACAAGTTATAAAAACAAGGAAATTCTAAGAGGGAGGAGGTAGACGCGTGAACAAGGTTTCCAACAAGTTCTTAATCTGAATGTTGGTTTCCTATTGATGGGTTAACATGCTCTTAATTTCCTCAATTTTGTTGTCTTGTTTATCCATTCTTTCATTCATCAGCATATCATATCTTTTCAAGTCTTCTAGAGTCTGCCTGTCAAGGGAGGAAGCTTGAGGATCTTCAGAAACTGGATGCTTTCCAGAGCCTTCTACGATATCCTTTTCTTGACCCTGTTCTTCAACAAGAATCATCTGATCTTCTGACTCTGGTTGAACTTTGGATGCTGGACGATGTTCAGACCAGGGAGCAATGTCCAGAGGGAGAGCTTCTTCCTTAAGCAGCTGGCTTAGAACTGGACCTTCAATTTCTTTCAGCAGATTGTTGAAGTTCTGTTGAGCTTGTTTGTATCTCTGTTCCTGCAACTTAAAGGTTTCAGAGCATACCCATCTTCTGAACTTTGTCCAAAGGTAGTCTGATGTAGCAGGATCAACCAGTTCAAGACTAGCTTGTTTCAGAGAAGTGATCCACTTTTGTACTTCTGTTTCAAATGTCAATAAGTTGGTACCAACATCTGGATGTTTTGGTTTAGGGATAGCTGTTTTGTTGGTTATGGCAGCAAGACGTTCAAAAACTGTTAAATCAATGACAGTCTTGCTGTGGTCATTCGAATGGTTCTTTGGTGAGGGAGTGAGAGAGTTAGGAATTATTATTGGACTTGATGGGGAGTTAGGTGGAGTTGATTCTGGTGAGGAGGGAAGTTGGGGAAAGTTCAAAATGGTACCAATGGGCATATGAATGGCCAGAGGTTCTGTGATTCCAGGAATGGGAGTGGTATCAGAATCAACAGTTTGGTTTGGTTCTAGTTCACAGGGTTCAGAGGGTTGAGCCTCAGAAGTTTGAACTTCTGGTTGAGATGGTTCAGGTTGAGGAGAAGGTGGATTAATTTCTGGTTGAGGAGATGAAGGTAATGGGATTTCTGGTTCTGGAGAGAGAGGAATTTCTAGTATTGGTGAGAGGGGAGTTTCTGGTTGTGGTTCTGTGGAGGTTTCAGGATTTGGATTTTCTGGCATGGGAGCAAAGGTATATATATCAGATAGAACTTTTGCAAGTTCTTTCTGGGTTGCTTCAGTATTTGGATTTTGAGGTTGGGAGCGATATCTTCTAAGAGTTAATGATTCAGAGGGGTCAAAATCAATGTCAAAGTCATCAAAGGTTTGTGGTGTTGGGTTTTCTGATTGAGTGGTAGTTGGGATAGATGTTGATACAGGAATTGAATCTAAAATAGTTACAGAAGAAGGATTACCTTTCTTTTTAGGAGTCTGCTGAGATGTTCCTTCTGCTACAACTTTCCTTTTCTTGGTTTTCTTCAGCACAACTTCTGGAGCCTTCTGATGGAGATCCTGAATGTTCAAAGCTGGTGTTGTCCCATCCGCCTTGCATGCATCCAGATATCTTAGAATTATATCTGGTTTAGAATCAATCTCTAAGAACAGAGGAAAGTTATCCAGAGGGACTCTTCTGTTGGAGATTGCAGCAAAAGGAGTGACGCTGGGTTCCTTCTTGATGTTCTCAATCAACTTCATTTTCTTCAGATTCTTTACATTCAGTTGTTTGCCAACAGTGGCTTCCAAAGAGCTGATTTCCTGAGCCTCTGTAAGATGATCAATCAGCTTATTCTCTGTTAGAATATCTGATATCAGCCTTCCTAAGGGTATCCAGTCCCTTTTTGTGCGCTCCTCTTCTCTGGTTTCCTTGACACTGGTCCTAAGATGGTTAAACAGCAGATGAGCCAGATTTACCTTGACCTTTTGAGAGATGAAGTAGATCAGAAATTGCTGATCAATATTGATGTAATCAGGAGAGCTGGTAGGCTTCATGTGGTTTATGCACCCCAGAATGATCTTGGCCCATATTCTGTGTTGGTCCTTTAAATCCCTTATGTTGCTGGAGGGAAGCCCCAGAGTGAAGATTTCTCTAGCAATTAGGGCAGCATCAGTGCACCTTTCAGCCATGTCAATGCAACGAACACCACCACCATTGTAGCCTATTAACCTTGCAATGATTTCCTCAGTAATAACAATCTTCTTCCCTATAATGTATGACGTAACCTGATGATTGGAAGATGAAGCGTGAATCCAAAATTCCTTTATCATAATTGGGAATGTTGGACCCACCAGTCTATCAAAATACCTTTCCCAGCCTTGAGCTTTAACTTCTTTAGAGAGATCAAACCCATTCTCCTGAAGACTATTGAAATCCACGATTAGTTCTGACAGAACTTCTAGATTTTTTATTGGTGTGAGAAGCGTTATGTGGGGTTCTTTGTATTGTTCAGTGGAATCTGATTTCTGAGAACTTGAAGTGGGGATGCTTGAGGAAGCCATGTTCACACGAATGTTTTGAGAAGAAAAATTGAAAGGGTTTTGAGAAAGTATGCAAACTGAAATCAGTAAGATTGAGAGAAAATGAAAGTGAAGGTAAAAGAGTGTGAGTGGTGAGAGATGTGTTTAAATAGATTTCTAAAAAGTTTTGAAAACATAAACGGCAAGAGAGAGAAATTAATTGTAATGATTATGTGCATTTAATGACAGCTGATTTAGGGGGATTCAGAAAGATATTTGGAACGATTACCCATGACATGTGTCTCAATGCAACCAATCAGTGGTTTTGACCTTTCAGAAACTTGAACGCGTGTTCAGCCTCAGAAAGTAGCTGATGACTGGATGACACTTGTTTGCTTGAGTGAACAGTGCATTTCTATCCTTGATTGTGATATATTCTGATACAATCTGTGCTTCTAAAGTTCTGAAGAAAGATTGGTTAGTAGTTCACAAAAAATAAACAAAGTTCTGAAGGTTAAGATATGGAATCAAAACAATTTTATTATGGGAAGAGCTTCATGCTGAGATGTTTCAGAATGAAGTTGAACCTATCTTCAGAAAGAGGTTTTGTAAAGATATCATCCCATTGATGGTGTGTGTTAATAAATTTTAAATTTAGAATCCCTTTCTGAATATAGTCCCTAATAAAATGATGTTTTATTTCTATATGCTTAGCCCTAGAATGCAAAATAGGATTTTTACTAAGGCAAATAGCAGAAGTATTGTCACAGAGGATATGGATGTTACTCTCAAATATCTGGAAGTCCTCAAGTTGACTTTTCATCTAGAGCATTTGTGTGCTGCATCCAGCTGCTGCTATGTATTCAGCTTCAGCTGTTGATAGAGCTATTGTGGATTGTCTTTTGCTGGACCATGAGATCAGATTTTCTCCCAAAAACTGGCAGCTTCCAGAAGTGCTTTTACGTTCTACTCTGTCTCCAGCGAAATCAGCATCACAGTATCCTATCAAACTGTAATCACTTGATTTTCTATAAAACAAACCCAGATTAGTAGTACCTTTCAGATACTTGAAAATTCGCTTAACTGCTGTTAAGTGAGATTCTCTAGGATCTTATTGGAATCTAGCACAAATGCAAACACTGAATAGAATGTAAGGCCTTGAAGCCGTCAGATAGAGAAGAGAACCAATCATACCTCTGTAGACCTTCTGTTCTACCTTTTTACTTACCTCTTCTCTTTCCAGAATGCACGTGGGATGCATTGGAATCTTTGATGGCTTACATTCTGAGAGATCAAATTTCTTCAGAAGTTCTCTGACATATTTGCTCTGATGAATGTAAGTTCCTTCTGGGGTTTGATTAATCTGAATGCCCAGAAAGAATTTTAGTTCCCCCATTAGGCTCATCTCAAATTCTGCCTGCATACATTTAGCAAACTTTCTTCCCATAGAGGGTTTAGTAGATCCAAATATGATGTCATCAACATAAATCTGACATACTAAAATGTCATTCTTAACTGTCTTACAGAACAAGGTTGTGTCCACTTTCCCTCTGGTGAATTCCTTTTCTAACAGGAAGTTACTTAGTCTTTCATACCAAGCTCTGGGAGCTTGTTTCAGACCATAGAGTGACTTCTTTAGTTTGAAAACATATTCTGGATTTTTGGAACTTTCAAAACCAGGGGGTTGGTGCACATATACCTCTTCTTATATATAGCCATTTAAGAATACACTCTTAACATCCATCTGATACAGAGTGATGCCTTTATTAACAGCAAATGAGATTAAGAGTCTGATAGATTCTAACCTGGCGACTGGAGCAAAGGTTTCTGTATAGTTTATCCCCTCTTGCTGACTATAACCTTGTGCTACCAGTCGTGCTTTGTTTCTGATGACTTCACCTTGTTCGTTCAGTTTGTTTCTGAACACCCATTTTGTTCCAATGACGTTGAATCCTTTTGGTTTGGGAACTAGATCCCATACGTCATTTCTTGTGAATTGATTTAGCTCCTCTTGCATTGCTAGAATCCAGTCATTGTCCAGAAGTGCTTCATCAATTGTTGTTGGTTCAATTAGAGAAACCAGTCCCATGAGGGATTCTTCAGAGTTTCTGAAGCTAGATCTTGTTCTGATTGGATCTTCCTTTCTTCCTAAGATTGTTTCTTCTGGGTGATCCAAGCTGCTTCTGGATAGTCTTTTCTGGAGTTGATCAACAAAAGGTGCTGGATTGCTTGCAGTGCCTCTTTCTGATGTTGAGGGAGTGTCTCTGTTGAGAGCTTCTGATGATTTGTCTTCAGTACCTGTGAGTTCAACTTCCATACCTGCAAGGAATTCATTCTGCTTTGACTTTTGAGAGTCAAGCTTATCATCAAAACGAACACTGATTGACTCTTCCACAATCTGTGTTTCTGTATTGTATACTTTGTACCCTCTTGAGTGTTCAGAATATCCTAACATAATACACTTTTGTGCTTTAGAGTCAAACTTGTTCAAATAATTTTTTGTATTCAGAGTAAAACATGTACATCCTAATGGGTGAAAATAGGAAATGTTAGGCTTTATGTTCTTCCACAATTCATATGGAGTCTTTTCCAGAATAGGTCTTATGGAGATTCTATTCTGAATGTAACACGCTGTGTTTATTTCCTCTGCCCATAAGATCTTAGCAACGTTAGTCTCGTTGATCATGGTTCTGGCCATTTCTTGCAATGTTCTGTTCTTTCGTTCTACAACTCCATTTTGCTAGGGAGTTCTAGGAAAAGAGAAATCATGCAGAATGCCTTTGTCATTAAAGAATAACTCAAAATCTTTGTTTTCAAATTCTCCACCATGATCACTTCTGACTTTGACGATTCTAAGATCCTTTTCATTTTGAACTTGGTTGCAGAAGGTAACAAACACAGAGTGTGACTCGTCCTTGTGCCTTAAGAACTTTACCCATGTCCATCTGCTATAGTCATCTATGATTACTAACCCATACTTCTTGCCACTGACTGAAGCAATTTTAACTGGTCCAAACAAGTCAATATGCAGAAGTTCTAATGGCTTGGAGGTGGAAACAACATTTTTGGATTTGAAAGCTGGTTTTGCAAACTTGCCTATCTGACATGCTTCATACAGAGCATCTGAATTGAACTTCAGGTTAGGAAGTCCTCTGACCAGATTGAGTTTGTTAATCTGAGATATCTTCTCATACTAACATGTCCCAATCTTCTGTGCCAGATCCATTGCTCGTTGTTAACAGACAGTAGACATTTTACATTCTGTCTTTTTAGTTCAGAAAGTTTTATTTTATAAATGTTGTTTTTCCTCTTTCCATTAAATAGGATAGTCCCATATTTCTGACTAACAGCTTTGCATGAATTTTGATTGAAGATTATATCATAACCGTTATCACTTAATTGACTTATGGATAACAGGTTATGCATTAATCCATCTACTAATAAAACATTACTTATAGAGGGAACATTTCCATTACCTACTGCTCCAGAGTCAATAATCTTTCCTCTTTGATTGCCTCCAAAACCTACATGGCCTCCAGGCTTAAGTTTCAGGCTTTGGAACATATGCCTTCTTCTCGTCATGTGTCGTGAGCAGCCAGAGTCCAGGTACCATGATTGGTGTTTTTGCTTTGCTGCTAAAGATATCTGCCACATGTATTATTTTATCCTCAGGTACCCATATTTTCTTGGGTCCTAATTTGTTAGTTTTACCAAAACTTTGGTTGAATTTTGGTTTGACAGAGTAATCACTACTTGTATATTTTATATCATGTGTGTGCCCATATATAAAGTGTGAATCAAGTGGAGTACGTTTTATAACTAAATCCATGGCATTTTTTGGTGTAGGAACCTTATCTTGATATCCTATTCCTTTTCTGCCATTTCTGCTAACTTCATAGATCATTGAAGCCATTTTGCTTCTGACTATGTTTTTAGCTAGAAACTTCTGAAAGCTGTGATCATACTCCTTGATGATCTCATCAGCATTGCTGGGAGTTTCAGGGATTGTTTCCTTCTGAGAGTTTTGCAATTGGTTTTCTAATTTTGAATTTTTATCTTTTAACTCAGAATTCTCCAATTTGAGACTCTCAGTCTTATCAGAGTCAGAAGCGAGATCCCTTTTCAGGTTTCTGAATTTGACTCTGATCTGCTGATATCTTTCCAGAATTTCATTAAGGCTTTCAGCTAGTTCAACCTTAGTAAAGTTTATAGTAAATTCAGGGAATACCTCTTTTGTATCTGATTCAGATTCTGACTCAGAAGCTTCACTGTCTTCTGTTATGTTTTCCATGAGAGCTATGTTTGCTCTTTCATCATCTGATTCTGAGTCAGCTTCAGATGTGTCAGAATCATCCCATGTAGCCATGAGACTTTTCTTCTTTTCCTTGCCAAATTTCTTTTTGGGCTTTTCCTTCTGAAGCTTTGGGCAATCACTTTTGTAGTACCCTTGCTCGTTACATTCATAGCAGATGATATCTTTGTTGTTTGGCTTTCTGTTTCCTGAAGAACCTTCAGATCTTCTGTGTCCAGAGGAGGATTCTGACCTTCTGTATCTGGAAAAAGATTCATTCTGATTTTCTGATCTTCTAGGATTCCTGAACTTTCTTTGCCTCTGCTTCCACAATTGGTTTACCCTTCTGGAGAGGAGAGATAGTTCATCTTCTTCTAATGAGGACCCATCAGAGGTTTCTTCCACAGCCTGCAAAACTTTGGAGTCAGATTTTCTGTTAGATTTTAAAGCTAATGGCTTACCTTGCTTTTGAGGTTCATCTTCTTCTAGCTCTATCTCGTGACTTCTGAGGGAGCTGACAAGTTCCTCCAGAGAGATTTTGTTGAGATCCTTGGCTAGCTTAAGCGCTGTGACCATTGGCATCCATTGTTTTGGCAAGCTTCTGATGATCTTCTTAACGTGATCAGCAGTAGAATACCCTTTGTCAAGAACTTTAAGACCAGCAACAAGAATTTGAAATCTTGAAAACATAGCTTCTATTGATTCACTCTCTTCCATCTTGAATGCCTCATACTTCTAAATGAGTGCAAGGGCTTTGGTTTCTTTGACTTGAATGTTGCCTTCATGCATCATTCTCAGAGAGTCAAACATATTCTTTGCAGTGTCTCTGTTTGATATCTTCTCATATTCTGAATAGGAGATGGCGCTGAGAAGAATTGTTCTGGCCTTGTGATGATTTCTGAAATCACGCTTTTGCTGATCAGACATTGTTTTCCTGTCAATCTTCTGACCACTTCCATCCACTGGGTGCGTGTATCCATCAGTCACCATGTCCCATAGATCAGCATCATGGGCCAGAAAGAAACTCTCAATTCTGTCTTTCCAGTAGTCAAAGTTCTCTCCATCAAAGACTGGAGGTTTGCCACTGAATCTGTCTCTTTCTTCATTCTTGTCATTGCTGATGTTTTGATTTGGTCCTGCCATTGTGTTTTTCTGACGCTGGATCTTGTACTGACACGGTTAAGTGTTATAAGCTCAGAACCAGGCGCTCTGATGCCAATTGAAGAGTGAAAAACACAAGAAGGGGGGTTGAATTGTAAAACTTAAAACGAAATGCTTAGACAACACTGTATTTTTATCCTGGTCCGTTTGATCTCAAACTACTCCAGTCCACCCGTCAAGGTGATTTCGCCTCTCTCCAACGAGGTCTTAATCCACTATATTCAAAGGATTACACAGCTACTTTAACAAATGTTAAAGCCTTCTTGAGTATAACCACAAACCAGTTTATCTCAAGGAATTCTCTTACAAATAATAGAACAAGAATGTGTTCAATGTTTTCTAATAAAACAGTATATCACAACTGTGATATTTACACAATTTAAGCTTAGAATAAAATTGAATTTCTAATGCGTTTGAGTGAGGCGTGATGTTAAGGGTTTGCAAATTGTGAGTGCATGCGTGCGTATTTTCTCAGGCAGTCTGGTTTATATAGGCAAAGGCAGAGACTTTGTCCATAAAGCCAGTTAAATGATAATAATGCACTTTCCTTTTTGAGGAGATCTTGTCTGAAGAGAGCCGTTAGCATTAACTCTGTCTTGAATACTTAGTAACGCTTCAGAGACTTCTTTGCTTATGATAACGCTTATGAGTGTTGATGACTTGGTAAGGATCTTTGATCAGAGTCAGAGTGTGTATGTTATGCGCAGATTCTGGTCATCAAGCTTCAGCGTATATTCTGGTCATTAAGCTTCAGCGTGTAGCACATGTTACTGATCTTCTGATGCTGATATGTTACTGATCTTCTGATGCTGATTCCATCAGAGCTTCTGCATATATAAAACATAATTTTAAGAAGCATATTTTTCATATATAAATATAACTTTGAATTTATTTACTCTTTGTATTTTGTTATCATCAAAACTCTAGTCAAGGGTTGTAGAATCAAACTATGTTCTAACATTAACTTGATACATAGAAGCCAGAATTGCCAAAGCATCCGCCATCTGATTTTCATCTCTTTGAATATGATGGAATTCAACTTTGTTAAAGAAGGGTAATAGTCTTCTAGCATAATTTTTGTAAGGGATCAAGACAAGGTGACGAGTATCCCATTCTCCTTTAATCTGATTAACAACCAAATCTGAATTACCATACACATCTAGAACCTTGATTCTAAGATCAATGGCCTCTTTGAGGCCCATAATGCAAGCCTCATACTCCGCCGTATTATTAGTGCAATCAAATGTCAGCCTTGCAGTAAAAGGAATGTGTGATCCATGTGGAGTGATGATCACCGCACCAATTCTTTTTCCGTAAGCATTCACTGCTCTATCAAATAACATGCCCCGGTGAGGTTCAGGATCTGAACCTTCCCCAGGTAAAGGTTCATCACAATATTTTGCTTTTAAGAACATCATATCCTCATCGGGAAAGTCAAATTTGACAGATTAATAGTCATATACAGGTTGGTGAGTAACATAATCTGCCAGCACACTGCTTTTTATGGCCTTTTGAGTGTGGTACTCAATGTCGTATTTGGACAACAGCATTTGCCAGCGGGCAATTCTTCCAGTGAGATCATGCTTTTCAAAAATATACTTAATTTGATCCATTTTGGAAATCAACCAAGTAGTGTTATTCTACATATATTGTCGCAACCGCTTTGCCTCCCAAGTCAGAGTGCAACATGTCTTCTCCAACATAGAATATCGTGACTCACAATCAGTAAATTTCTTGCTGAGGTAGTATATGGTGTACTCTTTCTTTCTTGTTATATCTTGTTGTCCCAAAATACAGCCCATAGAACTATCCAACACTGCTAGATACATGATCAATGGTCTTCCTTCAACGGGAGGGAGCAAGATAGGAGGTTCAAACAAATATTATTTGATACTTTCAAATGCCCTCTGGAAATCCTCTATCCACATAAACCCTGATCTTTCTTTAGCAACTTAAAGATCGATTCACATGTTGCGGTCATGTGGGAGATGAATCTAGAAATATAATTCAGACACCCAAGGAAACCTCTAACTTGCTTCTCAGTCCTTAGCGCATGCATTTCTTGGAACGCTTTGACCTTATCTGGGTCAACTTCAATCCCTTTCTGGCTGACAATAAAACCCAACAAATTCCCTGATCAGACACCGAAGGTGCATTTATTTGGATTCAAGCGGAGATGATACTTCCTCAAACGCTGGAATAACTTCAACAAATCATCCACATGCCCTTCTTCGGTCTGTGATTTGGCAATCATGTCATCAACATATAGCTCAATTTCCTTGTGCATCAGATCATGGAATAGGGTTTCATAGACTTCTGGTATGTTGCACCAGCATTCTTCAACGTGAAGGGCATCACTCTAAAAAAATATTCCCTAGGGTGTGATAAACGTTGTTTTTCCATGTCCTCGGGAGCCATTCTTATTTGATTATATCCGAAAAATCCGTCCATGAACAAGAATAATTTAAATTTTATTGTGCTATCAACCAAGCATATCAATGTGCGGCAATGGGAAATCATCTTTCAGACTAGCTTTATTTAGATCTCTGTAATCTACGCACATGCGTACTTTTTTATCTTTCTTTGGTACGGGCAAAATGTTGGCTATCCATTGAGGATACACTGATGTCACGAGAAAACCGTCCTTTATCTGCTTTAATACTTCTTCTTTTATTTTTACTGCCATATCAGGATGAGTTCTTCTCAACTTTTGTTTGAAGGGCGGGCACTCTAGCTTCAAAGGCAAATGATGTTCCACAATATCAGTATCTAGACCCAGCATATCTTGTTAAGACCAAGCAAAGATGTTCACATACTCTTTCAATAGTTCAATCAACTTGTTATTCATATCAGGATGCAATGATGCTCCAATCTTGACTTCCTTTGGCTCTTCTTCTGAACCTAAATTGATTGTTTCCAATGACTCTTTATATGGCTGAATAGAATTTTCCTCGTGCTCGAGCAACCGTGAAACCTCTTCTGGAATCTCATCATATTCTTTTTCTTATGTCCCAAACATAGGATATTCAAAGTTGGGAGAGGGTGCAGAGTCATTGTATTCAACTGGTTTATTAATTAATCTGCACATATGATTTTTGATTGCTTTTAGAAACTGACACATATATCAAGTGATTATGCAGATTTATTTTCAATTATTATTTTACTCAAAAGGTTTTTTATTATTACCATTTTCCATGAAAAAGAAGAAAAAAAATAAAAGACACAATTTTGAGAATCAAAGACAATTTTTATTTATGATTTTAATAATCAAAGCAAGCAGATAAGCCCATACAATATGAACTTTCATTTTGGGAAGAATGAAAGCTTTTTGAAAAGAAAAAAATAAATTACTTTGAGACATGGATGCAAGAGGGAACATCATAAGTGATCCAGTTCTGGATTCTTACTCCAGGCGTCACATAATTTGGCATTCCCTGATCTTCTTCATCCTCCTCAATAGCATTAACTCTAGAAACAGTTGGATGGAGGTAGCCTTCGCTGCAGAAAACATCATGATAGTTGCTCATAGTAGACTTTGACTTCAAACTTTCACCTTTGACATTCTTGGCAGAGAATCCTAAACCAGCCATATTCTTGTCCACTGGAGGATCAACGACTTATCCTTATACTTTACTTGGACCATTGCGCATAACCTGCTGAGCATCCTTGAACGAAGCCATAGAATTCTCATTCTCTCTCACGTTATCAACAGATAGAGCCTGGAAATGCATCCCCACAGCAGCTTCATCTACTTCTACAATGCTAAAAGATGATAGATGAGATATCAATAATGCTTGCTCTCCATTTATAATAACCACTTTTCCTTCACGCACGAATTTCATCTTTTGGGGTAGAGTGGAGGTGACATCCCCTGCTTCATGTATCCATGATCTTCCAAGTAAACAGCTATATGTGGGTACAATATCCATGACTTGGAAAGTGATCTGGAACAGATGCGGGCCTATGTGAATAGGTAGATCGACCTCCTCAATAACCGACTTCCTTGACCCATTGAAAGCTTTGACAATAATACCACTTGGGCGCATAGGAGCCCCTTGGTATTTCAACTTCATCAGTGTACTCCTCGGTATCACATTCAAGGAGGATCCATTATCAATCAGCACATTTGATAGTGAATCACTTTTACAGTTCATGGATATGTGGATAGCCAAATTGTGGTTCCTCCTCTCGTCAGGAAATTCATCATCCCAAAAGCTTAGGTTATTACATGATGTAATATTACCTACCACACTGCTGAATTGATCTAATGGCATGTCATACTCCATGAAGGCTTGATCTAACACCCTTATTAAAGATTCTCTATGGGCAGCATAATTCATCAACAATGACAAGATAGATATCTTTGAAGGAGTCTTCAATAACTGATACACAACTAGGTAGTCGCTCATTTTGATTATCTTAAAAATATCATCTACATCCTTCTCCAGGGTAGTACCATTGGATTCCCCTGCAACCTTCTTATCTTTAACACTTTCCATAACCTTCTTTCCAGCATTATCATTTCGTCGAACAACGGGTGCAAATACACGACCGATGTGGGTCACTCTACTAGTCTCAGCAATATTTCCAACATTAGATAAAGGTTGGATGGGAACTTCCACACAATCCTCTGAAATTGTAGCATTTTACTTGTACGATACAGCTTTGTCTGATTTGTAAGGAATGGGCCCTGGTAAGAAAATCACCATAGGGGCAACAACTGGCTTACTACAGTATTCAATTTCAACAGGGGCGAAATCATTAAAACATGGCACAATCACATTCGCACCTTCTTCGGAAAATTTTGACATTAAAGAATCTTCACCGGAGAACACACCCTCATCTGAGGAAAAGAATTAGTCCACGGAAGCATATTCATCATCTGATTCTTCCTCAGTCAAGCAAACTTTAATCTCATTAACATCATTGTAATCATCATCTCTTTGGCTTAAAACCTTGATAGTTCGATTATCCAACAACAACTGAATACCTTTTCTCACAATTGAACATCCTCGGTAGTTCCTGCAGCAAACCCGGCAAGATTCATAGTGGTGCTCTACCTGACCAGCCATGTGGCAAAAAGTAGCATGCAATTGTACGAGATCATCATTCATATGTTCCATATCAAAGATCATGAATTCTCCAGGACATCCAAAGACCATGTTCAATTCCTCCTCATTCTTTCCCATGGGCCTGATTATATGGATGAGTCCTTCATCCATTATCTCCTGCAAACCAGCCTTTATCTTATCGCAACCTTGTATATTAGTACTACAGATACCACAACCAGCATGGTCATGAGTATAATAACTAAACTCGCAAAGGTCTGCATGCATCTTTACCAAGTCTCCTCTAACCAAGTTAATATCATAAATTCGGAAGTCCCCTGGACAACCGGCAACCATGTTAACAGCATTCGCTCCTCCATGTTTTTGGAGAGGATTATCTTTTACATTAGGACTGACATCCTTGAAGGATAAAAGGCCAGATCTAACCATTTTATGTACCTCGGACTTTAGATGATAACAATTTTCTACATTATTCCCTGGTGCACCCTGATGGAAAGCGCACGTCTGATATGCCTTGTAGTACCAAGGTAAAGGGGATGGTATACCAGGAGGTGGCCTAGTCTGGACCAACTTTTTATGGATCAATACTGGGAGTAGCTCTGCATAACTCATAGGGATAGAGTCAAAAGGCTCTCTTCTCTGATTCTGCCCTTGACTTCCCTGAGAGGCTGGTCTTTGATAAGCAACTATAGTTGGAGCTGTATTTACAATCGGAGTTACCGAGGCAACCTGTTGATGGCCCTGATGATTTCTTATAGAGGGGTTAACCCTTCTCTCTTGAATAACAGCATTTTCATCCCCCTCCTTCTTCTTAACAAATCCATATGATGGCTTCTTCAAATTTCTAGGACCTTCACTTTTTGTCAAATGACCTTCTCTTACGGCCTCTTCCAAACAGACGCACATTCCTACCATTTCAGTAAAATCACTGGGTGCACTCGCCACCATTCTTTCATAGTAGAATGCACCTAGTGTCTTCAAGAAAATTTGTGTCATCTCCATATCTTCCACTGGAGGAATCACTTGGGCGGCTACTTCACGCCATCTCTGTGCATATTCTTTAAACGATTCCTTGTTCTTCTGGACCATGGCCCTGAGCTGATCACAATCAGGCACCATGTCTACATTGTATTTGTATTGTCTGATAAATGCTTCACCCAAGTCATTAAAAGAATGAATATTGGCACTGTCCAGGCTCATGTACCATTTCAAGGCTGTGTCGGTTAAAATGTCTTGAAAGAAATGAATCAGCAGGCATTGATCATCTGTATGAGTAGACATTCTCCTTACATACATCACCAAATGAGCACGAGGGCAAGTGGTGCCCTTGTACTTTTCAAACTCCGGTACTTTGAACTTTGTAGGTATTTTCACATTTGGAACCAAGCACATATCATTCACATTTTTCCCAAATAGCTCTTTTCCCCTGAGGGCCTTCAACTCTTTCTGCATTTTGTCAAACTGGTCTTGAAAATCATCCATTCAATCATAGAAACCCAAGCTTTCACTTGGTGGAGGAATAGGGTGATACACTTCATCATTGGCAAACGGTATCACATTCACCGAGGAAGGTGCAACATAGTGAACCTCGTTTCTAGCAGCAGGAGTAATGTGCACCACAGGAGGTGCGAGAGCAACAGAAATCTGAGTAAGTGGAGAAATATGAGGATCCTGATTAAAACATTCTGGCATAAAGTTTTCTGGAATTCCCCAAGGATATCCTGGAGGCATACGATTCTTAACAACAGCTGGAGTAACAGAAACAGGAACAGTCGGAGCTTCAGTAGTAACCATTATCTGTTGCGGCTGAATAATCGGTGGCTGATTCTGAGCAACTATAAGAGATTCCATCTGAGCAGTTAGATTGGCCATACCGACCTTCAGAGCATAAACTTCCTTGCGCAGCTCGCAATTCCCCTATTCTAGGTTATCTCATAAAATTAACCAACACACTTGTGTTTTAAAATTTTTAAACGTGAACTACGTGTACCCTGATCCCCTATTGCATGAAAGGTGGTACGTAGGCACTAAAGGCTCACAACCGCGGCGGGTGCAAAAATCATTAAAAAATATATATTTCTTTTCTCACCTCCACCATCCATTTTTATACAACATTTTATAGCCAAAATATACAGATTTTACAAAGAGGTTCCTGCGGAATACCGTAGATGTTTTGGGTGCTAATACCTTCCCTTTGCATAACCAACCCCCTTAACTTGAATCGTTCCCCCTCTTTTGGGTTACTCGCTCTTTTCCCATTCCTTTGGAAACAATAAAGCGCGGTGGCGATTTTTATTTTGATCTGTATAAGTCTAGTCAATCCAATGGCTTAGTCTTAAACATTTCTACCGCTACAGAAAGATCGTGTCTTTTAACGCTGATTGTAGAGGCAGGTGGACTACCAATTATGAAGACCCATATGTTGTCAAGAAATCCTTCTCTGGAAGTGCATTGATTCTTGAAATTATGGATGGTGAAGAGTTCCCACGTCCTATGAATTCTAACGCAATCAAGAAATACTTTTCCTAAAGAAATAAAAGAACAACTCACTAAGTTGAAAACCCGAAAGGGTGGCTTAGGCAAAAAAATAGCATCTCGGTAGGCTGAAAACCCAAAAGGGAGGCCTAGGAAAAAGTTAGAGACATAAACAGAATAAATTTTCCCGGTAGGTTGAAAACTCGCATGGGCAACCTAGGCAAAAGTTAGGGATTTCCTGGAAAGTAACTGCGTCAGACAAGACTTGATCATTGAGGAAACAATCTTCTCGAATTCTTATCACACTTCAATTGAAGCCTATGCTTAAGAGTTCAAAGTTGTTAGGGAGAATAATGGTCATTGTATTTCAATATACCTTTTCCATGTATTTACCATTTTCCAAAACTTTGTAATCATCCATGGAGTCACGCCATTTACGGACTACCATTCTATTAATAAAGTTTGAGCCTTTATCCATTTCTTTGTAGTTATTATTTTATTTTGTTTATAAAAATTTCATTTATTATTTATAGTAGTTTTCAAAACAAAAATACTTAAACAAAAACATGTTTTTTTAAAAAGAATTTGCAAATTATTTTTTACTTTAATTATGTGATTCAAGTGGGACAAAAATAGTAGTTCCGAGGATGGACGAACTCCAAAGTTTTGAAAAGATTCCCCTAAGAGGTATCCCAGGTTACTCATGTTGATATGCGCATAGTCCACCTGTGATTTTTCCTTGGATAGTTGGATTTCATACCGGTTGATATATGGTGTGGTGTTGGGATTTGTGATCCCATTTTCTCCAGTTATGTCTTGGTTCATATTTCCTCCAAGTTGTTATATGGTTTTTGGTTTGGGTAGTTTGATACCTCTATCCCATGTTCCCCAGTTAGGTCTTGATGCATATTTCTCTAACTAAGTGTGATTCTTTCCCCTACTGGTTTATGATCAAGCGAAGATTGTAAAGTTGTGAAGCCTTTTCTCATTTGATGGAGTTATTTCTCCCTTTGTGTGTTGAGAATTGATGTAAAATTTGTTGCATAACATTGCTCTCTCTATTTATAACATTATTGTTGTTGTGTTCTCCCCAGGTAGTCGGACAAGGGCAGTTTCTGTATGATATTCCCCGGTGAATCCTGGAGGAGTTTATTATATTCCCGAAACTGTATTGGTTTATTGCTATCAGATTTTGCTTTGATTATTTTCAAGCCAATTTTCTTCCCAGTGATTTAGTCGAGTGTTGTCTTTACCCAAGTTGGATTGTGAAAAAATAAAAATCAGAGAGAGAAAAATCAAAAGTAATTTTCATAATTTTTTCAAACTTTTTGGAGTTAAAATGAATTTTCTATGAATTTTTGAAGTTTAAAACAATTTAAATATAAAAATCATAAAATAAAATAAAGTCAAAAAAATGTGGACCAATGGATGAGAGTCAAAACGCGTTAGTAATCAAATCCAAGGGATCTGGCGCATTGTGCATATCATGGTTATTACTGAATAAAGCACTAAATCAAATATAAATCAGATTTTTGAAAATTCCAAATGGCACGCTTTCATTGGCTGAAGGGTGACACGTTGGTCATCTTTAACCTCCAGCCAGTCTCAAAACCAGGTTCCTCAAACTATAAAATTAGAACACGAGACCAGTGTCATTCGCTTCGTCTCATCAAGATGAAGACAATCACACCTTCACGAAAAATTTATATAAATTGTAGCTCAATCATTTTCAAAAAGAAGTTTTGAAAGGGATTTGAAATTTCATGATCAAAACGTTCTTCTAGTCTAAAACAAGTGTTCTGACTAGAACCAGGATGATGAGAGCTTCATAATAGTATCAAAGTTTGAGATAATTGGTGGAGGAATCTACCTATTGAAGTTAAGTTGCAGAGCTCTAAAACTGGACTTGGCTAGCATGATTCAAGGAGTTTTAGAGCTTAATTCTTTTTTTGTTAGCTTCAATGAGGTTCAAGGAAGGTGAATTGACAAAGAAAAATGATTGAGAAAGGTTGTAAGAGCAAATTCGAAGTTACAGAAAATTAAGTTCAAGAGAGAGTTAGGCAGGGTGATTCTGGATTTCCAAGCTTGAGGAAATGAATGAGGGATGACCCTCTATTTATAGGTAATCAAATGGGATGCTCAAGTGTGTGAAATGATGAAGTTTTAAGGGAAATCGTGTGGAGCTGATACACGGGCAAAGTGTGATCTGTTTTGCATCGAAACTCATCCAATTCTTGTGTTTTGATGCACTAATCACTTTTCAAAGTTCAATAAACATAATTAGAAGCAAAAGCGCGTAGCAATTTTGTGATTAGAAGCCAAAACAAAGGTTTCAAATTTCTGACTTGGTGAAAAATTCAGTTTCAAACTGCCAAATTCAAACCAATGGCATTCTCAACTCAAGGGGTCTTAGGGCATGATTCTTGAAGCCTTAGAAAGATGAGGTTACAAGCTTTGCAATGTGTAAAGAATGGGATCAAATGGTTGCTTGAGCTGAAAGTTGCAATGAGTCAAAGTTGGAGAAAAAAAGGTTGACTTTCTATACTTAGAAAATTTTCAAAGTTTTTCTTCAAAAATGACTTGTAATGTCTTGCACACAAACACGGCTTTCCACTTGAAATTTGCTTTTGACCAAAAAAGATGGAATACAACAGATCTCTTTAATGACATTTTTAAACTTGAACCATTCAAAATATCGAAAAATTGAGAGAGTTATGACTTGTTGAAGTTGGAAAAACTTCATGAAATGACCTATAATCTTTTGCATCCTTAGGGCATCTCCCATCCATTTTCACACTTTTCACATAAAAGAAAGGTTGAAGTTCACATCTTCAAGATAATTTTGGAAAACTAATGGGCTCAAGGTGATAAAAATTGATCAAGTTATGATCATTTCAAGTCACGTAAGGGAATTTGAGAGTTCATCTAGAGGACTTGTAATCTTTCTCCATCATCAAGTTTCTTACACAAAACATTTCCTTGAAAATTTTGAAGTTTTTTATTAATATCCCTTTGAAGAGAAGTATTTATTTGGAATAATTCAAAAATACCAAAATATGAGCAAGATATACCCCTTTGAAGTTCAAAACCTGAACTCCTAGAGCAAGAAAATTCCTTGGGAAACCTTTGCAACTTTGACCTACCTTCTTGCACCAATACCTTTGTTATGTGCTTATAAGTTGTAAATGGTGATAAGGAGAAACCATAGAAACCAAAACCACTTCCAAATATTGAGAATTGAAGGAGATATGCACTTGTGATCATTGAAATCAAAGACTTGTCTATTTGAGTCAAACTTCTTCAATCAACTCTTGTACCTTTAAACTAATTTTGACAACTTGAGGCATGATGAATCATAAAAGACTTTGTCATGATATCACTTCAAAACATATTTAATGATGATGCTTGAATCTCAATGAAGCCTTGTTGAGGAAGGCATAGAAATGAACTCATGAATCCCTAGATCAATCTTGATGGAATGTATTGTGCTTTCACCTATAACATCAACAATTTGGAAAAACACCCATTGTTATTATTAGTTAAAGGATAATCAATACAAAACATAGATGATCATAAAATACAAGTCAAGGTGCTTTGTGATTCCTCCTAGAGCAAAAGCTAAAGATAGGGAGAAGAACCAAACCCTAGTGTGTGACCTTGTTGTGATTGAATTAATATGATATGATGAAGGGATCTTAGGGGGGAAATTTGGGTACAACAGCTGCCCTTATTTAAGTGTCTTCTATCTGGAGATACGAAGGTTAAAATCTTTGTGTTGACGCAATTGAAGATGCTTAAATATAAATCGAACCCTATTTTTGGCCCTAAGATACCATGCAATGCTTATGATTATGAATGATGATGAACAAATCTAAAGGGTCACAAGACACCACTGGGGATGTAAAAAGTAAAAGAGGGAACAAAAGAAAAACTTGACCAGGATAATAAATCACTGATGAAGAAAAGACAGAACTTTGTTGGGGTAATGTCTAAGAGAGGATCTAAAGCATCGTTAACTCAAAAGTTGAGGAGAGAGAGTGAAGGATAACGGTGACCGACAGATAACTTGTGAACTACCAACTCATTGATGGGAATAGCAAAAAAATTAATGTCGACCCACCGGGGAAAGGAATGGTAAGATAATACAAGTAAATTTCAAGATATATTCAGCACTCATGACTGCGAACAGATGAACTTCTACTAAACAACAGAATCTCAACGATGAACTACCTTCCATAATTACAAGGCTACCATTCATCGGAAAAAGATCTCAACAATGAACTACATTCCATAATGACAAGGCTACCATCCATTAGAGTAACAAAATATTAACAACTAACTATCTTCCATAATAACAATGCTACCATCCATTGGAGTAACAAAATCTCAACAACGAACTACCTTCTATAATGACAAGGCTACCATCCATTGGAGTAACAAAATCTCAACAATGAACTACCTTCCATAATGACAAGGCTACTATCCATTGGAGTAACAAAATCTCAACAATTAACTACCTTCCATAATGACAAGGCTACCATCCATAGGAGTAACAAAATCTCAAAAACGAACTACCTTCCATAAAGACAAGGCTACCATCCATTGGAGTAACAAAATCTCAACAACGAACTACCTTCCATAATGACAAGGATATCATCCATTGGAGTAACAACATCTCAACAACGAACTACCTTCCATAATGATAAGTCTACCATCCATTGGAGTAACAAAATCTCAACAACAAACTACCTTCCATATTGACAAGGCAATCATCCATTGAAGTAACAAAATCTCAACAATGAACGACCTTCCATAATGACAAGGCTACCATCCATTGGAGTAACAAAATATCAATAATGAACTATCTACCATAATGACAAGGCTATCATCCATTGGAGTAACAAAATCTCAACAACAAACTACCTTCCATAATGACAAGGCTACCATCTATTGGAGTAACAAAACTTGAATCTTCTCTGGGAGCCATCAGATTCACTAGGGAAAGTACAGGTTGCTCAAATAAAGAGACCTACCACTTGCTTCTATGAGGAGGAATTGCAATAAAGACTTCCTGAAGAAAGAAATATGGCTTCCTGGGGAAAGAGATGGAAGTTCTGGAGAAATGCCAATAAATCCCTACTGAGGGAATAAAATCTTCTCGTGCAAAATAAATGCACATTCTCAAACTAAAGCTCAAAGCTTTCCGAAATCCAAATAATAATGTTGCTGATGGTACCCATCCTAAACAGAAATAAACCGGAATGAAGCAGTCAACCAAAATACATCTCCTAAAAAATAAACCCAAGGGAGAAACCCATTCCATCCAGACAACAAGCTAAAAAGAAGGCTGAAACAAAATTCTTCCACGAGGGATAACTTAGTGGGTAAGTTGAAGGAATATACACTTTCTGCTTAAGATAGACACTCTATTGGAGAGAGGGTAACACAACTCTGCAAAATAGGGCAATATACCAACAAGATATTAAAAAATGCAAATGAGCAAGATTATGCATGATGCTGGTATGAAAGTATGAATGTTACCATGTATATGCTGACAAATAGACACATGACACTGGAGGTACACACAAGACCATGAATGGGTACAATTAATATTCGGCTATCTCACAAACAGGATGGAAATTCCATGAGATAGTAAGCACTAACCGAGGAAGCAAACTCATATTTCAAATCTTAAATACACTGGGAAGGAACAAGATCAATAACAGTAAATTAACACAAACATGGTGATATAACATCTTTCTCCAAGATTCACTGGTGAAACCACACATACTTCAGCGGGGGAAACAAAATGTTCAAAGTTCACACTTCTACCATGGTTGATTTTACTAGGGAAAACCATATCACATCATTGAGACATCGGTTGGGGATGACATATTGACTTCATTGGGGAGGGTAATATTATATCTTCAAAGGAGACATTGAGATACATTCTTTAATACTGATATTAATAATTGCACCGACTTCCCTGGGGAGAAAGTATAAAGTCCCATGGGGACAGCAATTTCAAAGTATATCATCTCAACTTCACCTGGGGAATTTAAGAAATCAAACACTACAGCAAGAAAGCCTATGAGGATTTTAAATCCAATCCAGCACTTGGAGGGAGAAAACCTAAAAAGTTAATAGCCGTTTTAATACTTCTAAAATAAGACATTACCCTTGCCTGACTGCCGGGAAAACAAACAATATGCTAGTACTACTGAAAGGAGATGCTTCGCTAATGAGTCCCAACTCAGCATGCTCGGGGAGAAAAGACCTTTATTATATGAGTGAAGCCTTTACTGGGGAATCTTGGACATAGTCTTCATATCATGCAAACCTTTGAGTCTATCCGTTCCTGAAGCCACTAATTTTGTTCTCCTTGTATCACAAAACCTAAAGCAATAGATAATTTGTACATTCTTTTTGAAAATAATTTTTTTTATTTAATCTGTTTTGAAATTCTGGCTGCAGATACTCAATGTCACGTTCAATGTTATGACACCGTATCTGACTTACTATATGACAGTAAATACAAAAGCAATAAAGACCACAGTCAATTGTTTACCCAGTTCAGTGTGCAACAACACCTACTCTGGGGGCTACCAAGCCAGGGAGGAAATCCACTATAAGAGATGTTAATTCAGGAATAAACCAACCAGTTTATCTCCTTCACTTAAGACCTACCCAATGCAATTTCAATCTAAGTACAACTTAAACCTGAGTTCCTACTCACTCCCCCTCAATCACAGCAGTGATACATAAAACAATTTGACTAATGAATTGATGAAGACACTCTTCAAAAACATACACTTGATTAAGCTTCACAGCTTTTTAATCAAGTAACACAACCACTCTTGCTTCACAGCTTTGAGTGATACACAACTAACTTGACTCTGCTTCACAGCTTTAGTCAAGGAACATTCAAACACTCTTGCTTCAAAGCTTTGAGTGCTACACAACCCTTACAATTAAAAACCTATTCCAAGTCACTTATCACAATGATAATTGCTTGGAGTACAATAATTAAACCTATACAGATTACAAATGATCTTCTGATCAAAAAGGGATTACTTGCAAAACAGTAGCTTTGTTGAATATATAGCAGCTGCAACTTCAGTTAGGGTTTCCACAAAAACCTAGGGTTAAATCCGTTTGACCTTAAGACTAGGTCACAGGACTTTATTAACCAGGTTAGGGTTGAGCTAGGTTACCCCTCAGAAAACGCAGGATTCTGTTCTGGAAAGACTGAGTTATTTTCCTGAAAAAACTCAGAATTAACCAACCTGCAAAACCTGTTAGTTCAGAACAGGATGTCTTAACATCTGTTATGACATCTGAGAAACCTGTCTACTGATTTAGGAAAATGTGATCATTTTGCAAAATGCTCAGATACACACTTATAAACATCAGTACCTGAATGACAATATTTTTCTGCAAAGGTACCTAATGAATCAGTACAAACTAAACTAGAATGTTATGACATCAGTCATGACATTCACACATACACTTGGGTTTTACCAAAAATGCAAGCCAATACCTAAACAACTACAAACTCCCCCTTTGGCAGATTTTTGGCTAAAGACCCTAAGCAATCAGAGATAGATAGCAGCAGAAAGTAATGACTGCAGAAAAATAGAATGTCTAATTGAGCAAGTACTAATTAAGTAAGTACCAAAATATTCTCCCCCTCTTTAGCCACAAATGGGCCAAAGATACATGTTCATAAAGATTATACAGTTATCCAAAACAAATAATAAGAGCAGCATCAGAAAAAAAACTGAACACACTTCCAAACTCCACCAGATATCAGCACCAACCAGCAACACCACCAAACAGCAACCAACCTTTAAGCACTGTCATCAGACTCAGAGGAGCTAGTTTCTTCAATGTTGAGATGACCTTCAGCTTCTACACCTTCTTCCCTTCTGTTTCCTTCATCTTCCTCCTTTTCTAACCTGGCAATTAGGATTTCTAGGGTCTTTTTCCTAGCATCCAGCTCTTTGCAAGTCTCTTTTAAAACAGCTATGACATCAGATGTCTTGGACTGGTCTTCACAGACGATGTCTCAGCTGATGTTATGACAATATCTGGAGCATGAGATCCCTGAAACAGTTTGTAGTGCAAGCCAAGGGCAGGAGCTCTTTTGCAGGCTGTATCTCTTGCCACAAGGATATCAGGGTATTGTGCAAGGATAATTCCACAAAGGAGGGAGGGAAAGGCGATTGGTCCTTTTACAGCATAACTGCCAGCATGCTTTAAAGTTTGTTCAAAGATGTACCTGCCATAGTCAAAAGCAGTCTTGGTTCCCACAGCATAAATAAATCTCCCCAATCCTGTGGAGATAGTTGATTTATGATTTGTAGGCACCCGGTTGGCTGCACCTATTTTATGCAGGATGGCAAATTTCATGCTGAGTTTGCTGGCATTCAGCTTGCCTTTCAAGGGCCAGCACTTTACTTGCCTGGCTGTGATGGTTTGACAAACTTCATTGTCAGTGGCCTCCAGATCAGGACAATCCTCATTTGTTCTTCCAAGAAACTTGTTAATTTCTGATGGAGAGAACTTGACCCTTCTTCCTCTAACAAAAACACTTTCAAAGTCAGCTGACCTTCCATCAGCACAATCATTAGACAAGTTCACTACAAACTCCTTGACCAGATTTTCATAACACTTGTTAAATTTTATCACTGTCTTCATCAGTCCAGCATTCTTGATCAGGTCCATGATGTCTTTGCACTCCAAGGCATCATTGTTGAGTTCTCTCTCTAAAGCTATTCTCTTTAAGCAAACATACTTCCATCTATTTGCATTGTCAGGATGATGAAAAGAGATGTTGTCTGTTGGGACTTCAGGTACTCTAGCAATTTTGCTGGAGGGGAGCTTCCTTCTGATAGGAGTTTCTTCAGCATCAATCTCAAATTCTGATTCCTCATCAGAATCAGAAGATTCTGGTTCTTTTCTCTTCTTAGAGATTGGTTGTCTAGCAGTATGCACCTGGGCCTTCTTCCCTTTTGTCTGAATACTTTTCTCAGCCATGCCTTCAGCCTTGGATTTCTTAGCAGCAGGTTTATCTTTGGACACACATTTTGCATCATTCTGATTACTCTTTCTTTTCATCAATCTCCTAGCTATGCTAGGGTTCACATTAGCAATCAGATCATTATCTGAGTAATCCTCATCCACATCAATGATAGGTGGATCAGCAGCCTTTTCTGAAGGGTTCTGAATGTTGTCTTTTTGTGTCACAACATTCTCAGTGACATCTACATTCTCAGAGACGTCCACATTTGGGCTTTCTGATTGATTTAAAGGGACAGAAATCCCCGGTACAGGTTGGTTTCCGCTCAGTATACTAGTAACAAGCCTAGCAATAGCTTGATGAACTTGAACTGATCCTTCTCTATTTGGTACAGAAGAAGAAGGATGAGAAGAATTACCAGAGGCTGCAGCTTGAGCTCTTCCTGCATGTCTAGTTCTTAGCTTTTTGACTTTGGCTGGGTCAGTTGCCATCTCCCTGAGAGGAGTGACCTCAAGAACTTCAGATTCTATGCATGTGGTGATTGCTCTAGAGTCTTGGTCAGATGATGAAGATGATGAGGATGATGAAGTCGCCTTGGTTGAAGACGATGACTGAGACATTTTGATTGACTTTGAGTAACGGTAGCAATTTGATAAAAATCTTTGATTGAGAGGAGGAAACAGGTTGCAAGGACGAGAGAGGTAGGAGGCAAAAGGGAGTCTTTTCAACTTCTTAAGGATTTTGAAAGAATTGGGAAAGCATATGATTAACCCACTAAAGATAGACTTAATAAAATTAACTCCTTCAACCTTTGTTTTAAGCAAAATTAATTGCTATAATTTCTCATGTTGGTAAATACCCAACCTGCCCCTCAAATTTTCAAGTTTATTTCCAACAAGAGCCTTGGTAGAAGAATCAGTCAGCTGAAGCTTAAAGAAACTATGTTCCAGTTTAAATGACTTCTTCTCTATAAAGTCAATGTGCTTGTTCCTGTTATGCTGAATAGGGTTCAAGGAAATATTGATTGTATTCAGATTGTCACAACACAATGTCACAACATCTTGTGAGACATTATACTCAGTGAGCATCTGTTTTGACCAGATATTTTGAGAACAGTTTTTCCTAGCAGCAACTATTTCCGCACAGAGTTGGGAAGGCATTCTTTTGATATGAATCATAGTTCTGGTTGATTCTTGAATAATTTTCTTTTTGTCCAGTCCATTTTGATGGAGAGTTATAGGAGAGGAGACTTCAAGCCTTATTTCTTCAGGGAAACAGAATTTATTAGACTTGTTATTTCCAACATCCTTGTCAAGATAACTTATGGTTCTGACAACACATCCTTCTTCAGTTTTATTTGCCACATCACAGACATTATCAACCTGTAGTTTTGGAGTTCTTCTGACTGCTTCCATAGAAATAGCTCTTTTCATTCTTCTTAGATGAAGAGGACCAAGCTTATGCTGCCACAGTTTCATCTCTTTTTCTTCTTTGGTAATTGGACACATAGTGGAGATATCAGTGTTCTCAGGCTGCCACAAGTAGCAGTTATCTTTGGATCTGATTCCTCTCATTACAACTTCTAGTTTTTCATTAATTACTATACATTCAGATTTTGAGAAGTTGACCTTGAATCCTAGATCACATAATTGACTGATGCTAATGAGATTAGCAGTCAACCCTTTTACCAGCAGTACTTTATTCAGACTTGGAACTCCAGGGCAGTCCAAATTACCAACTCCTTTGACTTCACCTTTAGCACCATCTCCAAAGGTCACAAAACTGGTGGTGTGAGGCTTAACATTATTGAGGAGATTTTTGATTCCAGTCATGTGTCTGGAACATCCATTGTCAAAGTACCAGCCTTCCTTTGCAGACACTCTCAGGGAAGTATGGGCTATCAGGGCAGTAGCCTTTTTCTTCCAATGAGGAGTATGTGGTACCCTTTTTGGCTTAGGTTTAGCACCTGAGTTTTGATTAGGGTATCCATGCAATTTGAAGCAGAAGGGCTTTATGTGTCCATACCTCCCACAATGATGACATCTCCATCTTTGGTATTTTTTCTTCATGTATTTCTGATGTTGAGAGTTGTGTTGAGACATCTGCTTTGACAATTGTTTAACATGCCTGATCTTCTTGTCTGCACCAGATTTCTTAGCTTCCACAAATCCTAGACCAGATTTGTTTCCCACATTTTGTCCAACTTGAAGGATCTCTTCCAATTTATCTGATCCATTGGTCAACATCTTGATAGATTTTGTCATTTGGTTCAGTTGTGAGTTCAGTAATTGAACTTCCCCTTCTAGGTGACTTATAGTTTCAAGATCTTCCCTTTTTTCAGCCTCCAGCTTTATAATGAGTTTTGATTGTTTCTCATTCTGCACACAGACTTCAGCACTTCTGATACACAATTTCTTGTAGGTATCAGCCAGTTCTTCAAATGTCACTTCTTCATCACTAGTGTCACTTTCAGAAGTACAAACACTAGTTAGAGCAGTAACTAGTTTGGCAGATTCTTCTTCAGAATTACTTTCTGAATCATAGTCAGACCAAGTAACAGTCATTCCTTTCTTTTGTTTCTTAAGAAAGGTAGGACATTCAGCTCGAATATGTCCATATCCTTCACATCCATGGCATTGAATACCTCTGCCTTGGTTTCCCTTTTCTTCTGACCTTGGTCTTCTGCTGGAACTGTCAATGTCAGAGGGAATGTTATGAACATTAGACCTTGACTTTGGATCCATTCTTTTGATGAGCTTGTTGAACTATCTTCCAAGCATGGCAATAGCTTCTGAAATATTTTCTTCTTCATCCTCCTTGTTTTCAACATCAGTGTTGGATACAAGTGCTATGCTTTTGTTCTTCTTGTCACCATTATCAGTGATCCCCATCTCAAAAGTCTGAAGAGACCCAATAAGTTCATCCACTTTCAACTTGCTAATGTCATGGGCTTCCTCTATGGCAGTTACCTTCATTGCAAATCTTTTAGGCAAGGATCTGAGAATCTTCCTCACCAGTTTTTCTTCTGACATCTTTTCTCCCAGTGCTCCTGAGGTGTTGGAAATCTCCAAGATGTTCATTTGAAACTCATGAATGGTTTCATCTTCCATCATTTTTAGATTCTCAAACTTGGTAGTCAATATCTGAAGCCTTGACATTTTTACTTTGGAAGTGCCCTCATGAGTAGTTTTGAGAGTGTCCCAAACTTCCTTGGTCAGTTCATATTGATGTACTAGTCTGAAAATGTTTCTATCAATTCCATTGAACAAGGCATTTAAAGCTTTGGAGTTTCCCAGGGCTAACTCATCTTCTTCTTTACTCCAATCTTCCTCAGGCTTCAGACTGATTGTCCCATCTTTCTCAGTTATGGTGGGATGGATCCATCCTTTGTCAGCAGCTCTCCAAGCCTTTTTGTCCAGAGATTTTAAGAAGGCAATCATACGAGGTTTCCAGTAGTCATAATTAGTTCCATCCAGAATGGGTGGTCTATTTCCAAAGACTCCTTCTTTGTCCATAGTGCCAGAAAGTGATATCCCTAGATCTCACCCAGTAATACAGGCAGGGTGCCTGCTCCGATGCCAATTGAAATTCTGGCTGCAGATACTCAATGTCACGTTCAATGTTATGACACCGTATCTGACTTACTATATGACAGTAAATACAAAAGCAATAAAGAACACAGTCAATTGTTTACCCAGTTCAGTGTGCAACAACACCTACTCTGGGGGCTACCAAGCCAGGGAGGAAATCCACTATGAGAGATGTTAATTCAGGAATAAACCAACCAGTTTATCTCCTTCACTTAAGACCTACCCAATGCAATTTCAATCTAAGTACAACTTAAACCTGAGTTCCTACTCCTTCCCCCTCAATCACAGCAGTGATACATAAAATAATTTGACTAATGAATTGATGAAGACACTCTTCAAAAACATACACTTGATTAAGCTTCACAGCTTTTTAATCAAGTAACACAACCACTCTTGCTTCACAGCTTTGAGTGATACACAACTAACTTGACTCTGCTTCACAGCTTTAGTCAAGGAACATTCAAACACTCTTGCTTCAAAGCTTTGAGTGCTACACAACCCTTACAATTAAAAACCTATTCCAATTCACTTATCACAATGATAATTGCTTGGAGTACAATAATTAAACCTATACAGATTACAAATGATCTTCTGATCAAAAAGGGATTACTTGCAAAACAGCAGCTCTGTTGAATATATAGCAGCTGCAACTTCAGTTAGGGTTTCCACAAAAACCTAGGGTTAAATCCGTTTGACCTTAAGACTAGGTCACAGGACTTTATTAACCAGGTTAGGGTTGAGCTAGGTTACCCCTCAGAAAACGCAGGATTCTGTTCTGGAAAGACTGAGTTATTTTCCTGAAAAAACTCAGAATTAACCAACCTGCAAAACTTGTTAGTTCAGAACAGGATGTCTTAACATCTGTTATGACATCTGAGAAACCTGTCTACTGATTTAGGAAAATGTGATCATTTTGCAAAATGCTCAGATACACACTTATAAACATCAGTACCTGAATGACAATATTTTTCTGCAAAGGTACCTAATGAATCAGTACAAACTAAACTAGAATGTTATGACATCAGTCATGACATTCACACATACACTTGGGTTTTACCAAAAATGCAAGCCAATACCTAAATAACTACATGTTTGATTTGATCATTACTATCAATAATAAATGAAATCTTTATAAGCTGAATAAAATAAGAATTGCAAAGAATTGGATAAGAGGCTCATACTTTATTAATAGAATGGTAGTCTACGAATGGCAAGACTCCATAGATAATTACAAATTTTGGAATATGGTAACATATATTGGAAAATATATATTAAATTACAATGATCGATATTCCCCCTAACAACTTTGAATTCCTGAGCCGAAACTTTGGTCGAAGAGTAGTAAAACCCAAGCGGATTGTTCCTCCATTGATCAAGTCTTGTCTGATGCAGTTACTTGCCAGAAAATCCCTAACTTTTTCCTAGGTTTCCCTTGCGGGTTTTCAACCTACCAGGAAAATTTATTCTGTTTATGTCTCTAATTTTTGCCTAGACCGTCCTTTCGGGTTTTCGGCCTACCGAGACACTCCTTTTTGCCTAAGTCTCCCTTTCGGGTTTTTGTCTTAGCGAGCTGTTCTTTTATTTTTTTCTAGGCGAAGTATTTGTTGACTGCATCAGCATTCACAGGACGTGGGAACTCTTCGCCATCCATTGTTTTAAGAATCAGTGCATTTCCAGAGAAGGCTTTCTTAACAACATATGGGCCTTCAAAATTGGGAGTCCACTTACCCCTAGAATCAGCGTTAAAAGACATGATCTTCCTGAGTACGAGGTCGCCTTCTCTGAATTCATGAGGTTTGACCTTCTTATCAAAATATTTTTCATTATCTTTTTCTATAATTGACCATGGCACAAATCCTTCATTCTTTTCTCTTCTATTAAATTAAGATGGTCAAACCTGCTCTAGACCCATTCAGCCTCTGACAACTTGGCTTCCATTATTACGCGCAAAGAGGGAATCTCAACTTCAATGGGGAGCACTGCTTCCATTCCATACACAAGAGAGAATTGGGTTGCTTCTGTTAAAGTGCGTACGGATGTTCGATACCCATTCAGAGCAAAAGGGAGTATTTCATGCTAGTCTTTATAAGTAACAACCATTTTATAGATGATCTTCTTGATGTTCTTATTGGCCGCTTCAACATCCCCATTCATCTTTGGCCTGTAGGGAGATTAATTATGATGGGAAATCTTGAACTCCTTACAAAGTTCAGACATCATTTTGTTATTCAGATTTGAGCCATTGTCGGTAATAATCCTTCTTGGCACACCATACCGACATATGAGGTTGTTCTTGATGAAGCACAGTACCACTTGTTTAGTGACATTAGCATATGAAGCTGCCTCCACCCATTTGATAAAATAATCAATTTCCACCAAGATAAAATGATGCCCATTTGACGCCTTTGGTTCAATCATTCTGGTCATGTCTATACCCCACATAGAGAAAGGCCTTGGGGAAGACATAACATTGAGAAGTGTTAGAGGTACATGAATTTTATCAGCATAAATCTGGAATTTATGGCACTTCTTTACAAATTTGTAACAGTCAGATTCTATTGTCAGCCAATAGTAACCGGCCCTAAGCATCTTTTTCACCATTGAATGTCCATTAGCATGGGTACCAAATGAACCTTCATAAACCTCATGCATCAACATGTCTGCTTTGTGTCTATCTGTGCATCTGAGCAAGACCATGTCATGATTTCTTTTATACAATACATCTTCATTGAGGAAAAAGCTGCCCGCCAACCTTCTCAGTGTCTTTTTATCCTTATTTGATGCACCAACCGGGTATTCTTGAGTCTGAAGAAAATGCTTGATATCAAAATACCAAGGTTTTTCATCTACCACATCCTTTGTTGTAAACACATGAATTCCATATTACAGATAAAGCATGTAACCACAATAACTTGCACACAAAACAAACAAACAACCCAATGTCTTTGGGTAAACCCCAAGAACTCCATACAAAATGACAATTATGTTCTCAAGGTAGGCCAAGGTCTCTAATCTTAAGTCCAAGAAGTTCATCACTCCATTATGCCAAGGGTAGTAACCAAGTAGTCCAAGTAACAATAAAGTTTTTTATGGTTTAATTTGGTTATTAGGTATCTTCAAAAAGAAAGTGAAAAGATCAAGTGAGCAAAATAAAAAGACATAAAAGTAAATTCCCAAGTGAGCAAAGATGAAAAATAACATGAAATGTAAATGCTAAAGTAAATGGTACATAAAGTAAAGAGCACAAAATAAAAAGCATAAAGTAAAGTCAATTGTTAAAAAATTAGTGGTTAGTTGGATGATCATCTTGAAACTTGCATTTGGAACTCATTAGAGGATTAGTAGAACCAAAGCCTCTCAACAACAAGTTGCATTTGCTTTTTGTCAAGTATATCATCCATTTTAAGAATTTTCAAGATAACACTTAATGATCAATGATGTTTAAGTGATCCACTTTGACCAAAATTAATGAAGTTCCATTGGAGGATTGGTAGAACCAAAGCCTCATAACAATGCATCTCAAGGTTATTGGATCAAAGGGTTAAAATTAACATACTTGGGCTTTCAAACATAGGTTTGGGCCACGAATGATCATTTTCTCAAATTGGGATAAAATTTAGCGCTATGTTAAGCAATCGTAAGTGGACTTATGTAGAAGTCGCACCTATTTAGAGGTCGGTCAATAGCAATCAATGCACCTCATGTTTTGAGACATGATATGTAAATCATGCTCCAATTACATTTGGTACAATAAGAATAAGATAAGATGAAGAGGGAAGGGGAAATGAATAAACCACATTTGAACCAAAAAATTTAATCAAACTATTTTTAAAATCATTGATCCATTTTTATGGAGTTAGACTCAACACCATGGATCCAATGATGTTAATAAAGTTCATGATCAAAATTTTAATCCTAGATCGGCCAGAATATATACAATGTTTAAAATAAAAGAAAAAAAAGGTTTTTAAAATGACTATAAAATGGAAATAAGAGAGAAAATTAGCAACTATATTCAAATTAATCAAGAAAAAATAAGTAAGACCATAGGAAAATCATGAATAAGTTCAAATATTTTTTAAATTTTTTGGTAATTTTTTAAAGTCAGAAATTATTTTTAAAATTAAAAGAAGTAGGTAAAATAAACCAAAAATGATAAAAAATAACAAAGTGAAAAATAAAAAATAAATGAGGTCACCAATATTTGTCAAAATATCATTAGATCCTTCCCTATTTATTTTTTTCAGAATTTAAAAATGAAGAAAAGTATTTTTTTTAACATTTAAAATAACTCAAACAAAGTGGAAAAATTATAAAAAATACCAAAACACAAAATAATATTGTGAAAAAATAAAAAACAGAAAGAGAAAAATCAAAAGTAATTTTCATAATTTTTCTCATATTTTTTGGAGTTAAAATGAATTTTCTATGAATTTTTTAAGTTTAAAACAATTTAAATATAAAAATCAGGAAATAAAATAAAGTCAAAAAAATGTGGACCAATGGATGAGAGTCAAAACGCGTTAGTAATCAAATCTAAGGGATCTGGTGCGTTGTGCATATCATGGTCATTACTGAATAAAGCACGGAATCAAATATAAATCAGGTTTTTGAAAATTCCAAATGTCGCGCTTTCATTGGCTGAAGGATGACACATTGGTCATCTTTAACCTCCAGCCAGTCTCAAACCCAGGTTCCTCAAACTATAAAATTAGAACATGAGATCAGTGTCATTCGCTTCATCTCATCAAGACGAAGACAACCACACCTTCGCGAAAAATTTATATAAATTGTAGCTCAATCATTTTTTGAAAAGAAGTTTTAAAAAGGGATTTGAAATTTCATGATCAAAACGTGCTTCTAGTCTAAAACAAGTGTTGTGACTAGAACCAGGATGATGAGAGCTTTATAATAGTATCAAAGTTTGAGAGAATTGATGAAGGAATCTACCTATTGAAGTTAAGTTGCAGATCTTTGAAACTGGACTTGGCTAGCATGATTCAGGGAGTTTTAGAGCTTAATTCTTCTTCTGTTAGCTTCAATGAGGTTCAAGGAAGGTGAAATGAAAAAGAAAAATGATTGAGAAAGGTTGTAAGAAAAAATTCGAAGTTACAGAAAATTGAGTTCAAGAGAGATTTTGGCAGGGTGATTTTGGCTTTCCAAGCTTGAGGAAATGAATGATGGATGACCCTCTATTTATAGGGAATAAAATAGGATGCTCAAGTGTGTGAAATGATGAAGTTTGGAGGGAAATCGTGTGAACCTGATACACGAGCAAAGGGTGATCTATTTTGCATCAAAACTCATCCAATTCTTGCGTTTTTATGCACTAATCACTTCTGGAAGTTCAATAAACATAATTAGAAGCAAAAGCGCGTAGCAATTTTGTGATTAGAAGCCAAAACAAAGGTTTCAAATTTCTGACTTGGTGAAAAATTCAATTTCAAATTGCCAAATTCAAACCAATGGCATTCTCAACTCAATGGTTCTTAGGGCATGATTATTGTTGCCTTAGAAAGATGAGGTTACAAGATTTGAAATATGCAAAGAATGGGATCAAATGGTTGCTTGAGCTGAAAGTTGCAATGAGTCAATGTTGGGGAAAAAAGGTTGACTTTCTATACTTAGAAAATTTTCTAGATTTTTCTTCAAAAATGACTTGTATTGTCTTGCATTCAAACACGGCTTTCCACTTGAAATTTGCTTTTGACAAAAAAAGATGGAATGAAATAGATCTCTTGAGTGACATTTTTAAACTTGAACCATTCAAAATATCCAAAAATTGCGAGAGTTATGACTTGTTGAAGTTGGAAAAACTTCATGAAATGTCCTATAATCTTTTGCATGCTTATGGCATCTTCTATCCATTTTTACACTTTGCACATAAAAGAAAGGTTGAAGTTCACATCTTAAATATTATTGGGGAAAAATAATGGGCTCAAGGTGATAAAAATTGATCAAGTTATGATCATTTGAATTCGCATAAGGGAATTTGAGGATTCATCTAGAGGACTTGTAATCTTTCTCCATCATCAAGTTTCTTCCACACAAAAATTCCTTGAAAATTTTGAAGTGTTTTATTAATAACCCTTTGAATAGAAGGATGTATATGGAATCATTCAAAAATACCAAAAGATGAGCAAGATATACCCCTTTGAAGTTCAAAACCCTAACTCATAGAGCAAGAAAATGCCTTGGGAAACCTTTGCAACTTTGACCTACCTTCTTGCACCAATACCTTTTTTATGTGCTTATAAGTTGTTTAGGATGATAAGGAGAAGCCATATCAACCAAAACCACTTCCAAATCTTGAGAATTGAATGAGATATTCACTTGTGATCATTGAAATCAAAGACTTGTCTATTTGAGTCAAAATTCTTCAATCAACTCTTGTACCTGTAAACTAATTTTGACAACTTGAGGCATGATGAATCATGAAATACTTTGTCATGATATCACTTCAAAGCTTCTTTAATGATTATGCTTGAATCTCAATGAAGCCTTGTTGAGGAAGGCACAGAAATGAACTCATGAATCCCTAGATCAATCTTGATGAAATGTATTGTGCTTTCACCTGTAACATCAACAATTGGGACAAACACTCATTGTTATTATTAGTTAAAGGATAATCAATACAAAACATAGATGATCATAAAATACAAGTCAATGTGCTTGGCGATTCCTCCTAGAGAAAAATCTATAGATAGGGAGAAGAACCAAACCCTAGTGTGTGACCTTGTTGTGATTGAATTAATATGATATGATGAAGGGATCTTAGGGGCAAAAATTGGGGTACAACACACATGCTAAGGAGTAGTAATTCACGCAATTCACAAAACACACATTTTACACAATACTTCACAACATAATCTTCATTCATATAGCATAACATCAAATTGAGACTGTACAATACAATGTAATCGACAACAACTAAACGTGTGTGGTACCAATAGGGCATAAGCCCTCTCCAATGTGCCAAATAGGGCAACAACAAGGCATAATCCCTCAACACAATGCCATTACAGGCCAACAATAGGGCATAAGCCCTCACCAATGAATGGATGCATCATCAACATTCAACATCACAACTATGCAACCTCAAGGCATATGTCCATCACAGTTTCCAGTAAGGCCACCAACATTGTTATCATCATGAAACATACATCATAGAATCAACAATTCATAATAGCAACACTTATCGGTATAGCCTACACCATAAAAGTATAAGTCTATCTTATCTTAGGTATTGTAAATACATCCTTCTACTTTTTTCATTCCACCTAAATATAGTTCATTTCGTTATCTATCCAACGCTTCAAATGGTGCATCAAATGGAGTCCTAAAACTCAAGTTACAACACTTTTAAAAATCCTACTGATGTTCATCGCCTGATGCTCGCTCGACGACGATGAAGCGACAGCACACTAACCCCATTCTGGCCTCTATCGCCCGGTGAAGCTTTGTGATTTCCCAGCGACTTACTTGTCACGCCTTGCATCTCCCTACGACAACGTAAGCAACGCACTCTCATAGCTTCAATTTTTCCACCCTTTCATTGCTCCTTGACTCGCCCAGCAATGACCAAGCGACGCCAACATCGCCTCGTGACACATCCCATCGCCCTGCGATGCACACCAGTCTGCAACTTCCTATTGTGATTATGCACTCGTACCAGTTTGATTTTCACTCGTTTTGAGCACTTTCAACCTTCAAATTTGGGTCAAAAACATTGTTTTTACACATAATAACCTATAGACTTCATATAATGTCATTGATTTATCATCCTTTAACAATTTTCCACATCCAAATCCTTATTGTTTGTCATATTCCTAAACCTATAATTTCTAGATTGGGATTTTCATGGAACAACATCACAACAACAACAATTATCAGCAACAATCACAACATTGACATCACTCAATTCACAATTTCACATAGAATCACATATAAACAACATCAATCAAACAAAGGGAGAATTATACATCAATTATACATAAAACCTAATGAGGGAAAGGAAACTTCACTACCCTCTCGTGTTATACTCACTATTTAAAGAATCCATTCACTCCCCTTACCTTAGCTTGGAGCTTTGATCCTTCAACAATGGTGGAATCTCTCTTGCCTTAGCTTTTTCCTTCTCTTCTCTTCTCTGTTTCTACGTCATAACAGTTTTCCCAAAAACTTCTACCAGACTCTCTAACTATTGGGTTTTATTCTTAATAACATTAATACTAATAATAATAATAATAATAATAATAATAATAATAATAATAATAATAATGGAATAATTATAATGATAATAACTATAATATTAATATTAATAATAAGATTATTAGTAGTAATTATACCATTTATCTAATAATATTTTTATCAATAATAACAATATATTCCATTATTCACCAATATTATTATTGTTATAACATAGACTAAATTTAATCCTACTTATTTACTAAAGCTAAGTTTTCACACATACTTAGTCTTGAATACATACCCTTAGTTATTCCATAATAATACAAAGTCAATAGATAACTGTGATACGGTGGCAGAACCGACTGTTTTGAAAAATGATGCTTTGCGTTTTGCGTTTTGTATTCGCAAAATGTCGTGGTAAGCAAGAGTCGCCACCGACTTTTATTTTATCCAACTGGAAAGGAAAAAAGCACAGAAAAATTCCTTTTTTTGAGATTTTGAGTACGGGGGGTAGATTATAGAAAGGGAAGGTGTTAGCACCCTTTCTATCCATGGTTTTCCATGGGCTTTTAGGTACTTGCTCATCTTTTAAAATTACTTGTGTGTGTTTGTTTTGAAAAGTTTTGTTTTACTTCGTTTTAACCCTTTTTTCTATCCTCAAGAGTGTTACGGATTTGTTTTTGAAAACTTTGTTTGAAAAGTGTTTGGTGTGAAAAAGTTTGATTTGATTTGAGCAAGTACCTGAGAACTAATCTACCTACTCGAAAAAAGACTGTTTCTATTCTCATTTCCTTTAGACAGCGCTATCCTACTATTGAGAAATAGGTAGCACCGTCATTGGAATTGTAAGGTTCAATTCGAAAGGGACGTACGATCACTGAAGCAATGTTAGGACGTCTTAGTAATAACCCTAGAGCCTTAAGATCATATTCGAGGCAACATTTCCGAGGCAACATTTTTGAACGGGACTTTTGATCTTTGTTAGACAACAGGGCAACCACTAAGACACCCTATACTTAATGACCATTTATAGAAGGAACCCGAGTGAGAGTATACCCTAAGAGTGCGCATGTGCGAGTGATTTGATTTCAGTTATTATCTTTGCATATTAGGGTTTTCTAGCCGTTTTAAATTATCATGCAATCTTATCATACAATCCTATTAACATACATCTAACAGTTAATATTTGCAAGAATTAAAATGCGAGAAATAAAAACTACGCTATTACAAGGCTTCGGGGTAGGGATTAATTACATAGCCAAAAACCCGTAAAGGACGATAAAATAAAGAAAATCCTAATTAAGCTATTACATACCGTGAGCAGTTACATTAATATTGCAAAAATAATAACCGCGCCCGATAAATCGAAAACGAGAGATTTAGGGTTTTGACCCCAACTACCTAATTGTAATTTACAAGAAAAAATCATCTTTTTGTCGTTTTTTGTGTTATTTGAGAAAATAAAGTTTAATTGAATAAATAAAAAACCTAATTACTAATTAATTTAAATTTAGAAAAATAATTAAATTAACATATTTTTTTGCATTTTTTGTTTTGGGAAAAGAAATTCAATCAAAAGTTAACCCTAATTTTCTAATTGATTTTAATTATATAAAAAGTTAGAATTACCCTAAATTAAATTAAAACTAATATTAAATTAAATTTGATAAAATAATTTAAGAAAACCTAATTCTGAATTTTGTGAAACTTGATTTTATGATTTTTCATGAAAAAAGAAATTGATTTTGTTAAAAAAGAAAAATAAAATTAAATAAATTAAAATAATTAGAATAAATAAAAAGAAAGAAAGATGGGTATGGTTTCCTAGCAAGAAGGGGGGTGCTAATTGCAATTCAGGGCCCAATAACTCCTGGCCTTTGTTGACTTTGCCAGATCCCACGTGCTTGCTTGATTGGGCGTATGGTGGACCTTCAAGGGATAGCCTCGGATCTGAAGCCTGGGTGGTTTGGATGGTTGGATGCTGATGATGCATGGTAGACTCGTGAGACTCTAGTATACCTGATTATGCCAAGAAAAATAATATGAAGCAATGTTGGGACCTCGGGATCGAACTCGAGCCCTTAGGCATTCTCACGCTGCACGCTAGCCAGCTGAGCTGGTTGTGTTAGTTGTATAACTAATAATAAATAAACATTATATGATAAAAACAAAAGACCAAGTTCTGAAATGCGCGAAATTTGAATTGGCAAGTCAGGGAGTGCCACGTTACTTTCTTCTTCCTCCCACCGTCGTGTTAGCCTGGGAAGTCTTTACCTACAGACATCTGAGTGTAGGTACAACCCTGTGCTTCTCCAAAATTTCATATAGGCATGATAAATGACAACCAATGGTACCAATCAACTCGTTGCAACCTCACGAGCATCATGGTACCATTATTAATGGACAATTGTTCTTGTATGCAAAACCCCTAAAAACAAAGCATGAACCCTAGCCATGGCACTTACATGTTCAGTCAGTAAAAACGCAATTAAATGTAACCATTAGCTTGCAAACAACTCAAGGATTATGAATATATCAATTAAACATGCTGAATGTGCCAGAATTAACGTATTCGAATTCAAGAAAATATGGAAACCGTATGAACCTTACAGTGTGTTTCAAGGCGTGAGGAAGCTTGCTAGCGATTGAATCTTGATCCAGGGATGTCCAGCAAATGATTGGGATGACTAGAATGCCTTGAAGTGATCTGAAACATGGAAGTTGGTCTGCAACTTTCCCTTGAATTTTTGAAACTTGTTTTCTTTCTTGCACGCCTCCAGCCCCTTTTTTTTATCTGCACTCGTCCTTTATGTATCTAAGAATGAATTAGGGTTTCCATTTGTTTCAAATCTTCTCCAATTATGAATATTGATTCATGATTTGATCCTTGTACAAAATCTTTCCAAATCAAGCAAAATGCAATCTTTTTGTGTCCATATGAGTCTTGCACGATTTGATCTTACTTCTAGCTATGTATTGGACCTAATCATGCCCAAAATCTCAAGATTTAATTAGTTTTTGATATTTCATTATTTTATTTTGATTTTATTTGATTTAAATGAAATAAAATCAAAATAAATGAAAAAAATAAAATAATGACAAGTGGAAGGGCTCATGGGTCGTGGGTCATATTACAAACTCAATCCAAGCATAAAAAGTTGGGCCCATTTGACAAAAAATGCAATTTTGGACACTTTTGACTTTTGGCAATTTTGCAAAAAGGGTCAACTTGGCCAATGCATAACTCTTTCAATTTTGACTCTAGAGAGGTGTTATTGGACTTTTTAGAAAGCTTAAGATGTCCTCTAAGCAACCCTTTTGGTCTCATCTCAATTGAGTCTTCCATGTTCATGTATGAAGCTTTGACCCAAAAAGTGTTTTTGTTGACTTTTCAATATGATATATAATGTCCAAATTTATATCTTCTTGTGAGTGCATATTTTGAACTTGGGAGATGAATATTAATTGTAGGTAATCACATCCTCTTCAAAATGAGCTTTGGATGGGTCATTTTAGAAAAAGTATGAGAAAGTTATGCTTGGTCAAAGTTGAGTTGACTTTTCCTGCAAAACCCTGATTTAGCAACTTTTGGGTTTTGATGAATTGTGAGCAATCCTTGAAGAGTCATGATCAAATCTTGATCAAATGATGAATAATACTTCAAAATGAGAATGTTGACCAAAAATCTTGAAGTTTGACTGTATGTGGGCCACATTTGACTTTTGCCCTAGCACAGTCGATTTTTCAGGCCTTTGAGAAATTGACTGAGCAAACTTCCTCTGCAAGGCTTGAAACTTAACATGGATGATCTTGAGAACATATTAGGACAATGGTTAGCATTTGGTATCCTTTGTACTCAAACATCTTGATGCAAAATGAAACCCTAATTTGGGGTAGACTGCCTTGGGAGAGAGTTTGTCTGATCAACTCTTGGACTTCCTTGAGCAATTTGAGGACCTCACTTGAAATGTATTGAGAAATATGGCAGGGCAAATTTTGGGGTACAACAGCTGCCCCTGTTCAATCTTCTTAAACCTAAGGATGTAGATTGGCTTGTCTGCCTTTCGTGATCCGAGGGTGGAAGATGATTGAACACTAGAGTGCCCAGAAATTTGCACTCGCATGAAGTGATACTGGTCTTGCAATGTCAGGAATGGGCTTATAAATGCCATTTAGAAGTCAATGACGGAAGATGGACTAAAAGATGCCATCAGAAGGAGTGTTTATCGCATAAGAGATTCCTTTGCGAGAGCCCGTACACCTGTTATTTAGGAGGACTACGTTGGGGAACGCCGGTCCCTGTCGTGGGGGAAGTAGAATTTTAGGAGCTTCAGTTGTCCGTTACTCTACTGGGGAATCATCTCTTATTCGAGGAGGTGAAAATGAATTGTTATCTGGTCGTGCTTCAGGCTTTACAGTGATTTGCTGAGGAAAATAAGACTGACTGATATCTGGTCGTGCTCTAGGTTTGACAGTGGCTTACTGGGGAGATGAGATTAAAACTTTATATCTGGTTGTCTTCCGGGCTTTGCAATTTCTCAATTCTTATATGTCCGTGCTTCAGGCTTCAGAAGTAATTAGATGGTTATTCGGTCGCGTTCGGGCTTCGATTTGAACTTAAGGCATACTAATATTCGGTCAATTTCCGAGCTTCATAGTAATTGGCCGAGTAAACTGCTATTTGGTCGAATTCCAAGCTTCGCAGTGCCTTATATTGTTATCTAGTCGTGTCCCAGGCTTCAGTGTCCTTTGCCGCTATCTGGTCGTGATCCAGTCTTCACAGCGTCTTATTCCATTATCTGGTCGATTCCAGGCTTCATGGTATCTTGTATTGCTATCTGGTCGATTCCAGGCTTCATGGTATCTTGTATTGCTATCTGGTCGATTTCCAGACTTCACAATAACTTGCTGAGGGGTTAAGCTATTTTCTGGTCGATTTCCAGGCTTTATAGCTTGTATTTAAGACATACCACTATCTGTTCGATTCTAGGCTTCGTAGTATTTTGGATAAATCAAGATATTATCCGGTCGATTTCCGGGCTTCATAGCTTGAACTGGAATAGAAATCTTAGTATCGATTTGACTGAACCAGAGAAAACTTGTGCGAACTTGATTGTATCTTTCCCTGAAAGGTAAAGAGTTAGTCGTATGTAATGTCATGATGTATGAAATGTATTGATTAATGATGTTCTTAAAATAAATGAGATTTTGTTGTATGATGCATATGTGCATGCCACAATGTATGGATATGAAATGTTCTTGTGATATTCTCCGGCTGGGGAGAATCAATCTCGGGCTGCTGTTGGAGAGTATAAGGAGGTGAGTTCTTCGTTCTCGCTGGGGATAGTGACCGAAGATGATTAACTGGAGACTTGCGTCTATTCTGCTTGAGAATAATCCGCCGGGAGAGACTCTGTTTAAGAATAACCATGTGGGAGAATGACTCTGCAAGGAAGAGAGATACTCTGTTGGATGATCTGCTGATTTGGAAAAATAAACTCTGCTGGCAGTGAACTTCTCTTGCTGGCGATAGATAAACTCTGCTTGGGGAGTATTTTGCCGACTCATTCGTGATTATGAACCTCGGCTGAGGAGAGCTAACATCATTGTCTTTGGATACTTCCTACTCTACAGGGAGTGTATGTATCTTTAGTCATATTCTCAAGCTGGGTCTATCCCTGTACCTGGTGGGTAGAACAACTGTAAGGTTTGGACATTTCTTGTTTGCCCCTGTTCCTGGAATTACGAGTAATTGTCTTTTGTTTCTTGTGTAAGTATTTATAAGCATCAATTATTTTCAAATACATATATCAAAAATGTATCACTGAACGTTCTTGCAAAATAAAACAGAAAAAGAAAAACAATTTGGAATTTCTTGTGGAAACGAATTGTATTGATTTTTTGAAGTTGGCCCGTAATAGGCGTTTTATCCAAAGAGGTTGGTGTCCTAGTAAGAGAACGCCGCCGAAGAATAGAAATTATACAATTTGTTTAAACGAAAGAAAAACAGCTATGTGAAACAATCCCATCGGGTTCCAACTCTGCTATTGCCTTTATATCTTCAAGTGTCTCATCACTTTGCTACTTGGTCGAAGGTAGATCAGATTGATTGGCACCGCCCAAGCTTGATAGCCGATACTGAAGTCTGTTTGTAAGATGATCCAATGAGACATAGTGTTACGCTTCATTCCCTAATTTTTGCCTGGACCGCCCTTTCGGGTTTTCAGTCCACCGGGATACCCTTTTTTGCCCAAGCCACCTTTTCAGGTTTTTGAGTTGCCGGGTGTACAGTTTTTTTTCATTTTCATCCCTTACTTTTTCCCGAACGCTTTTGGTTCACCGGGAAGCCCTTATTTTTTCCTAGGCCAGTCAACCTAGCGGGTATTTGATTATGCGTAGTATCTTTTCACTATGTCTGCATTGACGGGTGAGGAAGGTCGTCACCATCCATGGTGGTTAGAATCATAGCACCTCTTGAGAAATTATTCTTAACCACAAATGGCCCTTCGTATGTGGGGGTCCATTTGCCCCTGGGATCACCTTCCGGAAAAATGATGCGTTTGATCACCAGATCCCCGACTTGATATTCTTGACGCCTGAGTTTCTTGTTAAAAGCCTTGATCATTCGCTTTTGATACGTATGACCATGACAAATAGCAGTAAGTCTCTTTTCATCAATTAAATTCAGCTGATAAAGTCGTGTTTGGATCCAGTCGTCTTCGTTCAAACCCGCATCCTTCATAATCCAGAGAGAGGGTATCTGGACTTCGATGGGTAGGACTTCCTTCATGCCATATACCAGAGAGTAAGGTGTTTCCCTTGTCGATGTCTGTGCTGAGGTACGGTACCCGTGAAGAGCGAATGGTAACATCTCATGCCAGTCTTTGTACGTCACCGTCATCTTCTGCACAATCTTCATGATGTTCTTGTTAGCTTCTTCAACAGCCCCATTCATCTTCGGCCGGTAGAGAGAAGAATTATGATGATGTATCTTAAACTGTTTGCAGAGCTCGGTGATCATCGTATTGTTGAGATTTGTACCATTGTCTGTGATAATCCTCTCCGGTACACCGTATCAACATATCAGATTGTGTCGGATAAACAGCGCCATGACGTTCTTGGTTACTGTAGCAAAGGAAGCTACCTCAACCCACTTTGTGAATTAATCAATTGCTACCAGAATGAAGCGATGCCCGTTAGACGCAATAGGTCTGATCTCTCCAATCATGTTGATGCCCCACATTGCAAAGGGCCAAGGAGTTGTCATAACATTCATAGAAACTGGAGGTACATGCACCTTATCAGCATAGACTTGGCACTTATGACAGGTTCGAGAATGCTGATAACAATCGGCTTCCATAGTGGACCAATAATATCCAGTCTGTAGGATCTTCTTTGCCATGGTATGTCCACTGGAATGAGTTCTGAAGGTACCTTCATGTAACTCTTCCATGATCCTTTCCACCTCGCTTTTTTCCACATATCGCAATAAGGTTAAATCATGGTTACGCTTATAGAGGATCCCATTACTGATGAAGAACTTTGCAGTGAACCTTCTCAGAAACTTATTATCATTAACAGATGCCCCCTCGGGGTATTCTTGAGCCTCGAGATACTTCTTTACTTCGTAAAACCAGGGTTTATCTGCTACCTCTTCAGTCTCTATGTCATAGCAATGTGCGGGTTCGTCCAACCTCTCATGGTAATCTGGGGAGGTTCATTGTTCCACCTGACTTTGAACATAGAAGACATGGTAGCTAGCGCGTCCGCTAACTGGTTCTCTTCTCTGGGGAAGTGTTCAAAGGTTATCTCCTCAAAGTGTGGGAGCAACTTCAATACATACTCTTTGTAAGGAATAAGATTTGGGTGCTTCGTATCCAACTCGCCTTTGATCTGACTGGTCACTAGAGTAGAATCTCCGAATACACTCAAGAACTTAATCCTCAGTTCAATAGCAGCTCGAAGACCCAGGATACATGCTTCATACTCCTCCATATTGTTGGTGTAGTTAAAATATAATCGGGCGGTGAATGGAGTATGACATCCCTCAGGAGATATGATCACGGTGCCAATGCCATTACCCAACACGTTTGATGCTCCATCAAAATACATAGACCATCGGGATCCTTCCTCAGGTCCTTTATCTGGTCCAGGTTCTTCATAGTCGGTCACCAACATGATGTTCTCATCCGGGAACTCGAAATTCATAGACTGGTAGTCATTCACGGCCTGATGCGCCAAATGATCCGCTAATACACTCCCCTTGATTGCTTTTTGGGTTGTGTGTTGGATGTCATACTCGGTTAAGATCATCTGACATCTTGTTATTCTTCCGGATAAGGCAGGCTTTTCGAAGATATACTTGATTCGATCCATCTTTGATATCAATAAGGTGGTGTGAGTCAGCATATACTGTCTCAGCCGGCAAGCCGCCCATGCCAAAGTGCAGCAAGTTTTCTCGAGCAATGAGTATCGAGTCTCACAGTCGGTAAACTTTTTGCTAAGGTAGTAAATAGCGTGCTCTTTTCGGCCAGACTCGTCATGCTGCCCCAGCATGCATGCCATTGAATTATCCAGTATTGTCAAGTATAAGATCAAAGGTCTTCCTTCAATTGGAGGCATCAGAATAGGTGGCTCTTGGAGGTATTCCTTGATTCTTTCGAAAGCGGTCTGGAATTCGTCATTCCATTCTACCACTTGATCTTTCTTCACCAGCTTGAAGATTGGCTGACAAGTAGCCGTCAGGTGTGAAATGAACCTGACAATGTAATTCAGACATCCCAAAAAGCCTCTAACTTCCTTTTCTGTGCGGGGAGCCGGCATCTGCTGTATGGCTTTTACTTTGGCAGGGTCCACCTAAATACCCTTATCACTGACGACGAAACCCAACAGCTTACCAGACCTTACCCCGAAGGTGCACTTGTTCGGGTTCAACCTCAGCCTATACGTCTTTAACCTGTCAAACAATTTATGGAGATGGTAAAGGTGCTCTTCCTCAGTCTGGGACCTGGCTATCATGTCATCAACGTAAACTTCGATCTCATGGTGAATCATGTCGTGGAACAAAGAGACCATGGCGTGCTGGTAAGTTGCCCCAGCATTCTTCAACCCTAAAGGCATTACCTTGTAATAGAAGGTGCCCCACTGTGTAAAGAAGGTTGTCTTCTCGAAGTCCTCGGGAGCCATGTTGATCTGATTGTAACCATAAAAACCATCCATGAAGGAGAAGATCTTATGTTGCGCGGTGTCGTCGACCAGAACATCGATGTGAGGAAGTGGGAAGTCATCTTTGGGGCTCTCCCTGTTCAGATCTCTATAGTCCACACACATATGTACCTTACCATCCTTCTTAGGCACCGCAACAACGTTGGCAACCCATTGCGGATAAGAAGTGACAGCTAAAAATCCCGCGTCGAACTGTTTCATGACCTCAGCTTTGATTTTCTCAGACATCTTGGGGCGCATACGGCGAACCTTCTGCTTTACCGGAGAACAGTCTTCTCTAGTCGGCAGGCGGTGTACCACAATATCAGTGTCCAAACCAGGCATATCTTCATAGGACCAGGCGAAGATCTCAACATAGTCGCGTAGCATCTGTATTAGTCGTTGTTTGACACTAGGCTCTAGATTAGCACCTATTTTGACTTCCTTCATGTCTTTCTCCGTACCCAAATTCACCGACTCAACTGCCTCTTCATGAGGCTGTATGGCCCTTTCTTCCTATTGTAATAGTCTAGCAAGCTCTCCCGGTACCTCACAATCATCCTCACCTTCGTCCTCGGCTTGGTTGATCGGATTTTCGAAGTCATAACCGGCAATAGAAGAATTGTTATCATTGGGATCCAGAGTGGATATGGATCTGCAGTATGATACGTGAGTGTGTGTAAGAGAATAGTTGTTTTTGATAAAGCGAGAGACAAAAAAATAAAAACAAGGAGCGCAAAATTTGTAATGCAAGAAACGTCCAATGTTTTATTAATGATATATGAAATGACAAATAATAAGCCCTCACAAGCAAAGCCAAGGCGCCGGGCCGTAAAGTTTTAAACTGTCTATTACAACTCTTAAAACAAAAGTCAATTACTGTGGAATAAAAGAAACAGGTATGAAGTCCTTCGCTGTCCAGTTTTTCAATCCACCATTGGTTGTTGGGTAGATCCAGCTGTCGATATCTGAATATTCTTCACCATCTTCAATTTCATTAACTCCCTGGTTGCTGATGCACAAAGGAGGTCTTCCAATCCGTGCGTGCCTAACAGCCCTTTAAGCCCCTGTAGTAAAGCCCAAACCAAATTTGTCATTTTTGTGCGTGAAATCAGGGAGCTGACCCCAATTGGTACACCCACCTTCTTCGATTACAGCCCTGGCATCCTTGAGAGAAGCCATCTTCATCGGAGGTTTGTCGGTAGCAACTTTAGTTGACGCCAAAGTCTGGGGGACCTCTTCAAGATTCTGACAAGGGGTTTCGATGAACTCCCCATCCATCTCCACATAGATAAAGGAATTGAGATGACTCACCATGTACTCCTCTTCACCTCGTACCGTGACAATCTTCCCTCTCACCGGATATTTCAACATTTGATGGAGCATGGAAGTCACTGCCCCGGACTTATGAATCCAAGGACGACCCAACAAGCAAGAGTATGATGGTTTGATATCCATCACATAAAAGGTGGATGCAAAAGTCTGAGAGCCGACTTTAACAGGGATGTCCACCTCCCCATGCACCATCCTTTTTGACCCGTCGAAAGCTCTGACCACAATATTGCTCGGCTTTAGAATCAAACCTTCACAGTCCAGACGGTTTAATGCTTTCTTTGGCAGAACATTCAATGAGGACCCGGTATCCACCAATACATGTGCCATAGTAGTGCCCCTCCACTCGATTGAGACGTGCAGAGCATCATTATGATTCCTTCCTTTAACAGTCAGATCTGCATCTGAGAAACCCAGCCCATTGTCGGCAGTCAGGCTAGCTACGCAATCTTTGAATTGGTCGGCTGAAGTTTCCTAGGGCACATGCGTAGTCTTGAGAAAGGCGATCAAATCCCTTGCATGGGCTTCAGAACACAACAGCAGAGACAACATGGAAATCTTTGACGGGGTCTGCCCCAGCTGTTCGACCATATTGTAGTCGCCTTTCTTAATAATCTTCAAAATTTCTTCTATCTCTTCTTTAGAAGCTTCCAACACAATTTTTCTAGGTGCCTCCGTCCGTGCAGGCTCATCTGTGATTTCTTTGCCCCGAGTCCTAGATGGCTCGGTGACGGGGGTGATAACCGGAATATGAACTGGGATAGTAGTTGATGTCCTAGCAGATGGAATGACAACAGGTTTGTGGACAGCCGGAGGGAAAATCTCGGGAGAAAAGAGTCTTCCGCTTCTGGTGACCTTGCTAGCCCCGACAATATTGCTGACATCAACATCAGCTTCCTCACTTTTTAAGTCTTGTTTAACTCCATGGTAATACACATCAGCACCATATTTCCAAGGGACAGCCTTGTCCGAAGTGTATGGGATAGGACCAGGGACAGTAATTATTAACGGAGTAATTCTTGGGACAGGTGTAATCCTAACAGGCTTTCTCGAGGAAACCTTAGAAGGATTGGCGGAAATGGTTATGATGGCAACATCTTGAATTAGAACCAATGAAATCAAAGTCTTTTCGAACAGGATCTCTTTGTTATCCATCAGGCGCTGAACACCTGATTTCAATAAGTGGCAACCAGCAGGAAACATTGAACACATGTGGCAACCTTCACCACAGCCTGGAAATAAACCGGCTAACAGCAAATTCTTCTTAACGGTCGTCAAAGGAGTGGAGATTTCTTCCACGGAGGTCACAAATAAATCATCGTCTACAGCATTTACTCCCTGACCATGTTTGGGCATGGAAGCAGTTATGACGTTGGGCTTTTCTGGAGTGTCAAACTCAATCTCTTTGGCTTCGATCAAGTCTTGCACTTTCTTTTTCAAGGCCCAACAGTTGTTTGTATCATGAACTGGACTTTCAGAGTGATGGGCGCAGCGGGCATTCGGGTTATAGTGGGGAGATATGGTGTTAGGGTTCTTCGGGGCTTCCCTCAGAGTTACCAGATTGGTCTTCAATAATTGTGGTAGAATTTGAGTCAGGGTCATATTGAGCCGAGCGAACTGCCTCTGTGGTCTTTCCACCCTTTGTTGATTGTTGCGTTGTGGAGCACCTGTGGGTCTTGATATCACTACCGCATTTACTGCTTGACAGTGTTCAGGTCTGCTTTGGCCCCTCGGGCCGTAGACTGCACTAGCTTCTTTCTTACCGGTGAAAGGCTTCTTCACTGCACTTGATTAAGTATCCTTCTATATTTTACCACTTCGGATACCAGCTTCTACTCTCTCTCCAGTCAAAATCAACTCAGTAAACCCAGATGACGAACTGCCGATCAAATTATTGAAGAATGGACCCGACAGCGTCCCTAAAAACATGTCAACCAACTCCCTATCAGACAAAGGGGGTTGGACTCTTCCAGCCAAATCTCTCCACTTTTGAGCATAGTCCTTAAAACCTTCACTTGCACCCATAGACATACCCTGGAGCTGAGTACGAGCGGAAGCAAGGTCGGCGTTATACTGATATTGTCTGTAAAAAGTAGCAGCAAGGTCTTCCCAGTTTCGGACATTGGCTCCTTCCAATTGATAAAACCATTCAAGCTGAGTCCCTAACAGACTATCTTGAAAGAGATGCACCCACAAATTTCTATCAGCAATGTGGGGTTGTATTTTCCTTACATACGAGCGGAGATGGAGTTTTGGACAAGATACTCCATCGTACTTGGCAAAAACCAGAGCTTTGAACTTATGAGGGATCACCACTCCTGATACCAGTCCCAGTTCTCCGAAATCCAAACCAGGGATCTTTTAAATCTCCATAGCACTCAGCTGATCTTCTAGCTGCTTGTACCTATCCTCGGCAGGAGGATATTGCTTATCATCAAAATCAGTATCATTATCAGAGATTGCAGGACTGGGGCCTTTTTCTTCTTCTTGGTTCTCCCCTTCCCTGGATGAAGAGGACAAATCAGCTTGCTGTTTCAACCTATCCCCAAACCTTTTGCCCATACTCAGAAGAACGACCTTCTTCTTCTTCTTCTTCTTCTCCTTCAGAATGAGAGTCTTCAAATCCTCTTGCCCTTTAGCCAAGCTCAAGAACATCTCTTGGAATTGGGCGTTTTATGCCTGAAGATCTTTGACGGATTGATCAGAAGACATTTCTGCTGAAATAAACAGTGAAGGAGATGAGAAACATGTAATGGTACCTGTAATGATGTGCATGATAATGGGATGCGTATGTAATGATTTCAAAGACTTTGGGAGATTTAAATTTGCAAACCAAAAGTGAACAAACTTTATTAGATTAACTTGTAAAAGGTTCAATAATGCCTTTGAGGCGTTACAAAGAAGTAAATGAAAAACAAATTTAAAACTAGAAAAGCAAAAAGCAAAAATCCCATGGACGCTTCCTCTTTGTGCTGATGTAGTCATTGATCACTCTTTCTTCCTCGAGCTGCCTGGTGAGCTTCAAAATCTTCCTTTCTTGCCCATGATACTTCTCCCGGTAAGTATCCCTTTCCTCTTTCAGCTGAATCTAAGACTTCTGCAATGCCCCAGGATCAGTGGGCATGTAAGGATAAAGAACCGTGTAAGGAATGCCTTCTTCATTAGTGGGCTCCACAATCACAGGAAATACGGCTTCATAAGGCATCCCAAGCTTTTGGGCACGAGCTCGGACCCATTGGAGGTAAGGCTGCATAGGAAGGGAAGTCTTTGGTCCCAACTCATGGGGGTCTGATCTATTTACCATGCCCCAAGCTCGTATGAATCTTCGGCGATACCCTTCAGCATCCTCTTCATAGTCGAATGCAATATCCTCAAGAAGTAACCTATGGGGCCCATCTCTCCAAGCACGACCAAGTAGTCGTAAAGCTAGACAAGGATTGTAAGTTATACCTCCTCTGATTCCGAGCAAAGGGACATTAGGGTATCCCCCACAACGATCAATGACAGCAGTGTCTTCCATAGCCCGGGAACACCAAAGAATGTCTGTGTGGGAAAGTGACATTATTCTGTAGGACCATCCCAAAACTTCTTCATTCTTCAGCACAGACTTAGTGAGGTGCGAAATAAACCACCTCGACAACAATGGCATGCAACACATAAGAGTCCCTCTTCTTCGCACGGTACGAGTGTAGAGGGCATGCAAGATATCACCCAGTAGAGTAGGCACAGGATTGCGAGAAAGGAAAATCTTGACAGTGTGCACATCTACAAAGGAATCTGGATTCGGGAAGAGAACCAAACCATAGATAAGGAGAGCCAAGACATCTTTAAAAGCATGAAAATCCAAATTATCCTTGAATAGCTGAGCCTGGTCTATCAGAAATTTGGCTAAGAACCCTTCGACCCTGCTTCGTGTTTCCCAATTGGATACTACATCAGCCCGTTTCAGATGCAGAGCTGAGGCAATGTCTTCTGGTCTAGGAACCTCTTCCATACCTGTGAAGGGTACCTGCTCGAGGATGGATATGCCCAATAAGTGAGAAAACTCTTCCAAAGTTGGAACCAGCTGGTAATCTGGAAAGGTAAAGTCATGATGCACAGGATCGAAGAACTGGAAAAGCACACTCATCATCTACTTATCAAACTTTGAGGTGACCAGGCTAAGAAGCTGACCATGTCTCTTAATGAACGTAGAAGTCTCAGAAACTCTTGAGGCTAACTCTTTAAGTTGAGCAGGTATTTTCACAAAGTTAACTCAGATGGTATTTCTGTGCACGGAAGCCATAATCTACAAAACAGAACAAAGATAAACCCCCTTGGTCTTTGAAATGGTTAGTGTAATGAAGTATGCATGATATGTTATGATGCATGATGTCATGATAAAAACAACATGTATAATAGATAACAGGCATGGCAAAGGCAAAAAAGTCACACAAAAGTCCTTAAGTTTAAGGCTTGCATGGGGTCAGAGGTATTACCCTCTTGAAGTTCAGTTGGTTTCAACCTATCCTAGCAAAAGTAACCGGGTTCTAGAGGTTCTCAATATCACTGACCATCCTCCATCGGTCATGGTTTCAGATCACGTAATCTTTTCTTGCGGTCGGAACTATCTCGAGAGTATGGTCTCAATGAGTGTAGCATCGAGTATCAACCAGTTCTCATCTTTATACTGAGGCCGGCTATCTCACTACTTTCATGGCCAAGTTGGTCGACTAAAGGTTCTAAGGTCAATTAATGCTTAACGACACACATAGCGGCCCCGTATTCTCCTCGTTTCTCCACAAGGGATACCGGTACCAACCAATGTGCCACATCAACGTAGTTACTGCTTCAACTGTATCGGTCTATGCCGTACAGCTCCCTCACAGTTTATTGCTACTTACCTAAAACGTGTCTCCAGATCCAGGTTAGGATCTATAGTATCTCCCAAACAAAACCCTTTAAAAGTAAAGCAACCAAAACAAACAAGAGAAGCAATTTATGATGAACTAAATCCTAAGGTATACCCCACTTATTATTCCCCAGCAAAGTCGCCAGTTCTGTGATACGGTGGCAGAACCGACTGTTTTGAAAAATGTTGGTTTGCGTTTTGTATTTGCAAAAAGGCGCGGTAAGCAAGAGTCGCCACCGACTTTTATTTTATCCAACTGGAAAGGAAAAAAGCACAAAAAAATTCCTTTTTTCGAGATTTTGAGTACGGGGGGTAGATTATAGAAAGGGAAGGTGTTAGCACCCTTTCTATCCATGGTTTTCCATGGGCTCTTAGGTACTTGCTCATCTTTTAAAATTGCTTGTGTGTGTTTGTTTTGAAAAGTTTTGTTTTACTTCGTTTTAACCCTTGTTTTTGTCCTCAAGAGTGTTACGAAGTTGTTTTTGAAAACTTTGTTTGAAAAGTGTTTGGTGTGAAAAAGTTTGATTTGATTTGAGCAAGTACCTAAGAACTAATCTACCTACTCGAAAAAAGACTGTTTCTATTCTCGTTTCCTTTAGACAGCGCTATCCTACTATTGAGAAATAGGTAGCACCGTTGTTGGAATTGTAAGGGTGAATTCGAAAGGGACGTACGCTCACTAAAGCAATGTTAGGACGTCTTAGTAATAACCCTAGAGGATCATATTCGAGGCAACATTTCCGAGGCGACATTTCCGAACGGGACTTTTGATCTTTGTTAGACAACAGGGCAACCACTAAGACACCCTATACTTAATGACCGTTTACAGAAGGCAACCGAAGTGAGAGTATACCCTAAGAGTGCGCATGTGTGAGTGATTTGATTTCAGTTATTATCTTTGCACATTAGGGTTTTCTAGCCGTTTTAAATTATCATGCAATTTTGTCATATAATCCTATTAACATACATCTAACAGTTAATATTTGCAAGAATTAAAATGCGAGAAATAAAAACTACGCTATTACAAGGCTTCGGGGTAGGGATTAATTACATAGCCAAAAACCCGTAAAGGACGATAAAATAAAGAAAATCCTAATTAAGTTATTACATACCGTGAGCAGTTACATTAATATTGCAAAAATAATAAACACGCGCGATAAATCGAAAACGAGAGATTTAGGGTTTTGACCCCCAACTACCTAATTGTAATTTACAAGAAAAAAATCATCTTTTCGTCGTTTTTTGTGTTATTTGAGAAAATAAAGTTTAATTGAATAAATAAAAAACCTAATTACTAATTAATTTAAATTTAGAAAAATAATTAAATTAACATATTTTTTTGCATTTTTTGTTTTGGGAAAAGAAATTAAATCAAAAGTTAACCCTAATTTTCTAATTGATTTTAATTATATAAAAAGTTAGGATTACCCTAAATTAAATTAAAACTAATATTAAATTAAATTTGATAAAATAATTATAAAAAAACCTAATTCTGAATTTTGTGAAACTTGATTTTATGATTATTTATGAAAAAAGAAATTAATTTTGTTAAAAAAAGCAAATTAAATAAATTAAAAGAATTAAAATAAATAAAAAGAAAGAAAGATGGGTCTGGTTTCCTAGCAAGAAGGGGGGTGCTAATTGCAATTCTGGGCCCAATAACTCTTGGCCTTTGTTGACTTTGCCAGATCCCACGTGCTTGCTTGATTGGGCGTATGGTGGACCTTCAAGGGATAGCCTTGGATCTGAAGCCTGGGTGGTTTGGATTGTTGGATGCTGATGATGCATGGTAGACTCGTGAGACTCTAGTACACCTGATTATGCCAAGAAAAATAATATGAAGCAATATTGGGACCTGGGGATCGAACCCAGACCCTTAGGCATTCTCACGTTGCACGCTAGCCAGCTGAGCTGGTTGTGTTAGTTGTATAACTAATAACAAATAAACATTATATGATAAAAACAAAAGACCAAGTTCTGAAACGCACGAAATTTGAATTGGCAAGTCAGGGAGTGCCACATTACTTTCTTCTTCCTCCCACCGTCGTGTTAGCCTGGGAAGTCTTTACCTACGGACATCTAAGTGTAGGTACAACCCTGTGCTTCTCCAAAATTTCATATAGGCATGATAAATGACAACCAATTGTACCAATCAACTCGTTGCAACCTCACGAGCCTCATGGTACCATTATTAATGGCCAATTGTTCTTGTATGCAAAACCCCTAAAAACAAAGCATGAACCTTAGCCATGGCACTTTCATGTTCAGTCAGTAAAAACGCAATTAAATGTAACCATTAGCTTGCAAACAACTCAATGATTATGAATATATCAATTAAACATGCTGAATGTGCCAGAATTAACATATTCGAATTCAAGAAAATATGGAAACCGTATGAACCTTACAGCGTGTTTCAAGGCGTGAGGAAGCTTGCTAGCGATTGAATCTTGATCCATGGATGTCCAGCAAACGATTGGGATGACTAGAATGCCTTGAAGTGATCTGAAACGTGGAAATTGGTCTGCAACTTTCCCTTGAATTTTTGAAACTTGTTTTCTTTCTTGCATGCCTCCAGCCCCTTTTTTTTATCTGCACTCGTCCCTTATGTATCCAAGAATGAATTAGGGTTGCCATTTGTTTCAAATCTTCTCCAATTATTAATATTGATTCATGATTTGATCCTTGTACAAAATCTTTCCAAATCAAGCAAAATGCAATCTTTTTGTGTCCATATGAGTCTTGCATGATTTGATCTTACTTCCAGCTGTGTATTGGACGTAATATTGCACAAAATCTCAAGATTTAATTAGTTTTTGATATTTTCATTATTTTCTTTTGATTTTATTTAATTTAAATGAAATAAAATCAAAATAAATGACAAAAATAAAATAATGACAAGTGGAAGGGCTCATGGGTCGTGGTTCATATTACAAACTCAGTGCAAGCATAAAAAATTGGGCGCATTTGACAAAAAATGCAATTTTTGACACTTTTGACTTTTGGCAATTTTGCAAAAAGGGTCAACTTGGCCAATGCATAAATCTTTCAATTTTGACCCTAGAGAGGTGTTCTTGGATTTTTTAGAAAGCTTAATATGTCCTCTAAGCAACCCTTCTAGTCTAATCTCAATTGAGTCTTCCATGTTCATGTATGAAGCTTTGACCCAAAAAGTGTTTTTGTTGACTTTTCAAAATGACCTATAATGTCCAAATTTATATCTTCTTGTGAGTGCATATTTTGAACTTGGGAGCTGAAGATGAATTGTAGGGAATCACATCCTCTTCAAAATGAGCTTTGTATGGGTCATTTTGGGAAAAAATAGAGAAAGTTATGCTTGGTCAAAGTTGAGTTGACTTTTCCTGCAAAACCCTAATTTAGCAACTTTTGGGTTTTGATGAATTCTGAGCAATCCTTGAAGAATCATGATCAACTCTTGATCAAATGATGAATAATACTTCAAAATGATAATTTTGACAAAAAATATTGAAGTTTGACTGTATGTGGGCCACAGTTGACTTTTGCCCTAGCATAGTCGATTTTCAGGCCTTTGAGCAATTGACTGAGCAAACTTCCTCTGCAAGGCTTGAAACTTGACATGGATGATCTTCAGAACATATTAGGAAAATGGTGAGAATTTGGGATCCTTTGGACTCAAACATCTTGATGCAAAATGAAACCCTAATTTGGGGTAGACTGCCTTAGGAGAGAGTTTGTCTGATCAACTATCGGGCTTCCTTGAGCAATTTGAGCACCTCACTTTAAATGTATTAAGAAATATGGGAGGGAAAATTTTAGGGTACAAAAATAACGAATAAATATTTAAATGGGGAATTACAACTCCAACACCAGGAAGTCACACCACCAGGAAGTTTCCATTCTTCTGCATCTTCATAACCATCCAAGCTATTCCCCCTCAAACTTGGAACCAATACATGATACAGAATATGACCACAGGATCTTCTTGAACAATCTCGATGTTGACTCAGGAGAACATAATCCAATTCTGGGTAACTTAGAACATAGGACACCACTGTGTTCACAACACAGGTCACAATGCACAAGGAAACCAATCACTTTCTCCCCCTTAATTGTTGCACCCTAAAGAAGCGAGCAGCAACATTCAGCAAACATACCTTCAGTAACATCTCTTATTCGCCCCTTTGTAGACAAAAGAAGGCACATCTAATGAGGGTTAAAGAAATCCAAAGAGATTTTCCATAGTTTGTATCGCTTCCATGTTTGTAACGACACAGTCAGTCAATGCATATATTTTTCAAGAAGATAAGTTCTTCTTGTTCTTGGTGCACCATTTTCTCTTCCAAAGTATTGAACTCAATCTTTAAGACCACATCTTCCCTTTTCAGCAAAGATTGCTTCATACGTCAGAGTCAACTTATACTTGTCATGACATTGAAGTCCCACATATGTCATGATACACCACTTGTAGAAGAAGTATTCTTCACACTAGTGATTTATCATTCTCCTTTCAAGAGAAAAAAATAAGCAATACACCAATATGAACTTCTCAAGTTCATACATCAGAAAAGATGTTGTAGCATTAGATAGGACATCTTTCACACACACAAGCCTCCATCAGCAATAGTAGAAGAGGCACACTATAGCCATGGAAACTTGACAGTCATGAATGTCTTCAGATGACCATCCACCCCCTTTCCCTTGTCAAATAGCCTTCTGCACTCCTTGAATTTGTCACAAGCATTAGCAGTGACATTACTAACTTCACTTGTCACCACCTTAGAAGAACTCTTCATCCACTTATTCATTTTCTAAGACTTTTTGTTCCTTCATTTGTCAAATCCAGTCACAACAACTTGGAGGAGGGATAGATAATATGTTTCACTCCTCCCATATGTGATTGCTATAACCACTTGAAGGTTTCAAAGCCATTTGATCTTTCTTTGATGAGGTTCATCTAGGAAGACTTTGAGGAATCCTTAGAATTTACATCAACAATCCTCTTTTTACCAACTTTGTCGATCTGAGTTTTCAGCTGGGAGGTAATTTTGACTACTTTTTCTGACAGACCTTTCTTCATACCTCTCAGATGTATACTGTCAAGTTTTTGATGACATATCTTCACTTCACCTTCTTTTTTCATTAAGCTTGTGGATGGATAATTTGTTTCTTGAGATGACCACAGATAGCAGTTGTCTTTAGATCTGGTTCCTCTCATGATTACCTTATTGTTACCATTTGTTACCAAACATTCAAATTCAGTGAAGTTAACTTTGAGACCTTGGTCGCACAGTTGACTAACACTAATCAAATTTGCAGTCATCCCATTAACAAATAACACATCATCAAGATTAGGTTGTCATGAATAGTCTAGCTTTCCAGCACTCTTTATTTTACCTTTTGATCCATCTCCAAAGCAGACATAATTAGTGGGACATGATTTAATGTTCACCAGAAACTTCTTGGCACCGGTCATATGCCTGGAACACCCACTATAAAAATACCAATCCTTTCTTGTTAAATATATGACATGTGTATGAGCTATGAGTTCGGACATTCCCTTTCATGAGCTCCCTTTCTTCATTGCTTTCATATCCACTTCTTTTCTTCTAAATTATGCTTCATATTTGGGATAGCCATATAACTTGTAGCAGGCAGATTGTATATGACCAAACCTACCACAATAATAGCACCTCCTTTTTTTATACTTATTTCCGAAGTGATTTATCTTGTGTTCATGCTCATGTTGAAACATCTTGTTCGACATCTTTTTCCCCACCACTTTCCTTGGCTGAACAAATTTCACTTCATCCACTTTTCCCTTATTCTTCACAAATTGGTTGAGATACCTGAGTCCTTGAACATTTCCAGCACACTGTCCAGACTTGATAATCTCATCAAGTGCATCATAACTTATGTTCAGCATTCTTATGGACTTGGTCATACTATTAAGTTGTGAATTTATCTTAATCACTTTATCCTTCAAGTCAAAGATGGTATCCAGATACTCTACATTTTCTGCCTTTAGTTGGGAAATAATTTTGTCTTGCTCTTCTTCCAATTGGCTCTTCCCTTTATTTTTGAGACACAATTTCTTGTAAGCCTCAGCAAGCTCATTAAAAGATAGCACTTCATAGACTGGATCCTTATCTGAGACACAAGTACTAGTCAAGGCTAGGACTTCTAGGCTTTTCCTTCTTCATGATCACTTTCAGAGTCTTCGTCTGACCATGACACACACAAACCTTTCTCCTTTATCTTGAAGTAAGTGGGACATTCATATCTTATGTGTCCAAAGCATTCACACTCATGAAACATAACTCTTTTTCCTTGATTGATCTTCTCTTCAGGTATGTCACTTCTTCCAACGTCCTGATTTTTGTTGATGCCGAAGAACTTGTCGAAAGGCTTGTTCCTGACATTTGATCTTGACTTCCCGTCTAATTTCTTCAACACTTTGTTGAATTGTTTTCCAAGCAACATAATAGCATTGGATACCCCTTCTTCAAGGTCACACTCATCTTTTGAGTCTTCAGCACTAGAAGCAAAAGAAATGCTTTTCTTCTTTTCAGATTATTCACTGATCCCTAACTCAAAGGTTTGCAAAGATCCAATGAGCTCATCAACCTTCATGTTGTTTACTTCTTGGGCTTCTTCGATGGAATTCACCTTCATGTCAAATCTCTTTCGAAGAGATTGAGAATCATCCTTACCAATTTGGCTTCTGACATATTTTCTCCTAGGGCACCTGAGGCATTGGCTATCTCAATGATATTCATGTGGAAATCATGAATACTTTCATCCTCCTTCATTCTTAGGTTCTCAAACTGAGTGGTAAGAATTTCGAGTCTTGATGTCTTTACCTTATACGTTCCTTCATGAGCAGTCTTCAAAATCTCCCAAGCTTCTTTAGCGACGATATAATTTCTTATCAGTTTGAAGATGTTATTGTCCACTCTATTGAATAGGGCATTTAACATCTTGGAGTTTCCCTCATAATCTTTTTCATCAGTATCATTCTAGTCTTCCTAAGCCTTCACAACATCAATCATCTTCCCATCCTGACCTTCAACCATTGGTGGATCTCATCCCTTGACTACATCCTTCCAAGCCTTATTGTCCATGGACTTAATGAAAGCCATCATATGAGAGTTCCAATAATCATAGTTTGTTCCATCAAGAACAGGTGGCATGTTCCCAAATCATCCTTTCTTGTTCATTGTACCAGAAAGTAACTTTCCTGAATCTCACTCAGATTTAGAGCAGGATGCCTACTCTGATACCAATTGAAATTCTGGTATTCAAATAAAAAATGTCCTAAAATATGTCGAGACACCTTTTACTGAACTTACACACAATGAATAATATGAACGATAAACACAATGCAGAAAAGTAAAGAACACACAAAATTGTTAACCCAATTCGGTAAATAAACACACCTACTTTAGGGATACCAATCCAGGGACCAAGTTAAATTGATAGTATCTATTCATAGACCCACAACAAAATTTCACCTAGTTTACAATCTACTCACTTAATCACTACTTGTTCTTAACTTCTACCCTAAGACTCACCTAGGCAAGAGACCATTCTCAAATCCCTTCTAATCTTTGTCACAGTGATCGAACAATTCTAAACACTTAGAACTAAAACTAAAGTCACACTTCAAAGACACACAACCATTGACTGTTTCAAAGCTTTGGAATGATTGACAAAACTGACAACTCAAAAAAATAGTCCTACTCTTTTATCAACATGATAATCGCGAGCTTACAATTAAGCACACAAACCCTAATCAAAATACACAGTAAGTTCCACACTAAAACTAAGTTAGTGACATTCTATTTAAAGCCATCCCCTGGGTTGGATTGGGCTTTTTAATCGCAGCAAAACAGTTGCTAAAACTCAGCAGAATCTTTTGCACACATAAGGGCTTCAAGCATTAGTTTCCTAAATTATCTCCTAATTTAGGAAACTAATAATATTCAATGCATTCAGCTAGAATCTTTATCAATCTTCAAATGTCGCGCCACATGGGATAGCATAATATTTCCATAATATTCTGCACATGTAACAACTAAAATAACTAACATTCCATATGTACAAAAACATGGTATCCTATACTTCTGGTTGGGACATCTTATTCGACATGTTGCTTTAGTTGATAGAACATCTTCATTCAACATGTTTCTACTAAGTTCGTTTTACCAAACATAATGCCAACCATAGAAATAGAGAAACAACAAATGCACGCCATGGTTAAACCAAAAGCAAAGTAATTAAGCATAAAGGAAACGAGATGAGATCATTACTTCAATTAGTTTCTTCATAACACCTTGAGAAAAACTTATCATCAATCCAAAGTACCTAAAATGATCAAATGATCATTTAGAGGTAGATTTGAAATGATGAAAGTTCATCAAGCACCAATCTAAACCTTATTGAACAAGATGAATCCATCGTCATCCAATTGATCAAAATAAAAGAAGGAAGATATGTAGAGAGAGATAGAGAGCTCCCAAATTGAATCACAACATTACGTCAAGTTATCAATAATTCAAAGTACCAAAAATGATCCAAATGATCATTTAGTGATATGTTTGAATTGATGAAGAATCGTGCCAACAAAGTACCATCCAAAGTCCATTGATATTGATGAAGCAATTGATCAAACAAGTCATAACTCAATTCAGCAGAAGTCAAACAAATATTAAATGATAAAAATAAAAAATAAAAAGGCATTAAAATGATTTAAAAGGAAAGTAAAAGGTAAAATTCAAATGAAGTACCAAAACATCAAATGAATTCTCAAGAAAATTATGGAAGCCCAAAAATGACTTAAAATATTTTTAAGAATTATTGGGGAATTTTTTAAAGCATAAAAATATTTTTAAATCAATCAAAATGCATGAAATAAGAGAAAAATAAACTAAAATATCAAAACATAAAATAAAATTGTGAAAAAATTACACAAGGTGTAAAATAATTGAAAATAATTTGGTGAATTTTTTGGTAATTTTTGGATGAAAATCTGATTTAAAATGAATTTTAGAAAATAAAAGTAAAATAAAACAAAATAAAATAAAAGAGAAAATAAGAGAGACATCATATTAAAGTCATTTGGCCAAAGTATTCATATACAAGGGATCTGATCAAAAGGAACATGGTACACCTCTTTTTTTTAAACACATTAGATCCAATTTAAAACAACCAATGAAAATATAACAAATGATAGCACCTGCATGGCCAGGATTAAACAATCATGCGTGAAGCATGCCTTGCCTCTTAGGTCATCTTCTTCGATGAACCATTCACCAGAGTGTGGCAAATAGTTTCTTCAAAGCATGAAACCACCAACATTATGACTGTCTCATTGAGGCAAACTCCACCCCATGCCGCACTTCCATTTGTTGGAACTGAGCATGGAGAATTTTTGAGAAAACTCAGTGAAAACAAAAACTCGAAAAGTAAAATCAAATGTTGAAATCAAACAATCAATGAAATCTAAGTTAGTGGAAAAAATCAAGAAGTATCGGGCTACATTGTGGTAACATGTTTCAGTTCGAGCGACGCTCAGAACTACCTTGTCCAAGTGATGATCAAAGGGTGTGAACAAGGGACTTGGTTAGCACACTCTAGAAGGTCTTCGAGCTTGGTTTTTGTTTCTATAGCTTCAAAAGATGTCGAAGTTGCAAATAAAATCAAGAGATGAAGTCGAAATGTCTTAGAATTTGAAAACAAACTTTGCAATTTCAGAGAAAAGTGAGAGCTCGGGCAGAGTTTTCAGGGGCTTTATAAGCTTGGTTTTGAATGCAAATAAGATCTTTATTTATAGCTGAGGTAATTCATCTTTATACGTGTGAGAATTCGTTGCAAAATGTGTGATCCCATGTGCAAAGTTTGTGAAGAAAACTTGATTCGAAAGTCACTTAAAACACAACCTTCCTTTTGCCAAATCAGGTCATTTTGCATCATTCCTCATCACTTAACGTCATTAGGTGCAAATCACGCGCATATGTGACTCCAATTTTGAGTTTTGAGTGATTTCAATTTCAGGTCATGGTGTAGTTTTAGCATCTATGTCACTAGGTTCAAGCTTGGTCCAAACAAAAATGGCTCATGCGTCATGAGATATTTTTGTTGCCAAATGATCCTCTCATGGCAAGGAACACAATGCAAAAAGAAACACTTACATTGGATAAGAGAGCTAAAAATAAGAAGCTTGAGAAGTTGGGGTAAAACCACGGAAAACTAGGCCAGACATTGTGGTCTTTAGAACATAGATCTGTCATACTTGAATTTTAGGTTAAATTTCACTAAGTCCACAAAATGACCTATAATTGATCTGAAATTTTGAGAACCTTAGGAGCACAATTGGTCTTTGACTTATGAAGAGAAGTTGTAGGGGACATGAAAACGAACCTTTTTCCTAAAGAACCACCAAAACATGTTTAAGTATGAAGAATTTATGATATTTTTCCTAAGGCATGATAAACTAGATTTTTAGGTCAAAACACCTTGAACCAACTTGTAACTTTTGACCTTTCCTTGGAATCCAAAGCACATCATTGAACATATGAACTCCAAATACATGATTCGTGGTTGTTCTTTGATAGATCTTCACAAAACCTAGAGAAAACTGGATGGAGAAGGCATAGAAATAAACACATGACCCTATTTGAAATGACTTGGAAAAAAACAAGCAACCCAACTTAAACTTCCTTTGATCAAATGGCGTTTGATGAAGCTTGAGGATCTGGTGACTTGAGATTATAGATCATGCTTTGATGAATAATCCCTTTAGAATCAATAGTTGACCATCTTTGACCTTGAGGATTCAAACCCTAATTGAATAACCACACTTGATCTTATTGATTCAAAACCCTACCTTGAAAAATAAACAAAATAGCAAAGCATATTTTTGTATTTTTGTTAAGGTTACGAAATCATAAAAATGATTAATAATAAAGAAAAAGGAAAAACAACAAAGGTGCTTGGTGATCTCCCACACAAAAAACCCAAAGATAGGAGGGTTGAGAGGCTACCAAGTTTGTGACTTTGATGATGTGAAAATGATGATTATAGATGGAATCTTATGGGTAAAAATTAGGGTATGATAGCTGCCCCTATTTAAGTTTCTTCTATTCGAAGAGATGAAGATTGATATTCTTCACACCGACGGGATTGAAGAGACTTAAATATAGAAGACCCAATTTTGTAGCCCAAAGATGTCGTGCAATGCTTAAGATATGAATGCATATGTAAAAGGATTTGTACGGGAAATAATGCCACATGATACAAACTAAAATTTGAAGGAAATTCTCTAGAGAGACTCAACTCACTGAGAAAAGGACACAAACTGTAGGGAATCTAGAAAGGGAGAACAAATAGAAACTACACTGGGGAAAATAAAATCATTACCCAAAGAGAGGAGCAACAAACTTCAATGAGAGATTATTAATGAGGAATAAGCTTTGGGAAAGAGTTATTGACTTACCAAGGAAAACCCGAGTAATCAGTAAAAGGGAAAAAATAGAACTAACTCTTCTGGGAAATAAACCCTAAGTTATAGGGTCACTAACTCTACTGGGAGAAAGAAAACCCGAAGTAGGTAGTGGGAAAAGAAAATATGTTCCAAAATGAAATGATCCTTAAATGATGATTAACAATTCTATTAGAGAAATAAATCCAAAGAGGATGAATTACTAACTTTCTACTGGGGAAAGAAGCCCTAGAAAGTAGTGAGGAAAAGAATTACTACCAACTCATAGTTTAAAGCAGTAAACCTGGAAATACCAACTCATAGAAGACGGTAAACTGCCAACTCATGGATGAAGGTAGAGGAAAAATATACACCAACTCATAGACGAATTTGAAAATAAAACTGATACACTGACTCATAAATGACGGTGAACTACCAACTCATGGACGAAGGTAGAAAAAGATACACCAACTCATACACAAAGATGAAAAGAAAATTGATACACCGAATCATAGACAAAGGTAAACTACCAACTCATGGAAGAAGGTAGCAAAAGATACACCAACTCATAGACGAAGGTGAACATAATATTGATACACTGACACATAGATAACGGTGAACTACCAACTCATGGATGAAGGTCGCAAAAGATTACAAGTTTCCGAAAACTTCTGGTATTCCAACAAGAACGGATATCAACTTCTTATTTAATCAAGTCTTCCACTTAAAAAGGGTAATAAACTTCCCAAAACTTCAGGTAATCATCCAGGAACGATGCCCAGATTAAGTCTTCCACTTGGAAAGGGCCACATATTGCTGGGAATTAAGAATCAATAACTATGTTAGAGATGCTAAAAACAGATGCAAGAGGGTTAGATTTCACAACAGGCTTCTCAAATAAGAGAGAACCACCTGTCAAGAATGATATATTTTACCATATCGCAATAGGCTTCTCAAATAAAGAGAAAGCCAGTTGTTCAAATAACGAATCTGGTGTTAAATTAATATTTGCAATGAGCTTCTGTGTCGGGGACATACTAGAGAGATTGCCACTCGATGCAATGATTAACTTGAAATGGAGTTACAACAGGCTTCTCAAATGAAGGGACACCCACTTGTTCAAATAATAAGTTCAATGCTCAACTTGATTTGATGAGAATCAAGGATCTCACAACGAGCTTCTCTTCTAGGGATACAACTGAGAAATTTCCACTTGAAGTGAAGGCAAGTGGTAAGTTGGGGAACATACAAGCTTATCATAAATAAAGAGATTGTTACTTGTCTTGCACAAAAGATCAGAATGCTGGGAACAGATAAGCTTCTCAAATAAAGATACTGCTACTTGTTGTCTGCACAAAGGCTTTCAAAAGAATGTTGTAGCAACACTATTGGGAACCTCATTCCCTTCATTTCTAAAGCTTTTTATAGCCAAAACAACCATGCTCAGATATCATTCTAACTCTAAACTTGTAAGCTTCGTTTTCATATTCACGCCCTTCTACAAGTCAAAATTCTTACTCTTCAAGCTTCCTTGAACTTCAATGAAGCTAAAAGGATCAAAAGCAGGTGAAATGTGCATCATAGAGAGCTTTCCAAGTCAAGTTTCAGAATTTTTTGAGCACACTTCGAACAGGTAGTTGGAGGCACCATTTCTCATAACTCGAATTACTGTGATGATCCTTGATGTTCACTGATGCTCACTGCATCCTTAATTTTCATTATTTGATCCATTAGTTGTGTTTGTTCTTGAATTTTGTTTTTTAACTCTCTCTGGTTTTTCTCAAATCGACTACACCTCAGTTTAAATAATTTTTTTGTGATGATATGTTTGAGATCGTCTCATTGAGACGCTTCCAATGATACCAATCTCATAAGAAATAGTTTTCTCTTTTTGAAACACGAATTTTCCCTAAGTTCACGGTGTTGGAGGTTGAAGATGACCTACGTGTCATCCTCATCCAATGAAAGCTTGCCAAACATTTTAATTTGACTGGCTTGAGCTTTCCTGACTCCATGTATGCGCATTGACCTGATCAGGTGGACATGTGCTTCAAAGCCCTCAAAATTGCCACATCAATTAATGAAATGAGATCTGACGCCTCTAGATTTTTCTGTTTTCTATTTCTATTTTGATTTTTATTTGTTTTTAACTTTAAAAATTAATAAATCCTTCAATTTAATTCCAAAAAATATCAAAATCATTTCCAAAATTTTCTCCTCTTTTTCTTCTTCTAGTCCTTTTTTATTTTACTAATTTTCATGAATTTTTGAATGTTTGCTTAGTTTTAATTGATTTAAAAATATTTTTCATACTTTCTAAATTCTGAAGAAAAAATATTACATGATCCTATGATGATTTCTGACCTATGGTGAATTTTTTATTTTATTTTTGGTCTTACTATTTTTTATCTTTTTTTTATCTATTTGCTTGATTTTAAATAGTTTAAAATTAGTTTCTGATTTTCAAAAATGATGAAACTATTTTCTAAAAATATTATAGGGTTTCTCTGAATTTTTTATGGTCTCACTTCATTTTTATCTGATGTTTTAATAATACTTTGATATTTTCCTCTTTTATTTCCATTTAAAATCAATTTTAAGGTTCATTATTAATTGTTTGATTTTATTTTAATGTTGTTTGACTTTGTTGACTGGCTGGCCTTGGGTCATGGTCTCTTTGATCATAAGTTTTATCATCCTCATTGGATCTTGGGGGTTGGTGGGATGAAAACTCCAATCCACCAAAATGGATGAATGATGTTGATTATACTTGATCAATACCTTGATCCAATTTGGATTGGAGTTTTCATCCCACCAACCCCCAAGATCTAATGAGGATGATAAAACTTATGATCAAAGAGACCATGACCCAAGGCCAGCCAGTCAACAAAGTCAAACAACATTAAAATAAAATCAAACAATTAATAATGAACCTTAAAATTTTATACTTGATCAATACCTTGATCCAATTTGGATTTCAATTTTGTTTTGTTCACTTTATCTTTGCTCCATCTCTTTCTTCTCCTTTTTATTTTTAGGATCAATTGGAGAATGATTGATTCATCTTTGTTTAGTTGAGTTTGGATTGGTACTTGATGAAATTTCATCATTTCAAATCTACCTCTAAGTGATCAATTGATCACTCAAGGTACTTTGAATTAGTGAAAGTGTGTCCTAAGGTATCATGAAGGATTTGATTGATTCAATGATCTCATTTCCTTGACTTAGGTCTTGACTCACCCTTGTTTTACTTGTGCTACATGTTTTAGGAGTATGGTTTCTATCATATCTCTAACATGTATGATACATACATTATTATTGGCCAGCCTCATATAGGTGCAACATCTATATAAGTTAATTTATGATTGCTTACTATAGCGCTAAATTTATCCAGAATCGGAAAACTAACATACTAGCTCTAACATTTATTGTAATAACTTTTTATTTTATGCCATTTAAATTTTATTATTTACTTTATGCCTTTACTTTATTGCTCTTTATTTTAGAATCTTTATCATTCTTGTCATTGGTATTTTTGCTCTTTACTTTATGTCATTTTCCTTTTGCTTACTTGAGCATTTTATCTTATGTCATTCTTCTTTTGCTCACTTGAGCTTTCTTTTTATTTTAAAGACACTAATAATCAACTTGAATATTAAAAGACTGGAGGCTCTCTTTGGACTATGGTAACTATCCTTTTTCATATTGGAGTATTTGGACCTTTGGACTTACGGTAGGACCTTGACCTGGACTTTGAGACCTTTGGACCTTGAGATCATTGTTGTTTTTCTGTCTGTATATTAGGAAATTTTATGTGTATGTGTTCCTTTGAAAATTCATATGATGCAAAAATAATTCATCTGAGAGATAGTTCATCTGATACATGTCAAGTCCTTTGTACCTTTGTGGATTCATCTGATACAAGGCATGCACATGAGGCATTACTATTCATATGATGCTTATTACTTCATTGTGTGGCTTTAATCCAAAGGAATAGGATGCTTTTTTTGACTTGTATCAATATGATTGCTCTTGTTTGGTTAGATATTTCTTACCTTAGCTTTTACTTTGTGCTTTAGGATAGTCTATTCATCTCTTTCCCATCTTCTTTAATTTTCAAAGTTTCTCCCTTCTTTTAAAAACCTTCTTTGTTTTCAAACTTAAACCACTTTCAATAAAAACCTTGACTTGGTCAACTACATTTTCAAAACTTTTTTTCTTTAAAGACTAAAAAATATAAACCTCACTTCAAACTTTTTGCCACATTTGGATTTTAACTTAAAAATTTATTTAAAGATTAGATATGAGTCATCTCTATTGTTGGGATATAATTCTCCCATGTCCATAACCTTAATTGATATGATGTTGAATCATTTCCACATAGAAAGGTTAGTGGCATACTTGTTGAGTTATCCAAGTTGAAGCCCTCCTTTCACTTTTGATGCAAAGGTACATCATTATCATGTTTATGGATATTTGGTTGAGTATTCTTCTTAAGATGACAAAATATTTCTTCATTTAAAATTAACCAACAAACAACTTTATTCTTTTTTAGAAGAACTCCGTGGTTCTGATTTCATCATTGCACATTGTTGATTCATATGTACAAGGCTCATTGAATTCTTGTCGGATCAAAATTATAAAAACATTTATTTTCTCATCTCCATAAATTTTTTTGCAAACAACTCTTTTTAGCCAAATACATTAATTTTCAAAGAGGTCCATACGGAGTACCGTATATGTTTAGGGTGTTAACACCTTCCCTTTGCATAACCAGCCCCTTGCCTAGATCTTTGTTTTATTAGTTTTGCTTTAAAAACTTTTGAGGGTTTTATTCGCTATTTTCCCATTCCTTTGGAAACAATAAAGTGTGGTGGCGACTTTCACTTTTTGAGTTAAGTTAATCAATACCTTAATCTCCAACTTTTGACCCCTACACCATGCACAACAAAAGGTAGCATTGCATGCCAATCCTTGTAAGTTAAAACCATCTTTTGTAGGATCTTCTTAATACTCTTATTAGAAGCTTCAAAAGCCTTGTTCATCCTGGATTTGTAAGGGGAAAAGTTGTGATTTTCAATATTGAAGCTTTCACATAGCTCATCCATCATCTTATTATTCAAATTTGAGCCATTATCGATAAAGATCTCACTCGGGATGCCATACAAATAAATGATTTAATTCTTGATAAACTTGACCATAACCTGCTTGGTTAAATTAGAAAAAAATGTTGCTTCAACCCACTTGGTGAAGTAATCAATGGCCACTATAATAAATCAATATCAATTTTAAGCTTTGGATTCAATCATTCCAACCATATAAATTCCCCACATAGATAAAGTCCATAGAGATGAAATAACATTGAGTAGCGTTAGGGGCACATGAATCTTGTATGCGTAAATCTGACATTAATGGCACCTCTTCACAAATTGATAACAGTCAGATTCCTTTGTCAGCCAATAATAACCCACTCTGAGCATCTTTTTAGCCATAGAATATCCATTAGCATGAGTACCAAAGGACCCTTCATGAACTTCTTGCATCAACATGTCTACTTCGTGTCTATTCACACACCTGAGCAAGACCATGTCAAAATTTCTCTTGTACAACACATCTTCATTGAGGAAGAAATTTCCAACTAATCTTCTCAAAGTATTTTTATCTTTGTTGGATGCCCCGGGTGGGTATACTTGACTTTGGAGGAAAAATTTAATATCATAGTACCAAGGCTTACTGTCTGATGATTCTTCTGCTGTAAACACATGAGCAGGTCTATCCAAGTGTTTGATTATGATCTAAGGTACCTCATTGTATAAATTTACCTTGTACATAGAGGACAAGGTAGTTAGATCATCTTCCATCTAATTCTCTTCACGAGGTATATAATGAAACTCCACTTTGTTAAAGAAAGGCAAAAACTTCCTAGCATAGTCTTTGTAAGGAATCAAACCCGAATGATAAGCCTCTCATTCTCTTTTGATCTGGTTGATCACTAGAGATGAATCTCTATACACATCAAGGATATTGATCCTTAGATCAATAGCTTCTTCAAGACCCGTGATACAAGCTTCATATTCTACCATATTTTTTGTACAATCAAACATCAATCTTACAGTGAAGGGGATGTGAGAACCATGAGGATTAACTATAATTTCCCTTTCCATTACCATAAGCATTGACAGCTCCATCAAATATCAAGCCCCACCGAGACCGTGGATCTGGTCCCTCTTAGGAAACAGTTCATCATAATCTTTAGCTTTAAGATACACAACATCCTCATCAGAGAATTCTAACTTGATAGATTGATAATCTTCAAATGGATGTTAAGCCAAATGATATGCTAACACACTTCCTTTGATGGCTTTCTGAGTACGATACTCAATATCAAATTCATATAACAACATATGCCAACATGAAATCCTTCCCATTTTGGATATCAAACAAGTGGTATGATTAATCATATATTGTTGGAGACGCTTAGCAGCCCATGTTAAAGCACAACAATTCTTTTCAAGCAGGGAGTACCGAGACTCACTCTCTGTGAACTAGATGAAATGCTCCTTTCTACCAGTTTCATCTTAAAGTCCAAGGACACAACCTATGGTCCCTTCCAACACACTTAAATACATAATCAAAGGCCTTCCCTCCACTCGAGGTATCAATATAGGAGACTCAATGATACGGTCGCAAGCGCACGACTATGTCAGAGTAGTAAAAAGTTATCGAATCCACAAGGACCAATGGTTAAGTACTAATTTCTACTGTATTTTTGTAAAGCTAGAGCGATTAAATTGTTGAGAGAAATAAGCTTAAGTGAAAAATCACTTAAGTGAAAACAACTTATTTTCAAAAAAGAACTTTTTTTGAAACAGCTTATTTGGAAACAACTTGAAAATTTATAAGAACAAACAGGATGTAGGGTCATGATCTCTTACTCTAACAACTTCATGTATTTAAATCATCTTTTTCTATGAGAATTCTTTCCCGATTTATAGGAAATAGATAAATATAGAAACACCTGCTTTCACCAGCGTGTTATCTTATCTTTGATAAACAAGACGCACATCGGCTTTCGCTCGTGTAGGATTATTTACCAAAGATCGTTACTTTTGCTTAGCTATAAAATATGAAACCTTTCTCAACCTTATTCGAGTACTTTCACATCATCAGACTAGATTGTTTAAAAACCTGTTATCGGGTATCGATACAAGTCCTTTTGGATTATTATTGATACCTGGAAACTCTTTTACTTTCATAACAAGGGTGAACTGTAGGAACTCGAGTTTGTAAAATAGATGCGTTGAATTCTCATAACAGATAAATTAAATACATGGATTGCTAAAAGTTATGTCTCATGACCCTTCATCCTTATATAACTACCCACTCATGGTGAGAAAATAAACAAACAAATTAAAGAGAATAGCAAACATAATTTATCAATTGTAAGGAAAGTAATAGAAAAATAGCCTAATAAAAAATAAAACGCTGAATATAATGAAAATCCTTCATTGAATGCTCCAATGGAGACTTTTGGAAAACTTGTAAAAAATGCTAAAAGAATTCTTCGATAAAACTTGCCTCCAATCCTTAGAATGTTATGTTGCTTAAATAGAGAAAATAGCCCTAAATAAAAATATATTGGTCATTAAGTGCAAATCAAATCAAATATTTGAATGCCAGAACTCCAAAATCAGCACAATCGAGCCTAAAAAGGAAAGAAATAATGGGCTTTGCTCGTCGATTACGGGTCGTAACATACGTTACGGCCACCAGTAATCGACCATAATTTTCTGCATTGGATGTGCGCGAGGGGGGCATCAGCTACACTCTTGTTACGGGCTGTAGCGTGTATTACGGGCACCCGTAACAGGCCACGGGTTTTTTGTACTGGGGTGTGAAAACAAGAACCTCCAAGTTGGGGTTCTGTTATGGGCCATAACAAGTATTACTGGCACCCGTAATGGGGCTCTGGTTTTAGTACTGGAGATTTTTGACTTTTGCATCTTCTTCACATTTCATCATATTTTGATCTTCTTTACTTCCACCATGTTTGTTAAGGTATGAAAATAACAGAAACACGGTACCAAAGCATAAATCATAGCAAATAAAGGAAAAGAGAATAAAAGCGATAAAGTATCAAAGTAAAACATCTAATAAAAATGATGCAAAAACCACTTATCAAATTCCCCCAAACTTAGATTGTTGCTTGTCATTGAGCAACAAAGCTTGGATAGAAGGTTTTTGGATCAAGCAAATTAACAAATGGAAATAACTTATGAAAGGTGAAGCACATCGATACTCATACATGAGTCTTTGTCCAAAAAAAACCTAAGGGTCAGTTTTTCTGGTACTCATCTGATTCCAAGGATCTTTACAAGAACACAAAACAAGGTGAAACCATGGACCCAAGCTTACTTACTTGGACACCTCTCTGACTATGCATTGTACTTAAGTCTTGTCTGCGGTTTTTCTCCCCTTTAATTCAGAAAATAAAATTAAGGAAATGGAAGTTATAATAATCATCGCATGCACAAGGTCAATTGAAAAAAAAATTATTTATGTAACATTTGTTGTCCACCGATGAAATTTTCAAAGACTTTTCAAGCTTGTGTATTGTCCTTTATTTAGGACGACGTTTGGGGATCAACTCCCACTGGACTGAACAACCGGGTGAGATTTATCCGAATTAGAAGGCCAGTTGCCTTTTACCGCCTTTTCATCTTTTGGTGTTTGATTTTATTTGTTTCTCAATCAACCATACATGCATGCAAATCTAATTTATGCCAGACTGTCAAATTAAGTTACTTGGGGGGTACTCCTAAGGGTCTAAGCACTATGGTACAATTCTATGCGTCAGACTCGTGTCACTTTTGGGGAAACTCTGGGTGCTCAAGTAAAAATCTTTTTTCATCAAACTTTCTGGATTTTTCTAACTCTATATACTTTCCAAGCTGCTTCACAATCAAAATTCTTAGAAAAATATTTCACGGGTCATAATTTCTGGAAAAGCTTCGAGAAATGGTTATGAAAGTAAAAACGAAAGCAAATAAATTAACCAAAATAAAAATAAAGCATGTAACCCCCCCCCCCCCCCCCAAACTTAAACCAAGCATTGGCCTGAATGTTTTAGTAAAAGAAAGTATAGGGAACTCACAGAGACCATCGTCGAGGAGGTAGAAGAGGCTAAGAGGATGAAAAATTCATGAGGAGTCTGAATTGTTGTGATGTGGGTTGTTACAGGTTGTAATGTATGTTACGGGCAACCGTAACAGCTAGCTGGGATTTGTGTCATGATAGGTGAAAGGAGCCTGGGTGTCGTTACAGACTGTAACATAAGTTACGGGCGCCCGTAACACGCCTCTGATTTCTCTACTAGATTCTTCATTATCGGCTTGGATTTTCCGGATTCGATTTCATGTGTTCATCCCTCTCAAAATTTTCAACAACTTAGGATGCCTTTCTTTGTGAGTACCTTTTTATTAACTAAAAGTGAAACAAACAATCAAGAAAAATGGTTAGCAGAAAAAAAATAAGGTGGGTTTCCTCCCACTAAGCACTTCATTTAGTGTCACATGGCTCGGCGGTCCTCAAGTGTTATCACTCAAGGTTGTTCTTTCTTCAAAGTCAGAACTGCGGTCTTCTTCTTGGTTGGCTAGAGTCTCCATCTGAGCCTTCTCACCCATGCCACACATCCAATATTTTTCTTTCTTTGCAGACGTGCTCTTCATGTACTCTTCTTTTCAATGGCTTTCTCCTTTTCTCTTCCCTTCTTCTCATTTTTCCTCCATGAGACATCTTATCGGATAAGGCTAAGGTATTGACATTGTTGCAGAGCATCAGAGAAGGTTTGATCATTAGGGATAAAGAATCATATCTTCTTTTATCCTATCACAAAGGTTATCATTCCTTCTTTGACATAGATAACTGTCCCCAGTGTGGCCATAAAAGGTCTTCCTAGGATTACGGAGACCTGGACGTTTTCATTTATATCCATCACCGCAAAGTCTGCATGATAGCAAAGGCCTCCAAATGTAACAGGGACATCCTCGAGAATTCCTAATACTTTCTTGATTGATCCATCGGTAAGCTTTAGCGACACGTCACAAGGTTTTAGTTTTCCTAAGTCGAGTTTCTTGTAGAAAGCGATGGGGAGCATATTGATGCATGCGCCAAGATCATAAAGGGCCTTTTCAGCTTTTATAGTACCAATCTCGCAGGGAATCGAAAAGTCCCTGGAGCCTTCCAGCTTAGTGGGATTTCATCTTTTATCAAGGCACTACACATGACAGTTAGCTTTATAATCCCATATTTCTTCATTCTTTTCTTGTGGATGGTGATTCTCTTAGTTCCCAAACGAGAGGATATCCAAGATGGGAACTCAGAGAGAGAGAGAGAGAGAGAGAGAGAGAGAGAGAGAGAGAGAGAGAGAGAGAGAGAGAGAGAGAGAGAGAGAGAGAGAGACGTGGTTGCAGAGCTTCCTTAGTAACTCTACGGGGTTCTTGCGGTGTACTTCATTCTTGATCTCAATTGCCTTCCTTCCAGTGAACTCATAACTTTCCTTTTTGAGCTTGTTAATTTTTATCTAAAATTCTCAGTAACAGCGTCTTCTTTCTTCTTGAGTTTATTGACCTGATCAACACTTAGAATTGTTATGGCATTCAGTTGACCCCTAGGATTTTGCTCGGGTTGTCCCGAGAAAGTTCTCGAAGGGACGGAGGCTGGTGCTTGTTGTTAAGCAACCTGAGAGATTTGAGTTTCTAGCATTTTAGAATTAGTCACAATACCTTCAATCTTTGTATTTAGTTGCATGAGTACCTCATTGGTGTGAAGGTTTTGGTTTTTGAAATCTTCATTCTGGAGATCTTGAGTCGCGATAAAATTTTCTATCATAATATATCTCTATGCGTTATTTTCCTAACACTTTGAACGACACGTCAAATATAGTCCTGAAACTCAAGTTACGGTATTTTGAAAAGTTGATGTCAGACTGCTCACCTCCCTCTCACCCAGACCTCGCCCAACGAAACTCCTTTTTCCATAAACCCTAAAACCCTCTCGCATGATGCTCGCCCGGCTACGCTTGGGCGAATCGCACGCCTTTGGCTCACCCGTCGAGACGCGCGATTCTGCAACTTCTCAGTTGCATTTCATTGTTGTTTCAGCCCCATTCCAATTTTGATTTTCGGTATAAATCCAACCAAAAATTCATTTTAATCATAATATTCCATAATTTGACAACAACACATCATTATGCACATATTACATATGAATCATGGCATATGAACATCATCATGATACAACACATCATGGTATTCATCATAATTTTCATCAAAAACATCATACCAGACAACACATACACCTACCTTAACCCCATATCAATCATAATAAAACTGATTACACCTTTACCTCGAATTCCTAGCAGATTTAATCTCTTTGAACTCTAAGGGATGAATCTCCTCTTATTTTCTCTCTGTGCCTTATCATTCTCAATTTCTCCAACTTTTCAAGGTCGTACATAATGATCTCTCTCTCTAATTTTCTCTACTAAAATAGTCTCTTTCTATGGTTTACCAATTCTATCTCCACTTATCCTCATACTATTACCATCACGCCCTTAACATCTCTATACACTCAATTATTCTATTTTAGTTATTAATATTATTATAATTCTTAATAATGTAAAATTGTCTAAATCTAAATAATTCTAATTATCATCTCAATCTCACTAATTCCCAACCACATATCATCACACATCTCATAAAATCAATAATAAATCATAAATAATCAATAAAATAGAGAAATCTAGATTTATGGGTGTTACATTGAATATGTAACTTAAATGTCCGAGAAATCCTCTGACTTGCTTTTCTGTTTTAGGCGCGAGCATTTTCTGAATGGCTCTGACTTTATCGAGATCTACTTCAATACCTCTTTGACTAACGATAAAAACCAAAAGTGTTCCTAAACAGACACCAAAAGTACATTTATTGGGATTCAATCAGATTTTATACTTCCTCAAACACATAAATAACTTCAACAGAAACTCAGCATGACCGTCCTTAATTTTGGACTTGGAAACCATATCATCAACATAAATTTATATTTCGTTGTGCATCATATCATGGAATAGGATATTCATTACCCTCTGGAATGTAGAACCAACGTTCTTCAAGCCGGAGGGCATCACTCTGTAATAGAATGTTCCCCAGAGGGGTGATAAACGTTTTTTTTCCATGTCCTCGGGTGTCATCTTTATCTGATTGTATCCGAAAAATCCATCCATGAATGAGAAGACATTGAACTTGTTGTATTGTCTACCAACATATCAATGTGTTGTAAAAAAAAAATTATCTTTCTGACTAGCCTTGTTCAAATCTCTATAATAAACACACATTCTTAGTTTTTCATCTTTCTTTGGTACTGGCACGATGTTGGTCACCCATTAAGGGTAAACAGATGTAACAAGCAAACCTGCATCAATTTAATTATGCACTTCCTCTCTGATATTTATAGCCATGTTATGGTGAGTTCTTCTCAACTTTTGTTTTACAGGCAGACATTCTGACTTCAACGATAATATATGCTCCATAATATCAGTATTTAATCCTTTGCATCAATTTAATTATGCACTTCCTCTCTGATCTTTATAGCCATGTTAGGGTGAGTTTTTCTCAACTTTTGTTTTACAGGCAGACATTCTGGCTTCAACGATAATATATGCTCCATAATATCAGTATCTAATCCTGACATATCCTAGTAATACCAAGAAAACACATCAACATACTCTTTCAGCAGTTGTATCAATCTTCTCTTGACATCTTGACCAAACAGTGCCCCAATTTGACCTTATTTTTGTCCTCTTCAAAACTCAAGTTGATTAACTCTATCGGCTCTTTATAAGGTTGAATGATCTTCTCCTCTTGCTCAGGCAACTGAAAAATTTCTACATGAATGACAATATTATCCTCATCCTCTGCTTCAAATACAAGGAGTTCAAAGTTGCAAGAGGGCACATGGTCATTGTTTTCAATGAATTTATTATGAATTAATTTGCACAATGATTTATGTTTTGTTTTAGAAATAGACAAATTAAAAAGTGAGATGTGTCACACCCTAAAATTTTTCATACTATCATTCACTTTCATCTAGTTCTTTAGCCTTGATTCATCTGCATACCTTTCTACCAATTGTTCAGTTACATCCATAAATCATTCATATGCATTCGTGTGATCTTTGTGTTGGTTTTTCCCATCCCAAAAAATTATGGACCTGGATTCTAATTTTGGCTTTAGCTTTGCCCATGGCAATGGTTCGCTTAATCAGATAATCAAGGTTTTTCTTGTGATACAAGAAATTCATTCAAGTTTGGTTGCTTTTGATTTTTTGTGCAAGATTAAGGCCTATGATTTAGGTGAAAGAAGATGAAAAAATCTTTCATTTGGCAAAGTTTGACTCTTTGGTCAACAAAGTCAACCTTGGAGGTTTGACTTTTGTTGACCCCAAATCCTATTGGAATTTCTTTCATAAAGCTACATGATTCTGTTTGGGCATCATTTTAAAAGAAGTGTCATTCAAAGAATTCAAATCAAAATCCCTTTTGAATGAAGAATAGGAGAGTTACTTGAATGTCAAGTTGGAAGTAAGGTCTATTAAAGCTATTTGCTCTTATAGGATCCTAAGCCAAGACTTTAGAATGGATTCAAGGTTGGATAACCAACTTATGTTCGGATCTTCACCATTATCACTCAATTTCATTTTGGTACAAGATTTTCAAGATGCTAAGGAAGAACAAAATATGAGTTTAAAATGCATTTTGGTACAAAATTCAAGAATTAAAGACATAAGTAATTAAATATCATTGGAATTCTTATTCTATCACAACAAGTTTGTGTGAATTACTTGGTTCTAATTTACAAGTTACAGTAGGATCCTAAACCTATGTTTCTCCGTTAATCTCAAGCTTTCTTCAAAAATTCTCATCATTTACATCATGAAATACAATCATAGTCAAGTAATCTGCCACATTAACCAATGTTCCGGACCCACTGGTACAAGGAGACCAGGCCTGCTGTGCAATCATGCTTGTTACAAAGAACTTAGACCAATATGTTATTGTGATATCAAATATCAGACCATGTAATCCTTTTGATGCTCCAACCTGCACATTAACACTAGACACCGGATCAGAATAGGGAAATAATGCATCATGCTCAAATCAATACTCAATTCACAAACTGCAAAGCATTAGCTCAAGTTACGTAGACTGTGCCCATCCAGTCAAGGAGCAAGCATGCACTAAGTGGCAGTTAAGGAGCAAGCATGCACTAAGTGGCAGTCCAGGCAGTTTTCCAACCTTACTTCAATACAAGTTCAAACCAAATTCCTACTGTTAAATATACACAAATGCACCATTTACATGATACAAGCCACCCAACTCAAACGTATTCAGATGCAGCCTGTGACATATCAAGCAAGCATGTCACATTCAACATTCATTCAAAGCCTATGTTATCCAGTCCCAAGATAATTCACAAAAATCAGTAAATTCCATACCAAATGCAACAAATCACTTCAAACATGTCAAAAGCATAAGATGATCAAGCCAATAGTATGCAGTACATCACAATTCTATGGATCCTAACATGTCTAAGGCAATCTTCATCAAACAGTTGGCATTAAGGATGATCTATCTAAATGGCAGCTAGACATTAAGGACTGGTTTGGTACCTCATATGGTGCAAGTACCAATTGCAAGGGTTATACGCCTATGTCCAAATCTTCAAGGGTCCAAATTCATGCTTCAAGATGGTGATCAAAACCTGTCAAGATAGCAGCTAAATATTATTGGGCAGCAGATGGAAATCAACTCAATTAAGGGCAATTAGACCATTTATCAAACATCTATGGTGCAATTTGCAACTTCAAATACAAGGAAGGACAGATTTTCAATTCATCAACAAATGCACATGGTGAATTTCGGTGTGCACAAATATGTGTGATGTCACTAATCACCTTCAACTATGCTCTCAACATCTCTTCAATCTCTTGACCGCGTCAAAATCACCTTCAACATAAAACCTTCCTTCATCCCAAATACTCTCTTAATCACTACAAATCCACCTTGAAACTCTGCACAAATACTACAAATCGCAGCCTTCCATACTCAAAATCTCACTCATTCAAACCTATACTCACTCTGTCCAAAAATCCTCCAACCCTCTAACGGTTAAAACTTTCTGCAAATAACTTTCATAACTTTCTGCAACATTCATAAACCCCTCTACCCTAAAACTCTCTGCAAAATCACACGAAATTTCTCTGCAACAACCCACAAACTACCTCAACCTCCATATCATCCATACTCGCATCCTTAAAACAGATATACAACAACAAGCGAATCGCAACGCTCCGAACAGAAACGACACACATAGACAGCAACAACACAAAACAATAACCAAATTTCAGAAGTAGAAAGAAAAAGAGCAGAAGATTTACGTGTTCACCTGAGCAAAACCTTCAAGGTTGAGCTTCGATTTTGTTCATCCTCTTCGCGTATCCTTCGTTTTCGCAACAGTTTCATCTTCACAATCATCATATAAATCATTTCCGTGTGTTTAGTTTGCTGATTTCGTCGCTTTTGAAACTTAGGGTTTGGATCTTCCCCTTTTAGACCTAGACTTTTAGGATCGTTTGTGTAAATTCCTTTAGCGAATTTGGGTTTTGGGTGAGGAAGCAATTCCGATGGTGCCGTTTTCCTGAGCTCCGGTAAGATCTTTGCCGTTAAAACAGCCTCCGGCGGTGTCCGAGAGAAAGAAAACATGTTAGAGAGAGAGAGAGAGAGAGAGAGAGAATATGTTGAAAAAGAGTGTGTGAGTATATATTGCAGAGCTGAACGGAGAGAGACTTGTTTCGTTTTTTTTTTTTTTGGTTTCAAATTTCAGGTGACAGGTGTCACCGGTGGGAGAGTGACACCCTATTTGTTTCAGTGCACGCAAGCCTACGCCCTTACCGCGCTCCCTCAACATCATCAATGTCTATCAAGCGTATTCCCGGGTCAAGGCTAGATCTGACGTCCAGGATGTTTCCTCAAAATCAACACCCACGGTGCACCTCCAAAGATCACACCACATCTGAATTCTCCTTGAGAGAATTCTCTCTGCACCCCAGGTTCAATCATTTCTGGCCCATTTACTTGTTTGTTTCTAGTATATCTTTTGTTTTATTTTACTTATTGTTTAATTAATTTGTTTGATATCATAAAAATGAAAAAAATATGTTACATGATTAATTCTTTGAAATATTGTAATTAATTAATTAACTAATTAATTACTTATTTTTTATTAAATAAATTAATTTAATTTAATTAATTGTTTTTTATTTAATTCAATTGGGTTGTATTGTTTGATTAATATTGGACTTAGTTGAGAACAACTACTTCCAGTTGCAATATACTCAACTTCAGCAGTTGACAAAGAAACACAATTATGTTTCTTGCTAAACCAAGAAATCAGATTATTTCCCAAAAAGAAACATCCACCATAAGTGTTTTTCTATCATCAACATTCCCAGCCTAATCTGCATCACAATACGCCACCAGCATTGAATCTGAACCATGAAAGTATAACATACCATAGTCACTAATACCATTGATGTACTTAAAAATCCTTTTTACTTGATTGATGTGACTTATTTTTGGCTCAGCTTTATATCTTGCACACACACACAATCATACTTTTGTATAAGCTTTGATCAATAACAATACTTTTTCATCTTTTAATAGTTTCACATGAGTAGGAGCATGTGTCCTCTTGTGACTAGCATTCTCCATTCCAAGCTTCTTTATTATGCTCTTGGCGTACTTACTTTGAGAAATGAAGATAGATTCATCCATTCGTTTCACTTGAAGCTCGAGAAAATATGTCAGTTCACCAACAAGACTCATCTCAAATTCTGACTGCATTTGTTTGAGAAAATGTTCCACCATATGGTCTGACATCCCTTCAAACACGATATTATCAATATATATTTGAGAAATCATAAGTTTTTTATCTTTCTCCTTGACAAACAGAGTCTTGTCTATTCCTCCTTTCTTGTAGCCATTGTTGACAAAAAATTATGTCAACCTCTCATACCAAGCTCTAGGAGCCTGTTTCAATCCATAGAGAGCTTTCTTCAATTTAAACACATAGTATGGATAAGTAGGATCAATGAATCCCTTTGATTGTTCAACATATACCTCTTCATGCAAGTACTCATTCAGAAAAACACTTTACACATCTATTTGAAATAATTTAAACTTTAATAAACAAGCCACTCCTAACAAAAGTCTAATAGATTCAATTCTAGCAATTGGGACAAAAGTCTCATCAAAATATATCCCCTCAATGTGAGTGTAACCTTGTGCCACAAATCTTTCCTTATTTCTAGTGATAACTCCACTGCCATCATTTTTGTTCTTGTACACCCACATTGTTCCAATGAAATTTGTTCCATTTGACATATGAACTAAATCCCACACTTCATTCCTCATGAACTGGCTTAGTTCATCTTGCATGGAATTTATCCAGAATTCATCAATTAAGGCTTCCTTTACATCTTGGGTTCAATATTAGAAACAAAGCAAGAGTTAGAAAGAACCTTCATTGATCTAGTAGTAATCCCTTGGTTAAGATCTCCTATAATGAGGTCTTTAGAATGATCTTTCTGAATTCTAATTGAAGGACCCTTATTGACTTGGATATCTTTAGGTTCGGCCTCAACAGTATCATTATTGGTGTATTCTTCTTCCACACTTGTTGTTTTATCATCCATCTAGAATGATATTCCAACATTATCTTCAACTTTATGATCATTGTTTGTGCTTGAGTCATCAACCACAATATTTATAGACTCTATCATAACCTGAGCTTTGGTGTTAAAAACTCAATAAGCTTTGTTGTTTGTAGAGTAGCCAAGAAATACCCCTTCATCACTTTTAGGATCCATTTTCCTTCTTTGCTCACAGTCAGCTAATATGTAACATATACTTCCAAACACATGAAAGTATTTGATTGTATGCTTTTTCCCTTTCCATAGCTCATATAGAGTGTTAGCAGTATCGGTCTTTAAGGTGACTATATTATGAATATAACATGCAATATTCATAGCTTCTACCCAAAAATGATATGGAAATTTCTTTGCATGAAGCATAACTCTTGCAGATTCTTGAAGAGTTTTGTTCTTATTTTCTACAATGCCATTCTGTTGAGGAGGGATAGGTGAAGAGAAATCATGACTAATACCTTTAGAGGCACAAATTCAAAAAATTAACTGTTTTCAAATTCCCTACCATGATCACTTCTAATTCTAACAATGTTTCTTTCCTTCTCTCTTTACAGGTGTTGACACATCTCCTTGAAAACATCAAAGACTTATGATTTATCCCTGATAAACTTTACCTAAGTGAATCTTAAAAAATCATCAACAATAACATAAGCATACTTTTCCTCCAATACTTTCAACTTGCATAGGTCCCATCAAATCCATATGAAGAAGTTCCATAACTTTTTAAGTGGTCTGATGTTGAAGCTTTGGGTGTGACATCATGGTTTTCTTTCCAATTTGACATTCTCCACAGATTTTCCTACCTTAATCTTGAGATTAGGAATGCCTCTGATAGCTTATTTAGATATAATCTTATTCTTACATTTCAAATGTAAATGATCAAGTTTTTGATGTCACGGTTTGACTTCATCCTCTTTAGTCAACATACATGTTGAATTATAGTTGATTCCTTGAGATGTTCACAAGTAGAAATAATCCTTAGACCAGTCTCCTTTCATGAGCACTTCATTCTCCTTATTAGTGAAAAACATTTATATTTTATGAAGTTCCTCTTGAAACCTTGATCACATAGTTGACTAATACTTATCAGATTAGAAATCAAACCTTTTACAAACAGGACCCTATCAAGCTTAGGAGATCCTTCACAAACTAGCCTTCCAACACCTTTAATATCTTTTTTGGCACCATCTCCAAAAGTAACATAGCTAGTCGTGTGAGGTTTAATGTCTTTCAATAAATTTTCTACACTTGTCATATGCCTAGAACATCCACTGTCAAAATAAAATTCTTCATTAGGCGAGACTTTAAGAGATGTATGAGTAATGCGATTTTTGACAATATCTTTTACTTTCTATTCCTTTTTAGTCCTGGTTAGAAAATAATTTGCACTGGGTTGAGATGGGTGTTTTGGATATCCATGAATCATGTGACAAACTTATTTTGAGTGTCCACTTCTCCTAGAAAACTGACATCTCCAAGACTTAAAGTCAACTTTGGTCTGAGTTTCCTGTGACTTGACAGGATGTTGTGACCTTTGGCTAGACATCTTGCTTTCATCTTGTATTTTAGAAGGGAAAAACTTTATCTCAGAGGTTTTCTTCTTATTTTTTAAGCTTTGATAGTCAAACCCAATTCCAGTATGTCTTTTCCCTCCTTCCACATCATGAAGAATATCATCTAGCACATCAGATTCATTGTTCAACATCCTAAAACCTTTGATCAAATTATCAAGTTTAGATGTCAACAAGGTCACCTTATTTTGGAGTTCAAAATTATCAACTAGGTATTCATCGTTCTCAACCTGGAGTTTAGCTATGACCATCCTCGGTTTTACTCCTATTTGATAGATTTTCTCACTTTTGTTGCATAGATCTCTGTAGGAGGTGGTCAATTAATCATAAGGTATCTCTTCACTTTTGAAGTTTGCCTTAGGATCCCATCTTCCTGTTAAGGAAGTTAAACTCTTAGTAGACTCTTCCTTAATAGATTCATTATCTGACCCCAAAAATGGATAGTCCCTTAGGATGTCTCTTGAGATACATATGACATTTTGTTTTAATGTGCCCAAATCCTTCACATTTATGACACTGAATTCCTTTACTTTGATCAGACATATCTTCAATCCTGAGTTTATTTTGAGAATTATAATTATTACTGATGTCAAATGAATTGATCTTGACATTTGACCTTTCCTTCATTTCCAATCTCTTCAAGACATTTCTAAATTGGCTCCCGGGTAACACAATGGTGTCTGACAATTTTTATTCATAATCCATAGTACCAAAAATATTCTCCCTGGAGCTCACCTAATAGACAGAACATGATGCATTCTCTAATGCCAATTGAAATTATGGTACTTACAATGCAGATGTCAAAACTGATGTCCTAACACCAACACAATGTCAAAAAAGATGTTATAACATTTGCTCATAAAACAACAACTTTCAAAAGAGAATTATGCATTAAAATAAAATACTGAATGTAAATTAAAACGGTTAATTGTTAACTCAGTTCAGTGCAACGTCACATACTCCGGAGGCTACCAAGCAAGGAAGTAAATTCACTAGGATAGTATTAGTTCAAATCTAAACTAACCTTATTTTAAAATTTCTCGCCTAATCAATATCTTGTGCAACTTATACCTAGAGACCACTAGATATGAGATCCCCCTATCACTTCCAATCACCACAGTGGTACCTACAACCACAAACCTTGTGACTAGACTTAAGGAACCAAATAGAAGATTACACTTCAAATAAACAATACTTAGTTTTTCTTAAAAGTTTCAACTAAGAATAATACTCAACTCTTTGCTTAAAATCTCACGAGTGAGAACAATAACTTGATAAAATTATCAAGTAACAATCATTCAAACTCAATGCATCAAAAGATACATGAGTGACATACAAAGAACACAAACACTAAGAACTTAAAAGACTCCCAAAATCCTAATCCTTATGTTGCACCCACGATTTCTTCTATGTGAATTCTTACTATTTTAAGTCATAGTAAGTTCTTATTTATAGACTCTTACAGCATGGACTTGGACTCTTCAAATCAAATCCAATCTTCACTTTTTAAATCAGCTGCAAGATCTTTACATAAAAATAGGAGCAAATCTTTTAAATCTTCCTAAAAAGTCTCTAAGATCTTTTTTAATGAAACAAATCAAATATGCACATGTTCCTAAAATATCATTGATTTGCTGCGTTTGTATGAGTACTAGAATATTCCATAATCTCTTATTTTTCAATTAAATCTTTAAGGAAATAAAATAGAAGCGCCTGCTGCATAACATGCCAAGATGTCAAGACATCTCGCTCAACATTTGTGTGATACACATGAGAACAAAACATGTCATAATAATTGGTCAAGATGTTGTGACATCTTGCTCAACATCAGCTCAGAACCATGTTTTAGCAAAATTCATGTTAAACTTATAACCATGGATTTAACACATCTATTATTCTATTTTATTTTATTTATTTAATAAAATTGAATAATTATTTTAAATTCATAAAATTATTCCCAATTATTCTATAATCTCTAATTACTCCTAACACCTCACCATATGATCACACACCTTCATTCCCCAACTTATCTAATTAACCGTAATGAGTAATTAAATAAACACCACAAAAATCATAATTAAATCAAATAAGTTAATTTCTACAAAACAAGGTGTTATATGTATACCCCCGTTCAAGCCCGTAGCATTTTTTCGGTACACTTGAGAAACTGATAAAAAAAGACTACTTTTGGAGCATGCTGAGTGGGCCTTAGCGTCGAGACCTCATTCCATACCATACACCTGGATTTAGCTTGCACCCCCTGGACTTCTTAATATTTTTTATTTTTTTTATTTTTTTAATTGTTTTGATTTGTTTTCACATTTCTTTACATGACAAAAATGAAAAAAATATTAGATATTGAAATTCTGGTATGACAGAACTCAAATGTCCTATGACATGTTGAGATATTTGAAATGACTTAAATATTATGGCAAGGTATAAACAATTAAAACTAGTACTGAAAAACATAAACAACGCACAAGAATTGTTAGCCCAGTTTGGAACAACCTTCCTACTTTGGGAGCATACCAAGCCATGATCAAGTCCACTATGATAATATCAATTTGAAGCTAAATTAGTCCCAAGTTTACAACTTCTAACTTAATCACTACCCGTGATATACTTATACTTAAGACTCACCTAGGCATGAGGCCCTCCTCAAATCCCCTTCAATCACAGACAGCGATTGGATATAAACAGGAAGACACACTTCCATGACGACAAAATAGAAGATACACGTCCATGACCATACCTAGCCAAGACTCTTGATTAAGAACAAAACTTGGAGTTGCTTAAAAGCTTCATCCAAGAACAATACTCAACTCATTACCTACAGGTTTCTGAGTGAGAACAGAACCTTGAAATCCAAGGAACACAATCCAATTCACATGTCAAGTGGATTACACATACCAACTCTCTTAGAGATTGGTTTACAGACTCAACCCTAATGATTACATCTTTCTAATTTACGGCTGGTACTTTTTCTAGGTTACAAACACTTTTATTTATAACCTTTTTCCCAACTGGATTTGGGCCTAAAAAACACAGCAAGGAGACTGCACAAAATCTACAAAAACTTCTCCAAGAAAATAGGTCTTTAATCAAAACTTTCCTAAAATGTCTCCATATTTAGAAACTTTTAATATCTAGAATACCAACATAAAATCTCTGATTTATCAATTTTGGATGCCACATAGGATTACTAAATATTCCCAGAATATTCAGTAATTAAATCACAACAACTGAATCCAAAGTGTTAGTTGTAGCAGACCTGATGTCATATACTTCTGGTTAGGACATCCTATTCGACATGTTCAAACAGCAAGTTTAAACAACTTCTAAACTACAAAACTGCAACAGACCAGATGTCCTGCTCTTCTAGTTAGGACATTGTGATCGGTAGAAATAGAACTGACTGTTTTAAAATGTTGGTTCGCGAAATGTCGCGGTAAGCAAGAGTCGCCACCGTCTTTTATGTTCTCCAACAAGGAAAGGACAAAAGCACAGCAAAATTCCTTTTCAAGATGTTTCTCGGTTCTGGAGGTAGATTATAGAAAGGGAAGGTGTTAGCACCCTTTCTATCTGTGGTTATCCACGGGCTCTTAGGTACTTGCTCACTATGTTTTCAAAAATGTTTTGCTTTTCTTGTGTTTGTGGGTTTTGAAAAAGTTTGTTTTGAAAACTTCAATTTAACTCTTGTATCAGTCCTCAAGAGTGTATGAAGTGTTTGTTTGAAAACTTTTGTTTGAAAAGTGTAAGTGCGAAAAGTTGTTTCGTTTTGAAAGAGCAAGTACCTGAGAACCTCTACCTACTCAAAAGAAATTAAGCTGTGTAAATGTCCTTTAGACAGTACTATCCCACTATTGAGAAGTAGGTAGCACTGTCGTTGGAGTTTTCGGGTCAATTCAATTATAGGGACATATGTGGTCACTAAAGCAATAGCAGGACGCCTTAGCGGTAACCCTAATGTCCTAGATCCTTTTTATCTGAGGCAACCGTTTCGAGGCAACTTGGATCTTTAGACAGGAGGGCGACCTCTAAAACACCCTATACTCAATGACCACGTCGAGGCAACCAAGTGAGGCGTACCCTAAGAGTGGCATGTGCGAGTGTGTCAGGATTCAGTTAAGTTATCTTTGCACATGTTATGGTGAGCTACGTTTTGATTTTAATTTAAGAGAAGTCTTGTCATGCATAGCCTAGTTAACATACATCTAACAGTTAATAGTTGTGCGGAAAGTAAATCTAAGCTATTACAAGGCGTCGGGTATTTACATCGCCAAAACAAACCCTTGAAAAGTAAATTGCGGAAAATTAAAGAAAACGATAAAAAGTCCTAATTAACGCTATTACATCCTCGGAGCAATTACATAAATATGATCCAAAAAAAAATAATATGCGCGAATAAAAATTGAGTCGGAGAAGTCCTTAGGGTTTTGACCCTTTTTGAGAAAGAAAGAAATTTGATTATTTTAAATTAAATTAAACCTAAAACTAATTAATTAATTAATTAAAATAAAAAAAAAGTATTTTTTAGTTTTTAATGAAAATAAAATAAAATAAAAAGATGATTAAAATTGTCAAAACCCTAATTCTATGTTAATTTTATTTATTGTGAAAACAGTCAAAATTAACCTAATTAACTAAATTAATTACATTAGGATTTATTTACAAAAATAATAAATTAAAGGTGAAATTAATAATAATAAAAATATTTTAGTTTTCTGATTTTATTATGAAAATAATTAATTTGGTTAATTAAATAATAATAATAATAATTAATGGTAAAATAATTAAATGGAAATTATAAAAGAAAAGAAAAAAAGAATGAATGAACCAGGGGGGGTGCTGGCCCAATTAGGAGGTACGTTTGGAATTTTAAAGCCCATTTGCACACAAGCCTGTTTGACTTTTGAGATCCTTCATGCGCATGGTTGACTGGGAGTATGGTGATCACTCCATCCTGGCCTTCAGATTTGCTTTGCAAGCCATTTGGCGCATGGATGATTGAGGCATATGGTGGACAACATTATGAAACCTGCATGTAATTATATGAAGAAAAATAGAAACAAGTGTTTTGGGGGACCTGGGATTCGAACCCAGGTCCCAACGCCTATTGGATGCTTGGCCAACCACTCCACCATCACGCTTTAGTCGTTATTAGCATAAGAGACAAATAATATATTGGGAAATAAATCATTAAGCTGTAAACAACATAAAAACGCGCGCTTATTTGAATTAACCACTCAGAGGTTAACACCTCATCATCTTCTTCGCTGTTCTGCAAAAAATAAACATTAGATAGCGGGGGTTTTTAACCCCCACTATTCATCTTGACGAAAAATAGCGACTAGCCCTGTGGTTGATATAAATGTTTCGCGAGGGTTGGTTTATGTTCGTCTGATTCTCACGATTTCAACCATATGCCTCAGGAGTTCTAATTTTGCCTGTATTGTAAAGCCCCAAATTCACAGCTCATGAACCCTAGGAATCGTCCATGGTAACTTTTGATTTATGGCGTTTTAATCCAATTCAGTTATACCATCAGCTTCATATGATTACTAGCAATGCAAAACAAACAAGAAATCATGTTAAATATGCATGAATCAAGCTGTATGATTCTGAAAATGAAAAGCAAACCGTGGTTCTGTAGGTATCGATTCTGTTAGCTTTAAGGCCTGAATTGGATTGCAAACTATCCATGGGACCTCCTGCAACGTACTAGAACCAATAAAACCTTTTGAATCACCCTCAAAAGCCAAAGTCAGTTTGCAATTTTATTGAGTTTTTTTCAATATGCTAGGGTCTGTTTCTGCAACTTTCTCACGTGTATGGCATCAGGGTTGGCTTGCATATTTATAGAGGAATGGAATTAGGTCAGAATCTTGCACAAAAATCCATTGAATTGATGATTGAATATTTGATTGAAAATCAAATCTTTTTGCATTTTCATGATTGAATAAAGTTTCCAATTTTGGAGATTTTGCATCTTTGACTTGGTGCACGAAATTGCCAGCCTATCTTGACCATATTTGCTTCACAAAAAGATTGAAAAACCAAATCTTTGTATTTTCCTACAATTTAAATTAATTAAATGAATTAATATCAATTAAAAATCCAATTAATTAATAAAAATAAGAAAATAAATTCAATTAAGCTTGATGGGTCGTGCATAGGTCATGGATGAAGTTTCAAGAAGAGATTTGAGGCCCATTAGCAAAAATAAGGTGTTTTGAGCAAAGTTGACTTTTGCAAATTCATAAAAATTTCCCAACTTCTCCAATGCATATCTTGCTCAATTTTGATCATATGAACATGTTCTTGGACATTTTGGAAAGGTCTTGAAGTCCTCTAACCAATTCCTTTGGCCCAATGTCATTTAGATTTACCAATATCAAGTTATGGCCTTTGACTTAAAGTGCATTTTTGTTGACTTTTGAATTTGACCTATAATGTAGAAATTGATAACTTCTTGTGAGAGCATTTCTTGAACTTGGAATGTGAAGATGGATTGTAGGAAATGTCATCCCCTTAAAAATGAGCATTGGATGGAATTTTTCTGATGAACCATGAAAAAGTTGTGCCCTGGTCAAGATACAGTTGACTTTTTTGCTGTTCAAAAATAGTAACTTTTTGCATCTTGATGATTTTTGAGCTACCCTTGTGGAATCATGATCAAGACTTGATCAAATGATGATTGTGAACTCAAAATAAGATGTTGACCAAAAATTCTGACTTTTGACTGCGAAATGATCATTTTGCCCTTGCAGTTGACTGTAGGTCAAATGGAGCTTTTGACTGTGCAAATTGGCACTGTGAGTCTTGAAACTTGGCATGTAGGTGCTTGGGAATGTATATGGACCTATGAGACTTGATTGAACCATTGAAAACTCCAAATTCCTTGAAAGAACCAAAACCCTAATTTCAACTGGCTTAGGAGGTGGTTTGATTGTATAACCCTTGAGTAATCTTGAACCATTTGAAGATGATTCTTGACAAACCTTGAAGAATATGGGAGGGCAAATTTTGGGGTACAACAGACATCATATTCGACATGTTAAATATGAAAGTTGAAACATCTTATTTAACATGTTGTTCCAAAGTTAGTTTTACCAAAATTCATGCCAACCATAATTTCAGAGAAATAACAATCTCCCCCTTTGGCAAAACCCTTGCACAAGGAAACATCATAATCATGTTTGAAAGTAAATCAAACACACACATCAAAGGCACAATAGTGAAAAACATATTTGCAAGGTTAAGAGCAGCAAAAAAAAGTCAGACACAATTATTAGTTAGTTAGTTAGTCTACTAACACATATGCAACAACTAATAGAGAACCTCAGTTCTCAACACCATGATGTCAAGACATCATGTCTGACATTTCTTCAGAGCACCCTAATCCAGAACAGCAGGGACTCCCCCTCAACACCTACTATCTCAACAGAGAATCATAAATTCTCCCCCTCAGTAGCAACCAACAATCAGTGGTTAGTGCATACACACACACACACACACACACACACACACACACACACACACATACACACACACTTCTCCCCATTTTTTAGCCATAATATGACAAAGATAAGCAACTAACCAAAAAAACAACCCTCAACCAGGAGCAACATCACCATCAACTTAATAGCCGCTGAGATAACTTATTTTAGAACAAAAAAATGCACCATAGCCAATTCTAGTTCCAAGACATCAAAACATCACATGTGTGATATTTCCCATCAACTAAAAATCTCCATGGAGTCCTTCCAAAAACTGTAGAGAAAAATAAATTCTCCCAGACACAAACAAGTAGCATCCTCCTAAGAAGCATGTGAGGACATGATTGAACCAACTAGATTCACATAGCTAGAACCATACATATCCAGCTACTAATGTCATAACATATTGTTTGACATAACAACCTCACCAGAGGTAAATACTCTTCACAAGCTTGATCAACACACAAGCTTCAAAAAATTTGCACCATTGCAGTCACAGTCCATAGACAAGTATTTCACCCCCTGACATGGATAAATAATGCTCCTGCTATATTAATAATTTGAGCACCAAATGAAGTCACATAAAGACTTCACATTCTCATGGTCGAGAGCTACCACTTCACACACATGATGAACCATAACCACACCCTTGTGAAAAAATCTGAACTAGATACTCCAGCTTCTGGTCTTCTGGATTCTTCAAGGACGTGTCTGATACATGGCCTTACAGAACCACACAAGACACACTTGATTTTGAATTTCTCACATATTCCAGAACTAAGGCTCTTAGCTTGCTTGCTTCAAAAGTTCCAGATTGCCATCATCTTTTACTTGTAGTAGAAGAGAAGAAAAAGAACACCTCCTCAAAAACATTATGATCAGATCACCTTATCTGACACAATTCCTCTGCCCTTACATTCACTAGTAGTTGCTGATACTAGTGAAGTCTTAAAAATTTAGTAGTCATGCATTTCCAGAACATACTGCTATAAACAAGATCATAATCTCCACATTCTAATCTACATCATCAAAAACGTCTCTTTTGACAATGATGCTTGAGAAACCAACTCCACATGCACAATCCCAAGCATCTTCCAAAGATAATACAACATAATGTTACAACATCATTTGGGACATCAACTTCTTATTACAGAACCCAATCAATATGGTTCTTAAAACAACATTCAAAATACTTATTATGCATAGAAATCCTTTAAGAAGCTCTCAATAGTACACATCCAGGGAAACTCATCCAGGTTTTTCCAAACACCTGAATGTTATGGAGAGAAATAAACTCTCACATACTCTCTAAAACACAATGTTCAGAATGCAGAATTGCATAACTCCTCAGACAAATACTTAGTCTCTCGTCAAAGTATTCACCATCAGTCTCATGCACAACCTCCTTAGAGGATAAACAAATACTCAACTCCCATCAAAGTATTTACCATTAGTCAGATTAGGCTACCTTCTCACACTAGATAGGAAATTTGGTCTGACATCCTTCTTCTGCATACGTCTGACATCAGCTTATTCATCTTCATGACAAAAAGTCATGACCTCCATTCAAATCACAAGACATTCCAGGTTAGGTCAGTGGCTTGACCTTATACTTCACTCTGGACAAAATAAACTTCCTTGGATGAAGAAGCAAAGATCTAAAACTATGTTCTAACATCAGTTCAGACATCATCCTGGAACCATACACAACTCTTATAACAAGAGGATCAGCCATCAAAAGTTGATCAACCTCCACGCCAATATCATCACTGTATGCCAACATGCACACCTTAAGAATCTTCTTATCATAAGCACAATATTCAGACCTCATGTCTGACTTTGAGGTGATAAATGCCATCATTTTGCACCTAAAGAGGAGATTCCCTCTAACAGGTATCTGGAGCAGACTTCAACAAACATGGTATTGGATGATCATTATACGCCATAAGTAGACTGTTCAGACTAAGTCTTCTTCCCACAAGGATGCCCTTCAATCCTTACAAAGATAAATGTTACATCATGTAAGGATACCATATGACTGAACTCCAGTAACATATCCTTGCTCCAGACACACATTTGAAATGCTCATCCTAGGTGATTTGGATGATACTTCAAAGTGCAGACATCTCCAATGCTCACAGCCCCTTGACAGACCCTTCTACACCAGCAAAACAAAAGTTCCATGTTCTCATAGACTTGATAAATGATATCAAGTTAGAATAAACAACCTATATTCTGTTTTTGGGAAACATCAGTCAAACACCTTGAGAAAAATAAATTCTCAATATACAGATGTCAAGAAATTATCTTTGACATCTCAAGAGTCTCCACCTCCATATTAGGGATTCTTCTTCATCAACTGCTATAAACATCTTGAAAATCATACATTCTCCTCCTCAATAGCAGCACAATATGTGGTTAGTGCACACCCATACAAAAGTCTCTCAATACAAACAAAATCTACTCTAAGGCCACAAACAAGATTCTATAAATCTGGATCCTTTGATCATAAGGGTCCATCAGATGTCAGAGAGAATATCCTTCACATATGAACTTGACCTTCATATATATAGACAACTGGCTGAGATGATATTTTTCTCTAGGGAACTTAAGCTCAACCTCTGCACTTCCTACTTTCTTGACTCTGAACAAGAAGTAGACAATTGGTTGACCATTAATCAACCCACCAATCTAAGATGTGTTTTCTGGATAAACCATCTTAGATGCACAACATAAATACCTCTTCTTCCAAATCAGGAGTAGGTTTCAAACATATGTGATCATCAAACATTTGTCTGGAACCCAGAGCATCTGTTATGCAGTAGGAATCCGCACGCCTACTGACACAATATCCCAACATCTGGTAGGACATCAGTTCCCTTCTACTGAAACACAAACCCGAGCTTGGTTCTGAAGCCATTACTACTTCACGAAAATCAAAACATCCCTTGATAACCTTCAAGGTCTTCAAAAATAATCCAGGATCCTGCTATACCAACAACAACAAGACTCAGAGACACTTTCCTAATTAGGTCAAGAATTAGGAAGACTCTTTTAGAAACCAAAATGAATTGATTTATCCTTTTATCAACCATACACTAAAGTTCCTTTATGAGTGAACTTGAGAAATAAACTTGAGTATCATTGGAAACTTTATATGGTTGATTGATACAGTCTTGCATATATCTCATCATCGTGGGATAAACCTGCTAAGGATACCAAACCCTAATTCCCTTCCAGGAAGCAACCATATGTGAGGGGTGCTAATACATTCCCCTTGCATAACTGACTTTCTTACCATTTCTTTTGGTTTCGAGACCATATGATTATTCCTTCTGGATTTTATCGATGTTTTCCCTTCCCTTTGGGATAAATAAAGTCTGATGGCAACTCTTTGTTTTCCGCGGTTTGACAACAAGCTATTTTGACTGATTGAGATCATTTATTTTGATTGTCGTTGGTTGACATGTTATTTTGATTGATTGAGATCATTTATTTTTGCTGAGATTGTAATCCCTTGTGTTGAAGCAGTATGTTGCTTGATAGAACAAGGGTGGGTCGACTTAGTCTGTGTCGAAGTGTTTTGTATTGTTTGTAGAGTTATATAGTATGTCAAAGTGTTGAAGTAGTCTGCTTGACATAGGATTTTGACTTAGGTATAAATTGTATTTTGGGGTTTTTATATTTGTGGGATTTGTCTTAGGGAACAAGAAAACTCATTATAAATAGGGAGTAACCCCTATTTTGTAAACACCGAGTATTCATAGAATTTGCAGTTACAAGTGAATAGGATTTTCCATAATTTATGGGCAGAGAAAACTCTGCAGAAAATCATCATCTTTTTCCCCAATTTTGTCAAACCCTAAGTTGTTCTTTTATTGTTATTATATATTGATAACAACATTGTTCACCAAGATTGATAGAAATTCTCCACAAGTTTTGGTGAATTTCCAATATCTAGTATCAAGAGCTCCAGATGAGCGATTCAAGGGAATGAATCACCCAAACGGGCATTTTCTAACAAGTCTTCCAATTCTGATTGTTGATAAATATGAGAATTGGTGCAAGCATATGAAGACTGTGTTATGTTGTCAAGATCTTTAAGATCTTGTGAAAGATGGATTTTAAACGCTTGAAGAAGATGAAACAGAAGTAGAAGAGGAAGCACACAAAGAGTTGAAGAAGAAGAACTATAAAGCTCTCTTTATAATTCATCAATGTCAGAGTCCAAACAATTTCAAAAAGGTGAGTGATGTAGAATCTTATAAAGAATCTTGGGAAATTATGGGAAAGTCTTTTGGAGGTGTAGAAAAGGTAAAAGAGGTGAGGTTACAAACTCACAAAAGAACATATAAATTTCTTTAGATGGAAGAAAGTGAAAGCATAACTAATTTCTGCACTATGGTCACAAAACTGGTGAATCAAATCAAGGTATATGGAGAAGTGTTGACAACAAGATCAGTTGTTGCAAAGATCTTGAGGTCATTGGCTCTAAAGTTTAACCACATGGTGGTAGCCATAGAAGAGTCAAAGAATTTGTCGATATTGACAAAATAAGAGCTTCAAGTGATACTTGAATCTCATGAACAAGGAATGGTTGAAAGAGTTGCAAGCAAGTCGAAGACTGATGTGGCTTTGCAAGCACAATCATCAAAAGAAAAGAAAGACAAAAGAAAGTGGTTCTACAACAGAGGTAGAGGAAGCTACAACAATTCGACTGGTAGAAGAAACCAGCATGAAAGAATTGTGTCGAATCAGAGAATATCCCCATAACAAGGCAACCAAAGAGATGGTGTTGTAGGTAAAGGAAGAGGTGAGGGTCGAAAGCCTGACAAGAGTCACATTCAGTGCTTCAATTTCCATAAGTATGGTCTCTACACTATTGATTGTCTAGAAAAATAAAAGAATCAAGAAAGTGATGCAAAATATGAAGAAGAAGAAGAAGAAGAGATGATGTTGATGGTCATAACTTGAGATTAAGAGAGATTCAAGGACCAATGATACTTAAACTCAGGATGCTCATCACACATGTCTGGAAGGAAAGATTGGTTTGTCAACATAAATCCCTCGATGAAGAACATGATGAAATTTGCAAATGACAATACCCTAGCAGTTGAAGCTTTATTGATGTTCTGATTATGAGGAAAGATGGCAAAAGGTTAATAATTTCCAATGTATTGTATATGCCATGCATGAAAAGTAATTTGTTGAGTATATTTCAGTTAGTCGAAAAGAACTACAAAGTATCTATTAAAGACAAGTTGATGAGAGTTTTTGACTCAAGAGGAAGGTTAATCTTGAAGGCTCATATGTCTCATAATAGAACCTTTAAGATTGAACTTAATATGATGGAGCACAAGTGCCTTACAACTGTAGCTAGAAGGGATGAATGGATATCTCACTGTCGACTAGGCCATCTCAACTTCAAAGACATCAAATATTTGAAAAGAAGAAATATGGTTTTAGGATTGCCAGAAATTGACATTCTAAATGAGGTGTATGAGGAATGTGTGCAGGAAAAGCAGCACAAGAATAATTTTAGCAAGGATATAGGAAGCAAATCAAAGGCTATTCTTGAAATCATATACTCTTATGTACGTGGTTCTATCCAGGTGGATTCGAATGGAGGTAACAAATACTTTGTTACATTTATAAATGATTTTAGTAGAAAACTATGGACTTACCTGATCAAGAATAAAAGTGAAGTGACCGAAATATTTGTCAAGCTTAAATCTATGGTCAAAAGGCAAAGTGATCAAAAACTTAAGATTCTGAGGACTGATGGTGGTGGAGAATATGTGTCAAAACTTTGACATGTTATGTGAGAAAGAAGGGATTATTCATGAGGTGGTGCCATCCTAATCTCCACATCATAATGGAATTGTAGAAAGGAAGAAACGAACCATCATGAATATGGTGAGAAGTATGTTGAGAGGCAAGTATTTACCTAAAGAGTTTTGGGATGAAGTTACGTTAACTGATACATACATCCTGAGCTGATGTCCGACGAAGAAGCTATAAGGAATCACACCAGAAGAATGTTGGTCTGGTGCCAAGCCTAACTTTAGTCATTTGAAGGTATTTGGACCTATAGTCCATAAACACGTGCCAGATCAATTGAGAAGAAAACTTGATGACAAGTCGAGTCAAATGATCCTAATAAGATATCATTCGACTAGACGTTACAAGTTGTTCGACCTAGTAAATAAGCAAGTAGTGATCAATATGGACGTGATCATATATGAGCTTAAGGAATGAGATTGGACAGAAAATGTCAAGAAAGATTTAGTGAGAATGTTGTACCCCAAAATTTGCCCTCCCATATTCTCCAATAAACTGCCAAGCCAAGCTACAAAATTCCCCAAGAGTTGCACAATGCAAAGGCCTCCATACAGTCAAAACTAGGGTTTGTGTGTTGATCAAGAAAAGGAAGTGTTCAAAGGCTCAATCAAGTCTCATATGCTTACAAACAGGGTCAAGCATCCTCATATCAAGTTTCAAGGCATTCAGCTCAAGATTGCACAGTCAAAACCCTAAATTGCACTACAGTCAACTGTAGGGGCAAAATGGTCATTTGACAGTCAAAAGTTCAAATTTTTGGTCAACATATCATTTTGAAGCCACAAACATCATTTGATCAATGCTTGATCATGATTCTCAAAGTTTGGCTCAGAAATCATCAAAGATGCAAAAGTTGCTATATTTGGACAGCTGAAAAAGTCAACTGAAATTGACCAGGGCATAACTTTCACATGGATTATCAGAAAAATTCCATCCAAAGCTCATTTTGAAGAGAAAGACATTTCCTACCACTCATCTTCATACTTCAAGTCCAAGAAATGCTCTCACAAAAAGTTATCAATTTCAACATTACAGGTCATTTTCAAAAGTCAACAAAAAGGGACTTTAAGTCAAAGGCCATAACTTGAGATTGGTAAATCAAAATGATATGGGACCAAAGGCATTGGTTAAAGGACTCAAAGACCTTTCCAAAATGTCCAAGAACATGTGAAAAGCTTAAAAATTGAGCAAGTTATGCCTTGTAGAAGTTGGTAAATTTTGGTGAAATGGCAAAAGTCAACTATCCTTGAAAATCCAATTTTTGACAAAAGGGCCCCATTTTTTCCACTTGGTTCATCCTTGTCATGCCACACACGTGTCTCATGTTTAATTTCAAGACCAAATATTGATTTTTTTATTTTATTTAATTTTTGATGATTTAATTCATTTTAATTCTTTGAAAATTCAAATAAAATTTAAAAACCAATGGAATAGTGTAAAATGAACTTGGACAATTTCTATGTATCATGAACCTACTCAAGAAATCAGGCTAGGGTTCATTTGCACACTAGGTCTAGGTTTTGGCTAAAAAGGAGGAAAAATGGTTAAGAGTGAAAACCCTAAGACTTGTTCTTTCCTAAGCTTGAATCTAGGTCAAAAAACAAACCAATTCCATTCCATGATGATCACTGAGTCCAACCCTAACTAGAACATAGCAAAAGACTCGCTCAAAAGCCATTGGACAATTTGAAATTTTGGCCATATAATGCAAAACTGAAATCACTACTAGGGGACTTTTCAAGGCTTGATTCATATACCATTAGCATCCTGAGATAATTCTGAACGCATTCCACTTCCTAACATCAATCAAAACACCCTGAAACGGTATCTACAAGTAAAACTGTGAAGCAAAAAATCTCAAATTGCATAGCATAATTTGAGCATTCTCTTTCATTTTTATTTATGTATTCATGATCACAATGAAGTTTCTGAGCTAACCATGGTGTTTAATTTCATTTTTGTTGATCACACGAGATTCTACCATTTTCGAATATTAGGGTTACAGTTTTTTTAATTTAGGGGTTTTCAGTCCAGGAACAATTAGCCCATGAAAGTCACACCATTGCATTCCTGGCATCTGGACGAAGAGAATGAGATGCTCGCGCCTAATTTCTGATCACCGCAGCCCTATTCGTTATTTCTCCATAGCCACCCTAACCCCACGGTTGCAAAACCGTTGCTCATTTGTTTTGTTTTACAGGGCATGTGAAGAAGAAGGCGTCGTGGCAGCCAATGATACGTTCATTCAAATTCGCGCGCGTGGAATCATTAATGTCTTGATTATTCCTTTTATTATTTATTAACTATACTATGTTAAATGACTTCAAAGTGGCTCAGTGGCAACGCGTTAGGCACATGACATCAAAGACCTGGGTTCAAACCCCAGGTCTCACACATTTCTCATATTATTTTTTCACTTGAATTCCCATGCAGCATAACATTGAAGACTCACCATGCACTTCAAAAGCAGCTCATCCACGTGTCCCAGAGCACTCACATCAATGGCATGGATCTGAGGAACACTATAAGCCCCAGTCAAAGCATCACACTGGATCAAAAAAGTCAACAAATTCTCACAAATAATTGGGCCAGGCTTTTCAAATCCACACCCCTCTGGTTTGCTTTATTCATTTTTATTTTTATTCTTTCTTTAATTTTTTCCTTTTATTTCTTTTTGCTATTTATTTAATTCATTATTTTTTTTTAACAAAATACAAAAACATCACAAAAATCAGAAAATATAAAAAATATGATATTTATTTTATTATGATTATTTTCTAAATAATAACATGTAAAATGTTTAGTTTTAATTAAGTTTTCAACTTTAATTCCTTTTAATAAAAATCAAAAACAAAAACATAGAATTAGGTTAATGACTTTTTCCTTTTAACTTTCCTTGTTTTTTGCCATAGTATTAGTGTTTTTTCATAATTAAGCTAGGGTTGCATTTTAGGTTAGATTTTAATTCTTTTAATAACTAAAATCCAAAAAAATAGAGTTTAGGTTTAATAACTTTTTATTTTCTTTTTTTTTAATAATAATATTATTTATTTATTTAATGCACATAAATTAATTTAGAATTAAATTAGGTTAAAAGTCAATATTTTCATAATAAATTTAAAAGACATTAGAACTAGGATTTTAATTTTAATTAACTTTTCTTTTTTTTTTTCTTTTAAAATCTAAAAAACACAAAAACACCATTTTTCATTTAATTTTAATTTTAGATAACTTAATTATTTTAATTCTTTTAAAGGGTCCAACGCCCTCGCATTTGATTATTTTTCTTTTTTCGCGCGTTTCATTTATTTCTTTTGTAAATAATTATGTATATGTACCAAAGCCATGTAATAGCTATTAGGCATTTCTTTTCTGCAATTTATTTTAAAATGGGTCTGGATTAATTTGGCGTTGTAGACCCTCGCCTTTGTAATAGCGTAGGACTTTTATCTTTTCCGCACTTTAAATTCCCGCACTTTTAACTGTTAAACAATAACATGAAAGAATGAATGCCCAAAAATAAAATCGAATCGTTAGATCACCAATGCATGACAAGACAAACAATAAACTGAAAATGACACACGAATCGCACACACCACCCCTAGGGTACGCCTCACTGTTGCCTTTCGAAAGGTGGTCGTCGAGTATAGGACGTTTTAGTAAGTCCTTATGTCCATAACATGATCCAGTTGCCTCGAAACGGTTGCCTCGGAAAATAAAGGATCAATGGCATAAGGGTAGCTTCTAAGGTGTCCTACTGTTGCTCTGGTGACCACCACGTCCCTAAAACTCGAATTGACCCGAACACCTCCAACGGTGGTGCTACCTACCTCTCAATGGTGGGATGGCACTACTTTAAAGGACATCTACACAGACGAATTCCTTAGGGTAGGTAGGTTCTCAAGGATACTTGCTCTAATTTCAAACAAAACAAAAACTCTTTTCACACCAACACACTTTCAAAAACTTTCAAAACAAACTTTTCAAACACTCTGACGTACGAGTTGAACTGAAACTTTTCAAAGAATATTTTTGAAACCCACATTGAAAAGCAAACAAACATTTTGAAAACACATTGAGCAAGTACCTAAGAGCCCATGGATAACCATGGATAGAAAGGGTGCTAACACCTTCCCTTTCTATAACCTACCTCCCGAACCGAGAGTAATCTCTTTAAGGAATTTTTCTGTGCTTTTGTCCTTTCCTATTGGAGAAAATAAAAGACGGTGGCGACTCTTGCTTCCGCGACATTTCGCGAACCAGCCTTAAAACAGTCAGTTCCAGATCCACCGATCACAGAGAATCTTATGTGATGAACCAGCTACTGAAGTTGAAAGAGAAGAAGTTCGACAAGAAGAAGTGAGAGGTGATGGAGGCCCTAGCAGACCTCGAAGAACTAGACACATTCCTGCAAGGTTGCAAGATTGTGCGATTACAATAGATGATGTGGTCGATAATGAAGGTTAGATGGTACATTATACTTTCTATCCAGATGTCGAACCAGTCAATGCAGTTGAAGCAATGAAAGAATTTGAAGTGGTTAAAAGAAATTAATGAGGAATTGAAGTCTAACGAAGTGAGAAACACTTGGTCACTTGTCGAATTGTCTCAAGGCAAGAAGGCAATTGATGTCAAGTGGGTATACAAGGTGAAGTTAAATTCCAAAGGGGAAGTAACTCAACACAAGGAAAGACTTTTGGCAAATGGATTTATTTAGAAATAAGCAATCGACTTCGATAAAGTTTTAGCACATGTTGCTAGGATCAAAATAATTAGGTTGACAGTTGGTCTAGCAGAAATGAAAAGTTGGCACATATGTCAGGTGGATGTAAAATGTGCATTCCCAAAAAAATAGCCCCTTAGACGAAGAAGTTTATGTTGAAAAACCAATTGGGTTTGTGAAGCACGGCGATGAAAGAAAGGTTGGAATAAGAAGATTTGACTTAAACAAGCTCCAAGAGCTTGGAATAAGAAGATTGGCAGTTTCCAAAGGGAGAAGAAATTTATGAAGTGCACAACTGAGCATGAAGTATATGTAAGAAGAATCAAGAGTGAATTGCTTATACTATGTCACTATGTGGATGACTTGTTAATAACACGTGGCTGCAGGAAAGAGATCGAAGACTTCAAATGTGGTATTGACATGGAATTCAAAATGTATGATATGGGTGACATTTCATACATCCTTGGCATTGAATTCTACAAGAGTAGTAGATGATTGATGATGCATCAAAGAAGATATACAATTGAAATTCTCAAAATATTTGAGATGGAAGAATGTAACTTGACTTTGACACCTGTTGATCCAAGATTGCAATTGCCGAAAGACTCAGATGAAGATGATATTGACCCAATCCAGTACAAAAGACTTATTGGATCATCAAGGTACCTTTATCACACAAGGCTTGCCTTAGCATACAATGTAGGTATGGTGAGTAGATTCATGTAGAAGCCAAAGGTATCACACCTAGCAGCGATGAAGAGGATACTAAGGCATATGAAAGGAACTCCCGGCTATGGAATTATGTTTTCTGCAACTGATAAAGGAAAATAATGTAAGTTAGTGGAATACACCAACTCAAGTTGGTGTAGTGATGTTAAGGATAGAAAATCCACAGCCAGCTATGTGTTTATGTTAGGTGGTGCACTAATTGCTTGGACTTCGAGAAAAGAACCAGTAATGGAACTATCATTGTTGAAGCAGAGTATATAGTTGTTTCTCTTTGTGCATGTCAAGTAACATGGATTGTGAATTTGGTCGAAGATGTTTTAGGGGGAAATTATTGAACAATTACCATGAAGATCGACAACGTGTCAGCTATCAATTTGGAGAATAATCTGATAGCACATGGTCGAAGCAAGCACATTAAAATGAGATTTCATTATCTTTGAGAGCAGGTAGCTAAAGGGAAGCTGAATTTTGAACACTGCAGAACTAAGAATCAGATAGGAAGTGCATGTCAAAATATTTAGAAGACTAAGATCTATGATGAATGTAGATAGCTTATACACAATGAATTAGGTGGTGTGTTGAGATTGTAATCTCTTGTGTTGAAGTAGTTGTTACTCGACAAAACAAGGGTGTGTCGACTTAGTCTGTGTTCAAGTGTGTCTAATTGTTTGTAGAGTTGTATAGTATGTCAAACCGTCAAAGCAATTTGCTTAATATAGGATTTCGACTTAGGTCTAAATTGTATTTTGGGCTTTTTGTATTTGAGGGCTTTGATTTAGGGAGCAAGCGATCATTATAAATAGGGAGTAATATTGAGTATTCATAAAATTTACAGTTGAAAGTGAATAAAATTTTCCACAGTTTGTGGGCAGAGAGAAGCTCTGCAAAAAATCAGCATCGTCTTCCTCAATTTTATCAAACCCTAACTCGTTCTTTCATTGTTATTGTGTATTGATAAGAATCTTACTCATCGAAATTGATAGAAATTCTCCACAAATTTGATAATAATTAGTTGAAAAATTATTTTAATTAATTAAAATAATTTATTTTGATTATCCTTGTTTTTTCCCTAAAAACATCTTAATGTCATTTCAATGAAAATTTAACGTGTTTGAACATTTTAACAAATTTACTATTATAGTTGGAGTTTTCACATCTCTCGCAATGTTAAATTAAACCAAGTGTAAGTAGCAATTATCTCTATATTATAGCATATTTTAAAAAGATTAAGCCACCAATTTCTTCTAATGACTTTTTATATCTATTAGTTATTCTAAAAGTCAAATTTATCTCACTTTAATTTTAATCTTTTTTTACTGTTTTTTTTATGATTAGTGTTTGATCTATTAGACTTACTTATCTGGTTCAAAAGTCACATCTCATATTAAGTAGTTTCAATCTCTTTCTGATAATAATATTTGATATGTTAAATCGATTAATTCGATTTAAGAATCACAATTCTAACTTCAAACAATTTCAATTCCTTCCACAAGATTTTCTTATGTCTGTATTTTCTGTCTTTCATATGTTTCTAAATTTTTACACTCTAAATTTTAATCCACTGATACTTGTTCTCATTTAGGTTCTTAATTCTTAATCCATGGCTTTAGGTGCCATCATTACCCCATGGCTATTAAATAATGAGCTTGAAGAGAGGTGTTGCTTAACCTTCACAAGTACAAAATGGATTGATGGTTTAACAGAAGCTTGCATATATAAACTTAGTAGTAAATTATAAAATACTCCAATACAGCTATGTGAAAATGAGCAGCTAAATTAGATAAATCTACTATTCATGAATGATGAAAATAAAGTATTAACCAGAAAAACACAACTCATTATTATTAAATAGTAAATGCTTCCACACACAACACATGCTTGTATTATTGTAAAATCATCATTGTTCATTGATGAAAACAGCTATGCGTTTAATCAAACTCTTAGCTTTATCACAATCTGGGTTGAAAATATGAAACACATGATCCTCCTCTTGAGTCTCATAAAACTCAGCACTTCCTTTCCAACTACTATTAACCAATTTCTTATGATAAAGTTTCCCTCTTTCCTTCAATATATCTTTCTCAGCAACAGTAACAAGCACTTTTTCAACGCACAATCCTTCAATACCAGGAGCTTCTTCCACAAACGGATTAATCAAAGGATCATCATTTCCTTTATCAGAAGGACAAACGAATTCCCACCATTTATCAACCATTTTCTTCCTTTCATAATCACTTATCTCTATACCAATCGGTTCCTTCCCCCAGAAGTAAGGATTCACCATAATAAGACCCAAAATCTTGAAATTTATGAAATTATGATCCTTTAAACACATGTAGTGTCCTATGTTTGCACCAGCACTGTCACCTGCTAAGAAAACTCTATCAAAGTCAACTTTTTCTTTGATCCAGTTTTCTTTCATTTGGCCGTCGAAGCCTTCGCCGTCTTCGACGGCGTGTGAAGCAACCCATTGAAGTGCTTCCCAAGAATCATTGTACGCGGTTGGAAGTGGATGTTCCGGTGCTAGCCGGTAATTAACAGAGATGGCGATGATGTTTGCTTCGGCTACAAGGTTGTTGAGGGAGTTATGGTAAAGAGGGTCAGAAGATGAAGATATGCAATAGGCACCACCATGGAAGTAGAGAATTAAAGGAAGTTTTGCTGAAGTTTTGGTGGGTGAGTAGAGTCTTGCTGTGACACCGGTTTTTGGGAGGATTGTAATGTCTTTGGAGATGACGTTTGTTTGAGGATCGATGCCGGGAGGAACAACATGAATGCCAGCTAGTCTCTCGACGGTACCGTTTGTGTGGACACGAAGGTAAGGAGGAACGTCGATGGAGATTTGTGGATCCATTTTTGGAGAGAAGAGAAAGATTGGGAGTGAAATTGCGTGTTGAAGTTGAAGATGATGCTATTATTTATGGACTTGTTTTGTCTTTGTTAGGTGGCAACAATTTTCAATGGATGTGGAACCCATCTGAATTCACTTTGTTAGGTAGTGGAAACGAGTAGTTCAAAGTTGTGCACGATTGAGAATATGATAGTAAAAGCAGAAGAGGTTCGTTTTATCAACATTAATGGAATAGATTATGATTTGTTTGTTACCACAATAAGAACATGTTCATTTTTCTATCCTTATTATAAAATTGAATTTTCTTTTTCATTTTAAATTGATTATAAAGTTTTGTTTAATTTGACTTATTATTTCAAAATTCTCTTTAAGTCGTTGTTTAGTTACTTTTCTTTGGGCTTTGACCCTCCTTTTCATTAAAAAAAAAGTTAAGTCAAATCATCATTTTAAATAGGTTTTGATTAAAAAAAATACTTATCTATTTATAAAAATAAATATACCTAACCTTTTAAAAATAAGTGAAATAAGTTTAATTAAATACTGACAATTATTTTTTTGAATGGTTTTCTTTAAGTCTCTTCCTACAAGATGAATCTTGTGTCATTGTGATATGTTCCAGACAAATTTATACCTTAGATGCAATCAAGACGTTGAGACGACTCTACACTATCTGTGACACTGTGAATTTATTATTCGCTTTTTGAAACTTATTAGCTTCTTGGACCAACTATTCTTCTAAGGTGATAGTTTATATTGATTAGACATGACATTGATGGTGAGTCTATCTTTTTGCCTACTTTTTGGTGGTTGTGGCGCGTTAGGAATAAACCTTGTCTTGAAAATGAAGTGATATCTTTCTATATTTGAAACTCGTCATATTAAGGTGTGCTAATTTGTTAGCTAAATGTTTTCTCAAGCATAATATGCCCCATCCAACGAGAATGATCATGTGGAATGCACACAAATGTAGTAATATGATTTTAAATATTTGTGGCAGTAGCCTCAGTAATCACAATGTCTCAGATTTTGGTGGACTGATTTGAAGTGTTGATGGTGTTTAGGTTCACATTTGTAAGGATAATATTGGTTATTTCAACATCTTTCATGTTGAGCTTATGTCGATATATCATGGTTTGAGTATGGTATGAGAACCTGGCATCAAAGACCTAATTTATTATTCTGACTCTAACTCTGCTATCAAAGTTATCTTAGAGTCTGGTAATGTTTGACATCACTATGTCTCAATTTCTTCACAATATTGAAGAGTTTCTCTCTAGGGAATGACGATCTTAAATATTTCATAATCTTAGTGAGTGGAATGTTTGTGTTGATCTTTTACAAAGTCTCATGTTAGAATCATCACACTCCTGTTAGCCAGCTGATTCTAATAGAATTTTATTTTCTAGATAATTTCTTGTTTTTTCTTCTTTTCTTTTTTCCACCTATACCAAAAAAAATAATACTGACCTGATTACACACATGGCCATGAATCTTAATTTTTTTTAAGAGGATGGGTTGTTATGCACTCAATGTGTCACCAGATTGTACAATTAAATGTCACGAAGACATAAAAAAAAGGAATTTTCATATTATGAGGTTAGAATCTAAAAAAAAAAGAAATACATGATAAAGTAGAACTCATTCGTATGACATGAGAAAAAAATCATTTAATCCTTTAATCAATATGAGAGAATGTAGTGAGAAATATATGATAATATCTTTTTAAAATTTCTATCTAAAATATAATAAATCGTGAAAATAATTATTTCATCTATGTGTTTTTTGTTTACAAAATTAACGAAAAGAAAGTACAAAAAAGAAAACAAATAAGACTAACTACAAGGGTAGGACATTCTGAAAAATGTCAAATGAAAGAATGAGGTAAGATCCGGTGGACGAGAGACATGAAACCAAAGGTCCTGATTATTGTGGATTAAAACCAAAAATAAGAATAGAAAAGGTTCATGGTTTCTTAAGATATGCTAGTTGAATTTATAATAGTGTGAGGGTGGTTGAGTGTGTTTCATTGAATACAATTGAATCCAATCATAATAAAAGTTCACTTGAATTGAATTGAACTGTTTCAATTTATAATAAAAGTTCATCTCTGTTTTCTAAAACAATTGAGGAAGAAGTGCTGGAACATGTACAAGGAAAGTTGGTGAATTAATGATGAAAAATGATTAATTAGAGAGGATGAAGTTAGATAGAATTTTGGAGATTATGAGAGAGAAAGTGAGAAAGAGTATTTGAGGAGAAATGTTTGATTTTGGTATTAACAACTAACAAAATATTACAAGAGGTATTTATAAGCAATACTAAAATCAAGTTGGAACCAAAACCGACTAAAAAAACTAAAAAAACTTAAAAATCAACTCAAGAAATCAATTTCCATATATGAGAAATCGACTTCCCCTTGGAAACCTCCAAATAACAAAAAACTGTAAAGTCCAAAACCAGTTGTGGAAATCTACTTCCATATATGAGGAAATCGATTTCCTCTTTGCAAAAACACTTTTTCCAGCTTCCAGAACAACTTATTTGATAAGTTGTTTTCAACTAAACGCTTTCTGAAGCTTCCACAGTGAATTTGAATTATTTTAAACTTCCAACACATCATCTTAATTCAAATGCTCTAAGTTTTTCATATCCAAATTCACCACAATCTTCTTGAACACCATATTTGTTACACCTTTCATTAACAAATCCACAAGTTGTTCTTCACTTTGACAATATCCTAACTGTTGGATTAAAATATCCAACGTCAACCTTAGGGATTCGAAGGGCTTAACATCCCACCCATGGGCGCTTAGTAAACTAGGTGCAGCCCCTGAAAATGCTCGTACTATATGGAAATAAAGTTGCACCTTGTCTACAAGCAATTGCTTTTAGCTCAGTGGTAAGCGCTTGATCCTACAAGAGGTATCAGAGCGCCTGGTTCTGAGTTCATACACTTAACCGTGTCAGTACAAGATCTAAGCTTTAGAAAAACACTATGGTGGGACCAAGCCAAAACATCAAGAATGACTATCACGATGACAAGGACAGAATCAGCGGTAAACCTCTAGTCTTTGATGGAGAAAATTTTGACTACTGGAAAGACAGAATTGAGAGCTTCTTTCTGGCTCATGATGCTGACTTATGGGATATGGTAATTGATGGATACATGCATCCAGTGGATGAAATTGGTCAGAAGATAGATAGAAAAAGAATGTCTGACCAATAAAAACGTGATTTCAGAAACCATCATAAGGCCAAAACAATTCTTCTCAGTGCCATCTCATACTTAGAGTATGAGAAGATCTCAAACAGAGAGACAGCCAAAAACATGTTTGACTCTCTGAGAATGACACATGAAGGAAACATACAAGTTAAAGAAACCAAGGCCCTTGTGCTCATTCAGAAATACGAAGCTTTCAAGATGGAAGACAGTGAATCCATAGAAGTGATGTTCTCAAGATTCCATATTCTAGTTGTTGGGCTGAGAGTTCTTGACAAAGGGTATTCTACTGCTGATCACGTAAAAAGATCATCAGAAGTTTACCAAAGCAATGGAGGCCAATGGTTACTGCTCTTAAGCTGGCTAAAGATCTCAACAAGATATCTCTAGAGGAACTTGTTAGCTCCCTCAGAAGCCATGAGATAGAGCTAGAAGATGATGAGCCTCAGAAGCAAGGTAAGCCTTTAGCATTAAAATCTAACAAAAAAATTGATTCTAAGGTTTTGCAGGCTATGGAAGAAACCTCTGATGGATCCTCATCAGAAGAAGACGAACGGTCTCTTCTCTCTATAAGGGTCAATCAGTTGTGGAAGCAGAGGCAAAGAAAATTCAGAAACTCCAGAAGATCGGGGAATCAGAATGAATCCTCCTCCGGATACAGAAAGTTTAAGCTCTCCTCTAGACACAAAAGGTCTGAAGTTTCGTCTGGTCACAAAAAGTCAAACAAAAGAGACATCATCTGCTATGAGTGCAATGAATAGGGGAACTACAAAAGTGATTGTCCAAGGCTTTAGAAGGAGAATCCCAAAAAGAAGTTCTTCAAGGAGAAGAAGAAAAGTCTCATGGGAACATGGGATGATTCAGATACTTCTGACGCAGATTCAAAATCAGATGATGAAAGAGCCAACATTGCTCTTATGGCAAATGTGACAGAAGACAGCGAAGCATCTCAGTCAGACTCAGAATCAGACACGGAAGAGGTGTTTCCTGATTTTACTTTTAATTTTACTAAAGCTGAACTAGCAGAAAGTCTGAATGAGATTCTGGAAAGATATCAGCAGATCAGAGTCAAATTTAAGAACCTGAAAAAGGATCTTGTCTCTGACTCTGAAGAAACTGTGAGTCTTAGATTAGAAAATTCTGAGTTAAAAGAAAAGATTTCAAAATTAGAAAATGATTTACAAAACTCTCAGAAAGAAATAATCTCAGAGGTTCCCAGTAATGCTGATAAGATCATAAAAGAATATGATCACAGCTTTCAGAAGTTTCTGGCTAAAAACATAGATAGAAGCAAGATAGTTTCAATGATCTATGGAGTTAGCAGAAATGACAGAAAAGGAATAGGATACTAAGGTAAGGTATCTCCACCTAAGAAAGTCATGGACCTAGTAATTAAACGCACACCACTAAAATCTCACTTCACCTATGGGCACACACATGATCTGAAATACACTAGCAATGATTATTCAGCCAAACCAAAATTCAAACAGAATTTTAGTAAAACTAACAAACCAGGACCCAAAAAGATATGGGTACCTAAGGACAAAATTATATATGTAGCAGATATCTTTATCAGCAAGGCTAAAACACCAGTCATGGTACTTGGACTCTGGATGCTCTCGACACATGACAGGAAGAAAGCATATGTTCCAAATTCTGGAACTTAAACCTGGAGGCTACGTGGGTTTTGGAGGAAACCAAAGAGGGAAGATCATTGGCTCTGGAACAGTAGGTAATGGTAAACTTCCTTCTATTAATAATGTGATGTTAGTTAATGGATTGATGCATAACCTGTTATCCATAAGTCAATTAAGTGATAACGGTTATGATATAATCTTTAATCAAAATTCATGCAAAGCTGTTAGTCAGAAAGATGGAACTATCCTGTTTAATGGAAAGAGGAAAAACAACATTTATAAGATAAAACTTTCTGAACTAAAGAGTCGGAATGTAAAATGTCTTCTTTCTGTTAACAACGAGCAATGGGTCTGGCACAGAAGATTGGGGCATGTTAGTATGAGAATAATATCTCAGATTAACAAACTCAATCTGGTCAGAGGACTTTCTAATCTGAAGTTCAGCTCAGATGCTCTGTGTGAAGCATGTCAGAAAGGCAAATTTTCAAAACCTACTTTTAAAGCTAAAAATGTTGTTTCCACCTCTAGGCCATTAGAACTTCTGCACATAGACTTATTTGGACCAGTGAAAACTGCTTCTATAAGTGGCAAGAAGTATGGGTTATTGATCGCAGATGACTATAGCAGATGGACATGGGTAAAGTTCTTAAGACACAAGGACGAGTCACATTATGTGTTTGTTGCTTTTTATAACCAAGTTCAAAATGAAAAGGATCTTAGAATTGTCAAAGTCAGAAGTGATCATGGTGGAGAGTTTGAAAACAAAAAATTTGAAATATTTTTCAATGAAAAAGGCATTTCGCATGACTTATCTTGTCCTAGAACTCCCCGACAAAATGGAGTTGTAGAATGAAAGAACAGAACATTGCAAGAAATGGCCAGAACCATGATCAATGAGAATAATATTGCTAAGATCTTCTGGGCAGAAGCAATTAACACAGTGTGTTATATTTAGAATAGAATCTCTATAAGACCTATTCTGGAAAAGACTCCATATGAATTGTGGAAGAACAGAAAGCCCAACATTTCTTATTTCCATCCTTTTAGATGTACATGTTTTATTCTGAATATTAAAGATCATCTGAACAAGTTTGACTCTAAAGCACAAAAGTGTATTATATTAGGATACTCTGAATGCTAAAGAGTGTACAGAGTATACAATACAGAAACATAGGTTGTTGAAGAGTCAATCAGTGTTAGATTTGATGATAAGCTTGAGCCTCAAAAGTCAAGGCATAATGAATCCTTTGCAGATATAGAAGTTGAATTCATAAGTGCTGAAGGCAACTCATCAGAAGTCCCCAACAGAGATGCTCCAACAACGTCATAAGGAAATGTCACAAGCATTCCAGTAACTTCTGTTGATCAACTCCAGAAAAAGTTATCTAGAAGCAGCACATCTCACCCTGAAGATAAGATTATGGGAAAGAAGGATGATCCAATCAGAACAAGATCAACATTCAGAAACTCTGAAGAATCCCTAATGGGATTGGTATCTCTTATTGAACCAACAACAATTGATGAAGCTCTTCTAGACAATGATTGGATTCTGGAAATGCAGGAGGAGTTAAACCAATTCACCAGAAATGACGTATGGGATCTGGTTCCCAAACCAAAAGGATTCAACTTCATTGGAACAAAGTGGGTGTTCAGAAACAAACTGAATAAGCAAGGAGAAGTCATCAGAAACAAGGAACGACTGGTTGCACAAGGTTATAATCAGCAAGAGGGGATAGACTATACAGAAACCTTTGCTCCAGTCGCTAGGTTAGAATCTATCATACTCTTAATATCTTTTGCTGTAAACAATGGCATCACTCGGTATCAGATGGATGTCAAAAGCGCATTCTTAAATGGTTACATTGATGAAGAGGTATATATGCACCAACCCCCTGGGTTTGAAAATTCCAAACACCCAGAATATGTTTTCAAACTAAAGAAGTCACTTTATGGTCTGAAACAAGCTCCCAGAGCTTGGTATGAAAGGCTAAGTAACTTTCTGTTAGAAAAGGAATTCACCAGAGGGAAAGTGGACACAACCTTGTTCTATAAGACATTTAAGAATTACATTTTAGTTTGTCAAATTTATGTAGATGATATTATATTTGGATCTACTAAACGTTCTCTGGGAAGAGAATTTGCTAAGTGCATGCAGGAAGAGTTTGAGATGAGCTTGATGGGAGAACTTAAATTCTTTCTGGACATTCAAATCAATCAGACTCCAGAAGGAACTTACATTCATCAGAGCATGGTCATGGGTTTGAATCCCCCCGACTGACACTGGGGAGGGGGGGGGGGGAGATTGTTGGATTAAAATATCCAGCCTTAACCTTCAGGATTCGAAGGGCTTAACATCCCACCCATGGGCACTTAGTAAACTAGGTGCAGCCCCTGAAAATGCTCGTACTATATGATCTCAGAATGTAAGCCATCAAAGACTCCAATGCATCCCACGTGCATTCTGGAAAAGGAAGAGGTAAGTAAAAAGGTAGAGCAGAAAATCTACAGAGGTATGATTGGTTCTCTCCTTTATCTGACAGCTTCAAGGCCTGACATTTTATTCAGCGTTTGTTTATGTTCTAGATTCCAATCAGATCCTATATAATCTCACTTAACAGCAGTTAAGCGAATTTTCATGTATCTGAAAGGTACTACTAACCTGGGTTTGTTTTATAGAAAATCCCATGAATACAGCTTAGTAGGATATTGTGATGTTGATTTTGCTGGAGACAGAGTAGAACATAAAAGTACTTCTGGAAGCTGCCAGTTTTTGGGAGACAATCTGATCTTATAGACCAGCAAGAGGCAGTCCACAGTTATGTTGTCAACAACAGAAGCCGAATACATTGCAGCTGCTGGATATAGCATACAAATACTCTGGATGAAAAGTTAGCTTGAAGACTTCAACATATTTGAGAGTAACATTCATATTTTCTATGATAATACTTCTGCTATCTGCTTATCCAAAAATCCCATTTTGCATTCTAGGGCTAAGTATATAGAAATAAAACATCATTTTATTAGGGACTATATTCAGAAAGGAATTCTCTCTTTAAAATTTATTGACATAGACCATCGAGATCATTCCCTGAAAATGCTCGTATGATGATCAGAATCTGCACTAAAGAGAAAGATATCCTGATTCTGAATGGAAGTCCAACACGCTAACTGAATCTTTGTTTCTGGATTCCTAAGTTCTGAAGTATAGCAGCATGCAAGATTCTTAAGTTCTGAAGCGTTACTTTTCCATTAAGGCAGTATCATGTGCAACGGCTTCATTCAGACAAGAATCTTCTCAGTATGGAAAGTGCACTAAATGTCCATTATCACATTTCAATTTGGATAGATTTTCACGCCTATATAAACAAGCTCAAAGGTTAAATCGTTTACAATTTTACACGACTGCTCCACACAATCTCAAAAGGCTACAAAAATTCATATTCATTCTACATTAAATTTGTGTAATACATCACAATAGTGATATGGTTTTTGTAACGAAAAACAAATAGTACACAATAAACTTTTCCTTTGTTTAAGATGTTTTTCCTTAAGATAAATCGGGTTGTGGTTGTACTCAAGAAGACTTTGGCAGTTGTCAAAGTAGATTTGTAATCAGTTTGATTAGTGAATTAAGTCCTCGTTGGAGAGAGGCGAAATCACCTTGGCGGGTGGACTGGAGTAGTTTGAGATCAAGCGAACCAGGATAAAAATCTCGTGTCTATTGTTTTTTATTGTTAAGTTTAAATTTAACCCCCCTTCTTGTGTTTTTCACTTCTTCACTAACCTCAACTGACCTACACACGCCAATTATCTCAAGTAATGGAATTTCATCTTGATATGCTCGTTCATACCATGTGCTATGAGATTCCTTGCAAGATTAATGGATGAAACATTGTCAACCAAGAGTGTGACAGCTTCTTCAACCTTGTTGCCCATCTCTTCCAACAGATTCACAAGCCACACAACCTGACACACACACATCGGAACAACGATATAATCGACCTCACAAGAAGAAAGTGCTACCACAGGTTCCTTTTTAGAGCACCAAGAGTTTGGAGCTCTGCCAAACATAAAGACATAACCAGTTGTAGACTTTCGACCATTTCTGCCCATGTCAACTGACATAACATCAAAATAGATGAAAATGGGTTTATTCAAACGTACATTGCCCTTGCTTGACTCATTTCGCTTGTTCGCTTGGGTACTCTGAGTGACTAGTGCGTAGGAATATGAAATTTTTAACCTTTGACATTATGAACTAAATGCTTTATTTATAATACACAAAAATAACTACTTTTCAGCGGGGTTCGCTTCTTTATAAGCCACGTGTCTCTTGTAACTTCCCTCCATGAACCCACGTTCTCCATCCCTGCTATCAAACACACGTTCTCCATCCATAACACTTTGCTTTGATAGTTATGCATTCTTTGGGCTTTTTAATATTCCTGGGCCCAATCCATTACTCATGCAACCTCTTTTCCAGTCGACTGCGTCAGCAAGCCCAATTGAATATTTGTGAAATCTCTCCTGGTCGACTGCTTCTGTAGTCGACTTCATATAATTCAAAGTTCTCAAAGAAACTTTTTGGCTTTTGGTTGAATTTTAACCCTTTGTGAAAATCCTAGCCAACAAATTGCCCCCAAAATGTCCTTTTCGACTGAAAGAACAGGAACAAAAATTTTAATCCTTTTCTCTTAGTGAGAAGTGATGTCATTGTAATCATGACCTTTTCCCTTAAACGTTACATCAGTGATCACACATTCACTTCCCCACTTTCTAGATTCAACTCCCTAGGATAATCGTGGCCCCTAACTAACCAACTCCTTCAACTCAGTCACCACCTATTTGACACGTGTCGGTCGTGTAGCCATATTTTTTCCACTTTCTTCCCAAACATTTAGTTTACTTGATGGTATAAATACCCCTTTCATCTCTTCATTTTCCTCTCTATGTTTTCTCTGCATACTTAAGCTCTTTGTTTTTGTACACAAAAGAAATTCGTACTTTCATTTCTACCCAAAAAAAACTTTCCACCATCTTCACGGCCGCTTCAAGACAAATCTCTGAGCATATTCAAACTCCCCAGGAAATTGAACCGGTTTCCAACATGAGTGAGTTCTTCGTTCATAACCAAAATACCTTCATTTTAGAACCAACACCAACATGAAATCTCCAAACCTTTCACTCCTAACTGTTGCTTCCCTTCATCTGTAACAACATTGCTTACACTCTATTTGGGCCTATTCCTGATGAGATTAGGGCACCTAAACAATTGGAAAGTTGCTTCCCCACTCACAAAACTACAAAACCCCCTATCAACAGAGATTGCCCTATAGATTTTTCACACATCTACCAGACATCTGAAGTCTTCCAATATTCTCCTGTTGTTAACCAAGATTACATTACATGGTTGAATAAAGTGGAGAAAGTTAAAGGTGACATTTGGAAGGCCCAAGCATTTTTTTACTTGATTCAGCTTTCTAGGGTTGGCCCTAGTTATTACAATCACATGCTGATTTCTGCACTCTATTTCTGGGAAGGCTCCATAAACACTTTCCATTTTGCAGCTGAGATGCTTACTCCTACCCTGTTTAACATTACATCCATCACTGGTCTCCGCCCAACAAGTGAAGCGTTCTTTCCCACTAAAGCAGACGAAAATGCCATCCCTTTTGAAAAGGACATTGTTGGCTTCACCAAATATGGAGTGTTTTCACGCTAAAGATGTCGAAACTGTGTCTAACTAAGAGCATATTTCCTTCTTAGCCTTGTGGATTTCCAAGTATGTCTCCTGTAATCGATCTCTTAAGGTAGCTAAATGATTCATTGCATTAGCTCATCACCTCTATCTAGGTCGAAACATATGCCTGAGCAAACTTATTTTGGGGTTACTCTATGAATCGCTCAGCATGGGGGTCAATCATATGACCTCACTTTCATCTACTGCCATCTATATACTTGCCAGGCCTTTCTGGTTGCTTCAATTGTGGTTAAATTCCACTTTTGCGAACCAGCTCAAACTGCGCCTTTTTGAAGCACAAGAGATTGCATTTTCCCAACGTGCCAACGAAAGCCTCTGTCTTGCTGCAATGTGATCGGGACTTTATAAGTCTATTGGGATACTAACTGCAAGTGTACAGTTTAGTCGTTCTAGTTTTAAATGATTATCGAACCCACTGAGACTGAGGATCAATCGCGTACGTTCTAATGCTACAATTGTTTAACTAAGCGATGAATATTTGGTTTTAGGGGGAAAATAGTTTAATTAAAAATAATAGTAATAGCTATACCGGTATGTGATAGTCAGACTTCGGGAATTCGGTGAATCGCTTGGCATATAGAGTATTGCGGTAAAAACGAATTGTTTAAAAACCTGAGACATACACTCTCGTGTTCATGAAATAAGTCATGCTACTAAACCTAGTGGATGCACTTTAAATTTAATAACACTTTTTGAAAACAATTTGAGTTTAATTAATTTATTAAAACACTCTCATGTATCTAAAAATTAATGTTTCGTTACCACTATCTGGGTTGAACCCCAGCTCTCGCATGCAGGTTCTTGCCTTAATTAATTTCCCACTCTCGTGGCAAAATCGTGTTAATTATCCTCTCACTCTCGTGACAAGGGTAGTTAAATTAAACATGGAAATTGGAAACCAGAAATTGTTTATAAATGTTTTTAGCCAAGGTATCACTGAATTCTTTCGGTACTTAGGAGTCACATACCGGTATAATTAATTTAGCCGGACATAATATATTTAATAACTATGCAATTTAAAATATAATCCATAAAAATAAATGACATAACACAAGAATAAATAAATATCAATTGCATAAAAAACCTGGAAATAATGTTACTATGGTAATCTTGGATGCTTACAAATTACTTGTAGCTCAATCGAAATCAATAATTGTGTTAATTCTTAGATGAAGAATTAACACTCTAAAACTAATGTTGGAAATAAAAATTACAGTACGTGTAGAAAAGGTTCAAAAACAAGAAAATAGAATAATTGCAGGAAAATAGAAATTTTGTTCTGGGAAAAATTCTTCGACCATCATCCATTGAACTACCACATATATATAGAAGAAAATATTGCAGTTGAGAAAATCTTGGAAAAGGCTTGAGTGGAGTAAGACCCGGATGCATGGTTACTGAGTGGAGGAAATATAGGAGAAGAGTTCTGCCCTCAACGTTGCCCACGTCTCCACTAATTCATAACATTGCCCTTTAAGCGTGTGACGGTCGTCACAAGGGGGTGACGGTCGTAATGCGCTTAAATAGCGTATTGCACTCGTCAATGATGTGTGACGAGCGTTCTTTCTAGTTGGGGAGGCGTTACGGTCGTCACAGGGTGTGACGGTCGTCACCGTTACAAAATCTGCAGACTTTGTAGATTTGGTTCCTTCTCTTCTATTTCTTGGTTAGCTTCCTTCATGTGGTCCTTTTTCATTGATTTGAGTTGACAAATGTTGTACCTGTGAAAAGACACAAAAACTCGGAATAATCGGGAGTTAGACGACTCAATGTATTATAAAAATCGGTAAAAAGCATAGTAATTATATGATACGATTTCTCGTTATCAAATTCCCCCATACTTAAACCTTTGCTTGTCCTCAAGCAAATAGTCATTCGAGAGGTCGGACAAGTTTTGTCAAGCGCATATGCATGACATACCTTGGATTTTTAAAGCAATTTCGGGAAATCCTCGTCGGTTCGGCCAATACTTGAGTGAAACACTAAAGATACGCTAATGACACGAGCAATAAGCTTAGTCGTAGGCTTCCATTTCAAACGAGCTATCCAACAGTTCCGTTATAATTCTGCCCAGAGTTCCTCGTATCTATTTCACCCGGTTTCATTCTGGCGCAATCACATTAAGCCCTTTGTCTTAGCACGCACGTAGTGGAGCAACCGGTTAGTGACTTTGATCCTTTTAGCACGGGGTCTGGTACACGAATATGGCAACCCTGCATACATTATCCAAATTGGAGGTTGTGGGGGATCGAGTCGTAGCACGCCCTACCAAGTCCAGAACCAGATACCTCTGAACCAACCAACAGTGGATTCCTTCATTATTTGCTCAGCTCTTATATGTGACCGTATATTTTGGTGCACATTTTTCTTCTTCTTTTAGCAGCGAGATAAGAAGGATATTTCAATGATCAGGAATCAAACACTTATATTCATCGATTCTCCACGTGGTTTATGTCAAGACGGTGCTGACTGCTAGTATAAACTACTAGGGGTTACTTTAGAACTAAAACTCCAGATATCGGTATAATGGTTATTGAAACGGATCGCGTAAGTAGGAAGTCTACGGTGTCATAACCGTATCAATCATTTTATGTCGTTTTCAGCTTCCTCAACTGGGATTTCGTCAAAATAGGTATGTCGGGCTAATGCGAAGATAAAATTTTTTCGGTATGGCTAAATAAAGCGAAGAATTTGAATCGAGACATATCATAAAAATTTACTAGTTTATAAAAGATGGAAAGGTACCTCTCCCACACTAAATCCGACATTGTCCTCAATGTTACGGTATATAGGCGGGGAAGTACAATTACAAAAACAAACGGAAAGGAAATGAAACAAAAAAATAAACTACATAGAAAATAAAGAAAACTACTGGTGACCACGTCCTCTACTCCTGGTGCGAGAGCGTCTGGTAGGAGTGGCTTCTGTGTCAGTATCCTGGTAACCAAGGGTGCTGACGTCCAGCCTTAAGGCGTTGAGCTCTGACAGGGCCTCATCCAACCTCTCATGCATGCTCCATTGTCCAGTCAAGATCTGAGTGTTTTGAGCGCATAGATACTCATATTGTTCTTGCTGTCTTCTTTCAAGCGCTGCGCTCATTTGATTTTGCATATGAATGGCGCGGAGAACGTCTTCAAGATTAATAAGAGGTGGTGCAGATGAAGGTCCTGGAATGTCGTGGACGGGAGGAGCACTGTCCAGCTCTTCTTGCATTTCGTCTGTGGGGGCATTAGGCTGGTCTTCATGAGTAGGAACACGCCCCGCGGGAGCTGCAAGATCGAACAACCAGTTAGCTCGGTTTCGTGGATCGATTCGGTCCCTGCAAGGAAAAATGATGTTATGATAAACAATGTTTCTGATTACAGGGTGGAATCTGCCATCCTCCCGCTCATAAATGAGATGTGCGGCCTTGTAGTGATCCAAAGTTAGCAAAGCCGGTGCCATAGAAGGCATATCCGCGAGAGCAGTACCATAGTTCAGAGCTATGGCAAGTGAAGTGACCAGCCCTCCAAAATAAAAGGGTTTTCTGCCTCTAGCACAAATAGAGTGGATATGAGCCAGTAAGAACGGGGCGGCGTTGATCTTTTGCCCGGTGAATGCGCAATGCATGAAGAAGAGCTCCTTGGAGTTGAGCTTGTGGTTGCTGTCACGGGCGAAGATTGTGTTGCTGAGGATGCGGTGGAAATAGCGGATGGCCGGATTATGAATGTGGGTGGCATTGAGGTGGTCGTAGGATCCGGCACAGATGTTCGTCATACTGTGCCATAAGTTGAAAGCTTCCTCACCAAAATTATCCGGCACCCGGAGATGGACACCTTCGTCAGAACAGAAGCCTAAAAGTCGTGCGATATCGGTTTGGGGAAGCTCGTGCTCTATGCAAAACATACGAAACTTGGCAAGGCCTGACAGTTGGTTCGTGGCACCTGGGGGAGTGATGTATACAAAGGAACTAAAAAAATCAAGGGTTAGAATTTCATAAATCGGTCGCGGTTCGCGGCACAAGTTCCATAAATCCACACTCTGCAACAATTGTCGGACACTGTCAAGTAGTCCCAAACTCCTCAAACAGTAAAGATCAACATACCGTGTAGGTTGGAGACCGCGACGTTGAAACTTATGGAATTTGACCCGTTGGGTTTCTCCTTATTCGCCGGATCTGAAAGTGAGAGCGGGAGCTTGTTGATTGTTGGCCATGGTGTTTGTAAAACGGATTGAAAAAGGTTTGGAATGAGAATGGGGTAGTGGGTTGATGGGGTTTTTAGTGTTAGAATGTTGGAAGTTTGAAAAAAATATGGAGTGGGTGATGTTACCGTTAGCAGCGATGGAGGTTGGGAAGTTTTGAAACAGAGATGGAACGGCTCTGTAATAGCAGGTTCTGATATATTGCGCGCGTGACGGTCGTCACGAGGGTGTGACGGGCGTAACACGGTGAAACGCGTGTTACGCTCGTCATGAGGGTGTTACGAGCGTCATGCGTTCAATTTCATTAATGAGAAGAACGTTACACATTTTTTTATTTTCTAATATTATAATTTAAAATTCTAGTCATAGTAAGCAGTAATAATATTTACCAACACACGTCACATGATTAAATTTTTGCATAAAATATAAACAGTAAATTAATAAAAAATGAAAAATATACTGAAAATGAAATAACATGTATGAAATAAAAGTAGGGCAATAAAACTTGAAACTTGATAAATAATTTAAATTTCATTAATCCATAAAAATTGTTTGGAAATAATAATAACTTAAATAAAAATGATAAAATACTAGAACAAACTAGATTCCTCCCCCACACTAAAACTAAGCAGTGACCTCACTGTATGTACAAATGCAAGAGAAGAACAAATCAAGATAACAACGACAATCTCTAGCCACAGGGAGTAGGGAACATATGCTGGTGCATGAAATCCAGCTGGTCTGTCACCAAATCCATGAAAGCGATGAAATCCACTCGTAGAGATGTAAGCTCACCCCACATTTCGGTAATTTCTTCATGAAAAGAGTTGAGGGTGACAATAGGTGGAGGCGGTGGTGGTATCTCTGGAGCCTGGGTGGTGGTCTCAGTAGAAACTACTTGCTGCTCCCATGGGTCGGGAAACTGGTGGTATCCCGGTGGTGTTGCAGGATCTTTAGCATCGCGAGAGGTGTTGGGTACTTCATAGATGTCAATAGTGGAAGGAGACGAAGGCGGTGTAGGAGGATGGTGGAGGTCAAAAAGCCAGTTTGCTCTATTGTGGACACTAGTTATAGGGTTCGAGAGCATAAACTGGTGGACAATCTCATGATTAATTAACAGCTCGAATTCATCTGGCCCAAGATTTCCTATAAAACTAGTGTTGAAGCAAAATTCAATGTTCATTGGCTTGATTCCATAATGCGGTGCTGATCCTAACATAGGTCTTCGGAGTCCAATGGAATTAGAGATCATAGTGACTAAACCACCCAACAGGATTGGTGCATTCGGAGTTTGTATAATATGTTCCATGTTAGCTAGCATATAAGTGTTACCGTTTACTGGACGGCTCTGAGAAGCACAGTACATAATGAAGAGCTCATCACGTGACACTGATGTAACATTTTGCTCTTTACCAAAAAGGGTATGGGCGATGATCTTATGAAAGTACCTGATAGCCGGGTTGTGGATGGACTCAGAATAAAGGTCAGACGGCTCTGGATGGTTATTGCCAGCAATGCTACCCCAGAAAAAATCAAGGTCAGAATCAAGCAATAGGTCCTCCTGGGTCATAGTAATAACATCAGGGCCATAAGGGAATCCTAACAGGTTGGCAAACTCCCTAAGGTTATAGCGGTAGTCCATGTCAAACAGTATGAAGGTGATCAACCCACAGTTGAACCCTAACCCATGATTTGAAAGGTAGCTAAGTGTGCTCAGGAATTCAAGGGTCAGCTTCTTGTAGGTACAATATCGTCTCCGAATAGGAGCAATGTCCCAGCCTATTTGGTGTAGCAGATACATGACACTCTCACGAATGCCTAGAGCAGTCATAGCATGGTCATCAACATAGATTGTAGGACACATCTCACGCTCAGCCAGATCCTCAAAGCGTCTTCTTTGGTGCCTACTTCTCAAGGTGATATTCATGTAGTTTACTCGTGCCATGGAGATAAATATTAAAGCTAAAGAATTTACCCCTGAAAATATTTAATAAATGTTTGAAAAACTAAGTTAGTATTTTCAGGTTAAAAATGCCGAAGTTAAATAAAAAAGAAAAAGAAAGTTTAAAGGAAAAATAAAAATAGAAGAAAAAGAAAATAAAAAGGAGTAAGAGATGCAATATGAAAGTTTTGAAGATTAAGAAAAAGAAAAGAAAAATAAAAACATATTAAAATAATAAAAATAATTAAAAGAAAACATGGGTTTCCTCCCATGAAGCGCCTTTGTTTTATGTCGATGGCTCGACAGATAGTACCTATTAAGTTAGGTATCGGGATAGGTGGCTCACTTAACTGAAGATAAGCCGAATAGTTTAGATTTCCAACGTTAAAGTAGTGCTTTAAGCGCTGGCCATTGACTATGAATGGTTCGATAGAATTTCCTTTAATTTCTATCGCACCACTTGGGAAAACTTTATGAATTTTGAACGGTCCTGACCATCGGGAACGTAATTTACCCGGGAAAAGTTTCAGTCTAGAGTTGAATAGGAGTACGATGTCTCCTTCCTTAAATTATTTCCGCGAGATACGCTTATCGTGCCATTTTTTTGTTCTTTCCTTATAAATTCTAGCATTTTCATAAGCGTCTAAACGCAATTCTTCTAATTCATGGATATCTAATATTCATTTTTCGCCAGCAATCTTGTAATTTAAGTTAAGTGTTTTAATTGCCCAGTAAGCTTTATGTTCTAATTCTACTGGAAAATGACAAGATTTTCCATAAACTAACTTAAACGACGTTGTTCCGATAGGGGTTTTAAAAGCTGTCCTATATGCCCAAAGAGCATCATTTAGCTTGGAGGACCAATCTTTTCTGGACGTGGCTACGATTTTCTCAAGGATTTGTTTAATTTCCCTATTTGACACTTCCACTTGTCCACTCGTTTGAGGATGGTATGGTGTGGCTATGCGATGTTTAACGCCATATTTTGAAAGTAGTTTTTCGAAAATTCTAGAGATAAAATGGGAACCGCCATCACTGATTACTAGTCTTGGTACACCGAATCGTGGGAAGATAACATGCTTGAATAGTTTAAGTACCACTCGTGTATCGTTTGTAGGTGCAGCGATGGCTTCAATCCATTTTGATACGTAGTCAACAACTACCAATATGTACTTATTTCCGAAAGATGCAGGGAACGGTCCCATGAAATCAATTCCCCATACATCGAAAATTTCTACTTCGAGAATCCCTTTTTGCGGCATTTCGTCACGTCTAGATATATTTCCGGTGCGCTGACATCTATCGCAGTTCATAATTGCTACGTGGACATCTTTCCATAAAGTAGGCCAAAAGAAGCCAGCTTGAAGTATTTTTGCACAAGTTTTCGATGTACTAGCGTGTCCACCATAAGGGGCGGAATGGCAATGGGAAATGACGTCGTCTATTTCATTGTTAGGAACACAGCAACGGTAAATACCATCGGCACCTCTTTTAAAGAGTAATGATTCATCCCAAAAGTAGTGTTTAAGATCATGGAAGAATTTCTTCCGCTGTTGGTACGTTAAATCGGGTGGTAAAACACCGGCGGCTAAATAGTTGACAAAATCAGTGTACCATGGTAATATGGTGTTGGTACAAATGGCTTTTACTACCGAAGTTGTTAAAGGTTCATTGTGTTGATCTAAATCGTCGGTAGGAGCTATCTCTAGTTTATCAATAAGGCGTTCATAAGGGAAATCTTCGTTTATGGGAACACTCTCGGTTTGGATTCCATCTAATCTTGATAAATGGTCTGCTACCACGTTTTCAGTTCCTCTTTTGTCTTTTATTTCCACGTCAAACTCTTGTAGGAGTAAGATCCATCTGAGTAGTCGCGGTTTGGCGTCTTTCTTACTTAGCAAGTATCGGATCGCAGCACGATCCGTGTAAATAATGATTTTGGTGCCCACTAAGTAGGAACGAAATTTATCCAATGCGAATACAACAGCTAAGAGTTCCTTCTCCATAGTGGCGTAATTCATTTCTGCGGGATCGAGTGTTCTGCTTGCGTAGTAGATAGCGTGAAGCTTTTTATCCTTGCGTTGTCCTAGGACTGCGCCTACAGCATAATCGCTCGCATCGCACATTATTTCAAATGGTAGGTTCCAATCAGGAGGTTGCATAATAGGTGTTGAAATTAAGGCTTCTTTAAGCGTCTCAAATGCGTTTAAGCATTTATCGTCGAAAAAAAACTCGGCTTCTTTCATTAATAATTCAGTTAGAGGCTTAGTGATTTTAGAGAAATCTTTTATAAAACGTCGGTAAAAACCAGCGTGTCCTAGAAAACTTCTTATTTCTCTAACTGTTTTGGGTGGTTGAAGGTTTTTGATAATCTCGATTTTTTCTTTGTCGACTTCAATCCCTCTGTTTGATACAATATGACCCAACACAATTCCTTGTCTCACCATGAAGTGACATTTTTCCCAATTGAGCACTAGGTTGAAATTGACACAACGTTTTAGTACTAATTCAAGATTTGATAAACACCCGTCAAAACTTTCTCCACAGACAGAAAAATCGTCCATGAATACTTCCATAATTCCATCTAAAAAGTCTGCGAAAATCGCCATCATGCATCGTTGGAAAGTTGCAGGTGCGTTACATAGTCCAAATGGCATTCTTCGGTATGCAAAGGTACCATAGGGGCATGTGAACGTGGTTTTCTCTTGATCATCAGGATGAATGGGAATTTGGAAGAATCCTGAGTATCCATCAAGATAGAAGAAATGGGAATGTTTGGCTAAGTGCTCGAGTATTTGATCAATGAATGGTAATGGGAAATGGTCCTTGCGCGTAGCTTTGTTTAGTTTTCTGTAATCAATACACATTCTCCATCCTGTTTGGGTATGTTGTGCCACCGATTCGCCTTTTGTGTTTGTTATAGCCGTAACACCTCCTTTCTTAGGTACTATGTGAACTGGACTGACCCAATTGCTATCTGATATTGGGTATATGATGCCTGCCTCTAGCAGTTTATGCACTTCTTTCTTAACGACTTCACTTAGGATAGGATTTATTCGTCTTTGATGTTCTCTAGAAGTATTGCAGTCCTCCTCCAGCATAATGCGGTGCATACAGAGAGAAGGGCTTATTCCTTTTAGATCTGATATATTATAGCCTAACGCGGTTGGGTACTTCCTTAACACACTAAGAATTTTTTCGGTTTCGATCTTCCCTAAATTGGCATTGACTATAACTGGCCGTTCGAGTTCTTTATCTAAGAATTCATACCTAAGATCTTCAGGTAACATTTTAAGTTCTATACTAGTTTTCTTATCAGTTGGGGCAGGATCGGGTGTTAAGGCGAAACATTCGCTTAGGTTGGCATCTAGATATTCTTGTCTCCAGTCATCATCCTTGAAGATAGTTGGTGTCAGAATTTTCAGCATCCTAGAATAGGTGTCTTCTTGGCTTTCTAGTTCTTTTACACATTCATCAGTAATATCTAAGAGACAACATAAGTCATCTATAGCAGGGGCTTTGAAGAACTGGGAAAGAATGAATTCTACTTTTTCTTCTCCTACCTCGAAGGTAAGCTTTCCTTTCTTAACGTCAATGATGGCTTCTGCAGTAGCTAAAAATGGTCTTCCTAATATGATGGGAATGTTTGAATCTTCCTTGATGTCCATTATTATAAAGTCAGTCGGTATGTAAAATTGTCCTATTCGGACAGGGATGTTTTCTAGCATACTGTTGCACCCCAAAATTTGCCCTCTCATGTTTTCCAAAGTCTTCCCCCTGCATGGTTGATCACAAACTCTTGCCTAAGGAAAAAGAAGATTTTTGAGTGGTACTTTAAGTACCTTTAGATTGGCATCCTGAAAGACACTTCGATTAACATTCTGGACAAGCATTTCGATTGGCATCCTGAAAGACCCTTCGATTGGCATTCTGAAGGAGTCTTTCGATTGGCATTATGGACAAGCATTCGATTGGAATTATGTCAAGGCAATTTCGACAGGCATGTCAACCATGTCCTTCGATTGGCATGAACAACACCTTTTGATTGGCCTGTTAGCAGAGCCTTTCGATTGGAATCCTTCGATTGATATTTGGGCCAGGCCCATTCGAAGGGTACGCAGGGAGCCCATTTGAAAGAGGCAAATCAAGACTAATCGAAGAGCATGGCCTGAAAGCATTGGAAATCCAAAAGCGTCCAGGTTCATTCAAGGGACACGAATGTTTCAAAAAAGGAAATTATTTAATGTGTATTATTCTTTTCTCATGGCTTTAATGGCCTGTTTAATGGCTGTCCCTTTCCATTACTGCACCCTCACACCCCTATAAATACAGAGGCCAACATACATTACCAAGACAGAAAATATACACACGAAAATATACAACACACACAAAAACTCTGCAGGAGAATACACAACGAAAATCACACAACAGGAGAACAAAAGACATTGGAGTTACGCTGCCCAAAAGTCATCAGCATTTTCATAAGTAGCCAAGCCCAGAAGCCCAGATCAAAGGTGCCTACATCCAGGAAGCGCCCAAATCGAAAGTCCAATCTGTTGGTAAGAAAGGGTAAATTATCCAACCTTGTTTTTTCGCATAACACATCATTACTTGTTGTTACCTTCGATTTGCCGTCCTAGACAGGATCAAAGGGCCTGGGTTTGGCACCCAGGTCATGTTTTTCGTGTGCTAACATTTGCTGCAGACATAGCCTGAAGAGACCCAACAAGCGCAGGATCGAAGGGCTTGGGGTTCAATACCCAGGCCCTGCATTTTATTTCGCTAACATGCTTTTGCAGGTATAACATCCCAGATCGAACGAGAGCCCTTCTCTGGATCGAACCCATTAGCGTGCTGGATCGAAAGAGGCATCTCATCCCTGGATCGAAAGCTATGACCTCCATGATCGAAGGGCAATCCTCTTCCCTAGATCGAAGGCTACTCACGCCTTACTGTCTGGCCCAATTGAAAGGACCATTTCCCTCCTTGGGTCGAAACTCCTTTCTCCCTGGATCGAAGGATTCCCCTTATATTTTATTTTTGCTTTCATTTGACATCTTTTTATCTTTTTAATTAATTTTAAAATAAAATCAAAAACACAAAAACATTAGGTTAGTTTTTTTCTATTAAATTAACTTTGTTAATTAGTCATTTAATCATCTTAACATTTTTCCAAAACTAAAATTAAATAGATTTAGATTATTTTCCCAAAACAAAATAAAACAATAAAAAAAAGAGTTCTTATTCTTAGGATTTTTAGAGATGCGAGTTTATTTTATTGTAACTGCTTACTGGGATGTAATAGCTTAAATTAAGACTTCTACTTTTACTACTTTACTTCCCCAATTTTTGGACATGTAAATAATCCCCCTCCCCGAAGCCTTGTAATAGCGTAGGATTTACAATTCTTGCACTTTAAATTCATGTACATATATTAACTGTTTAGATGTATGTTAACTAGGATTGCATGGCAAGATCTATCTTAATTTAAAATCAACCACAGCTCACCATAACATGTACAAAGATAACATAAACTGAAAATTGACACACTTGCACATGCCACTCCCAGGGTACACCTCACTTGGTTGCCTCGAACGTGGTCATTAAGTATAGGATGTTTTAGAGGTCGTCCTTTTGTCCCAAGATCATAAGTTGCCTCGAAATAGTCGCCTCGATAAAAATGATCTAAGACATTAGGATTACCACTAAAGCGTCCTAACGTTGCTTTAGTGACCACCCGTCCCTAAAATTGAATTGACCAGAAAACTCCAACGACGGTGCTACCTACTCCTCAATAGTAGGATAGTACTGTCTAAAGGACATTTGCACAATTAAATTCCTTTTTGAGTAGGTAGAGGTTCTTAAGTACTTGCTCCTTTTAAAAAAAAAAAAACTTTTCACACCTACACTCTCTTCAAAGACAAAACTCTTTTCAAAACCCACAAACACAAAGAAAAGCAAACTTTTGAAAACATAGTGAGCAAGTACCTAAGAGCCCGTGGATAACCACGGATAGAAAGGGTGCTAACACCTTCCCTTTCTATAATCTACCTCCCGAACCCGAGAAACAATCTCAAAAAGGAATTTTTCTGTGCTTTTGTCCTTTCCTTGTCGGATAAAATAAAAGACGATGGCGACTCTTGCTTACCGTGACACTTTGCGAAAACAAACGCAAACGCGAACCAGCATTAAAAACAGTCAGTTCTCATTCCCACCGATCACAGAACTGGCGACTCTGCTGGGGATTTTTATAAGTGAGGTGTACCTTAGGATTAGATCACTTTTGTTTTCAATTGTATGCTTTGTATGCTTTAAATTTTGTGGGTTTGTATCGGAGTTCTATAGATCCTAACCTGGATCTGGGGATACCCTTTAGGTAAGTAGCAACAAACTGTGAGGGAACTGTGCGGGGTATACCGACATGGTTGAAACAGTAGCTACGTTGATGTGGCACTTTGGTGAGTAACGGTAACCCTTGAGTTAAGTCAAGGAGAGTACGGGGCCGCCGCGTGGTGTCGTGAAGCATCAATTGACCTTAGAACCTTACTTGACCATCTTGGCCTTTTTTAGGGGTAGTGAGATGACCGACTTTGGTGCAATCCGAAGTTGGTAGATACTCGATACTACACTCATTGAGGATTGTTTTCTTGGAATATTTTGGTCGCTAGTTCATTGGCTAAACCAAAACAATGAACATAGAAAACAATCCAATGATATTGAGCTCCTTAGAACCCGGTTACTATTTATAGGACAGGTTTTTGAGCCAACTACACTCAAGAGGGTACTTACCTATGAAACTCCATGCCAGCCTAAACTTAAGGCTGTTTTTGTGACTTGTGTGCCTTCAAACTTGAACTACTTGCACATTCTTGTTATCTGACAACATGAGTTCCTTGCAGGTTTTGTTTATAGTCCTTATCCAATAACTTGGATTTATTGCAGGGTTTACTTACACCACTTCACACTTTTGCTTAAAACGCATAGCATACACATCATAACATCATGCCTTAACATTTCTTTAACCATTTCAAGGATCTCAAGGGTCTATGATGCAGGTTATGGTAAATCAAATGGATAGCAAGGGGAAAAGGGGATTTATTTTCCTCTAGCCAAGGTTGTCTAGAAATCCAAGCACGACAATTTGAGTCAGGGGCGATGACCCACTCGATATGGTGAGCTTGACTCTTGAAGAAGGACTCTCAGCAACATGAAGTTCCTTCAATCAAGCTACCAGATGCAAATTCTAACAAGTTTCTTGTTTACCCCGCGAGATCCTTGAAAACATTGCATACATATATCATACATATCATTGCATAACAGGTCTCCCAATACAGGTCTCTCATGTTCTCGCTGTTTATTTCAGCAATGGCTTTCCCACAAGACAACCAGGATCTTCATACTCAAGAGACTCAGTTCAGGGAAATCTTCCTAAACCTATCCAAGGGGCAGGAAGAGTTGAGAACCTTCCTCATGGGGAACTTGGTCCAGAAAAGTCCTGAAGATAATAAGGACGAACGGCTGAAACATCTACAAGCTGAGGTAGATGCATTGAGAACCCAGATGCTGGGGAAGATGGCTCTTATCCAAGGCTTAGCTCGGGAACAAGAAGAGCTGAGAACCATGATCAACCAGCTTTATCAAGACAGATACAACAACATGAAGCAAACGGTCAAGGCTGGTGGTCAAGTCATTGATCAGCCTCCAAGAAGACAAGGGTTTGGCTTGGTAAAGAATGGACCTCTCCAAGTTGCTACTACCTCAAGGGTCCAACAACAACCTCACCAAAAGCAACGGGTTGACCGGAGGCAATTTACCAAGCTCAACATGCCGCTGTCTCAAGCTTTACAACACCTGTTAAGATTGGATCTGGTGACGTTAAGGGACCCTCCTAAGAATCCCAGCACAGCCTCCCCGAGGTACAATCCTGATGCAAGGTGTGCATACCATTCTGACAGTCCTGGACATGACACCGACGACTGTTGGACTTTGAAGAACAAAATTCAAGACCTGATTGATGAGGGAGCATTGGAATTCACACAAGATGGTCAGGCTGAGTTCTTCTACCATCCCTCTAAGGTTCACCATTTGAAGTGACAAGTACTGAGACGAGAAGACTTTTGTTCATTTGAATTTTCAAGTTGTAATTTCTTTTGTTATTCAAACAATTATCTATTAATGTCAAACTCTGTTTCATTAAATGCATTGCATATGTTTGTCTCGAATTCATGATTTTCATTACTATGCTTTTTACTCACTTTATGACATTCAACTCTTACTAAAAGTTACAAGCCTTTAGAGGGAGGATGACGAAACAATGCCATAATCTCATACAGTATGCTTTTGGACAGACCTTGCTGATGATGTACATGCATTTCTTTCAAATCCTAAACACTGGAGTTATAAGGAAGATAATCCCTAGTCAACCCCTTCGAGCCAAAGAAGTAGAAGTTTTCTGTTTTAAACACAAATTGAAACCTTTAATTTAAACCTGGGGCAGGGTAGTCTCTCAGTTAATTCAAAAGATATGCATTGAAGTCGCAAAACTCTCAGTTCATAATACAACGAACGACATCAAAAGAATTCCTCTGGAATCAAAAGACAGTGGTGGTTCCTTATCTCATAGGCAGTCAATCTCTCAAAAAAAAACCCACTGATCCAAAACCTATAAAGGAGGTTTAAGAAAGCCGGGGCATCCCGCTGACTGTAATCTCGAAAACAGGAACAGTCAGGCAAAAATTAGGTATAACAAATCAAAAGAACAAGGTCATTACAAATCCTCGACAACATGAAAAATGTTGCAAAAATGATTGCCTTCAAAAATTCAACTTGTGTGAACCATCACCAAAAACGTCGTTCCAGACTCATTTGGAGTTCAAATGCATAATTAACTGAGTTTAGGATTGAAGAACATCACGAAGAGCGGGTGGGTACAAATATACTTTGAGCCTTTATCCTTTGTTTCTTAAACCGTAAACCAAGCCACGTTACAACCCTTCAAAAGTCCTAACCGAAACATGGGTTAGTTCGAAAGCATACTGTTACAAAAGGTATCCTGACTCCTGTAAGGCTTTGCCCTAAATCTTGTGTTGAATTTGTCTTATAAAGAGTTTTCTGCTAAAAAACGCATTTTTCAAAAACTTCGAGACAAGCATAAACTTTGCATTATCTGAATATCACTGTTTGCATTTGGCTATTTGTTTGACAGCGGAGAAATTCATACAACGAATATCCGATGAACGAAAGCCCTCTCAGTGAACAAAATCACTTCAAAAAGGATGACGCTTCCATTGGCAAATCTCCTATAAACAAGGGGGTATGACATGTCACTGTCTAGCACACCTGGGGCAGTCCAGTCAAGATTCCAGGAAATCTCTGAAGAAGTGCAGAGTAACCAGGGGCAAGTTTCCATCTCCGTCACCTGGGGCATGGGACATGAATTCCAGCAACGAATCTTGCATGATCAAACATCTTCTGGTAGTATGGAAACACGACACTACTGGCAGTGACACCTCCCTACACTTTGAGAGCGTGGACATAGTCAAAAAAGTACTACGCATAATCAAAGACCCGCTAGGTTGACTGGCCTATGCAAAAATAAGGGCTTCCCGGCGAACCAAAAGGGTTCGGGCAAAAATAAGGGATGAAAATGAAAATTTGTACACCCGGCAAGTCGAAAACCTGAAAAGGCGGCTTGGGCAAAAAAGGGTATCCCGATGGACTGAAAACCCGAAAGGGTGGTCCAGGCAAAAAATTAGGGATCAAAGCGTACGACTATGTCCCGTCATCTCGTCACTTGCCTACCAGAAGAAGATTTGTCACTTCAATCGGCAATTACCAAGCAGCTCATAGGTGGGGATAATACCAGATCCACAGGGCCGCCGCATGCACCTTGTCCCACAAAAACAGGGGCAAATAAGAATTGTCCGAACTGTACAAATTGCTCTGTCCACCGGGTACCAAGGTATATTCAGCTGAAGAATATGGCTAAGATACTATCACTCCCTGCAGAGTAAAACAGTAATGATAGCTCTCTCAGCTGAGATTTGCAGCTATGTACAAATCAACAATACTCTCCCCAAGCAGAGTTAGTCTACCGTCAGCCCCAAAAAGGTTTGGTATCCCTAGAAGATCTTAATATTCCCCAGCGGAGTATAAGGATATTCTCTGGCAAGCGTAAGAGTATCCCCGAAAGTCTTAATATTCCTCAACAGAGTATAAGAATGTTTCCCGGAGGAATACAAGATACCCCCAGTGGAGCCATTTCCCCAGCGCAGTCTAAAAAAAAAAGTTTCCCCAATGGAGTTGAATCATCTTCCCCAGTAGATTCTGGAAGCTTATCCCCTGCGAATCACAAATAAGTCTCCCCAGCCAATTTCAGAAGGTTATCCTCTCCAAGTTGCAACTGAAAGATCATCCCTAGCGAAGTTCTTTCTTTCCCCAAGCAGGACTTCTATCCTCAACAGATTCAATATCACCAGCAACGGTAATCCATCCCCAGCGGAGTTTATCATCAAAATCCCCAACATAGCTTATCCACGGAATCCCCAACGGAGTTTATCATTAAAATCCTCAGTAGAGTATATCTTTCCCAGCGGAGTTCATCGTTAAAATCTCCGCAAAGTATCTCTTCCCCACAGAGTATTTCCCCTCGGAGTAATCTCTTTATCCTGTTTATCCCCCACCAGAGTTCTTTTCTCCTAACAGGTTTATCCTTGCAATCATCTTCGTTCGTCATCCCCAGCAGAAACGAAGAATTCAACTCTATTCTCCAGCAAGCTATCCGAGATTAGGTTTCCCCAGCTAAAACATCACACTTCCATACATCATGATACATGCATATCCACATCATACCATCTCATTTATGTTGAGAATATCATTGCTTGATCCATATCATGCATTGCATATGACTGACCTTTACCTTTCAGGAAAGATCCAGTTGAAGATTCCAAGACCTTGCCTGGTCCAGTTAAATCGATTCCTAAAGATTTTTCTGATGCCGATCCAGTCAAAGGCCTTCTCTGGTCCAGTTAAATCGATTCCTAAAGATTTTCCTGATGCAGATCCAGTTGAAGATTCCAAGACCTTGCCTGGTCCAGTTAAATCGATTCCTAAAGATTTTTCTGATGCCGATCCAGTCAAAGTCCTTCTCTGGTCCAGTTAAATCGATTCCTAAAGATTTTCCTGATGCAGATCCAGTTGAAGATTCCAAGACCTTACCTGGTCCAGTTAAATCGATTCCTAAAGATTTTTCTGATGCCGATCCAGTCAAAGGCCTTCTCTGGTCCAGTTAAATCGATTCCTAAAGATTTTCCTGATGCAGATCCAGTTGAAGATTCCAAGACCTTGCCTGGCCCAGTTAAATCGATTCCTAAAGATTTTTCTGATGCCGATCCAGTCAAAGGCCTTCTCTGGTCCAGTTAAATCGATTCCTAAAGATTTTCCTGATGCAGATCCAGTTGAAGATTCCAAGACCTTGCCTGGTCCAGTTAAATCGATTCCTAAAGATTTTTCTGATGCTGATCCAGTCAAAGGCCTTCTCTGGTCCAGTTAAATCGATTCCTAAAGATTTTTCTGATGCCGATCCAGTTGAAGATGTTCCAAAACCTTTTCAAGTCCCAGTTTAATACCTGTAGCAAGCCAAGAAAACTATCTGTGGACGACTGATTGTAGATTAATACTTGAAACCAACCAGGAAAACTATCTACATGATGAGATTGAAGATTAATACCTGTAACAAGCCAGGAAGACCTTTCTTTCTCAGGTCAGAGATTAATACCTGTAACAAGCCAGGAAAACTATCTACACAAAGAGATTGAAGATTAATACTTAGAACCAGACAGGACGAGTACTATAACCTCAACGGTATACTCCCGGTGAGCACGAGTCAGTTCCTAAATCTCAAACAAAGTTAGACTTCCCTAGTGGAATCTTCTACAACAACAGGTATGCAAGTTCTCTCTAAGGAATCTCTTATGCGATCGACACTCCTCCAGATGGCATCCATAAGCCCATCCTCCTACCAACAATCTCCAAATGGCATCTGTAAGCTCATTCCCGACGTCACAATGCTGATACTACACCATGCGAGTGCAAATTTCTGGGCACTCTAGTGTTCAATCATCTTCCACCTTCGGATCGCGAAAGGCTAGAAAGCCAATCTTCCTCAGGTTTAAGAAAATTGAACAGGGGCAACTGTTGCACCCCAAAATTTGCCCTCTCATGTTTTCCAAAGTCTTCCCCCTGCATGGTTAATCACAAACTCTTGCCTAAGGAAAAAGAAGATTTTTTGAGTGGTACTTTAAGTACCTTTCGATTGGCATCCTGAAAGACACTTCGATTGACATTCTGGACAAGCATTTCGATTGGCATCCTGAAAGACCCTTCGATTGACATTCTGAAGGAGTCTTTCAATTGGCATTATGGACAAGCATTCGATTGAAATTATGTCAAGGAAATTTCGACAGGCATGTCAACCATGTCCTTCGATTGGCATGAACAACACCTTTTGATTGGCCTGTTAGCAGAGCCTTTCGATTGGAATCCTTCGATTGATATTTGGGCCAGGCCCATTCGAAGGGTACGCAGGGAGCCCATTCGAAAGAGGCAAATCAGGACTAATCGAAGAGCATGGCCTGAAAGCATTCGAAATCCAAAAGCGTCCAGGTTCATTCAAGGGACACAAATGTTTCAAAAAAGGAAATTATTTAATGTGTCTTATTCTTGTCTCATGGCTTTAATGGCATGTTTAATGGATGTCCCTTGCCATTACTGCACCCTCACACCCCTATAAATACAGAGGCCAACATACATTACCAAGACAAAAAATATACACACGAAAATATACAACACACACAAAAACTCTGCAGGAGAATACACAATGAAAATCACACAACAGGAGAACAAAAGACATTGGAGTTACGCTGCCCAAAAGTCATCAGCATTTTCATAAGTAGCCAAGCCCAGAAGCCCAGATCGAAGGTGCCTACATCCAGGAAGCGCCAAAATTGAAAGTCCAATCTGTTGGTAAGAAAGGGTAAATTATCTAACCTTGTTTTTTTCGTATAACACATCATTACTTGTTGTTACCTTCGATTTGCCGTCCTAGACAGGATCAAAGGGCCTGGGTTTGGCACCCAGGTCATGTTTTTCGTGTGCTAACATTTGCTGCAGACATAGCCTGAAGAGACCCAGCAAGCGCAGGATCGAAGGGCCTGGGGTTCAATACCCAGACCCTGCATTTTATTTCGCTAACATGCTTTTGCAGGTATAACATCCCAGATCGAAGGAGAGCCCTTCTCTGGATCGAACCCATTAGCGTGCTAGATCGAAAGAGGCATCTCATCCCTGGATCGAAAGCCATGACCTCCATGATCGAAGGGCAATCCTCTTCTCTGGATTGAAGGCTACTCACGCCTTACTGTCTGGCCCAATCGAAAGGACTATTTCCCTCCTTGGGTCGAAACTCCTTTCTCCCTGGATCGAAGGATTCCCCTTGTATTTTATTTTTGCTTTCATTTGACATCTTTTTATCTTTTTAAAATAAAATCAAAAACACAAAAACATTAGGTTAGTTTTTTTCTATTAAATTAACTTTGTTAATTAGTCATTTAATCATCTTAACATTTTTCCAAAACTAAAATTAAATAGATTTAGATTATTTTCCCAAAACAAAATAAAACAATAAAAAAAGAGTTCTTATTCTTAGGATTTTTAGAGATGCGCGTTTATTTTATTGTAACTGCTTACTGGGTTGTAATAGCTTAAATTAAGACTTCTATTTTTACTGCTTTACTTCCCCAATTTTTGGACATGTAAATAATCTCCCTCCCCGAAGCCTTGTAATAGCGTAGGATTTACAATTCTCGCACTTTAAATTCCTGTACATATATTAACTGTTTAGACATTAGGATTACCACTAAAGCGTCCTAACGTTGCTTTAGTGACCACACGTCCCTAAAATCGAATTGACCTGAAAACTCCAACGACGGTGCTACCTACTCCTCAATAGTAGGATAGTACTGTCTAAAGGACATTTGCACAATTAAATTCCTTTTTGAGTAGGTAGAGGTTCTTAAGTACTTGCTCCTTTAAAAAAAACAAAACAAAACTTTTCGCACCTACACTCTCTTCAAAGACAAAACTCTTTTCAAAACCCACAAACACAAAGAAAAGCAAACTTTTGAAAACATAGTGAGCAAGTACCTAAGAGCCCGTGGATAACCACGGATAGAAAGGATGCTAACACCTTCCCTTTCTATAATCTACCTCCCGAACCCGAGAAACAATCTCAAAAAGGAATTTTTCTGTGCTTTTGTCCTTTCCTTGTTGGATAAAATAAAAGACGATGGCGACTCTTGCTTACCGCGACACTTTGCAAAAACAAACGCAAACGCGAACCAGCATTAAAAACAGTCAGTTCTCATTCCCACCGATCACACATACCAACAGGGAATTTGACTGATCTGTCGGCTAGTTGTAGGGACATCTTGGTAGGTCTCATGTCACCTAGTTTGAGCTTCTCGCAAATAGATAAGGGCATTAGACTAACACTTTATCCTAAATCGCATAGAGCTTTGTCTATGACATATTTTCCAATTACACATGGTATGAGAAACTACCAGGATCTTTTAGCTTTGGAGGCATGTTATTTTGAATTATGGCGCTACATTCGGCAGTTAGCACAATGGTTTCGTTTTCAACGATTTTTTTCTTATTAGACAATATTTCTTTTAGGAATTTAGCATATGACGACATTTGGGTTATAGCTTCTGTAAACGGAATAGTAATGTTTAATTGTTTCAGAAGTTCTACAAATTTCTTGAACTGTCCCTCATTTTTGGATTTTGCAAGTCTTTGAGGGTATGGAATTGGTGGTTTATATGGCGGTGGAGGTACGTAAGGTTTTTCTGAAACCTCTCTGTTCTCATTCGCGTCTTCCTCTACATTCTCAGATTGACCTTTCGACTTCTCTACTTCCTTTTCAGGTTTCTGATACATGGTCGGGTTTTGGAGTCTAGGATCTACCGGTCCATCAAGGGATGTCCCACTTCGTAATGTGATAGCATTAGCGTGTCCTTTAGGATTGGGTTGTGGCTGTCCAGGAAATGTACTAGCAGGTGCGGAAGAACTAGCTTGGTGTTGTGCTACTTGGGAGATTTGGGTTTCTAACATTTTATTGTGAGTTGCTAGGGCATCTACCTTATTTGCTAATAGCTTCAACTGTTCACCGGTGTGAACATTTTGATTGAGGAATTCTTTGTTTTGTTGAGCTTGATTAGCGATACAATTTTCCATTAAGATTTCAAGGTTAGATTTCTTAGGAATGTTAGGAACATTAACAACGGGTTTTTGATAACCTGGAAGTACAGCAGGTGCTTGGCCAGGTGCATATAAAGCGTTATTGTTCTTATACGAGAAGTTAGGATGGTTCTTCCAACCAGGATTATAGGTATTAGCATAAGGATTACCTTGAGCGTAATTTACCTGATCAACTGATATTCCTGCTAAGATTTGACATTCGGTTCTAACATGACCAGGGACTCCACAAACTTCATAGTTTGGGGTAACTGCAGCCATGGTGGCTGCAGGAGGTACGGTCAAGCTTTCTATCTTTTGGGTAAGAGCATCTACCTTAGCATTAACTTTATCTAGGCTATTAATCTCGTACATCCCACCTTTGGTTTGAGTTTTCTCCACAGATGTTCTTTCTCCTCCCCACTGATAGTGGTTTTGAGCCATATTTTCAATGAGTTGGTTAGCTTCATCATAAGGCTTGTCCATTAGTGTACCACCTGCGGCGACATCTATAGAGAGTCTTGTGTTGTACAAGAGTCCATTATAAAACGTGTGGATGATCAGCCATTTTTCTAGTCCGTGATGTGGGCACATTCGCATCATATCTTTGTAGCGTTCCCATGCATCGAATAGCTATTCAGTATCCTTCTTCCTAAATCCGTTGATTTGGGCTCTTAGTGCAGCAGTCTTGCTTGGGGGAAAGTATCGTGCTAAAAATACAATCTTAAGTCCTTCCCACGTAGTGACGGAATTTGATGGCAAGGATTGCAACCAAGCCCAAGCTCTATCTCTTAGCGAGAAAGGGAAAAGACGTAATCTTATTGCATCTTTACTAACACCATTTGCTATAACTGTGTCGGCAAATTGAACGAATTTTGTAAGATGTTCATTTGGATCCTCGGAAGGATCTCCAGAGAATTGGCGTTGTTGGATAGCTGATATCAATGACAGTTTCAACTTAAAATCGTTTCGATTTATTGCTGGAGCAACAATGCTGTTGTGGGGTTCTTGTTGTGATGGAGCTGCGTACTCCTTCAGTGGACGGGTCCTTTGTTCTTCGGCCATGTCTACTTCTGGATTAGTTTCGGGTTCAGAGGAAGAATTAGAATCTGTTTCAGAATCAATCTTGATTTCGGGTTTGGGTAAAGGAATAGTGTGATTTAAACAGTAATCCCTGACTGCACGTCTTACGGAAAGGATGCGTTCAGGTTCGTCCGTCGATTTGTCAAGTGGTTCGCCTTGTGAGCAAGTCCTTGGCATACAAATCGAAAAAGGGTTTCTGTTGCCTAGTCTAAACGCGCAACAGAAGAATCGTACTTAATTGACTAATCAGTCCCCGGCAACGATGCCAAAAACTTGATCGGGACTTTATAAGTCTATTGGGATACTAACTGCAAGTGTACAGTTTAGTCGTTCTAGTTTTAAATGATTATCGAACCCACAGAGACTGAGGATCAATCGCGTACGATCTAATGCTACATTTGTTTAACTAAGCGATGAATATTTGGTTTTAGGGGAGAAATAGTTTAATTAAAAATAATAGTAATAGCTATACCAGTATGTGATAGTCGGACTTCGAGAATTCAGTGAATCGCTTGGCATATAGAGTATTTCGGTAAAAACGAATTGTTTAAAAACCTGAGACATACACTATCGTGTTCATGAAATAAGTCATGCTACTAAACCTAGTGGATGCACTTTAAATTTAATAACACTTTTTGAAAACAATTTGAGTTTAATTAATTTATTAAAACACTCTCATGTATTTAAAAATTAATGTTTCGTTACCACTATCTGGGTTGAACCCCAGCTCTCGCATGCAGGTTCTTGCCTTAATTAATTTCCCACTCTCGTGGCAAAATCGTGTTAATTATCCTCTCACTCTCGTGACAAGGGTAGTTAAATTAAACATGGAAATTGGAAACCAGAAATTGTTTATAAATGTTTTTAGCCAAGGTATCACTGAATTCTTTCGGTACTTAGGAGTCACATACCGATACAATTAATTTAGCCGGACATAATATATTTAAAAACTATGCAATTTAAAATATAATCCATAAAAATAAATGACATAACACAAGAATAAATAAATATCAATTGCATAAAAAACCTAGAAATAATGTTGCTATGGTAATCTTGGATGCTTACAAATTCCTTGCAGCTCAATCGAAATCAATAATTGTGTTAATTCTTAGATGAAGAATTAACACTCTAAAACTAATGCTGGAAATAAAAATTGTAGTACGTGTAGAAATGGTTCAAAAGCAAGAAAATAGAATAATTGCAGGAAAATAGAAATTTTATTCTGGGAAAAATTCTTCGACCATCATCCATTGAACTACCACATATATATAGAAGAAAATATTGCAGTTGAGAAAATCTTGGAAAAGGATTGAGTGGAGTAAGACCCGGATGCATGGTTACTGAGTGGAGGAAATATAGGAGAAGAGTTATGCCCTCAATGTTGCCCACGTCTCCACTAATTCATAACGTTGCCCTTTAAGCGTGTGACGGTCGTCACAAGGGGGTGACGGTCGTAATGCGCTTAAATAGCGCATTATGCTCGTCAATGATGTGTGACGAGCGTTCTTTCTAGTTGGGGAGGCGTTACGGTCGTCACCGTTACAAAATCTGCAGACTTTGCAGATTTGGTTCCTTCTCTTCTGTTTCTTGGTTAGCTTCCTTCATGTGGTCCTTTTTCATTGATTTGAGTTGACAAATGTTGTACCTGTGAAAAGACACAAAAACTCAGAATAATCGGGAGTTAGACGACTCAATGTATTATAAAAATCGGTAAAAAGCATAGTAATTATATGATACGATTTCTCGTTATCACAATGACGCCTTCTAACAATGACATGACTCGAGAGGAGTCGCTTGAGATTTACCTGAAGTTTTTCTTAAGGTGCACTTCTTTTCAACCAAGCATGGTGCCCTTTGCCTCAAGACTACAAGGTTCTGAGTGGTTCACTCGACCATTTCCTCCTGTCGATGAGTAGCTCCTATGCAGTGAAGTGTTCAATGGATGTTATTATGGAATTGAATCTAAGTCTATGAGTACAACTTCGTCATTAGATATTTTGCATGATGACAAAATGGGAAAAGCTAGCATTTTTGTATATTAGACTGTATCTCTATGTCTTATAGCACTCCTTTACATTAGGGGTCTTATGAATAATTAAAAAGCATTTTGAAATTGATTCAAGTCATGAAAAACAAGTTTTTGCATAAATTTTTATTGCATGTGTCGTCACATACGATTTTCAAGTCGACACATGCAACTCAGTTTTGAAGCCTGTAGCCTCTAGAAGGCTCGGGTCGACACATGGATTGCATAAGTCGATACATATTGAAGCATTTCTGAAATTGCAGAAATTCTTATTTTATGTGTCGACACATACGAATTTCAGATTGACACATTTACTATTGTTTTAAAGCCAATAGCCACAGACTTTCTTTGGTCGACACATACCTTCTTTCAGATCGACACATACAGCTTAAACTTAACTTATGTGTCGACACATACGATATATAGGTCGACATATTTTGATTGTTTTGGTTAATTTTTCAAATCCCAAAAAAGTCCTTTTTACCCTAAATTTCCAAAAACTATAAATACATCATCCATGCATCATTATAAGTTGATGATACCATAAAATTAGCCTACATTTTCTATTCATCTTCAACCTCTAATCTATGCATACACATTAACATTCCATTGTAACAATATTTTATTCGGGTGCCACCTAGACAAGGTTTAATAACGTCCAATTAGGTTCTTGTGTATCCAAGTATATTAGATTGAGATTTGTAGGGGTCTTCATTCGGAAAGCTGTGGGTTTGTCCTCCAAGATCGTTGATTGATTTGGGGGATTTCGTGCAAGACATTTAAAAGGTTATTGCAGCCAAGTGAAGTCCTTTGGAGATGAAGAATGCAAATGATCCTTTGGAGATAAAGAATACAAAGGAAGTGGTGAGAGAATGGTGGATCATAATTGAAGTCTTATGTCGCAATAGGTACAATTGATCATTCATGCGTGAAAGCTTTGGAGATAAAGAACACAAAGGAGTAGCAATATCAACAACTCAATTGGGATCTATTATGTCTCAGTATTTATCAAGATCAAAGGAAGATAAGAGGTTGAATAAATAATAAGCATTAGGGTTTGTGGAGTTTCTATTGAATAATTCTCTTGTATCAACTTTTTTCACAGTAAGAATTATCCTAATTCCAATGGAATTAGACACATACATACCCACACGCGAGGACGGAAGTGGGGAACTGTGAAGATAAATCCTCGATTTGTCTAATAAGATTGCATTATCTATGATTTGTAAGAATTTTTCCGAACTGTTTTTTATTTCAATCAAGTGCTGATATTGCTTATAATCACTTTTGGTTATAAGGGCTTTTTGTCTTAACACCACTTAAAAAAGGAAATTTCTGAAAATTTAATTGCACACAAAGTATTTGACAAATTATTTTTCTAGTTCTTTTGATAAATTGCCATTGGAAATAACATTATTAATAATTTGATACAAACGTTAAATAAGTTGTAAATTGATTCAAGCTATTAATTCCAATTATCAATTTCATTCTATATTGGATTTGTTTACATTTGCATATCCGAGGTTCCAATAACGGTTCGTATAAGACGACTTATTTTCAAAAACACTTCTACTCAAACTCTTTGATAAACAAACTTTCAAAACCATAATTTTCTGGATTTTTAAAATTGGGTATCTATTCACCCCTCCTCTAGATACATTGTCGTCGTCTAACAACGTCAATAAGTGTGTGGGAATGTCAAGGTTCATCTTGAGTGTTTTTATTTGGTTATCAAGAGTGGGAGTAATTATTGGAAGTCCTGTTGTTAGTTGCCTTAAGAAGTAGTGTTGGATTGTTTGACCAAGGAGTATGATATTCACACTTTGTTGGAACTAAGTACATCTCATGTGTTATTCGGTGTACTATTGCAGATGTGAGAGCTTGAGAATGTGATTGTAAGTTAATTCTATTCATATTGATAGTTTGGAAATTGGAATTTTATTAGGTGTATTATGTTGGGATCATATGTTGAGACGTCGAGGAAGTAAGATGCCTTAGGAGATGATATTGTGAACCCTGCTCAGTTGAGAAGGACTTGGGTGTGTTACTATTATGATTAATCAGATTCATAAGGAGTGAAGCTGGAAGAGACTTGCCAAGTGGTGATCTCGATGAGATCGGTTTGTTATCTTGCTCAGTGGCGATAAGGTATATGTTGGTAGTTGTTGTACCCCAAAATTTGCCCTCTCATTTATCAAGAAATTTCTCACAAGATCTCATTTGGTTCAAGACTGCACTAGGGTTGATTAGCTCAAGACACCTCCTTAAGCACTGATGACTGAAATTAGGGTTTTAGTCTAATATGACTTTCATGGATCATTATGGGCCCTCAAGATTGCTAATGTCAAGTTTCAAGTCTTGGATCACATTTTTGCTTAGTCAATTGACTAGTTGACCTAAAAATCAACTGTATTGGGGAAAAAGTCAACTATGGTCAATTTATAGTCAAAATTCATAATTTTTGATCCATATCAACATTGTGAACTCACATATGTCATTTGATCAAATTTGGACCACAATTCGTCAAGAAATTTGATCAGATCATCAAAAGGGCAAAATGGTCAAAATTAGGGTTTGACTGAGAAAGGACAATTTCTGATTTTTGACCTAGCAAATGGTTATTTGGTTTGAGCCATGATTTCAAGGATTCAATTGCATCATTTTTACTTAATGGCATGACTCAAAACATTGCTCAAGGTTATTTTATTGATAGTTGATTTTTAGTCAACAGATCAAAAGTCAATTGTACACTGAAAAGTCAAAATCAAGTGTCAAAGATCACAATTCATCAAAACATGTCAAAATATGAAAATTGTTCATCAATAAATCAAAAAGTCAAGATTTCATTTTGAAAAGTCAAAGTTTCCAAACTTAGAAATTTTTCTAAGTGTTGAAAACTTCATATTTTTTTCACAAATTTGAGCCAATTTTTCACCATGATGCAAGATGATTCAAAGGAATCTTTCAACATGAAAGTTGTAGATCTCGATGAGATATAAAACATTTCTTTACACAACTCTTCCTATAAATTCTTGGATTTCAAGTTATTAATTCATGAAATCATGGTCATGAAACTAAAACACTTAGTGAAATTTTGAGCATTTTGGTCAGGATTTTGACCTAACTTCTGGGCCAAGTTTCATATAGTTCCATTTGGATTTTGCAAAAGTGATTCAAAGAAGGATTGTATATAACATTACAAGATTTATAAAATTTCTAAGAACTCCTTGATATCATTTGTGAGCAAGGAGAATCGAAGGCCAGAATTTAGGGTTTCAAGTTTTTTTACAAGGCAGAATTTTGTGATGAACAAGAATTTAAATCCATGCTAGGCTGCACAATCTTTGCTTTGCAGGCCTCAAACTTGCTTGACACTCCATAATTAATGTTTTGCACAGCTGTTAGAGGCTTTAACTCAAGCATTCAATGCATTGTCCATGCTTAATTCCATTTTAGGAAGAAAGTAACCATTCCATTCTAGTAAAGTTGCTTTAACCACAAAATTAGTTTTGTCTTGAGAATTGAACTTGTCCTTTCTGCACAAGCTTTCCTTACACAATCAGAATAAGAATATTTAAAGGTTACAGCCACCCTACAAGCTTGGCATTTCACATTGAAACAATATGTTTAAAGCTTTCTTCAAAAACAAGCAAAATCCCATAACTAGTACTTGTGTGATTCTGACCCTCTCAGGCTTCACAATCGTTTCCATACATATACACAAGTAATTTTCAAGAAAAGGCACGCATGCTTAAGCCCTCAAACTCCATAGAACTTAGAATCACACACAAAAACTCCATTGTTGCATAATCTGACCAAAAACTTGAAACTCACATCTCCCTCGTGTGTTTCCAAGCCTTTTGATTATTAAAGCTTCTAAACATAAAATAAAACACATCCAAAGTCCTTTTGCCTAACTGTAACACCTCCATCATCAAGTTCCATATTCAAAAACAGAGCTTTGCAAGTGGACTTCTCCAGAACTCCTCAGCCACTTTCAGCTCAAGCCAATCATCACATTAGCTTCCTGGGAACTTGAGGAAGCTAACCTAATCACTAGGACTCATTGAAAGCTGCTTAAACTCAAAACACGATACCCTCTTGCAAGGTGAGTTTTATGACTTTTGAACTATTCATTTAGGCATTATTAGGCTTCCATTTTCAATGATAAAATGTAGATACCATTGCCACGAAGCTTTACATATCCATAGTTTGCACTTATATGACCCGAGCTTAGAGAATTTTAGAGTTGAAGTTTCTGAAATTTTTAGGTTTTAAATTAGGGCCAGAAAAATTATCACTCATCTTGAATTTATAACTTTAGTTATTTATATGGTTGGATTCGTGGGAAGAAATGCCACAACTTTCATGTTTGTACTTTCCATTTTTGTTGAAAGATGAAGAAGTTACAGGTACTCTGGCTGGCTGAAGGTTGAAGACGAAGTACAGGCCTTAGAAGCATGTTACGTTATGTATTTATCATTTCATTTTAATAAACATATGCATAGCCACCCCAGTGGTAAGGCAGTGCACTGGTAACCAAGAGGGTGTGGGTTCAACACCCAGCGCGCTACCTTTTCTCATTTCTCACATTTTTTTCACTTTTTTGTTTCCAAACAGCACGCCTGGGCCTCCAACTTGGGCCTGATTTTTTTCTTCTTTTACTAACCCCTGACTTACTTCAGCACCCCCTGGCCCAATTTCATTATTATTTTCTTTTTCTTATTTTATTTTATTCTTTTTTCCTTTATTATTATTATTATTATTAATATTATTTTTATTGTTATTAATAAAAATCCAAAAATATTTTATTTATTATTTTTACACTTATTTAGTTTATTTGTTTTATAAAACTAAAAGAACAAAAACATTTTCTTAATAAATTAATTTCTTTCTTAATAATTAATATTTAGGTTTAAGTTTAACTATTGTATTATTTTCTTGCAATTAATATTAATTTATAACTTAGGCTTATTTTAATTAATTAATATCCATATTATTTTTATTAATTTAAAACCTTTTCATAAATAAAACCCAAAAAAATCCTTTTTTTAGTTAATTTCTTTTCTTATTTAGTTTAAGTTAATTTTATTTAATTTTTCTTAATCATTTTTTAATTAGGTCAAGACTAAACCCTTTCATAAAAAACAAACAAAATCATTTCTTTTTCCATTTACATTCTTTCATTTTTATTTTCAATTTTGTACAATATTCAATATGGTTGTAATAGTTAATTAGATTTAATTTTCTTGCAAAATCCCCATTTGTAAATTTGTACACCCCTTCCCCTATTGATGTAATAGCTTAGTATTTTTATTTTTCTGCAATTTAATGCTTTATATATAAATGCTAGTAAATTAGGATTTGTATGGAAAGATAAAATTAATGCTTAGAAAAGCCTAATTCAAAGACAAAACAATGCATGAAAATCAATACACTTGCACACTTACACCCTTAGGGTAAATCCACTTTGTTGCCTTATGAAAATGGCCATGTTATGCATGTGGGATATCTTAACAAAAAGCAATAAAAAATATAAGATCATAGTCCCTCGATGACGCTATCAAAGTTGCCTTTCAAAAATGATCTTAGTCCCTTAAAGAAAATACTAAGGTATCTTACAACGTTGCTAATCATGGCTATACGATGATTCATGCCCGTTCCTTTACATCCAAAGATAGAGTTTCTTACCAAATCAATGGTAAGATAACAATGTCAAAGGAAAGAGGAAATAAACATGAAAGACTTTTGAGTAGGTAGAATGTTCCTAGTTGTTTGCTCATTTTTAAACCAAAACATCCTTGATATTTTCAAAACAAACACCAACACTTTCAAAACACCTTTCAAACTTGAAACATTTGCAAAAGATAAACACTTTGTATACATTCTTACGAACGAGAATCATTACAAAGTTTTCCTAAACGATGACGCCTTTTTAAAATACTTTCAAAAACCACACAAAACACATTTTCAAACAAAAGAAAGTGATCTAGAAAGAAACTAAGAGCCGGTAGATAACTATGGATGAAAAGGGTGCTAATACCTTCCCTTTTCATAATCTACCCCTTGAACTCAAGAAAACATCTCTAAAGGCCTTTCCTGTTCTTTTCAACCTTTCCTTTTAGATAAAAGAAAAGCCGGTGGCGACTCTTGCTAAACGCAACATTTGCAATCAAACGAAAAATACCAAGTCAGTTCTCACACCGCGTTACAGTAGTCATGGTATGATCTTAAGATAGTTCACTCAGATATATGGCCTTAGAGGTAGACCCCGATGAGAGTGGTACTAGATGTTTACATTATTACTATATCTTGCTGGTAGTACTTGTGAATGGTTATTCTAAGAAGGATTGGGAATTGAGGAACTTTGGAAGTTAAGTAACTCAGACTGCATATGAGTATGTACTCGAGTTAGAAAAAAATCATGATAGGAAGCAAGGCAACCAATTTGAATGGTTTTGGAGAGGAAGTGCATGGTTATCTCCATATATGGGACTGAGTTGCGTGGCTTTGTGAGTAGCGTTGGAAACCCACATTTTCTTTCTTGTGGTTAGTCTTCCTTGGTAGCATTGTCTCGTTGACGACATGAAAATTCTAGATGGTTTTGTGTTGTTGGTTGGCTAAACTCTCGTGTCAGCAAAACCCGTGAGTAGGTCAGAATCTTACGAAGGACTTAGAATGAAGTGTGACAATAAGGTCTCAAAAATTTCACACTAAGTTGGAATAATTGTAACCAGTGTAAAATGTTTTTGAAGATTTTATATTCTGATGGTGGTAGTCATGTGAATTTTGTGCATCTAACTTTGGGAGTTGTTGGTTATATTCTTTATCTTTGTATCAGCAAGAAGATTAATCTTCCTTGGGAATGAGAGGTAAGGTTTCTGGTACGAATGCGGGAAGCAGGTGCTCAGAGGAAGAGTGGATTTTTCTAAGAAGTTTCATGAACTAGTCTGTAGTACCCGTGAAACCCAAGTGTTCCATGGTGTTAAATTAGGCATTTCACAATAAAGAGGTTTGGACAGAAGGAAATGGTGAAGTTTATGAAGGATCAGAGAGATAACTACTCGTAGGAATTCAAGTAAGACAATCTTATGCCAAGTGTTTTATCTTATTGGACTAGTACGAGAGAAGCAAAAAGTCAATATATATGCTTGTAGTATGGTATTAAGTCAAGTGAAGTTGATAAGGTCATCAAAAGGTGGAATATGAAGTTTGTGGTGATTGTCGAAGTATTTATATGAGAAGAGTTGACAGTTGTGTGTGCAGTTATGAAATCAGTAAGGTATCTCATGAAGTTTTATTAAGTATGGAGTATCCAATCAGAGTAAGGTGTTGTGGCTAAGGATTTTGGTTAACTCATCTCAGGGAAGAGTAATTAGCAGACTCATAGTTGATTCATGACCAAGCAAATCAGGATAACACGTCAGATGAGTTGAGTATGAAGAGGTTAAAAGTTAGTTAAAGGCTAGAAATTAGATTATGGTAAAGTTGAAGAAGTTTTGAAAGTTCATAAAATTGTAGAATTTTCCAGTGAAGATAAGTTGGAAACATGAGTATGTCATATGATTAGACAAGAAGCGAAGTCAAGTGTTGACCTGGGACGATGATGTAAGAAGTTTCCTTTTCCTTATTTGGATAAAATTTAGGGACAATTTTCAATTTAGGGGGGGGGGGGGGGAGAATGTAATATCCAGTATACCCTTAAGAGCTCTAAATATTATATGTTTGGACCAATATAGTAACCAATGGACTCAGAAGAGCTTAATTCTTACTTAAAGAGACTGGTTTTTATTAATTAGTAACCGAAGGAACATTTTGTAACATCAATAATGAGTCAATTGGTCTAGTAGTAAGAAAATATCAATTGAGATATTTTATTACCAACTTTTAACACTAACCACATAATATATTATACTATTGTGTGTGTGTATGCGCACTCGTGGGTATTCGGGTGTGCGTGTGCGTGTACGTGCATGTGCGCGCGTGCGTGCGTATGCGTGTGCGTTCGTGCGTGCGCGTGCAAAAGAGTTCGTAGAAGAAAAAGATAAGAAGAAAAAAAGAAAACCAGCAAAGAAATAGAAAGAAATAAATAAAGGGGAAGAAGAAGAGGAAGAGAACAAGAGAAGATAAAACCCACACCACCATAAATTTTCATCTTTTTCATCACCAATCTTCATCATCTTCTTCATTCCAAGGTGAGTTTTTAGATCGCGTGCACATCAGAAAGAGTTCGTAGAAGAAAGAGATAAGAAGAAGAAAAGAAAACCAACAAAGATATAGAAAGAAAGAAATAAAGAAAGGGGAAGAGGAAGAGGAAGAGGAAGAGGAAGAGAACAAAAGAAGAGAAAGCCCACAACACCATGAATTTTAATATTTTTCATCACCAATCTTCATCATCTTCTTCATTCCAAGGTGAGTTTTTAGATCGCGTGCGCGTCAGAAAGAGTTAGTAGAAGAAAAATATAAGAAGAAGAAAAGAAAACCAACAAAGAAATAGAAAGAAAGAAATGGGAAGAGGAAGAGGAAGAGAACAATAGAAGAGAAAGCCCACACCACCACGAATTTTCATCTTTTTCATCACCAATCTTCTTCATTCTAAGGTGAGTTTTTAGATCGCGTGCGCATGCGCATGCGTGTCAGAAAGAGTTTGTAGAAGAAAGAGATAAGAAGAAGAAAAGAAAACCAACAAAAAAATAGAAAGAAAGAAAGAAAGAAAGAAAGGGGAAGAGGAAGAGGAAGAGAACAAGAGAAAAGAAAACCCACACCACCACGAATTTTCATCTTTTTCATCACCAATCTTCATCATCTTCTTCATTCTAAGGTGAATTTTTAGATAGAGTTAGATTTTAGTGGAGAATTTTATGAATTGGGAATTAGAGTTTGTGTTTGGATCTTACTTGATGCATGTTTTGATTGTTGATACATGTTTATTTGATGATGGTACATGTTGATTCATGTTTATTAGTTACTAACTTACAAGTTTATTTTATGTTCTATCCTTGTCCAAAGTTGTTATTTTGGTACTCAAAGATTTATCTAATTAAGATTAAGACTAAAAAAATTTAAAGATGGACAAGGCTCAATTACAATTATTTCCAAACTTACCAACATGTTATGGCATAATTGAAAGATAACGGGTTACTAGAAGCCTTGGATTTCTATTGTTGCAAACAATGCTTCATTTTAAATTTTAATATCTATGCTAAGTCTAAGGTTGTATGACAAGGCTTTGTCTAACATAACTCAATCCTGGATTAAGCTTCAGTGCCTTTATTGCGGGAAAGGTACGGTGACTTTGAGTCAACCTCTACTGTCTGATAAATCAAATACTCCATATTAAGCCACGTTTCAACCATAGTTTTTTACAGTCTCAAATCATTTTAAACGCACACAAATCTCTATCAAACCCCTCAGTGCAATCATGTTTTTGCCATCAACATGCCTTTCTCCGCACATAGATGTTCCTGCTGGCCCTTTTATGAAGACCTTCTACTCTCCTCGCTGCCATTGATCAAGTTAGATGGAGAAGCATGGCTGTAGGAGCGGCGATGGCGAGAAGAAACGGTGGCTTATTGAATGGTCAAGGGAACAGATTATTGTTTGAACTAAAAAAAGTTATGAGTGTTTTTATCAAAAGAAATAAGATATAGACGTAGCTTGATCTAGAGTGTTTGATTTATCAAATGGTAGAGGTTGACTCAGTCTTCATACCTTTCTCGCAATAAAGGCACTGAAGCTTGATCCCTCGAATAATGATTAGTTTTTAACTTCTAGATAGGGGTAACATTTCCAAATGTAGTTTTTTTATGAGTTATATTAAGATGTGTTTGTGCATGTTGAGAACTATGCTATGATTTATTGATCGTATCGATTTCATAATAACATGGATAAAATTTATGATGATGAGTGAGGTAAATCTAGGAGTATAATTAGGTAAACAGTTCAGTAAGATAACTTAAGGTATGAAATGATTTAGATAGTGATGCTTAGATGTAATCGTACCGCGGTGTGTATCACATATATGTAGTCGCGCGAATGATACATGAAGGAATGAGCTTTTTATGGAACATGTATGATTTATGTATGAGAATGGATCATGATATGCTATCATGAGAATTGGTGACAATGATCACCTAGTGATTGATAAGTACAATCACGAGTATATGAGAATTAATCACATATTCAAAAAATTTCCTTGATTGTAAGACATCCCAACTAAGATACTTATGTAGAGTAGGACTGGGATGTAGGTACGCATGATTTGCACCTCATAAATTGTTTGAGCTTATAGAAGAGGTTGTCTCATAAGTGGTTTTGAGTATCATAGTGACATAGGCAACAAAGTGGGTTCGAGTCCCATACGGTGAAAGATACTCAAAGTGGGTTCAAGTCCCATACGGGTGATGGGTCTTAAAAGTGGTTTCGAGTCTCATAGGAGAACCTGATATCCACAAGAAAGTCAAATCATACAAACATTTGTGACCCAAGCCCTAAACTAGACGTAGTTTCGATTTAGAGAAAGATGTTTGTCATATTAGAATATTGATTATTTTGAGTGGATACACTCATGTAACATGTTTCCATACACTGTGATTACCCCTTAGTTTCTTAAGTCCTAGTTGTATTGTGTGAGTGATGCACAAGTAACAGAAGGTGAATACTTGAGTTAGAAATCAGATTGAAACATTGTAGAGTCGAGTGGTCCTATAGGATAGGAGAACTCACTGAGATTATTATCTTACCCCATCATTATTATTATTTTCAAGTAATTGCACAATGAAAAATATTGTGTTTAGTTCTTAGATTTTATATGGGCACCATTGTCATGTGCCATATAGATGTAGATTTTAGTTATGGAAAAATATATAATAATACCAATAGGAACTTACATTGTATCAGTACCAAAAATTAACAACAATTCAACTTATTACCATTATTTTATGTTTATTAGCTTATCAACCTTAAAGTGAATGAATATTAACCCGAAACCCACGATAAACAGTTTAGAAATTGCCAAAATATTAACAAATTTTGTATTGTCTAAAAAACAGTATTATGTTGCTTGAATTCGCAAATTGACAGATAAATTTCATGTGGCAAGAACCGATATTTATAAATAATCTATATGTCAAATATTGCATAAATAACAATACATTCATACAAAATTGATAAACAATGTTCCACAATATAAAACCAATCAGTAAGAGAATAGAACAACTTGTCTATCTGCTGCAACTTGTTTATTTGCTGGAACTTGAATCCTCAATCAAATATCTGCAAAAAAAATCGAATTGAATTATAAACTAAAACACAATTAAATGTAATTTCTATGTAGTAGAAATATTGGATTGAGGTTTAACTCTTGACAACTATTACATATGAAAATTATAATAGACTAAAAATTTTTCTACTTCCAATTTTAATTTAGCAGGAAAGATTCTACTGCATACTAAATTTTCCTGATATATACTAAATCTCTTAATTCCTTTGATCTTAACTTCCTGCTAAACTTTTAATATGCTTTAAAAGATTCTAACCAGTATGTTTGTTATACATTGTGAAAGCATATATCATCATGGTCAAATTGATTTAGTATCATACCATTTATACGTTTTCAAAAACCTCATTGAAAACAACATTGATGATAGACCGCAATGCTTGATTATCTTTGTAATGGATTAATATTTTAAGGCCCTTTATTCTCTTTACTTTCGATATTGCAACATATAATTGATCATGGTTAAAGATACTTTGTAACAAATATAATCCAACATAATATAATAATTGACCTTGAGATTTGTTAATTGTCATAGCATATGATACAATAATAGGAAACTGTCTCCTTATTAGTGTAACCGGTCATGGAGACTTTGTTGGAGAAATGTCCATTATTGGAATATATATTCAACCACCGATATTCTTTCTAGATATAATCTTCGCTTCTATAACATGGTTTGCCAATCTGGTAACAATAATTCGTGTTCCATTGCAAAGTCCCTCAAACTGATCAATATTTATGAGAAGCATTATTGGTGTGCTAATCTTCAAATTTAATTCGGTGATCAGGAAGGCTTGAGGTTGTAAGTGTGTTAAGAAATTTTATGGTTAAAACATCAAAAGCTTCATTGCCATCGCCATCATATTTGTCAACTGTATCCGAGCTTAAATACTCCTTTTCTTCTCCTACGATATAGAATATATAAATTCAGTATAATAATATAATATATGAATGATATGTACAAATGCTTAAATAAAAGAAGCTTCTGAAGATATTAATTCTTGGAATAAAATCCAAAACATACTGGTTGACAACATCAACTGTCTCAATAATCCAATGTTTACGTATAGCTCTGCACGATCACTTTTTTTCTCTATATTACGTATAGATGAATCCAATGTTTGTATTGGAATTTTGAACATCAAATGTGTTGTTCGGCCTCATGGAAGCAAAATTGAAGCTATTCCAGATGAAACAACTATTAAGCAAATCTTTTTTTGTGAATATATGTAAGAAGCTAAAGTTCTCCACATATACGTTTTTCCAGTCCCTCCATATCCATATAAAAAAATACTACACCTCTTTGATTCTTAATGGCATTGGTGATTGGTCTGAACACATATTTATGTTCATCTTTTTTAATGAAAATGTTATAAACATAAAATAATAATGTATTAGACAATGTTGTTAAAAATTTACTACAGTAACAAAAATTAATGTTATTGAGCAGTCAAAGACTTAAATGGTTGAAAAAGTTCAAATATTTTATAATACATGTTAGATGTTGAAAGAGCTGGTTGAATTCAGCGGGTTGTTCGACTGGATCATAGTTACGTTGCTCACAAATATGCTTATTTCCCAACTGTTCAACCATGTATCCTATTGGTTTAGTCATTTCGGGATAGTCAGATAAACTTTTGTGATTCTTTTGAAGAAAATTTTCAGTTTCAATCAATGTTAAATTGGTAATTTTTTCATCCGACAAACTCAAACCTATAAAAACACTCATAATTGTGTTATGAATATAATTTTGATAATATGTATAAAGACACATGCATTATAATATCGTTAAACTCATTATCGATACCTCTATTTCTTGCAATTATTTATTGAGCATAGAGTATACCATCAGATAATAAATGATGTGTTTTTCTCCAGACATGTGATGGCCTATTCATGCTACTCGACAACAAGATATGGATAAAATTACTCTCAAATAATGACCTGATCCCCAATTATTTGCCTCTTTAATTGCTGATATGAATTTCTTATCATCTCCTATAACCCCCATAGAAAACATGCATCACGAAAAGTATCATATTTGATGTTGTTAACAATTTTTATCTCATCATAAATACATGTACCTATGACATGGGTTAACATCATTTGGAGATAATACAATTCACCATTGACTGAACGAATCCAAATTAACCTTCCAATTGTGTAGCCTTTTTTTCGGGGCTTCCATTCTCATTTTTTCACATAAATAAACTTGGACACAAATTGGATGTATGTTAACTCCGTGGCCTCATAATATTTATTGTTTGCTTCAAACCATGCTGTAAATATTGACTCAGTGACACTTGGCTTATCTAGAACAATATTAATTCGATCAATGTATGTATAGTATAAAAAATTCTCCCCTCACAATGGAAAAATAACCTTTCAACAAATGGTTTCCTTCCATGTATAGAAAATGAAAAAAAAGCCTCCAAGATGCTTCACTTGGAGACACATATCTACAATCAATGTATTATTTGATTTCATCAATATGTTGTTCCCGCATAGTACTTCCATCTTCACTAGAAACAATGACAACCGTTATTCTATCATAGCCTTTGTTAATGTATTTGAATAAGTACTTTATGAAAGTACTTTGATTGCACCACTCCATATTTATATGAGCTGGAAACTTCTTCATTAGTTTGGGATTGTATGGAATGATATGCCTATTATCTAGATTAATGCCATTCTTAAGAACAAATTTCCCATTGTTTCTTCTTCTGTAAATAGGAAAACCATCTTGATCAACAATTGTATCTGTTTTAAAATCCTTTAGAAAGTACTTTGAACATTTTCCATTTTTCATACACGGTGCAGATCAGTTACCACTTCCATATGGACCATGTATCATATGGCACTTAACTAAGTTATATAGACCTGGATCTAAGTCTTGATTGGGAATTCCAGCTAAGATGATCCGATCAATATCACTTGGAGTCAGATACTTGTTTGATGGGTGAAGGAAAATTAGAATATGTGCATGAGGTAAACCTCTTTTATGAAATTCAATGGTATACATCTTTGTGGAAAAAAATACCAACATGTTAATGAAGTATGTAAGACAGTATCATAATGTAACAACACTGAGTGAAATAGTTACATGTTTTTTTATTTATACTAAATCAAAGTGACTTACATGCATGGACATTTCCCATGACCTCTTTTTTGGTCAAGTTAGATAACAACTCATCCAATTTGATTTTAAAAATCCTTGTAATTATCTCAGGCCTTTCATGCAATTTTAAATGAGATGGACCAAGTAACCTTTGAATCTCAGGCCAATTTGGATTACATGTGAATGTAATGCAAATACTGAAAATCCAAAATAGCTGCATATTGTCATTCCATCAAAATATAGTTGATCCATATAACTACAAATTCCAACATAAGACGGATGTAATACAATCCTTTTTCCTAAGCTTGGTCCTTTGGTGTAACTGGATCCAATTGACTCACTAAAATTGTGATACTTTCCAACTTTGAGTTTCAATTGGTTTTTTCTAAGCCACCTAAGCCTTTTCGACTATATCATTGTAAATCTATAAACAAAAAATTATTGGTATGACCTTCTTGATCTCAGAATTATAGAAGGCTCACTTGTTCTGTACTGTATTCTAAGTGCCAACCACTCTCTTATTGTAAGTCGGGTTCTCTTTGTTGCTTTCTCCCACAAAATATCTTCATGCTAAATTTCTGAATGTTAAGATTCTGGATCAATATGGATGTTAGAACATTAATCTCGATGTTTGACGTTAGGTCTATAACCATCTTCTCCATACAGGAAAATCAATGGTTATTGATAGCCTAAATAGTTGGTGTGGTACACATCAATCCTTTGAAGTTGACCGAACTATTTGTGCATAATAATATCTCTTTTTTCCTGCTGTATCAACATCCCCAACAATCAAAGCAACTACTTCTAAAATGGTTGGCTGATTATATATCTGTTAGGTTGATTGTATTGTGATTGGTAGAATTTTTTTAAAACAAGTGAAATAGATGTTGAACAAGATGTATTGACATGCTTGTACGACATCATGGCGTGCTGTTGTTTCGCATTCTCAGAAGATTTGTTTCAAATTCTCAGAAGATTTGATTTACGTATACTGATGTCCAAGAAGCGTGTATGAAGATTTGATTCTCTAAATATTTGTTTCAAGCGTGAGATATATGAAGATTTTTTTCTTAAGATTGGATGTCAAAACATTTAAGGAAACATTAGATTATGTTCCGAAGATTATGCAGAAGATTGTGCATAAATCTGTTTTGGATCTACTAATTTTATAGCCTGAAGCCCATACTATTGAAGGCTATTTAAAGGAATACTCTAAACCTAAAGAAGATACAGAGTTGCGTATGTGATAGTTTCTATTAGGGTTTAATTTGTTCATTATTGTTTGTGAGCCACTCGAGTATCACCCTGATGCTAGGGTTGGACTGTTAGTTGAGTTATATTTGTGAATCACTCATAAGCTTTTAAGCAAGAGTGGATTCTGTTTATCGGAGTGTGTCTCCTCTTTAATTGTTATCATTGTAATCATGGATTTCATGATTGAGAGGAAGTTAAAGGGGTCTCATATCTAGGAGTGTCTTAGATAGAAATATCACGGGTAGTGATTAGGTGCGAAGGCGGTAAATTGGAAGTTGTTTACATAGGACTTCAAACTAATACTATTATAGTAGATTTCTTTCCTAGCTTGGGTGCCACCAACTGTAGGTGAAGTTGCAACGAAACAGGTTAACAATTACCTTGTGTTATTTACTTCCTGTAATTTACTTTAAATTATTTATTGTTCTTTGTGTTGTTACGATGTCTTGACTTTGCATTTGAAATTCTAGTGCCCGGATATCGTACAGGACATTTGTTTTCTATGTGCCAGAATTTCAATTGGCATCAGAGAAGGCACCCCGTTCTATTTTGGGTGAGCTCCATGGAAGATATCTTCCAGTACTATGGACATGGAATAATGATTTATTAACAGAACACCTATTTTGGATGGCAACAACAATGATTACTGGAGGCGCGTATGGTGGCTTTTCTAAAATCCATGGATAGAAAAACTTGGAAAGCATTTATCAAAGGTTGGGAACACCCTGTGGTGAAGGACAAAGATGGGACAATTGAATTGAAGCCATAAGAGGAATGGTCTAAGGAAGAAGATGAACTTGCTCTTGGAAACTCCAAATCTCTGAATGCCTTGTTCAATGGGGTTGACAAAAATATATTCAGGTTAATAAATACTTGTATTGTGGCCAAAGATGCATGAGAAATTCCCATAACCACTCATGAAGGCACATTGAAAGTAAAAATGTCAAGAATTTAACTTCTCACCACCAAGTTTTAGAATCTCAGGATGAAAGATGACGAGTGCATTCATGATTTTCACTTGAATATTCTTGACATTTCTAATACATCTAGTGCCTTGGGAGAGAAAATGTCAGAGGAGAAGTTGGTTAGAAAAATACTCAGGTCGTTGCCTAAGATGTTTCACATGAAGGTCACAACTATTGAAGAAGCCCAATACATTTGCAACATGAAAGTGAATGAGCTTGTTGGTTCACTTCAAACCTTTGAATTGACTATCAATGATATATCTGAAAAGAAGAACAAAAGCATAACTTTCATCTTCAACACTAATGATGAAGAGGTCAAAAGTGACATGGAGATTGATGAAGGAATTTATAATGTTATTGTGCTTCTTGGGAGGCAATTCAATAAGGTGATGAAGAGTATAGATAGAAAGTCAAGACAAAATGTCAAGAACATGTCATTTTACATCAGTAAGAATGATACTTTTTAGAGAAAAGAAAGAACATATGAGACGCCCAATCAAGGAAAAGTTATTCAATGTCATGGATGTGAGGATTTTGGTCACATTAGATCAAAATGTCACATGTACCTCAAGAAACAAAATAAGGGCTTGTCTATTTCTTGGTCCGAGGATGATGATTCTGAAGGTGAACTTGATAAAGAAACTGCTAAGCATGTTATAGCCTTCACTGGTAAATATGAATCTGATGAAGATTCCTGTGATGAGGATGTATCATATTAAGAATTGGTTGATTCCTACAAAGAGCTTTGTGTTAGAAGTGAAGAGTTTTGTAAGATAGGAGAAAATTAGAAGAGAATCATAGCACAAATGCAGGCTGAAAAAGAGAAATTGTTATCTACTGTCTCCGATCTTCAAGATGAGGTAACCCTATTGACTTCTAAACTTGAAAACATGACCAAATCCATAATAATTTTAAACAATGGGTCTGATATGTTGGATGAAATTCTTCAATTTGGGATAGGGGCTAAAAACTCAACCGATATAGGTTTTAATTACCAATCTCTAAACAAATAAGAAAAAAACCCCGTGACAAAATTTATTCCTTCTAAAAGGAACCATGAGCCCAAGATGTCCGACCAAATGTTACAACATCATGCCAGACATTAGGAAAATCAGACTAAATCCAAGTTCTTGCCTTGGAAATGTTATTATTATCGCAATTATGGTCTTATAAAGCCTTTTTTTTACAGACTGCATGTTTATCCAAAACATCCAACACAACCTAGGGCTAATCATGTGATTATTAAAACTAGACAATTATGGAAAACTAAGGTTGTTGATACGAGTGTTATACCCTGTACTTCTCTTAGAGCTTCATCTATAGAAGACTGGTACTTTGACAGTGGATGTTCTAAACATATGACAGGGTTCAAGAAGTATTTAGTGGACATTAAGTCTTATTCCTCCAGTTTTGTCACTATTGGTGATGGAGCTAAATGTGAAATAAAGGGAGTAGGAAAGATATTTTGTACTGGACTTTCTAGACTAGATGGCGTTCTTCTTGTGAAAGGATTGACTACAAATCTTATCAGTATTAGTCAATTATGTGATCAAGGTTTAAAAGTAAATTTCACCAAGTTAGAATGTTTGGTTACTGATTAGTAAAATAGCATGTGTACTATTTTTCCTATGCAGTAAAAATGGAGAAATTCCCCAAATGTCGATCTCAATGTAGCAGTAGAAATGTTGAGACTAAGTCATTGGATTGACTTAACTCGTGTAAATTAAATAAAAATCGCCACCGCGCTTTGGGTCGATTTAAGTGAACCAGAGAAGGTCTCGGATTAACTTTGACTGGATCAGCATCAGAAAAATCTTAGGATCGATTTAACTGGACGAGACAAAAGTCTTGGAATATCTTCAACTGGAATACGAATCAGGGAGATCTTAGGGTCGATATGACTGAACCAGAGAAGGTTTTGGATTAAATTTAATTGGATCGGCATCAGAAAAATCTTAGGATCGATTTAACTGGACCAGACAAAAGTCTTGGAATATCTTCAACTGGAATACGAATCAGGGAGATCTTAGGGTTGATCTGACTGAACCAGAGAAGGTCTTGGATTAACTTTGACTGGACCGGCATCAGAAAAATCTTTGGATCGATTTAACTGGACCAGACAAAATTCTTGGGGTATCTTCAACTAGAATACGAATCAGAGAGATCTTAGGGTCGATCTGACTGAACCAGAGAAGATCTCGAATTAACTTTGATTGGATCGGCATCAGAAAAATCTTAGGATCGATTTAACTAGACCAGACAAAAGTCTTGGAATATCTTCAATTGGAATATGAATCAGGGAGATCTTAGGGTCAATCTGACTGAACCAGAGAAGGTTTTGGATTAAATTTGACTGGATCGGCATCAGAAAAATCTTAGGATCGATTTAACTGGATCAGACAAAAGTCTTGGGGTATCTTCAACTGGAATACGAATCAGAGAGATCTTACGGTCGATCTGAATGAACCAGAGAAGGTCTTGGATTAACTTTGATTGGATCAGCATCAGAAAAATCTTAGGATCGATTTAACTGGACCAGACGAAAGTCTTCCATAGGTGTAGTTTCTTTTGAGGGGGCTACCAGACCATATGAGTAATCAACGGTGTTTACTGATTTGTCTTTCCCTGAAATGGAAAAGAGTTAGTCATATGCGATGTCATGATGCATGAAATACATGATATATCAAGCAATGATGCTATCAACATAAATGAGATTGTATGGTATGGTGCGTATATGCATGTAGCATGATGTATGGAAATGTAATGTTTCTAGCTGGGGAAAATAAATCCCGGATAGCTGCTGGAGAATAGAGTTGAATTCTTCGTTTCCGCTGGGGATGATGAACGAAGATGATAAATCTGCAGGAGAGGATGACTCCGTTAGGGGAATAAACTGATGAGGAGATTACTCTGTGGGGAAGAGATGCTCTGCTGAAGATTCCACTGATAAATTCCGTCAGGATGAATTATTGTTGCTGGTGATATTGAATCTGTTGAGGATTGAATTCCTATTTGTGAAAGGAAAGGACTCCGTTGGGGATGATCTTTCAGTTGCAACTTGCCGGGGATAACCTGTTAGACTTTTATAGGGATAATCCTTTGAGTTCTACTGGGGATGATCCTTTGAACTCAGCCGGGGAGATTTATTTTTGTACTCCGCCGGGGGTGAACTTCCAGAGTCTACTGGGGATAATGCTTCAACTCCATTGGGGAAGCTTTTTCAGACTGCGCTGGGAAAATTTTAACTCCACTGGGGGTATCTTGTATTCTTCCAGGGAACATTCTTATACTCTGCCATGGGATATTAAGACTGCCGGGGATATCGAGCCTTTTTAGTGCTGATGGTAGATCAACTCTGCTTGGGGAGAACATTGCTGATTCGTTCATAGTTGTAAGTCTCAGCTGGGGAGAGTTAATATTACTGTCTTACTCTGCGGGGAGTGAAGGTATCTTAGCCATATTCTTCAACTGAATCTACCTTTGTACCTGGTGGACAGAGAAACTATACAGTTCGGACAATTCTTATTGCCCCTGTTTCTGATATTACCCGTAATCGTCTTTTGTTTCGCATGTAAATATTTATGAGCAGCAATTAATGTCAAGTGCATATATCAAAAATGAACATTGAATGTTCTTTGCAAAACAAAACAGATAAAGGGAAAAACAGTTTGAAATTCCTTTGAAAATGAATTGTATTGATTTTGAAGTTTGGCCTATAAATAGGCGTTTTTGTACAAGAGGATGACGTCTTAGTAAGAGAACGCTGCCGAGCAGATAGAATTTACACAATTTATGAAAAGAAAACAAAATAGCTATGTGAATAATCCCACTGGGTTCTAACTCTGTTATTGCCCTTATGTCCTCAAGCATCTCATCGCTTTGCTACTTGGTCGAAGGTAGATCAGATTGATTAGTGTCGTCCGAGCTTGATAGTCGATACCGAAGTCTGGATGCAAGGTGATCCAATGAGACATAGTGTTACGCTTTGATCCCTAATTTTTGCCTGGACCGCCTTTTCGGGTTTTCAGTCCACCGGGATACCCTTTTTTTCCCAAGCCGCCTTTTCAGGTTTTCGATTTGCCGGGTGTACAGTTTTTTGTTTTTTTCATCCCTTATTTTTTCCTGAACCCTTTTGGTTCGCCGGGAAGCCCTTATTTTTGCCTAGGCCAGTCAACCTAGCGGGTCTTTGATTATGCGTATTATCTTTTTACTATGCCTGCATTGACGGGGTGAGGAAGGCCGTCACCATCCATGGTGGTTAGAATCATAGCTCCTCCTGGGAAAATGTTCTTAACCACAAATGAACCTTCGTAAGTAGGGGTCCATTTGCCCCTGGGATCTCCTTGAGGTAAGATAATGCGCTTGATTACCAGATCCCCAACTTGATACTCTTGTCGTCTGACTTTCTTGTTAAATGTCTTGATCATCCATTTTTGATACGTCTGACCATGACAAATAGTAGTAAGTCTCTTTTCATCGATTAGGTTCAGCTGATCAAGTCGGGTCTGAATCCAGTCATCTTCGCTCAAACCTGCATCCTTTATAATCCGAAGAGAGGGTATCTGAACTTCAATGGGCAAGACATCCTCCATACCATATACCTAGGAGTAGGGTGTTGCCCCTGTTGATGTTCGTGCTGAGGTACGGTACCCATGAAGAGCAAATGGTAACATCTCGTGCCAGTCTTTGTATGTCACCGTCATCTTCTGCACAATCTTCTTAATGTTCTTATTAGTCGCTTCTACAACCTCATTCATCTTCGACTGGTAGGGAGAAGAGTTATGATGCTGTATCTTGAACTGTATGCAGAGCTCTGGGATCATCTTATTGTTAAGATTGATACCATTGTCCGTAATGATCCTCTCTGGTACACCGTATCGACAGATCATAATGCCCGTTGGATACCGTAGGCCTGATCTCGCCGATCATATCAATGCCCCACATTGCAAAAGGCCAAGGTGCCGTCAAGACGTTTAGAGGAACTGGAGGTATGTGCACCTTATCAGCATAGACTTGGCAGTTGTGACATGTCCGAGAATGCTGATAACAGTCGGCTTCCATGTAATTCTATCACGATCCTTTCTGCTTCGTTCTTACCCACACATCACAATAGGGTCGAATCATGGTTACGCTTGTAAAGAATGCCATTACTGATGAAGAACTTTGCCGCGAACCTTCTCAGAAACTTCTTGTCATTAACAGATGCACCCTCGGGGTACTCCTGAGCCTCAAGATACCTTTTTACTTCGTGAAACCAGGGCTTTTCTGTTACCTCTTCAGTCTCAATATCACAGCAATGTGCAGGTTCGTCCAGCCTTTCAATGATAATCCGGGGAGCCTCGTTGTCCCAATTGACCTTGAACATAGAAGACATCGTAGCTAGCGTGTCCGCCAACTAATTCTGCTCTCTAGGGAAGTGTTCAAAGGTTATCTCCTCAAAATGTGGAAGCAACGTCATTACATACTTCTTATAAGGAATAAGATTTGGGTGTTTCGTATCCCACTCGCCTTTGATCTGACTGATCACGAGAGCGGAATCTCCGAAGACACTTAGAAACTTAATCCTTAGGTCAATTGCTGCTCGAAGACCCATGATGCATGCTTCATACTCCGCCATATTGTTGGTGCAGTTGAAACATAGTCGGGCGGTGAACAGAGTATGAGAGCCTTTAGGAGATATATTCATGGCGCCAATGCCATTACCCAAAGCGTTTGAAGCTCCATCAAAGTACATAGACCATCGGGATCCTTCCTCAGGTCCTTCATCTGGTCCAGGTGTCTCACAATCAGTTACCAACATGATATTCTCGTTCGGGAATTCAAAGTTCATAGACTGGTAATCATCCACTGCCTGATGTTCCAAATGGTCTGCCAACACACTTCCTTTGATTGCCTTTTGGGTCGTGTACTGGATGTCATACTCAGTCAAGATCATCTGCCATCTCGCTATTCTTCCGGACAAGGCAGGCTTATTGAAGATATACTTGATTGGATCCATTTTTGATATCAACAGAGTAGTGTGAGTCAACATATACTGTCTCAGCCGGCGAGCAGCCCATGCCAAAGCGCAGCAAGTTTTCTCGAGCAGTGAGTATCAGGTCTCACAGTCGGTAAACTTTTTGCTAAGGTAATAAATAACATGCTCTTTTCGGCCAGACTCGTCATGCTGCCCCAGCACATACCCCATTGAGTTGTCGAGTACTATCAAGTATAAGATCAGAGGTCTCCCTTCAACTGGAGTAATCAGAATGGGTGGCTCTTGGAGATACTCTTTGATCCTTTCGGAAGCAGCCTGGCATTCATCGTTCCAACGTACTACTTGATCTTTCTTCAGCAGCTTGAAGATTGGCTCACAAGTAGCAGTCAGGTGCGAGATGAATCGGACAATGTATTTCAGACGTCCCAGAAAACCTCTGACTTCTTTCTCTGTTCTGGGAGCTGGCATCTCCTGTATAGCCTTCACTTTTGCCGGATCCACTTGAATACCTTTATCACTTACGACAAAACCCAGTAGCTTACCATATCTCACCCCGAAGGTGCACTTGTTCGGGTTTAACCTCAGCTTGTACAACTTCAGCCTGTCAAATAACTTCTGCAGATGGTCAAGGTATTCCTCCTCTATTCGGGATCTTGCAATCATGTCATCAATGTATACTTCAATTTCATGATGGATCATGTCATGAAACAAAACAACCATGGCACGCTGATACGTTGCCCCAGCATTCTTCAATCCAAAGGGCATAACCTTGTAGCAAAAAGTACCCCAATGAGTAACAAAAGTTGTCTTCTCCATGTCTTCGAGAGACATTTTAATCTGATTATAACCGGAGAAGCCATCCATGAAGGATAAGACTTTATGCTGAGTGGTGTTGTCAACCAGAACATCGATATGAGGTAGAGGGAAATCATCCTTGGGACTCGCCCTGTTCAGATCCCTATAGTCAACACACATTCGAACCTTACCATCCTTCTTTGGCACAGGAACCACATTGGCAACCCACTGCGGCTAAGAAGTAAATTCTAGAAAACCGGCGTCAAACTGTTTCATAACCTCAACCTTGATTTTCTCAGACATCTCTGGACGTATTCGACGGACCTTCTGTTTCACTGGAGGACAGTCTTCCTTGGTAGGCAGGCGATGAACCACAATATCAGTATCCTAACCAGGCATATCTTTGTAAGACCAGGCAAAGATCTCGACGTAGTCACGCAGCATCTGAATCAACCATTGCTTCACACTAGCTTCCAGATTTGCACCGATCTTGACCTCCTTCTTGTCTGTCTCTGTACTCAGATTCACTGATTCCACCGGCTCTTCATGTGGCTGAATGGCCCTCTCCTCTTGGAGTAACAGTCTTGCAAGTTCACCAGGCACTTCGCAATCATCTTCACCTTCGTCTTCGGCTAAGTTGATCGGATTTTCGAAGTCATAGCTGGCAGTAGCAGAGTCGTTACCAGTGGGATCCAGAGTGGATGTAGACCTGTATATGTGAGTGTGTGTAAAATAGTTGTTTTGTAATATGTAATAAAAGAAAAACAAGGAGCGCAAAATTTGAAATGCAAGAACGTCCAATGCTTTTATTAATGATATATGAAAATGACACACATAAAGCCCTTACAAATGAAGCCACGGTGCCCCGAGTAAGACACCGGGCCGTAAAGTTTAAAATATTGTCTGTTACAAATTCAAAACAAAAAGTTTCATTACTGAGTAACAAAAGAAATAGGGATGAAATCCTTTGCTTTCCAGTTTCTTGGTCCATCTTCGGTCGTAGGATAGATCCAACTGTCAAACTCAGACTCTTAAACATCTTCTTCAATGGCGTTCACTCCTGAATTGCTGATGAACAGGGGAGGTCTTCCGATCCGTGCGTTTCGAACAGCCTTTTGAGCTTCTGCAGTGAAACCCAAACCAAACTTGTTAGTCTTCTATGCAAAATCAGGGAGTCGTCCCCAATTTGCACACCCACCTTTCTCGACAACGGCCCGGGAATCCTTAAAGGAAGCCATCTTCATAGGAAAATCTTCAACAACAGTCTCAACTGATGCCAGTGTCTGGGGAACCTCTTCAAAATGCTGAAACGGGGTCTCAATGAACTCCCCATCCATTTCTACATATCAGAAAGAGTTGAGGTGGCTCACCATGTACTCCTCCTCTCCTTGCACTGTCCCAATCTTCCCTTTGACCGGGTACTTCAGCTTCTGGTGGAGTGTTGACGTTACTTCCCCAGCTTTGTGGATCCATCGACGACCCAGCAAACAAGAATAAGATGGCTGAATGTCCATCACATAGAATGTAGAATTAAAAACCTGAGAACCAACCTTAATCGGAATATCCACTTCTCCATGCACCATCCTCTTAGACCCATCAAAGGCCCTGACAACAATGTTACTTGGCTTCAGCTCCAACCCTTCACAGTCCAACCGGTCTAGAGCTTTCTTAGGCAAGACGTTCAATGAGGAACCAGTATCCACTAATACATGAGCAAGAGTGGTGCCCCTGCATTCAATGGAGACATGCAGGGCATCGCTGTGATTCTTCCCTTTAGCAGTCAAGTCGGCATCAGAGAAATCCAACCCATTATCAGCAGTCAGATTGGCCATGCAATATTTAAATTGATCAGCTGATGTCTCTTGTGGTACGTGTGCAGTCTTCAGAAATGTAATCAGAGCCTTGGCATGGGCCTCTGAGCATAGCAACAGTGACAACATAGAAATCTTGGACGGGGTTTGCCCCAGCTGCTCGACTACATTGTAGTCACTCTTTTTGATGATTTTCAGAATCTCCTCCATCTCTTGTCTAGAAGCTTCAACAGTAATCATCTTCGGTGCCTCCGTTTGGGCAGGCTCACTGGTGATCCCTTTTCCCCGAGTGTCAGATGACTCGGCGACAGGGGTAAGAATAGGAACTTGAACAAGAATAGTAGCAGGTACACTGGCAGGTGTAATAATAACATGTTTTCGGGAAGTTGGTGGAGAGATATCAGGTGAGAAAAGTCTTCCGCTACGGGTGACTTTAGCAGGTCCAACAATGTTGCTGACGTCAGTATCAGCATCCAAATCTTGTTTAATTCCGTGAAAATAAACATCAGCCCCATAGTGCCAAGGGACAGCTTTATCAGATGTAATTCTTGGAACAAATGTAATTCTAACAGGCTTCCTCGAGGGAGCCTTGGAAGAATTGTCGAAAATGGTAATGATGGAAACTTCTTCAGTATGAACTAAAGGAACAACATTCTTCTCAAACAGAATTTCTTTACTATCCATCAGGCGTTGGACACCTGACTTCAAAAGTGGGCAACCTGTTGGTAGAGCAGAACACATACGGCAACCTTCGTCACAACCCGGAAATAAACCGGCTAGCAAAAGGTTCTTCTTCACAGTCATCAAAGGGGTAACAATGTCGTTCACAGAAACCATAAACGAGTCTTCATCTATAGCATTTACTCCATGCTTGGGCATAGGAGCAGTCACAACATTAGGTCTTTCGGGCGCCTCGAACTCAATCTCCTTAGCATCAATTAAGTCCTGTATTTTGTTCTTCAAAGCCCAACAATCATCTGTATTATGCCCCGGGCTATCAGAGTGAAAAGCACAGCGGGCATTAGGGTTGTACTTCGGTGATGTTGTATTTGGATTCTTCGGGGCTTCCCTTGGAATCACAAGATTGGTCTTTAGTAACTGCGGCAGAATCTGAGACAAAGTCATGCTGAGACGAGTGAATTGCCTTCGAGGTCTCTCGTCCTTTTGTTGATTGTTGTGCTGAGCAGCACCAGCAGGTCTTGAAATAACAACCGCATTAACAGCTTGGCGGTGTTCAGGTTTATTCTGGTTTTTCGAACTGTAGACAGCACTGGACTCTTTCTTAAAAGGCTTTTTCTCGGTGCTTGACGAAGCACCCTTTTATATCTTACCAGCCTTAATACCAGCCTCAATCCTTTCACCGGTCATAATTAGCTCTGTAAACCCAGCCGAAGAGCTTCCAATCAGATGGTTGAAAAATGGACCAGACAAGGTCCCCAGAAACATATCCACAAGCTCCCGATCAGCCAAGGGTGGTTGCACTCTTTCGGCGAGGTCCCTCCACTTATGAGCATAATCTTTGAAACCTTCACCTGTTCCCATAGACATACCCTGGAGTTGGGTACGCGTGGGAGCGAGGTCGGAATTGTATTGGTACTGCCTGTAGAAAGCAGTAGCCAAATCTTCCCAATTGTGGATACTGGCTCCGTCCAACTGGTAAAACCATTCAAGCTGAGTCCCTGAGAGACTGTCTTGAAAGAAGTGGATCCATAGGTTCTTATAAATAATGTACGGCTGAATCTTCCTCACATATGACCGGAGGTGCAGCTTCGGACAAGAAACTCCGTCATACTTAGCAAAGGCTGGTGCCTTGAATTTGTGGGGAATCACCACCCCATATGATAGACCTAGATCACCAAAGTCCAGACCAGGAACTTTCTGAACTTCCATCGCACTCAACCGGTCTTCCAGTTGCTTGTATCTATCCTCGGCCGGAGGATACTGGTCTTCGTCGAAGTCCGTCTCATTTTCTGAGACCACGGGGCTAGGAGCCCTCCTCTCTTCCTGACTATCTTTCCCTCTAGATGAGGTGGTCAGATCAACTTCATCCTGTAGCCTGTTTCCAAACCTGTGACCGGTGTTAAACAGGACTGTCCTCTTTTTCTTCTTCTTCTTCTTCTCTTCCAAAATCAAGGTCTTCAGATCTTGCTGACCCTTAGCTAGATTCATGAACAGCTCTTGGAATTGGGCATTATGGGCCTGTAGGGCCTTGATTGCTTGCTCAGTTGAAGGTTCAGCAAACATGATGAGTGCTGAAATAAACAGCGAAGAAGATAAGAGACCTGTAATGAGTACCTGTTATGAAGTGCATGGGATGAAATGCGTATGCTATGATTTCAAAGACAATCGAGAGATTCAAATTCGTAAACAAGAAATGAAACACACTTTATTAGATAAACTTGAAATTCAAATTGTTCAACAAATTGCCCTTAAGGAATTACAAGAAAGGAAATACTGAAAAGTAAATAAAAACTGGAAAGGAAATAAACAAAGGACAATCAGTGCTTCCATGGTCGCTTCTTATCGGTGCAGACATAGTCATTGAGAATCCACTCGTTCTCCAGCTGCCTAGTCAACTTCTGGATCTTCTGCTCTTGCTCGTTAAACCTTTCTCGGTAAGCATCTCTCTCTTCTCTCAACTGCATCGAAGACCTTTTCAGTGCCCCAATGTCAGTAGGCATGTAAGGATGGAGGATGGTAGGAAGAACCCCCTCTTCATTAGCAACTTTAACAATGATAGGTAGGACGGCTTCATACGGCATACCCAACCTTTGGGCACGGATACGAACCCATCTGAGATATGGCTCCATTGGAAGAGAAGTCTTTGGACCCAGCTCGTTGATCAGATCTGTGAACTTTATCCCAAGCCCTTATGAACCTGCGGCGTTGCTCGTCGTTATCCCCTTGAAAATCAAAGATGCTACTAGGCATTAGCAGCTCATGAGGTCCTTCTCTTCTGGCTCGCCCAAACTGACGTAAGGCCAAGCATGGATTGTAAGAAATTCCTCCATTGGTTCCTATCAGGGGAACGTTGGGGTATTCCCCACAGCGATTAATGATAGCCACCTCGTCCATACCCTTGATAGTCTAGATGATGTCATTATGTGAGAGAGACATAACCCTATAAGCCCAGCCCATGCCTTCTTTATTCTTCAGCACTGATTTGGGGAGGTACGAAATAAACCACCTCGCCAATAATGGAGCACAGCATATCAAGGTTCCCCGTTTTCGGGCAGTACGAGCATAAAGCTGATGAAGAATGTCCCCCAAGAGAGTGGGTACAGGATTACGAGAGATGAAGATTTTCAGCGCATTCACATCGACAAAGGAGTCAGGATTCGGAAACAATACCAAGCCGTATATCAGAAGAGCTAGAATATATTTGAATGCCTTGAAGTCTAGACTATCCCAGAAATAATTATCCTTACCAACCAAGAACTTAGTCAGAAAGCCCTTTGCTCCACTTCTAGTCTCCCAATTAGCCATTACCTCATCCTTTTTCATATGAAGGGCTGAAGCAATCTCTTCTGGCCTAAGGATCTTCTCCCAACCAGTAAATGGGGTCTGCTCCAGAATAGAGATACCGAGCAGATCAGAGAATTCTTCTAAGGTGGGGACCAACTGGTAGTCCTGGAAAGTAAAGCAATGGTACAATGGGTCATAGAACTGGACTAGGACACTCATCATCTGCTCGTCCAACTTGGAGGTAACCAAACTGAGAAGATACCCATGTCTTCTGATGAAGGAGGTAGTATTAGGCATCTTTGTAATCAACTCTTTAAGCATGGTGTGAACCTGGACAAAGTTGATCCGGATGGTATTCCTATGCATGGGCATCATGACCTACAAAACAGAACAAAGATGAATCCCTTCTGTCTTTGAAATAGGTTAGTCCAATACAAGATGCATGCAATGTTATGATGTCATGATGTCATGATAGAAAGCACATCACAAGTATCCACAAATAGCAAACATGGTAAAGGCACACAAGTCACACAGAGAGCCCTTAGATTTCAGGATGGCAAGGAGCTTAGGTACTACTCTCTTTCAGTTCAGTTGGTTTAAACCTGTCCTAAAAATAGTAACCGGGTTCTAGAGGATCTCAATATCACTGACTACCCTCGATCGGTCATAATTCCAGTTTAGCAACCTTTTCTTGCATCCGGAATCATCGCGAGAGTTTAGTCTCAATAAGTGTAGCATACTGCTACTGTTCTATGGCCAAGTTGGTCAATTTAAAGGTTCTAAGGTCAGTTGGTTCTTAATGACCCCTTAGAAGACCCATATTCTCCTCGTTCCAACACAAGGGATATCGTTACAGACTAAAGTGCCACACCAACGTAGCTACTACTTCAACCGTATCGGTCTATGCCGTACAGTTCCCTCACAGTTTATTGCTACTTACCTAAAGGGTGTCCCCCAGATCCGGGTTAGGATCGATAGTAACTCCGATACAAGCCCATAAATATAAAGCATACAAAGCAAACAATTGAAAACACAATGATCTAATCCTAAGGTACACCCACTTATTAAGCGTCCCCAGCAGAGTCGCCAGTTCTATGATACGGTGGGAAAGAACTGATTGTTTTTGGAATGTTGGTTTGTGTTTTGTGTTTGTTTTTGCAAAATATTGCGGTAAGCAAGAGTCGCCACCGTCTTTTATTTTATCCAACAAGGAAAGGAAAAAAAGCACTGAAAAATTCCTTTTTTGAGATGTTTCTCGGGTCCGGGGGGTAGATTATAGAAAGGGAAGGTGTTAACACCCTTTCTATCCGTGGCTATCTACAGGCTCTTAGGTACTTGCTCAGAGTGTTTTCAAAATTGCTTTTCTTTATGTTTGTGGGTTTGAAAATAGTTTTTGTTTTGAAAAGGAGTGTAAGTGCGAAAATTTGTTTTGTTTCGAAAGAGCAAGTACTTAAGAACCATTTACCTACTCGAAAAAGGAATCAATATGTGCTAATGTCCTTTAGACAATTCTATCACACTATTTATGAGTAGGTAGCATCGTCGTTGAAGTTTTAAGGGTCAATTCGATTAAGGGACGTGCGGTCACTAAAGCAATGTTAGGACGCCTTAGCGGTAACCCTAATGTCTTAGATCATTTTTCCGAGGCAACCGTTTCGAGGCAACTATGATCTTTGGACAAGAGGGCGACCTCTAAAGTGATCTATACTCAATGACCACGTTCAAAGGAAACCAAGTGAGGTGTACCTTAAGAGTGCGCATGTGCGAGTGTGTTGTTTTCAGTTAATTTTGTCTTTGTACATGTCAATGGTTATCTATGTTGATTTTAGGTTAAACATTTGATCTTGTCATGCATTCCTTATTATCAAACATCTAACAGTTTATAAGTTGCGGAAATTAAATTGCGGAATTTAAACTAACTATTACAAGACGTCGGGTATTTACATCGCCAAAAGCAACCCTTGAAATTAAAATGCGAAAATTAAATAAAGCGATAAAAATAGTAAAGTCCTATTAAGCTATTACATTCTAGAAACAGATAAAATATTGAATAAAAATGGATCGCGCGCGGGAAATTAAATCGAATGCGAGTTTTTTAGGGTTTTGACCCTTTGAATATTAAAGAAATTTTTTTTTTTGGTTATTTTTTAATTAAGAAAGAAATTAAACTAAATTAAGCATTAAATTAATAAACTAATTAATTAATTAATAAAAATGATATTTTTGGATTTTTGATATTTAAAGAAATAAAAATAATTTGATCAATGTTAATAAAACCTAATTATCTAAGTTGATTTTAATTATTGCAAAAAGATATCAAAGTTATTCCTAATTAAAACTAAATTAATTAAATTAATGTTATTAACAAAAATAAAATGCTGAAATTTAATTTTAATAAATAAAATAATTTTGGTTTTTAATTTCATGAGGAAAAAGATTTAATTGGTTAGTTAAAAAAATAATGAGAATAATTAAATAAAAACAAGAATAAAAATAAATATAGAAGAGAGTGTTTGGGCCTGATTTTTGGGAGGTTTTGATAGCAATTTCCAAGGCCCATGTGTGTTGGCCTGGCTGACTTTTGTAATCCAGCGCGTGCACTTTGACTAGGGTGTATGGTGGGCATCCCATCTGGACCATCAGATTTGGCATGGGGCCATCTGTCCATTGATTGAATGAATGAGTATGATGCATCACACGTTTGGGTCAGCACTGGATCACCTGAAGAGAAAAAATACAAAGCAATATGGGGGGACCTGAGATTGGTACCTAGGTCCTGTTGGTACTTGGAGACACGCCTTTGCCACTGAACCATTATGCTTCAATTGTTAATACAATGGACAACAATAATTATAAGTGAAAACACATTAATATGCCAGAATTAAAACAAAAGCGCGCAAACATTTGAACGGGGCAACCAAATGGGGACACGTTGTCGTCCCTATCCTCAGGTTTGCACAAAAATTACCTGCGGATTTAGATCCGCAGCTAAAAGCGTAGGTCGTTTCAAGAATCCATCTCAGGCTATATAAACTCCATCCAAGGCCATGATTGTACTTGTCTTCCTCCTCCGGTCTCAACCATGCCCCTTAATAGGTCCAATTTCACCTGTAATGAAAACCCCTAAAAAAACCTATGAAGCCCTACAATGGCGTTTTACGATACACAACACAAGAATGAAATTGATTATTGCAGAAAGTTAACAAATGACATGAGGAATCAGAATATGCAATCGTTTTTGAGAATGGATGCAAGAATCAAGATTTGAGACTTCATGAACATAACAGATTCGTGAGATGCTTACAGTGCTCTAGGAGGCTGGAGAATGAGTTATTCTGATTGGTTTTGCTTCTGAGAATTGCCAGGAAGCGATTCATGTGCTTGTTAGGTCCTGAAAGTGCCTCTAAGAACGATTTCAGTTTCACACTTTTGGCAATTTTTCAAGTTTGGTCCTTGGTGATTTTGCATCCTCTAGCCCTCAAATTCGTGTGCTTTCACTTGTATATGTATGCTGCATTGTATTAGGTCAACAATTTGGTCTTGAATCTTTGCACATCAATGCTTTGAGATTGGATTTGATCCTCCATTGAAAACTTGCTTAATTTGCCAAAAATCCAATCTTTTTGCACATGGAATGATTGATACGAATTTGATCATGACATTTATGATGATTAGGTCCTGAAAATAGAAAAAGATCTCATGTAATCAAGTTTTGGGATTTTATTTGATTTAAATTGATTTAAAATGAAATAATTCAATAAAAAATCCAATAAAATAGAAAAATTGATAAATGGACACAAGGCTGAAGCTAGGACACGTGTGGAGTGTGAAAAGATCAAATCAAGTGGAAAAGAATGGGCCCATTTGAGAAAATTTGAATTTTTGGGGATAGTTGACTTTTGGCAATTTTGCAAAAATGCCCAACTTCAACAATGCATAACTTCTTCAATTTCGAACTTTTGGAAGTGTTCTTGGACTTTTTAGAAAGCTTGAGATGTCCTCTAACCAACCATTTTGGTCTCATATCATTTTGATATTTCATTCTCAAGTTATAAGCTTTGGATAAAAAATGTGTTTTTGTTGACTTTCAAAAATGACCTATAATGTCCAAATTTGTAACTTTTTGTGAGTGCATTTATTGATCTTGGGGTATGAAGATGGATTGTAGGAAATTGCATCCTCTTTAAAATTATCTTTGGATGGGTCATTTATAATAAAATATGAGAAAGTTATGCTTGGTCAAAGTTGAGTTGACTTTTCCTTCAAAACCCTAATTTGGCAACTTTTGAGTCTTGGTGAATTTTGAGCAATCCTTGATGAATCATGATCAACCCTTGATCAAATGATGAAATATCATTCAAAATGAGAATTTTGACAAAAAAACTTGAAGTTTGACTATTTATAGGTCACAATTGACTTTTGCCCTAGCACAGTCGATTTTGGGACCCTTTGAGCAATTGACTGACCAAACTTCCTCTGCAAGGCTTGAAATTTGGCATGGATGACCTTGAGAACATATTAGGAAATTGGGGAGCACTTGAGGTCATTTTGATGCAAGGATCTTGATGCAACACAAAACCCTAATTTGAGGTTGACTGCCTTAGGAGATAGCTTGACTGTCCAACTCTTGAGCAATCTTGAGCCACTTGGAGATTTTTTCTTGCAATGTTTTGAGAGGGCAAATTTTGGGGTACAACACCGCCAAAGTTCAAAATCCATACCTTTGTCTTGTACGATGGAGTCTCTTTCCCTAAGATGCACTTAAAGTCTTATGTCCGCAAGATTCAACCATACACAACTGATCCAATGCTTTGGATCCATTTCTTCCAAGAGAGCCTAGTAGGGACTCAACTCGAATGGTTCTATCAATTTGAGAGTTCCCGCATCCACACCTGGGAGGATTTAGCTGCTGCTTTTTACAAACAGTATCAGTATAATGCTAATCTTGCACCAACTCCTGTGCAATTGCAGAACAGGACCATGGGATCAGACGAGAGCTTCAAGGGATACGCCCAAAAATGGAGTGATCTGGCTGGTAGGGTGCAACCCCCTTTAACTGACAGGGAGCTGATTGACATTTTGATGGGAACTTTGATGGGACCTTTCTTTAAACACCTAATTGGAAGCTCCTCGGCAGGGTTCACCGAGCTAATACTGACCAGCAAAAGAGTCGAAGCTGGCATCAAAAGTGGAAAGATTCAAGAAGCTACACCTTCTGATGTTCAGAAAAATCCATATAATGGGAAGAAAGAGTCCAATGTTGTGTACAATCAAAAGAGTCGCCGTGACCAACACGTGGGGGAAGTCCCGATCTTTGGTTCTGCGTTACACCAATAACAGCAAAGGGGAAATCAACGAAGGCCAGACGAGCCCAAAAAACAGTTCACCAACCTCAACATGCCGCTGTCTCAAGTGCTACAACACTTGTTGAGGATGAATCTGATTGCATTAATAAGACCTCATCTAAACCCCAAGACTTCTTCTCCTAACTACAATCCTAATGCAATGTGTGCTTATCATTCTGACAGTCCCAGACATGACACTAACGATTGCTGGGCATTGAAGTACAAGATTCAAAATTTGATTGCTGCCAAGGAGATGGAGTTCGACCCTCCGGAGACTCCAAACGTGATCACTACTCCATTCCCAAATCATTGAGAGTAACTTGTTCATTTTGAATTTTCAATTTTAATTTCTTTTGTTATTCAAACAATTATTTATTAATGTCAAACTTTGTTTCATTAATGCACTGCATATGTTTGTCTTGATTTGATCCACTCATTTTCATTACATTTAAACTGTTCTTTTTACTCACTTTATGACATTTAACTCTTGCTAAAAGTTACAAGCCTTTAGAGGGAGGATGACGAAAACAATGACATAATCTCATACAGTATGCTTTTGAACAGACCTTGCTGGCGATGTACAGGAGTTTTTTTTCAAATCCTAAACACTGGAGTTATAAGGAAGATAACCCCTAGTCAACCCCTTTGAGCCAAAGAAGTAGAAGTTTTTCTTTTTCACAAAATTAAAACCTTTAAACAAAACCTGGGGCAGGGAATGACGTAAAGAAACATTCCTCTGGAATCAAAAGATGGTGATGGTTCCCTATCACATAGGCAGTCATTATATCTCAAAAAATAAAATCCCATTAAGTCAAAACCTACGAAGGAGACTTAATGAAAATTGGGGCATCCCGTTGACTGTAATCTCAAAACAAGGACAGTCAGGCAAAAATTAGGGATAACAAATCCAAAGAAAGAGGTCACTGCAAATCCTCGAGAACATGAAAAATGTTGCAAGAAATGACTGCCTTCCGACAAACCTAAGTTGTCAGAACCATCACCAAAATGTCATTCCAGACTCAATTGGAGTTTCAAACGCACAATTAGCTTAGTTTAGGACCGAAGAACATCACGAAGAGCGGGTGGGTACAAATACACTTTGAGCCTTTATCCTTTGTTTCTTAAACTGTGAACCAAGCCACGTTACAACCCTTAAAAAGTCCTAATTGAATCATGGGTTAAGTCGAAAGCATACTGTTACAAAAGGTATCCTGACTCCTGTAAGGCTTTACTCAAAATACAGAGTTGAATTACAAACTTCTTAACTTGCTAAAAACGCAGTTTTCAAAACTTCAAGACAAACATAAACTTTGCATTACTTGAATATCACTGTTTTCATATGGCTATTTGTTTGACAACGGAGAAATTCACACAACAAATATCCGATGAACGAAAGCTCTCTCAGTGAACAAAATCACTTCAAGAAGGATGACACTTCCATTGACAAATCTCTTATCAACAAGGGGATGTGACATGTCACTATCCAGCACACCTGGGGCACTCCAGTCAAGATTCCAGGAAATCTCTCAAAGAAGTGCAGAGTAACCAGGGGCAGGCCTCCATCTTCGTCACTTAGGGCATTGAATGTCAACCTCACAAAGGGTTACGTACAACTAAACATTTTTGGCAATGCCACAAACATTTGTTGCTAGGGGCAGTGACAAGTCTACCCAAAGTCCTTCTCATAGGATGATTCCCCAGCAAGAGTTTAATCTCTGAAAACCCTTCCCCAGCTGAGATTACATCAAGAATCCTCGAGGACTTACCCCAACAAATTTGTCACCTCTCTAGCAGACCGACAACAGGGTTTATTTCCCCAACAAACGGTAGGATTCCCCAACTTGAGTTTTGCTTCTCCGACTACTACAAATCAAAGGACCACAACTCATCTTCCCCAGTAGACTACTCTACAATCCCTAGCAAGTTGTTGTGAAGCCTGGAATCCGACCAGATAACAACTAACTTTTAATTCTCTCCAGCCAAAGATAATTCCCCAGTAGAGCAATGGACAACCGAGACTCCTAAACTCTTTTCCCAAGAAGGAATAAACATTCTTCCCACAGAGTTTTCAATATTCCCCAGCGGAGTTCTCCTCAATTAACAAAACAGGAATCCTCAGTGGAATCTTTCTAAGCAAAGTTTGAAGATACACCAACTCTTCAACAGCATTCCAGGATTTAACGACTCCCCGACATTTGTCAAGGATTTATTTTCCTAGACAAAGATACACTTCAATAAATATGTCACATTCCATACATCCTATTTGCATACATGATAAGTGCATGCGACACAATCTCATTTATTTTGAGAACATCATGACATCATGCATTTCATGCATCACGACATTGCATACAACTAACGTTCTACCTCTTTCAGGAAAGGTCAATCAACAGATAGCTATCACCAACCTTTTCAAGTTCCAGATTAATACCTGTAACAAGCCAGGAAAACTATTTGTGGACGACTGATTGTAGACTAATACCTGTAACAAGCCAGGAAAACTATCTGTGGACGACTGATTATAGACTAATACCTGAAACCAGACAGGACAACTATCTACTTGACAAGCTGAAGCAACCCTACACTGGTTCCTTCTCTTTCCAAGATGAAGTTTTACACGGACTCATCATCAAGCAACCCTACACAGGTTCCTTCTCGGGAAATTTCAGATGCATTTTTACATGGAATCATCATGAAGCAACCCTACCCAGGTTCCTTCTCACCTCCAGGCGCAGTTTTACACGGACTCATCATGAAGCAACCATACACCGGTTCCTTTTTTCCAAGATGAAGTTTTACACGGACTCATCATCAGGTAACCCTACACAGGTTCCTTCCTTCCAAGATGAAGTTTTACACGGACTCATCATGAAGAAACCCTACACTGGTTCCTTCTCTTTCCAAGATGAAGTTTTACACGGACTCATCATCAGGCAACCCTACACCGGTTCCTTCTCTTTCCAAGATGAAGTTTTACACGAACTCATCATGAAGCAACCCTACCCAAGTTCTTTCTCACTTCCAGATGCAGTTTTACACAGACTCATCATCAGGAAACCCTACACCGGTTCCTCCTTTCCAGGATGCAATTTTACACGGACTCATCATGAAGCAATCATACCCAGGTTCCTTCTCATCTCCAGATGCAATTTTACACGGACTCATCATCAGGCAACCTTACACCGTTTCCTCCTTTCCAGGATGCAGTTTTACAGAGACTCATCATGAAGCAAACCTACACGGGTTCCTTCTCTGGAAATTTCAGATGCAGTTTTACACAGACTCATCATGAAGCAACCCTACACAGGTTCCTTCTCAGGAAATTCCAGATGCAGTTTCACACTGACTCATCATCAAGCAACCCTACATAGGTTCCTTCTTTCCAAGATGATGTTTTACACTGATTCATCATGAAGCAACCCTACCCAGGTTTCTTCTCACCTCCAGATGCAGTTTTACACGGACTCATAATTAGGCAACCCTACACAGGTTCCTTTCTTCCAAGATGAAGTTTTACACAGACTCATCATGAAGCAACCCTACACAGGTTCCTTCTCTTTCCAAGATGAAGTTTTACACAGACTCATCATCAGGCAACCCTACACAGGTTCCTTCCTTCCAAGATGAAGTTTCACACGGACTCATCACCAAACAACCCTACACAGGTTCCTTCTCTTTCCAAGATGACGTTTCACACGGACTCATCATCAAACAACCCAACCTTCTAATACAGTTCAGATAACCTCTAGACACGGACGCCATTTGGGAAATCATTCAGTTCCAGCTTACAGATACAGTCCATCAATCATTTCTAGATGGCATCTTTAAGCCCATCTCCAACAACTATCAATAATCTCTCCAAATGGCATCTTTAAGCCCATTCCCTACATAATCAACTAACACATCTTCGAGTGCAAATTATCTGGGCACTCTAGTGTTCAATCATCTTCCACCTTTAAGTCACGAATGGCGGAATTACCAATCTAACTCTTCAGGTGTAAGAAAATTGAACAGGGGCAGCTGTTGTACCCCAAAATTTGCCCTCTTATTTCTCAAAGGAATCACCCTGGATCCTCAAGTTTGCTTCCATCCAATTCCAAGCCTTGAACTATAATTTTTCAAGAAAATCATCCACAAGGGCAAAATGGTCACTTACACACTGAGAAGTCAAACTTTGACTTTTGGATCAAAATCAAATCTTAAAAATCATTTTTCATCAAGACATGTTGGAATATGAAGTTTGTTTCATCAAGAAATTCAAAAGTCAAATTTTACTTTGGAAAAGTCAAATTCTAAATACTTAGAATTTTTCTAAGTGTTTAAGAAATATGACTAGCTTTGAACTTCTGACCAGATTATCACCATAACATTCAACAAATTCTGGATATTCTCAAGACAGAGTTTGGTCAGAACTTCTGGGCCAGTGTTCATACTCAGCAAATTCTGGATATTCTCAAGACAAAGTTTGGTCAGAACTTCTGGGCCAGTTTTCACAGAGGTTCAGTCAGAGTTTGCCAGGGTAATTCAAAGAAGGTTAAAAAGCGTGCTGAAAACTTTCTAGAAAGTCTGAAAGCTCCTTCAGAACATGCTAGAGCCAGAAGATAAAAAGATCAGAAGATTGGGTCCTACGCTGAAGTAGAACTTCTGATCCAAAATTAAGCAATGATGCATAGTTTCACATGGCAGGATTTCTGATTGGATAAATCTCATCATAATTTAATGTCATTTAATGCTCACAACCACTTTTGAGTTTTTATCCAAAGGATTTCCCCCACGTGTACCCCTACTGTCTTGGGAAGACAAACTTTTATGCAAAAGTATGCTAGGCCCATACGCTGTTTCTACTTTTCCTTAATTCATGCTGACAAATCCAGCTTAGGCGCTGCTAACCATCCCACTTGGTGCATTGAACCACGCTTGTTTAAGCTTACTTCAAGAGTAATTCAGCATCTAGCGTATGATGTTGGTACCCCTTGACCTCTCTAAACTACAAAACCTTTGCCTATAAATAGAACACCATTGGCCATTGAAAAGAGGTGGGAAAAAATTGTGAAAGAGGTCGGAAAAATTTGAGAAAGAAGTGTGGACAAATTTGAGAAAGAAAAGTCTTGAACCCATGCTGAAATTCCAAGAGTCCAAAAGGATCATAAACACAAAAATACAAAACCTTAGAATTTGATTCTTACATTAAAACTCCATTTTTTCCTCAAGTTATTTCTTGACCAAAACCACCCATACATTTTTTTATATACATTCAAAAGCCATCCAAACTTCTGTAGTCAAACTGTAAAACATTCTCCATCAACGTCCCACTCAAAAAGTCAGAACATTATCCCTTGGTTGTTCCAGAATTTTCCAATCATTTACAACCCAAGTTGAAAGTTTCCAGCCTGCTGAACACGTGAGGAAGCTATTCAGAACAAAACAAGTGGTCATGACTAGGTTCCAGCTCCCAGAGTATTTTCCAGCTGCAAGGTAAGTTTTCTGCTGACTCTTATCATACTAATTAAGCATTGTCAGATTTTGCATATTTAACACAATGTAGATATTTTGATCCCGATGATGTACATATTCTGAAATTTCATGCATCTGCTTGACTAAGTAGAAGGAATCCTAGTTCAGAGTTTCATAAAGAAATTAGGACTCAGAACTAGGATTAGAAAATTCATGTTGCTTCTGATTTGTGTTTCTGATATTTCATGAAAACTTGTCATAACTGTTATATGCGCAACTTCTGTTCTGTTAAGAAATGACTAAGTTGCAGATGTTCGGACTAGCATGGAGAGAGGCAAAGTTCTGACAGTTGCATCAAAACTTCTGAAAACCTCTGTGTCCTCAACGGATCCAGAACTTCTGAAAACTTGTTTTTCACCTTTCATGTTTGCTTCTGATTTGTGTTGCTGATATCTCTTGCTTCTGAAACATCATGAAACTTGTTATAACTGTTATGTGTGCAACTTCTGTTTTGTTAAGAAATGACTAAGTTGCAGATGTTCTGACCAACATGGAGAAGGGAGACGAAGTTCTGTCAGTTGCATCCGAACTTCTGAAAACTTGAGTTCTCAGAAGATCCAGAACATCTGAGCTTCCATATTTCTACTAACATTGTTTCTGTTTGTACAACACGTCAGAGTCAGAACTTCTGACCTCTTCTTTTTCAGCAGTTGCGCTGATTCTGTTTTCTTCCTTTTTATTATTTTTAACATCACTTTCATTTTTCATTAATAAAAAAGATCAAAAATATTTTCTTAAACAAATTTATTTCTTTTCCTAAACGAAACAAACATTTTACATTTCATGTACATTCTTATCCATTCAATATGGTTGTAATAAGTAACTTAGGATTTAATTTGCAATCCCCATTTGAAAATTTGTACACCCCATCCCCCTAATGATTTTAATAGCGTAGGACTTTACATTTCTGCACTTTTATTGTTTTCATATATTGTTAGTAATTAGGGTGTGTATGGCAAGACTAAAATCATCAAATAGATATCCCTAATCAAGACTAAATTCATGTAAATAAAACACATTTGCACACTTGAACTCCTAGGGTTATTCCACTTGTTGCCTTACAAAAATGGCCATGTTATGCATGTGAGATGTGTTAGCATAAAAAAATAAAAATACAAGATCATAGTCCCTCGATGACACTATCAAATTGCCTTTCAAAATGATATTAGTCCCTAAAGAAAAAATGCTAAGTCATCTCACAACATTGCTATCATGGTTATACGATGACCCGCGCCTGTACCTTCACATCCAACAATGTGGCTTCTTACCAAATCAATGGTAAGATAGCAACGTCTAAAGGAGGAGGAAAAGAACACCTAAGACCTTTTGAGTAGGTAGATTGCTCCTAGTTGCTTGATCAATTTCAAAATAAACATCCTTGCTATTTTCAAAAACAATCACATACACTTTCAAAACATCTTTAAAACATTTTCCATACATTGAAAACATTTTCAAAAGCTCAAGACTTTGTATACGTTCTTACGAACGAGAACTATTACAAAGTTTGCCTAAACAATGGCGCCTTTTCAAAATACTTTCAAAAACCATACAAGGCACACTTTTCAAACAAAAGCAAGTTGATCTAGCGAGTAACTAAGAGCCCATGGAAAACCATGGATGAAAAGGGTGCTAATACCTTCCCTTTTCATAATCTACCCCCCGAACTCAAGAAAACATCTCAAAAGGTCTTTCCTGTTCTTTTTCACCTTTCCTTTTTGGATAAAAGAAAAGTCAGTGGCGACTCTTGCTAAACCGCAACATTTGCAAACACAAACGCAAAACCTCAAGTCAGTTCTCCCACCGTATCACAGTGTCTATCAAGTTTGATATCACTATGGTGATTGGGAGCGAGTGAGTATACTCATATCTAGGAGTTCCTAGGTAGAAGTTGCATTGGATATGGATTAAGTGATAAGTTGTAAATGGGGGAGTTTAGCTTTGAATTAGTGCTTCTGGTAATAGATTTCCTTCCTGGCTTGGTAGGCCCCAGAGTAGGTGTGTTGATTCACCAAATTGGGTTAACAATTTCTTGTGTTCTTTACATTCAAATCAGTTTATCATGTTGCACTTCTTGTTCATTATGTTAGATATTGGTGTCTAAACATCTCATAGGACATCTTATATTTGATAGGCCAGAATTTCAAGACTATCATATACCTTTCACCTTAAGGTTGAGCTTTAACTGTACCAACAATATCACTGACTATGAAGCTTGCATCCTGGGCGAAGAGGCATTTATCGATTTAAGGATTAAGTTTCTTGAAGTATAAAGAGATTGGGCCTTGGTTATATACCAATTAAATGGTGAATAGGACACCTGGCATCCCAAATTTATTATATATCTAGATCTTGTATTGGAACTGGCATCTGAGTTCGAGGAAATCACATTTGCTTACTGTTCTGAACTGGCCCAATGGCTAGAGTGGGCCCAGTCTGACCTCCTCCTTCGACACGGCCCAGGCTCCCCCGCCCTCCGTCAGGCACCATCAATCGTTTGCCCTCCTGGACAAGAACTGACCTTCGATAATCGACGAGCGCCTTTCAATTTACCCAACCTCAAGTCGGCCAGACAACTAAGAATCGACCAGACCGCTGCCCGTAACCTACCTCCTCCTCGGACTAATGGCTAGTTGCGGGCACACCTTCCTAGTTTGACCAAGTCCTAGAAGTTAACTATTTTTTCCGACCCACATATCTAGGCCCAAAAATAGGGACCAATAGCCAAGCGCCAGGGGCAATATATAAACCCTCACTCATGTGAGGGCCAGGTATCAAATATCCAATATTCATCACTAAAACCCTAATACTTTGCTTGTATCACTTTTTGCTCCCACACTTACTTGATTGTTGGAGTGCCTTGCAGGTACAACCCCGTTTTCCTCCTCGACTTTCCAGCTCGTCCGAAGATCACCATCCGACCACCTTGCAGGTTCTGATCAATCGGCAAGATTAGTGGCGCTGACTGTGGGAAACTATCTTCCCCGTTTTCTATTCCTGGAATTTTAAGACCAAAGATCCTCTCCATTCATAAATCATGTCTGATCATGGTGATCACCACATATCTGGAAAGATTGTGCTCTCTCTGGAACACAAAACTGACATAAGCCATCCACATTCTCACCTCAAGGATAACTTTGACACTTGTGACGAACATACTGCATCCTCGGATTCCATTGATGCTAATTACGACAACAATCTATTCTTGGATGAACAACTTCCCAAGAACCCTGTCGAAGACCAGTCAGAGATTCTACAACCAGTCCCTATTTCGCATAATGCTGATCCAACCGTAGCAACACTCATTGCTACCCTTAATCGAATCAACTACCTCATCCTCCAGCAGAGCAAAAGGATGGGGGCTCTGGAGCAAAAACAATCAAGTTCTCCCCCTCAAAGACACTGACGATATAACTCCTCTAGCATATCACCTCCCCAAGAGGGGCGTCCTCCAAGAAAGGAATGGCTCGACGCTTATTCCTGCAAGAAGCATGATCGAGCATCTCCCAAGAAGGATAAATACTCTATGCTTTCCAAGAAGACGAAGAGCACCCGCAAAGACGGCCGCAACATGTCACTATCACTAAGACCGAGGAGACAAGGGCGGAGCCCCTCCCCTCGACGAGATGACGGTGCCCGGCGAGGAAGAAAATATGACTCTTCGTCATCATCTCTAAAATAGACCGACAACAGTGAGCGCTACGACCTGTTATTGAGAGAAATTATGGAGGTACGACTCCTGGTCGGGCTCAAGAAGTTGCCCCTATTGGGATCCTACGATGGTACGATCGACATGGACGACCACATAGAAGACTTCGACGCCCTACTTGACTACCGAGATGTGAAGGGCGTAATCAAATACAGGTTGTTCCCGACCACTCTGAGAAAAGGTGCCATGGCTTGGTACAAAATCTTGCCCCCCTGAATCTATCACTTCTTGGAAATAGATGGGAAAGATATTTTCAAGGCACTTCACTGCCTCCCGTTGGCATCCCAAATCAAAGGCTTCACTAGAAGTGATTATCCTGGGCAAAGATGAATCTCTACATGCATATATTGAGCGCTTCAACAAAGAAGTCGTACATGTCTCAATGATCGATGCAACGAAGAAGTACCTTCTTGAACGAGGTATCCATCCCCGCAGCAACTTCGTGAAGGTTGTGGGCATAAAAAATCCAGCCAAGCTCAACTCCCTCCTCCTTAAGGCTCAAGTGTATATTCAGTACGAGGAGAAAGAAGCGACCAATAATTCCAGGGATTCAAGGCACCGAGAGAGTGCCAAACCCTCGAGAAGTGATAAGCCCTCGACATCGCATCAGGCGGGAGAGAGAAAGAGGGAAGACAGATCCCGAGACTCCAAAGATTACAAGGGGTCTGCTGGCCGGTTCCACGACTACACCCCTCTGACCACTTCAAGAGAACGTATTATGTTCGAATGCACCAAATCTGAATTTAAACAGGCTGAGGTACGCTTTTCTCTCCATACACCCTCCAAGCTCGGAACTGAGAAGAGAAAGTAATATAGGTTCCACAAAAGCCATGGTCACAACACCGACGATTGCATCCATCTCAGGGATGCGATCGAGATACTAATCCGAGACAGGCACCTCGAGCAGTACAAGAAGAAAGAGAGTGTCCACGAGGAGGCTCCACAAACCAAGAGTGTCGAAGAGGGGAAGGAGTCCCCCAACATCAGCACAATACCGGTCGCCATGGGTATCTCGCGACCAGAAGATTTCTACTTTCCAGACATGGAGAACGTCCAATTGTACTTATCCTCTCACAGTTCCTGGGACGCATTCTCTGTTGTGATGGTCATCTCCGACGGGGGATTCGACAAGCATACAGTGGGATCCGTAAAAAGAAGGTTCGATCAACTTATTAAAGCCAACTCTGACATACATGTCACACTGGATAAGTTCTGAGGAGGCTCTCATCCCCTTTCTTTCTATAGGGAGGAACTATCGGGCGGAGCCCCCATTTCGACTATCCCACTACTCGTGCAGGCTAAAATGGAAAACTTTGGTGTTCGACGCATACTAGTCAATCATGGGAGCTTGGTGAACATCATATACACCCAGCTGTTCGCTACCCTAAAGCTGGAAGAAAGCCACCTGATCCCCTACGTGGGCTTAAACCTCCAGGGCTTCAACGGGGCCAATACCAAACCCTAGGGGTAGGTCGAGCTAATCGTCACCTTCAGAAGAGGGGTGACTGACAGAGCCATTAAGACTCAGTTTCCAGTAGTGGATTAACCGTCTCTCTGTCAATGTATCTTCGGGAGGCCCACTCTAGCTGAACTAATTATGGTGCCCTCCACCGTACACCTCAAAATGAAATACTACATTGCAGAGGGTTTGCTCGCCACCCTCCACAGGGACGTCCAGGAGGCAAGTAAATGTTTTAAATCCTTGGCTAGCGGCCTGAATTCCATCAACGCTCAACCCCGAAAGACCATTGGGGCCGCCCTGCCCTCTAGCTCCGAGGAGGCCAAGCCACTGCCTAGGGCCGATGCCATTGACCTCGACAACCGCTTCTCCGTGGAGAGTCGCACAGAGTTGGGAGAAAGGGAAATAGCCCACGTTCGAAGAGGGATTTTCATCTCTAGCTGCAAGTAGCGAGGAACTCTCAGATCCCGTACGACCCATTCCAAATGGAGACTTCGAGATCATCCCCCTCGGGAATGACCTCACCAGAAGAGTAAAGATAAGAGCTGACCTCCCCGACTTGGCGAAGAGTCAACTTAAAGCTTGCTTGAGAGACGTTGATCTATTCTCCTAGAGCACAGTTGAAATGCTCGGATTGGACCAAGAGATTGCATGCCATCACCTGACCATAGACCCTGCCGTCAAGGCAGTCGCCCAACGCAGAAGAAAGCAGTCCCCCGAAAAAATGGAGGTTGCCGAACTAGCTGAAAAGATCTCCTACAAGTACACTTTATTTCTGAATCCAAGTACACAACCTGACTCTCAAATGTAGTTCTTGTAAAGAAATCTAATGGAAAATGGTGCATGTACATTGATTATACCGACCTCAATCGGGCTTGCCCGAAAGATGCTTATCCCCTCCCAAATATTTAAAAACTGGTCGATAACTCGGCCGGTTTCAAATTATTATCTTTTATGGATGCATATTCTGGATGCAACCAGATTCCAAGGGCAAAAGCAGACAAAAAATATACAGCTTTCATGACCTAGCCTACATGGACGACATGATCGTCAAATCGACAGAAGAAATCAACCATTCCCTCTACTTGAAGAAAGTTTTTGAGCAGGCCAGAAAGTGCCAAATGCGATTTAACCCAAAAAAATGCACCTTTGGCATACGGGCAGGCAAATTCCTCAGATTCTACCTCACAGAACAAGGGATTGAGGCAAACCCCAACAAATTTCGAGCATTTTCTGCGTTTCCAACGACCACTTCAAAAAAGTACATTCAAATCCTGAACAGCATGCTCACTTCTCTCTCTTGATTCATGGAAAAGTCTGCCCAAGACACTCTCCCCCTCTTCAAACTCCTCCGTAAGGAAGCTGCCTTCGAATAGATGGTCGAACGCGAGCAAGCTCTCACCCACTTGAAGCAAGAACTATCTCAACTTCCCGTCCTTTCTTGGCCAGAGAAGGATGAAATCCTCTATCTCTATATGGCCGTCACCCCCAAGGCAATAAGCGCAACACTAATCAGAGAAACCCTAGAAGGGAAGAGGCCTATCTACTTTACGAGCAAGGCTTTGCAGGGCCCCAGAGTAAGATATCAGCAAATTGAAAAGGTGGCCCTAGCCCTCATCAATGCAGCAAGGAGACCCAAACACTATTTCTTGGTGTATACCATAGTCGTCCGAACAGATCAACCAATAAAGGAGCTGCTCGATAGGCCTGACATGGCGGGAAAAATGTTGAAATGGTCATTAGAAGTCTCCGAGTTTGACATCCAGTACGAGGAAGGAAAGCCCTCAAAGCTCAAGCACTGGACAACTTTATGTCCGAAATGACCTCACCCGCAGCCCTAGACGGGGCGTGCTGATGGATAATTTTCGTCAACGGCGCCTCCAGTTCAACAGGAAGCGACACATGCATTATATTGGAAAAAGAAGAAGGAAACCAAATCGAGGTCTCCCTTGTATTATCCTTCCCGACCTCAAACAACCAAGCCAAATATGAGGCATTCCTAGAAGGTTTATGCCTAGCCGAAGACCTGGGAGCCGAGGAGGTGAAAATCTTCACCGACTCTCAACTCATTGCATCCTAGGTTCGGGGAGAATATCAGGTGAAAAAATATCTCCACGCTGAATATTGGACCCTGGTCCAAGAGAGAAAAAAGAAATTCAAATTTGTGACGTACATCATGTTCCCGACGAACATAAAGGTCGAGCATAAATCATGTCCAAACTAGCGAGCACAAAGAGAAACGGGGGGAACAAGTCGGTGGCATAGGAAATTCTTCATCGATCGAGCACTCAAAGACCCCCCTCGACTTTAGGAGTATTCTCTATAAGAGAAGACGACTGCTGGATGACCCATGTACACAAATACCTAACAAGAGGAGAGCTTCTCGTCAACTCGAAGGAAGCGGGGGTGGTCAAGCGAAGAGCATATTCCTATGTCTTAGTCGAAGGCAAGCTTTACAAGATAGGGTTTTCCATTCCCCTCCTCAAATGCGTTGACCAGAGAAAAGAAGATCACATCCTGCTCGAGATCCATGAAGGGATAAACGGTCAACATATGGGCGGAAGATCCCTCGCCAGGAAAGCTCTGTGATCACATTACTTCCCCACCATGCAACATGATGCAAAAGAGCATGTAAAGAAGCGCGAAAAATGCTAGCGGCACAGAGACCTGCACTTGGCTCCCCCAAACGAGCTCAGGTTCCTCTCTTCTTCCTGGCCCTTCGCTTGGTGGGGATTAGACCTCCTCGGGCCGTTCGTGGCAGGTACCAAATCAAAACAAATATTTGATAGTAGTCATCGACTACATCACCAAATGGATAGAGGCATAAGCATTGATCAAAATTACCGCCAAAAACGTCCTTCACTTCTACAAAAGAAACATCCTTGCTCGATTCGGCATCCCTCAAGCAATAGTCACCGACAAAGGGACCTAGTTCACATATCAGAGCTTTCAGGAATTCATCGCCAAGTTGGGCACCACCTAACACTTCGCCTCTGTCGAATATCCCCAGATGAACGGCCAGTCCAAGTCCATAAACAAAATGATACCCAGGGGTCTCAAACAAAGGTTAGACGAAACAAAGAAAAGATGGGTCGAGGAACTACACAGTGTACTCTGGGGGTACCGAACAACAACGCACTTGTCAATCGGGGTGACTCCTTTCCAACTAACTTACAGAATGGAGGTCGTCGTTCCAATAAAGATTGAAGAACCCTCCAGGAAAACTGAAGCTCGCCCATATGAGGAGATGAATAACGTTGCCCTACAGGAAGAACTAGACCAGGTCGAAGAGATCCAAACAGGAGTGGCTCTATGAGGCGTCTATCTCAAACAAAAACTAGCCATGTGCTACGACACCAAAGTCTTAAAACGAGAGTTTGAGACCGACAAACTTGCCTTAAAGAGAAATCGTAAAGAATCTCGCGAAGGAAAGCTCACAGCAAATTGGGAAGGCCCTTATCCTGTCTACACTAAAACAGGGACCGAGGCGTACTACTTAGAAAATCCACAACGGGAACAACTTGCTCGATCATGGAACGATGAAAAGGTAAAACAATATTATAGTTAAAACACTGAACAGTCGGCGAGCTTCATCAACAAGACAGACTCATCTAGGCCCTACCACGCGTGCATGCCTAGGTACAAGCATAACACCCAAAATATTTTGAAGGAGCGAGACTCCACTCTTTTAACGAGCATGTCCTTATCCTGACATGGATAACTTGACTGAGCTCCATCGTCCTCGTACCACAATGGTAGAACACCCGGCTCGCAATGAGAAGTTCACTCCACTGAGCTTAGGTCCTTGAAACGAGACCTGAGTTTCGGCCCATGCCCGATATTCACCCTGGCTGTTTGTCCATTTTTCCCCGCACTGGAAAACATACAAATCAAACGAGAAAATACCCGCTATAAACTCTTAGAAAAATAAAATATATCTTAAGCAGACAAGTATAACAATTAACATGCAAAAATAAGTCAAATATTTGGGACAAAGGACCACCATGGCCAGAATATTAAAAGATACGACCGCCAGGGCCGCCATTGTACAAATATTACAACAAGGGAGGCCTTTAGCCCCCATCCAAAAGAATAATTTGTGACCATGATGGCCACAATTATTCGGAACTTACATGAATAGGCAAAAGCCGGAAAAACATGATCACAATATTATGGCACGCAGGTTGGAGCGGAATAAAAAGCTATCAATCATCATTCTTCAGTCTCTTCCTTGACAACAAGTGACAGTTGAGAGGGTCCCCCCGAGGGTTGGATAGGGAGCTCCTTGAGATAGTTGGAAACCAAGATCTTTCTGGCGGACACATAGTAATTGACCCCCATCCCGAAGGTATTAAACTCGACCCCATGGTTCAAAACACAGAGCTGCTTCAGCGTATTCTCGAAGCTTCCATAGGAGGAAGCCTGGGTGTCATCCATCGCCAGTTGAAAATGAGGAACCAGCTCAGCTCGGGTTTTCAAGTCCTTCGTATCCTCTAGCTCGTCATCAGCGGGCGCAACCTCGACAACTAAAGCCGCCTCCCTCTCCTCTAGAGCCTTCTTCTCAAGCAGCCAGACCTTGCGCTCCTCGAACAACTTCCCCAAATCTTCCTCGGCCAGCTTCTGAGATTTCTCCTCGTCGCTCTGTTCCTTCTCAATTGTGGCTAGTTTGGCCCATAGCTTCTTCCGCTCAACTTCTTAAGAAGAGCTCCCCTCGGTGTAGGCGACCTTCATCTCTAGTATCCTAATCAGGCCACCACCATTCTACACCAACACTTCCCTTTTCTCCAGGCGATCCAGCCCTTCGAGGTGAAGAGACTCATCCCAAGGGAGTTATAGAGCAGCACCCTCAAAGAAAGCCCTTTCCAGCCAGCAGGGGGCGGATCATACTTCCCTTTCCATTTTCCCAAGTCAAATCAATGCTACCCTCGACGCATGGTCTATTCGCCTTCGAGGACACAGGAGCGGGAGAGAGGGAGACAGTAGCTTGACCCGAAGACGAGTTTCTCGACCCTGATGTGGGAGTAGTCCCTGAACCGGCCTGGGCATCTTTCAGCTCCTTCTTCGCCTTCGTGGAAAGGTTCCTGACAATGTTTTCTTGAGAAAGATTCTTTCTATTTGAGATTAAACAACAAATCATAGTTAGCAAACAAGGATTAAAAATGTTGGCCATATGTAATTATTCAAAACATAAAGCTAATTACCCAAGTATTTCACGGGGTCCTCGCTCTCGAGGTTCTCCTTAACGAATATCAGACCGGGCTCGTACATGATCTCCCCATTATTATCCATGATCGACTTTCCTCCCCGACCCACACGATGGACGCAAGGAATCCGCGCAACAAAAGTTGTCAAAACGGCGAAGCTAGTCTGGTCCTCGTCACTAAGCCCCCCTCCTTGCACACGATGGAACCCAACTTGTTGTAAAAATGCTTCCTCGTCCATTGAAAAGGAAACTTGTAGACCAACTTACTCACATGTTCCCCAAACTCGTTCAAGACAGGGGCCCCATTCTCATCTTATTATGGAGTAGCCCGAAAAACTTTCAGCATTTCCCTGCTCAAAACGGCTGCACGAGAATACACTTTTCCTTGAAGTGCCGAACAGATTCCAGGTAAGCTTTAAACAACTTCCCATTACCATGCTTCAAGTTGACCCATCCCCACTTTCCGTAAACCTTGCTCCTCTTAAGATGGAAACAGTAGAAGAAAAAGGAATAATGGCCCCTATCAGGTGCAGCTGAGAAGGAGCCAGTCGAAGATTCCTGAAAAAAGCCACCTGGAAATCCTAGAAGGAAAGTCGAAGGGAAGTCGAAAACAGCCACTATATAAACCCTCACTCATGTGAGGGCCAGCTATATAATATCCAATATTCATCACTAAAACTCTAATACTTTGCTTGTATCTCTTTTTTCTCCCACACTTACTTGATCGTTGGAGCGCCTTGCTAGTATAACCCCACTTTCTCCTCCTCGACTTTCCAGCCCGTTTGAAGATCATCATCTGGCCACCTTGCAGGTTCTGATCAACCGGTTAGATAACTTAGATTGCGCAAGAAGAGAATCAAGTGGAATATGATTTGGCAACTTTATCATCTATGTTTAAAGTGACTTGGCCCAATCATGCACTAAGCATAAAAATTAGGCATTTCAGAAACCTGGACATTATATCGCATCCGAAGGAGAATCTAATAACAAGCCTTATTTCTATGATATAAATAGGTATTTAGAAAAACAATAATACCCCAAAAATGTATAGATAATGGAAAAGATAAATATGAGAAGGTTGGCAACGAAGTTCTTCCTAAATGGGGATGTGTTATACAAAAGGAATTATGACATGACTTTTCTCATATGCATGGATAGGCATGAAGCAAACATGCTTATTAAATAAGTCCATGAAGGACCTTTTAGGACCCATGCCAATGGATATGCTATGACAAAGAATATTTTGAGGGTGGATTATCATTGGACGATAATGGAAATTGACTGTTACCATTATGCCAAGACATGCCACAAAGGCCAGATGTACACCTGCAAACTGCACGTGCCACCAAATCCCTTGAATGACATAACTTCACCATGGCCCTTATCCATGTGGGGCATATACATGATTGGGATGATCGAACCAAAGGCTTCGAATGGACACTGTTTCATACTAGTTAAAATTTACAATTTGACCAAGTGGGTTGAAGCTGGTTCCTATGCGAACATGACAAAACAAGTATGGAGTTCCTAATAAGATCATCACAAATAATGGTTCTAACTTGAATAATAAAATGATGAAAGAGCTATGTGATTGTTTCAAGATCAAGCATCATAATTCATCACCTTATTGACCTAAGACGAATCGTGTCATCGAAGCAGCCAACAAGAATATCAAGAAGATCATCCAAAATATGATGAAAACATACAAAGATTGGCACAAAATTCTTCCCTTTTCCTTACAAGGATACCGTACTTCTGTACGCACTTCGACCGGGGCAACTCCTTTCTATCTAGTTTATGGCATGGAAGCAGTACTTCCTGTTGAAGTAGATATTCCCTCACTATGAGTCCTCATGGAAACCAACTCGCAGAATCTAAACGGATTCAGACACAACTTGACTAGCTCAACCTTATTGAAGAGAAGCGCTTAACAACTTTATGCCAAAGTCAATTGTATCAAAAACTGTTAAAGAAGGAATTTAACAAGAAGATGTTTCTCGTCGAGTATTTCGAGAACGAAATCTAGTGCTAAACAAGATCATGCTAATTCACCCTAATTCACATGGAAAGTGGACATCTAACTATGAAGGTCCATATGTATTAAAAAGGGCATTTTAGGAGGAGCTTTAATCCTCACAACAATGGACGGAGAAGAATTACCACATCCTGTGAATTCAGACACAGTCAAGCAATACCATTCCTAAAACAAAAGAAGCTCGCTAAGTTGAAAACCCGAAAGGGTGGCTTAGTAAAAAAGGGCATTTCAGTGGATTGAAAACTCGAAAGGATGGCCCAAGCAAAGATTTGTAACATATATATATATATATATATATATATATATATATATATATATATATATATATATATATATATATATATATATATATATATATATATGTGTGTGTGTGTGTGTGTGTGTGTGTGTGTGTGTGTGTGTGTGTGTGTGTGTGTGTGTGTGTGTGTGTGTGTATGTGTGTGTGTGTGTGTGTGTGTGTGTGTGTGTGTGTGTGTGTGTGTGTGTGTGTGTGTGTGTATCCCGATGGACTAAAAACTCGAGAGGATTGTCCAGACAAAAGTTAGGGATTCTATCAAAAGGCAAAAAGATTGCAGTCCACGTGACTCATTCCCACTAGCAAATAATATGAGAATATTTGATCCAATCACTCCCCTCAAAATTAAATCATTGAGATCATCATGGACATAAGGAAGTTAGTAGTGTCAAAACTCAATTTTATTGCCATTTCATTTTTTCATATTTTTTACTACTGTAATTACGATTTTTAGGAATTGCATCTTATTATACTATTGCCTATTCACAGGCTACACTATCATTAATAAAAATCCTTTTTCATAGCTTACTCCTTTTTTTTTTGTTTTTCCTGCTTGTTTGCAAAATAATGACTATTTTTTTATAAACATTGCATTGAAACTATGTGGAAATAATAAAAATCACTAAAGACAGCAAAATACTTGATTTGAAAAACATTTAAGGGAAATCTGTAGTTGCCATTATTGTGCCCAAAGCAAAAGACATCGAGTTGTTAGAACAAGATTTGGTTTTGCGTAAAATCCTTAGTCTTGATGATAAATATGCATATATTTTATATGTAACAATTTCTTACTCTAATAGTTTCTTAAGTGTGCATATATAATATTATATTTGATTATGGATAAGATCATTAGAATCATTGTTGGCATGCCTCAGAAGAACTATTTTATTCACTTCTCAAGAAACATCAATAGTTCTGATGAATGTTGAATGTTCACTAAAACAAGATATTCACGTGCTTCTCAGATAAGCTTTTGATTCTAGCTCAGAAGACAAGATTTGTTTCTAGGAAAGGATTTCAGTTTGCTTCTTAGATAAGCTTTTACTTCCATCTCAGAAGTCAAGATTTGTTTCTCAAATAAGCTTTTGCTTTCAGCTCTGAAGACAGGGTTCTGACGCTGAAGACTCTGATACTCTTGGAACACTATTACAACGTGATGTCTTTTGGATTAATCATCTCTTCACATCAGAATTAATTCCATCAGAAGACAAGAACAAGAACGTGATCTCTTCTTTACTCATCATCGTGTCATATCATAAGTAATTCATTAGAAGATAAATATGAAGAAACTTGCACTAGAAGAAATAGTACAACATTATAATACATATCCCACTTTGGTGAAAACGTATGTATGATCAAAGATTTGTTGTACTCTTGTCTCCCACGATCTCATGCTACTGTTATGGTAGCTGGAAAATGAAAGTGACATTTTTTCCTTCTCAACGGTCTACTTTTTGAAGCTTATATAAAGGGATAATTGTTTTATTGAAGAACCAACGATATAAGAAGAATCAAGCAAGTTGGAACAACACCATTTGAAAATAAGAAGTTACTGTACAAAGATATTTTTGTGAGAAATATTCTTCAAAGAGAAAAATCAAAACACAAAGAGTTGTTGCTATTTTTTGTGTTAACAATTATTCTCAATCTAAACATAAAGAGTTGTTGTCCATTTTTGTGTTAACATTTTTTGTCAATCAAAACACAAAGAGTTGTTGCTCATTTTTGTGTAAATATTTGTTTTTCATTGTTGTGTTAAATCTGGTTTTCTAAAAGCTCTATTATAAACACTTTCTATTGTAAATCTTTTGAGATTTATTTTTCCTCAAGTGACTAAGTGATATTATGTATACTTGAGAGGGCTAAGATGTTTTTATAAGCTCACGTTTGTTTGTAATATTTCAAGATTAGTGGATTAAGTCCTTTTTGAAGGTGAAATCAACTTGGAGGATGGACAAGAGTAGTCTTGTTTAAGATGAACTTGTATAAATAGATGGTGTATCTTCTCTTTATTAGCTTGTCTATCTTAATTGTTTGTGTGAAGCATTTCTAAGCAAAAAAAATTTGAAAACCTAATTCAAACCCCCTTTCTTATGTTTTCCTCAACCTTCACAAGTCATTCCACATGTCACATCGACCCAATCAACATAAACACTGCCTAACATAATTTTCCAAATGATAGCCCAAACATGGAGGCATCAGGTCAACTCACATATGCATCACTTCCTCGACTTCAACAAAGACAGAAACATCGGGAAGTCAACATCTCTAAAAATCTGATCATCCAAGGATGAATTACTAACTAAATGTTGCATTCATGCATTATTTCCATGTGTAGCGTATCTACAAATGTGGGGAATTACACCATACAATTTCCAAACATGCATTCATGACACGATAAAACATGCATACATAGCATAAGTAGGGATTCTGGGCCCTCTCGTAGAATTCAAATCCCCACTTAATAATCGTTATGATTCCCCAAGAAATAATGCTTATTGGTTTTCCCAGTAGGTAATTTCCCCTCAAAGTCCTTCTAGAAAGTTCTCCTCGGCAAGGTCACTCTCGGTGAGTCCTTTCCAGAATCTCCCTAGTAAACATTCGTCTTAAATAATCCATATCAACTCGTGAGTAGGTATTAGATTCTCATATACCCAACAAATTAACCTATCTCTCACACGGGACATGGTTTATCGATCCATATGTCCCTCACCCGGGACATAATCTATCAAACTATCCCTCACTCGGGACATGATATATCAAACTATCCTCATCTGGGACATGGTCTATCAAACTATCCCTCACATGAGACATGGTCTATCATTACACATATCCCTCACCCAGGACATGGTCTATCAAACTATCCCTCACCCAGGATATGACCTATCATCACACATATCCCTCACCCAAGATATAGTCTATCCACATATCCCTCACCCGGGACGTGGTCCACCTAGAACATCAACCCTCACTCGTGTCATGTTCTAAGGGCATTCCAGTTTCCTCTTTCGAGAGTTCGCTCTGTTAATCCTCAGAGGACCTCTCAAAGGTTTTACCTCTTTGAAGTGTGACTTGTTAATCCTTAGTGAAATTTCAAAGTTTTTGAGTTCACTTTGTTAAATACTCAGTGGACCTCTTCACATTTGCTTATTTAGAAGCATACTCTTTTAATACTCGGAAGAACTTTCAAAATCCCATCTTTCGAGAATTTACTCTGTTAATCCTGGGAGAATTTCTCGGTTAGTGTGTTTCCACACCCTTTTGGGGCAGACAAAATTAGGGTCCACCTGTATTTAATTATCTTCGATCATGAGAATATGAAGACTAATCGTCATCATCTTTTTCGATTAAAGGTAATTAAATAGGGGCAGCTGTCATACCGCAAATGTGCTCACCCGTTCTCATCTAACTCGTTACATTAAATTTTTCTATAGTCCCTTAGGTCATCTGAGCCTTTTAAAATAATAGTGTCTCAGTCAAAGTCAACCTCCATTGACCAAAAAATCAAAGGAGGACCTTTTTTACTTTTGGACTTCCTATTTCTTTTTTAGTAGTAATATCATTTTGTTATTTATTTAAATTAGGACAAGTTTTTTCATTTTATTGATGGTAACATATTATTAATTTTAATTAATCATATTAGTTAATATTATTAATATTTGTTATTACTATTTTATTTTTAACTAATACCCTTTAAATCTTTTTTTCAAAATTTTGTCACGTGTCTTTTGAATTAGTTAATAAAAAAGTTAGTTTTTGTTATAAAGAAGTCATTGGAGGGTATTGTCATTTATATTATTATTATTAATCCGGAGTCAGTTTTATTAATATTATTATTGGTGTGTTTTTAAGCCAATCATTGTTATTCTTTTATTAGGTTTATTAGTAGTGTGATTATTGAGTCATTGAGTCGGGTCAAGTATCTAGTCAACAAGTCCAAGCATTAAAAAACTCTAATTGAGCGCTACAGTGTATTGGAAACAGATCAAACACTCAGAAGATTTAAAAAAATAAAATCTTCCCATGGTTATTTGCACCCTTGTTTCTTTTTTTTCTTCTTCTTTTCTTTTTTAATTTTTGTTATTTTTATTCGTGTCCATTTATGTAATATTTCTTTTTAGGAATTGATAGATCTCGCTTAGAATTTAACGTAGTTTAGTTCTAATTAATTTTTAAATTTTAGTTACTTTTTTTAAACTTAATTAGAGATTAACTTAATTTAGTCTCAGTTTTTTAATCAGGTCAAAAAATCATAAGAAAACACAAAAAAAAAAAATTCTTCTAAATATTAAAAAAATATAAAGTATTTATTTTTTTCCCTAAGACATCTTTTCTTTTCTATTAACCATAAATCAAATATAACAAAAATATCTAATCCATCAAACTTAGGTTTAGTTTTTCATCTGATCTAATAAAAATCGAAGATTTTTCTTTTCAAAAAGGAATAATGTGGTCCCTTAAATGCGATCAAAGACAACACCTATTCCCATCGTGCGAGAAATACATGCATGTGTTTAATCGCCTGAAGGTGGCCTAACATTATACTATAAAAATAACCAATCAAAAGGTCGAACTACATAGACTCTGGTTTTTTTCATCACTTGATGAGAATACGTACGCACAAGGTTTTGAAACCTTGATGAGTCCCCTAACCTAATAATAACCTTTTCCCTCTTTAATTTTTTTTAAATATTCAGTAAATAAAATAATAGAATAATGCAAGCATTCCTTAAGCGAACACCTTAACACTAGACTATAGGAAGTTTCCGTTGAGTACAACAGATATGAGGGGTGCATAACACCTTCCCCTTGCGTAACCGACTCCCGAACCCATATTCCGTTATGATGACCATCTTTTCCTCTTTCTTTAGGGTTTTATCGATGTTTCTCTTATAATAATAAAACTTTAGTGGCAACTCTATTATATTTCCAGTGTGCGATACACTCGGGCATTTTTCGCGCCGTAACATATTCCACATATGTAATTTCATAAAAGGGCGACAAAGTTTCCTTCGTGAGGGTCCAACATATGTGATCGCCTCTAAAGGCGACAAGGATTTATTCACGATGATCCAACATATGGCCGCCTGTAAGGGATGTTTTGATAAGATTTATTTTTTCTCTTCAGTTTCTTGCAAATAAAGCAATAATAATTCCCATAATGCCAAGAAGGAGCTCATTAAAAACTTGTGTTCCTCATTGACAACGCGTGGGAAAAGAGTGTTCCCCACAAAACAAATGGCGTCACAAATTTAAACATACAAACAGAAGAGATTACAAGTCGCCTAAACAAACCAAATAACTAAATGAGACTAAGTCAAACATGGCTTAACGCCTAAGCAATTAAAAACTTTTGAAAAAGATCTTCTCCTCCCGCCTTCATCCTTTCCTGGAGTGGAGCGATTAGGCCCGCATCCTTGGGATCTACTTTTCATGGCTTGGCTCACAACTTCACACCTACAATGTTTACTCTCACAACTCTCATTTTCTTCAGTTTTAGACTCTCGACATAACACTTCATGGAGATCTCTTGACCCTTATAAATAACCTCGACTCTTCCATCTGGGAGTGGGTACTTCATGCAATGATATAATGTAGACAAGGAGGCTCCCAACAGTTCACCCTATAATCATGCTAAATGAGGAAGGTGAATCTTTAACAAGTTACCTTACCATAATCTTCCTGACATGTTCTTTTGCTCTAAATATGGTTTTCAATGTTATATAACCTTTTACCCGTACTTGCTCGTCTGAAAATCCTACTATGATCCTTGAAATGATTTGGGTTGTACATGTCTAGGAAAAACCTCTCAAAAGCACCATAATATATGATGGTATTCATATTAAATGTTGAAGAGTTATTGATGAAGAGAAGTGCAAAAAAAGGAAGAAAATGAGGATTTTACAGTGGGTTTGTGATTTTGGAGCTTATAATATTAGATATGTTCATTTAGTGAAATTGTTTTACAAATGATACGAGTATTCCCTTAATTGCACAGGAGTCAAGATTATGAGAGGTTAACTTTTATTGAACCTAAGCGATTTATGATATTTCTTAATTGCATTATTAATTTATTAATTTCTTTCACAAAATTCACAATTTATTAGTAGAAGTAGTTTTTTTCATACGAATCACTTTATATGAATTATAGATTGTTTTATAATCTAATCTTTCTTTCTCCTTGATGCAATAGTGGGTATTGTTGTCATGTGACTTTAGAGCTCAAAATATTGAGTGGTGGAATCTATATTTACGGGTTTGGTTTTTTTCTTAACCTTGTTGGGATCCTATGGTTTTGTACCAGCTAGAATCAAATATTACTTGTACATTTCTATGCCAATGTTACAGCAACACGGAAAAACTAAAACGAGGTTTACATTTTTTGGATTTGAATAACTTGTTGTTTGAAAAAATGAAGATAATATGAATATCAGATTATTATTGTTATTTTGTTGCAAAAAGCGTGCAATGGTGTTCTACTAGATTACCAATTTGTCATGATTTATAGTATCCTATATTTTGCAGATTTTACTTTTGATGATGTGATACGGTGGGAAGAACTGACTGTTTTTTGGAATGCTGGTTTGCATTTTGCGTTTGTTTTCGCAAAATGTCGCGGTAAGCAAGAGTTGCCACCGACTTTTATTTTATCCAACAAAGGAAAGGAAAAAAACACATAAAAATTCCTTTTTCGAGATTTTCTGAGTACGGGGGGTAGATTATAGAAAGGGAATGTATTAGCACCCTTTCTATCCATGGTTTTCCATGGGCTCTTAGGTACTTGCTCAATTGTTTTCAAAATTGTTTTCTTTGTGCTTGTGGGTTTTGAAAAAGTTTTTATTTGAAACTTCGATTTAACTCTTGCTTCTGTCCTCAAGAGCGTATGAAGTGTTTTTGAAAACTTTGTTCGAAAAGGAGTGTAAGTGTGAAAAAGGTTTTGTTTTTTGAAAGAGCAAGTATCTAAGAACCATCTACCTACTCGAAAAAAGAATCGTTCTATGCTAATTTCCTTTAGACAATGCTATCCCACTATTAGTGAGTAGGTAGCACCGTCGTCGGAGTTTGAGGGTCAATTCGAATGCGGGACTTATGGTTACTAAAGCAATGTTAGGATGCCTTAGCGGTAACCCTAATGTCTTAGATCATTTGTTTGAGGCAACAATATCCGAGGCAACCATTTCGAGACGACTATGATCTTTTAGGCAAGAGGACGACCTCTAAAGTGACCTATACTCAATGACCGTGTACGAAGGCAACCAAGTGGGGTGTACCCTAAGAGTGCGCATGTGCGAGTGTGTCATTTTCAGTTATTTTTATCTTTGTACATGTTAGGGGTGATCTAATTTGATTTTAGGTTAAAACATTCAGTCTTGTCATGCAACCCTATTATCAAACATCTAAGAGTTATAATTTGCGGAAAATAAAATGCGGAATTTTAAATTACAAGGCATCGGGTATTTACATCGCCAAAGACAAACCCTTTAAAAATAAATAAAGCGATAAAAAATAAATAAAAAGTCCTATTAACTATTACAATCCAGGAGCAAATACGTTATTAGATAAAAGAAAATAAATCGCGGCGCAAAATTTAATCGGTCGCAAGATTAGGGTTTTGACCCTTTAAAGAAGATATCTTTTTGTTGTTTTTATTTTAAGAAAGAAATAAATCCTAAATTGATTACCAAATAAATTAATTAATTAATTAATAAAAATAAATTATTTTTGGGTTTTTGTTATTTTAAGAAAGAAAAATAAAATAATTAATGTTAGTAGTTAACCTAATTAAATCTAATTTAATTTTAATTATTTACAACAAATAGGTTAAAGTTATTCTAATTAAAACCTAAATCAATTAATTAATGTTTATTTATAAAAAATAAAAAAAATTTAAAGTTTGATTTGATAAAAATATTTTTGTGATTTTATTTTATAAAGAGGAATGTTGGTTGGTTAGAAATTAAATAGAAATAATAAAAAACAATTAATTAAAACAAAATAGATAAATAGAAGGGAAAAGAGGTTTGGGCCTGAAATTTATGGTGTGATTAGCAATGAGAAAGCCCATTAGCGTTGGCCGTTTGCTGACTTTTTGAGATCCAGTAGGCGTGCATGGACTTGGACTATGGTGGACATTCACCCTTGGACCACCAGATCTGGCCTTTGGCCATCTGGCTGTTGGATGTATGAAGGTGCACGGTGAGCTGCAGGCCAAACAGGCGCATTGGAACACCTGAAGAGAAAAAACATTGAGAAATTGGGGGACCTGGGATTCGAACCCAGGTCCTGTAGGATAACACTTTGCTTGCCTTGCCACTACGCTGCTTTGTTTTGTTTGTTAGTAATATACAAATAATATATAATAAAATAAAACAAGTCAATGGCCAGAAAAAATTATAAAAAACACGCGATATTTGGATGATGCAATGGGTGGACGCCACGTATTGTCTTCAACCTTCGTCCGTGGCTAAAACCATGTAAAACCTATAGCTACGGACACAGGCCGTCACTATAAGTCGTGCATATTCCAAAATCCGCTATAGGCCATAAAAATGCCTCCTGATGCCATGGTTAAACTCGCCTTCCTCTCTTGGTCATACCTATAGCCATTACTAAGGTTGATTTTACCTGAAACGAAAACCCCTAAACCAAAACTTGAAACCCTAGCTATGGTGAATCAGCATACATGTTACATAAATGAAATTAAATAATATCAAAAGACTGCAAATGGCATGGTGAATCAAAATATGCAATTAGTTTTTGTTGTAGATGCAAGAACAACACAAATTGATTTCAAGAATAGAGCGGACTCGTGAACCACTTACAGTGCCTTAGGAAGCTGGAAATGTGTGATTCTGATTGGTTTCGCTTGAGTGAATGTCCAGGAAGCGTTTGGGATAGTTCTCAGCCCTTGAAAATGCCTCTAGCTATGGTTTTGATCTCAAGCTTTTTGATGAATTTTCCAACTTTTGTTCTACCTATGTTTGCACTTTCCAACCCCTATTTCGATTGCCTTTCCTTGCTTATGTACTATGGAGTGTATTAGGGTAAGAATCATGGATTAAATCTTCCCATATCAATGCATACATATTTGATTTGATCTCTTCTTTAAAGCTTGCCAATTTTGCCAAATCTCAATCTTTTTGCACATGAATTGGTGAGATTCGAATTTGATGTTGATAATGATGATAATCAAAACCTGAAATAGCAAAAAGATCTCAAGTAATCAAAGTTTTGGATTTTATATGATTTAATTTGATTTAAAATGAATAAATTCGAAATAAAAATCAAATAAAATAATAAAAATAAATATGGGCTCATGGATGAATCTAGGACACGTGGGAAACTATGCAAGCTCAAATTAAGTGGAAAAGAATGGGCCTATTTGACAAATTTTGAAATTTTGGGGATAGTTGACTTTTGGCAATTTTGCAAAAATGTCCAACTTCAACAATGCATAACTTCTTCAATTTTGAACTTTTGGAGGTATTCTTTGACTTTTTAGAAATATTGAGATGTCCTATAACCAACCCATTTGGTCTCATCTCATTTTGATATTCCATGCTCAAGTTATAAGCTTTGGAAAAAAAGGTGTTTTTGTTGACTTTCAAAAATGACCTATAATGTCCAAATTCATAACTTCTTGTGAGTGCATTTTTTGATCTTGGGGTATGAAGATGGATTGTAGGAAATTGCATCCTATTCAAATGAGCTTTGGATGGGTCATTTATCATAAAGTATGAGAAAGTTATGCTTGGTCAAAGTTGAGTTGACTTTTCCTACAAAACCCTAATTTAGCAACTATTGAATCTTGATGAATTTTGAGCAATCCTTGATGAATCATGATCAACCCTTGATCAAATGATGAAATATCCTTCAAAATGATTATGTTGACAAAAAATATTGAAGTTTGATTGTCTGTAGGTCACAGTTGACTTTTGCCCTAGCATAGTCGATTTTTGGACCCTTTGAGCAATTGACTGAGCAAACTTCCTCTGCAAGGCTTGAAAGTTGACATGGATGATCTTGAGAGCATATTGGGACATTGGTGAGAACTTGAGGTCATTTGGACTCAAGGATATTGATACAACACAAAACCCTAATTTGGGGTAGACTGCCTTAGGAGAGAGCTTGTCTGACCAATTCTTGAGCTACCTTGGGCAACTTGGAGATCTTTCTTGCAATGTCTTGAGAAATATGAGAGGGAAAATTTTGGGGTACAACAACTGACCCTGTTCAATCTTCTTAAACCTGAGGATGTAGATTGGCTTTCATGCCTTTCGTGATCCGAAGGTGGAAGATGATTGAACACTAGAGTGCCCAGAAATTTGCACTCGCATGAAGTGGTATCAGCCTGGGGATGTCGGGAATGGGCTTACAGAGGCCATTTGGAGATTTCTTGCGGGAGGATGGGCTTAAAGATTCCATCTGCAGGAGTGTCGATTGCATAAGAGATTCTTTAGCGAGAACTTGCATACCTGTTATTGTGGAAGATTCCGCTGGGGAAGTCTAACTTTTGTTGAGATTTTGGAACTTTCCTGTACTTCAACTGAGAGAATACCTCTGCTGAGTTTTAAGAACTTGTCTATAATTCAAATGGGGGGAAATCTGTCGAGATTTAGAACCTTATCTGTAATTCAACCGAGACTAATTAAGTTGAGATTTAAGAACCGGTCAGTACTTTGACTGAGGAGAAATTGCCGAGATTTAGAACCTTATCTGTAATTCAACTGAGAATAATTCAGTTGATATTTAAGAACCGGTCATTACTTCGACTGAGGGAAACATCTTCATCGAGATCTAGGAACTGTCTGTTACTTCAACGGAGGATAATTCTGTTGAGATTTAAGAACTCGTCCACACTTTGACGGAGGAAAATTGCCGAGATTTAGAACCTTATCTATAATTCAACCGAGACTAATTTAGTTGAGATTTAAGAATCGATCAGTACTTCGACTGAGGGAAACATCCTCATCAAGATCTAGGACTGTCTGTTACTTCAACGGAGGATAATTCTGTTGAGATTTAAGAACTCGTCCATACTTCGATGGAGGAAAATTGCCGATATTTAGAACCTTATCTGTAATTCAACCGAGACTAATTCAGTTGAGATTTAAGAACCGGTCAATACTTCGACTGAGGGAAACATCTTCATCAAGATCTAGGACTGTCTGTTACTTTAATGGAGGATAATTCTGTTGAGATTTAAGAACTCGTCCACACTTTGATAGAGGAAAATTGACGAGATTTAGAACCTTATCTATAATTCAACCGAGACTAATTCAGTTGAGATTTAAGAACCGGTCAGTAGTTCGACATAGCCGAGAACCTAACTACATCCTTCCTGAAAGGTAAAGGTCAGTCGTATGCAATGCATGATATATATCAAGCAATGATGTTCTCAAAATAAATGAGATTGCGTTGTATGATGCATATATGCATGTATCATGATGTATGGAAATGTAATGTTTTAGCTGGGGAAAATAAATCCCGGATAGCTGTTGGAGAAAAAGAGTTGAATTCTTCGTTTCCGCTGGGGATAGCGAATGAAGATGATTGGGAGAATAAACCTGCAGGAGGGGATAACTTCGTCAGGGAATAAACTTATGAGGAGATTACTCTGTGGGGAAGAGATGTTCTGTAGAGGATTCCACTGATAAATTCTGCCGAGGATGAATTACCGTTGCTGGTGATACTAAATCCTGTTGGGGATTTGAATTCTGTTTGTGAAAGGAAAGAACTCCGCTGGGGATGATCTTTCAGTTGCGACTTCAGTGGGGATAACCTTTTAGACTCTTATGGGGATAATCCTTTGAGCCCTGTTGGGGATAATCTTCCAAAGTCTACTAGGGATGATTCTCCAAATTCCACTGGGGAAGCTTTTTTAGACTGCGCTAGGAAAATTTCAAACTCCACTGGGGATATCTTATATTCTTCCGGGGAATATTCTTATACTCCGCTGGGGAATATTAAGACTGCCGGGGATATTAAGCCTTTTCAGCATTGATGGTAGATAAACTTTGCTTGGGGAGAGTATTACCGATTCATTTACAGTTGCCAGTTTCAGCTGGGGAGAGCAAACATTACTGTATTTTCTTACTCTGTGGGGAGTGAATGAACCTTGGCTATATCCTTCAGCTGAATCTACCTTTTTACCTGGTGGATAGAGCAACTGCAAAGCTTGGACAATTTTTATTGACCCCGTTTCTGATATTACCAGTAATCGTCTTTTGTTTCGCATGTAAATATTCATAAGCAGCAATTAATGTCAGATGCATATATCAAAAATGAACATTGGACATTCTTTTGCAAAACAAAACAGATAAAGGAAAAACAGTTTGAAATTCTCTGAAAATGGATTGTATTGATTTCGAAGTTTGGCCTGTAAATAGGCGTTTTTGTACAAGAGGCTGACGTCCTAGTAAGAGAACGCCGCCGAGCAAATAGAATTTACACAATTTGTGAAAAACTAAACAAAACAGCTATGTGAATGATCCCACTGGGTTCCAACTCTGCTATTGCCTTTATGTCCTCGAGCATCTCATCACTTTGCTACTTGGTTGAAGGTAGATCAGATTGATTAGTGTCGTTCGAGCTTGATAATTGATGCCGAAGTCTGGTTGCAAGGTGATCCAATGAGACATAGTGTTACGCTTTGATCCCTAATTTTTGCCTGGACCTCCCTTTCGGGTTTTCAGTCCACCGGGATACCCTTTTTTTCCCAAGCCGCCTTTTCAGGTTTTCGACTTGCCGGGTGTACAAATTTTTTTATTTTCATCCCTTATTTTTGCCCGAACCCTTTTGGTTCGCCGGGAAGCCCTTATTTTTTCCTAGTCCAGTCAACCTAGCGGGTCATTGATTATGCACAGTATCTTTTCACTATGTCTGCATCGACGGGGTGAGGAAGGTCGTCACCATCCAAGGTGAATAGAATCATAGCTCCTCCTGAGAAAATGTTCTTAACCATAAATGGCCCTTCGTAAGTAGGGGTCCATTTGCCCCTGGGATTAGCTTGAGGTAAGATAATATGCTTGATTACCAGATCCCTAACTTGATAGTCTTGTCTTCTAACCTTCTTGTTAAATGCCTTGATCATCCGCTTTTGATACGTTTGACCATGACAAATAGCAGTAAGTCTCTTTTCGTTGATTAAGTTCAGCTGATCAAGCCGGGTCTAAATCCAGTCATCTTCGCTCAAACCTGCATCCTTCATAATCCAAAGAGAGGGTATCTGAACTTTAATGGGCAAGACTGCCTCCATACCATATACCAAGGAATAAGGTGTTTCCCCTGTTGACGTCCACGCCGAAGTACGGTACCCATGAAGAGCAAATGGTAGCATATCATGCCAATCTTTGTATGTCACTGTCATCTTCTTCACAATCTTCTTAATGTTCTTATTCGCCGCTTCGACAGCCCCATTCATCTTCGGCCGGTAGGGAGAAGAGTTGTGATGTTGTATCTTGAATTGCTTGCAGAGCTCAGTGATCATCTTATTGTTGATATTGGTACCATTGTCCGTAATGATCCTCTTTGGTACACCATACCGACAAATCAGATTGTGCCGAATGAAACGTGCCACAACGTTCTTAGTTACGGTAGCAAAGGAAGCTGCTTCAACCCACTTCGTAAAGTAATCAATTGCTACCAAGATGAAATGATGCCCGTTGGATGTCGTAGGTCTGATCTCGCCGATCATATCAATGCCCCACATTGCAAAAGGCGACGGATCTGTCAAGACGTTTAGAGGAACTTGAGGTATGTGTACCTTATCAGCATAGACTTGGCACTTGTGACAAGTCCGAGAATGCTGATAACAGTCGGCTTCCATAGTGGACCAATAATATCCTGCCTGAAGGATTTTCTTTGCCATGGTGTGTCCACTGGAATGAGTTCTGAAAGTACCTTCGTGTAACTCTACCATAATCCTTTCTGCTTTGTTCTTATCCACACATCATATTAAGGTTGAATCATGGTTACGCTTGTAAAGGATACCATTGTTGATGAATAACTTCGCCCTGAACCTCCTCAGAAACTTCTTGTCATTAACAGATGCACCCTCGGGGTACTCCTGAGCTTCCAAATACCTCTTCACCTCATGAAACCAGGGCTTTTATGTTACCTCTTCAGCCTCAATGTCACAACAATGTACAGGTTCGTCCAACCTTTCAATGATAATCCGGGGAGCCTCGTTGTCCCAATTGACCTTGAACATAGAAGACATCGTAGCTAGCGCGTCCGCTAATTGATTCTCCTCTTTAGAGAAGTGTTCAAAGGTTATCTCCTCGAAGTGCAGAAGCAACGTCAAAACATACTCCTTGTAAGGAATAAGTTTTGGGTGTTTCATATCCCACTCACCTTTGATCTGACTGATCACGAGAGCAGAATCTCCGAACACACTCAAGAACTTAATCCTTAGGTCAATCGCTTCTCGAAGACCCATGATGCATGCTTCATACTCCGCCATGTTGTTGGTGCAGTTGAAACATAGCGGGCGGTGAATGGAGTATGAGAGCCTTTAGGAGATATGATCATGGCGCCAATGCCATTACCCAAAGCGTTCGAAGCTCCATCAAAGTACATAGACCATCGGGATCCCTCCTCAGGTCCTTCATCCGGTCCAGGTGTCTCACAGTCCGTTACTATCATGATATTCTCATCCGGAAATTCAAAGTTCATAGACTGGTAATCATCCACTGCTTGATGTGCTAAATGATCTGCCAACACACTTCCCTTAATTGCCTTTTGGGTTGTGTATTAGATGTCATACTCAGCCAAGATCATCTGCCATCTTGCTATTCTTCCAGACAAGGCAGGCTTCTCGAAGATATACTTGATTGGATCCATTTTTGATATCAATAGAGTGGTGTAAGTCAGCATATACTATCTCAGTCGGCAAGCAGCCCATTCCAAAGCGCAACAAGTTTTCTCAAGCAACGAGTATCGGGTCTCGCAGTCGGTAAACTTTTTGCTAAGGTAATAAATATCATGCTCTTTTTGGCCAGACTCGTCATGCTGCCCCAGCACGCACCCCATTGAGTTGTCGAGTACTGTCAAGTATAAGATCAAAGGTCTCCCTTCAACTGGAGGCATCAGAATGGGTGGCTCTTGGAGATATTCTTTGATCCTTTTGAAAGCGGCCTGCCATTCATCATTCCATCTTACCACTTGATCTTTCTTCAGTAGCTTGAAGATTGGCTCACAAGTAGCAGTCAGGTGCGAGATGAATCGGGAAATATAGTTCAGACGTCCCATAAAGCCTCTGTGATCGGTGGGAATTGAACTGACTGTTTTGGAATGCTGGTTCGCGTTTGCGTTTGTTTTCGCAAAATGTCGCGGTAAGCAAGAGTCGCCACCGTCTTTTATTTTATCCAACAAGGAAAGGACAAAAGCACAGAAAAATTCCTTTTCGAGATGTTTCTCGGGTTCGGGAGGAAGATTATAGAAAGGAAAGGTGTTAGCACCCTTTCTATCCGTGGTTATCCACGAGCTCTTAGGTACTTGCTCATTGTGTTTTCAAAAGTTTGCTTTTTCTTTGTGTTTGTGGGTTTTGAAAAGAGTTTTGTTTGAAAAAGAGTGTAAGTGCAAAAAGTTTTGTTTTGTTTTTTAAAAGAGCAAGTACTTAAGAACATCTACCTACTCAAAAAGGAATTAAACTGTGAAAATGTCCTTTAGATAGTGCTATCCCACTATTGAGGAGTAGGTAGCACCGTCGTTGGAGTTTTCGGGTCAATTCGATTTAAGGGACGTGTGGTCACTAAAGCAATGTTAGGACGCTTTAGCGGTAACCCTAATGTCTTAGATCATTTTTATCGAGGCAACCATTTCGAGGCAACTTTGATCTTTGGACAGGAGGGCGACCTCTAAAACATCCTATACTCAATGACCACGTTCGAGGCAACCAAGTGAGGCGTACCCTAAGAGTGGCATGTGCGAGTGTGTCAATTTTCAGTTTATATTATCTTTACATGTCATGGTGAGCTACTGTTGATTTTAAGTTAAGATAGATCTTGTCATGCATAGCATATTATTCATACATCTAGCAGTTAATGGTTGCGGAAAATAAATTGCGGAAAATAAAGCTAAGCTATTACAAGGCGTCGGGTATTTACATCGCCAAAAACAAACCCTTAAAATTAAATGCAGAAAAATAAATAAAAGCGGTAAATAAAGTCCTAAGTTAAAGCTATTACATCCTCAAAGCAATTACAATTATATGGATCAAAAATAATATGCGCGTGAGAAAATTGAATCAGATTGTCCTTTAGGGTTTTGACCCTTTTATTGAATAAAGCATATTTTTGATCGTTTTTGATTTAAGGATTAAGTCTAAATTAATGGAATTAAAGAAATATTTTTTGAGTTTTATTTTAATTAAGGAAATAAAATCAGAAATATTAAAAAACCTAATTCTAAGTCAATTTTGATTTATTGCAAAAAATGTTAAGATTAAACCTAATTAAAAAAACTAAATTAATTGGTTAATGGTTTATTTACAAAAATAATGAAATTAATGATAAAAATAATATTTTTGATTTCTGTTTTTTTTTATGAAGAAAAAGGTTAGTTTGTTAATTAATTAGTTAGTTTTTAATAATAATAATAAAAAGCAAAAGAAATATGAAAAGAAAATAAAAACATAAGCAAACTTTGGGGGCGCTGGGCCTGAAGAAGGGAGGTTGATTCAGCAATTCCAGGCCCAGATTTGAACAGCCTCGTTTGACTTTCAGATTTCCCGGACGTTTGTTGACCAAGGTTCATGGTGAACCTCATCCTGGACCACTGGATCTGGATCTGGAACCACCTGGCACATTGAGATCTGAAGACGTATGGTAGCCCATGCTTGGGATGCTGCGCCTGAATACCTGAAGGAAAAACACAACAAAGTTTTGGGGGACCTGTGATTCAAACCCATGTCCCAATGATCACATGCCAACGCGCTTGCCACTCAACCAAATTTCTTAGTTGTTATTGTAATAGGAATCAAATATTATATGATAAACAAAACATTAAGCCTGCAAAAAAAAATTTAAAGCGCGCAGTTTATTCAAATTGGCCAATCACGTGGAGACACGCTATCGTCTTCTTCATCAAAAGACTGGTTATTTACCTGCGGATTTTCATCCGTAGGAAGTTTCGTGGGATGGTTCTAAAACTTGCTCCGGGCCATGAAAATGCTATTAAAAAACATAGACATGTTCGTCTCTGCCTCCTCATCATCCCTATACCAATCATTAGCCTTAATTTCACCTGTATAAAAAACGCCTAAAAACTAGAACATGAACCCTAGGTTCTGGATACGGGGTTAGAGGTTACAAAAATCAAATCAAATAATGCAGAATCAATGTAAATTGAATGGTGAGTATGAATGTGCAAACCAATTGTCAAAAAGATGCAAGGAAAGTGGTTCACGATTTCATGTGCAGAGGCGATTTCAAGAACACTTACAGCGAGTTTTAGGCTGCCTTAGGGCTTAGTTTTGATTGGTGTAGCTCCACTGGATGCCGAGGAAGAGAGTAGTATTGTGATTTTGGTCTGAAAGTGCCTCCAATATCGTTTTTGATCTCACACTTTTTCAAGGTTTTTTGCAAAGTGGTATGGCCGTTTCTGCAGACTTCTATGCGTTTTTTTGTTGTCTGCAGAGTTTCGTGTGTCTTTTTGTTTGTGAGCATGAGGTTTATATAGACAAGGAATTTAGGTCAACGTTTGTGTATTAAATCTTGGTCCATTATGATGAAGAGATTTGATTTGATTTCTTCATAAAGACTTGCTATATTTGATTCAATCATGTGCCAATCTATTCTCATGCGTTACTGCCAGCCTGTTATGAGCTGTTTGGGCCTCCAACATGATGAAAATCTAAAGCTGACTTGCCCTTTGTAGATCCACTTCCCTTCGAATGAAACTCCCCCTGCTTCGATTGCCTCAAAGTCCCAATTCGAACTACTCCAGTTTCGATGTCACAACCCCTTCGATTGAGACTCCCCCTGCTTCGATTGCATATTTGCAAGGGACACATGCCATTGTGAAATTTGGATGAACCTGGACAGGTTAGGATATGTGTTTTTGCTTAGTCATGCCAGCCTACTTCCTTCCTTCGAATATGCCTTCTTTGCCAGCTTCAAAGTCCAATTCGAATCTATTTAGAACATTCCCTATTAGACAACTTCGACCAGCCCTTGGCCTTGTGGTGAGTCTAAGTTCTGATTCGAAGTGTTCAGAACTTCCTTCATCAGAGCATCTTAGATTAAGAGAAACTCTGCACTGAAATGCCATTCGAAGGTCATTTCGTTCTGATGTTCTGATTGAGGTAAAGTATGAAGTTCCAGTCGAAGGACCCTCTGAAGTACTAGTCGAAGCATTGTGAAATTGACTTGATCGAAGGGGTCCAGCGCTCAATCGAAGACTTGCACACCAAAGCTTGATCGAAGGAGGTCCAACGCTCAATCGAAGACTTGCAGACCAAAGCTTGATCGAAGGAGGTCCAGCGCTCAATCGAAGCTTACTAATCAAAGCCTGATCGAAGAGTTCCAAACACCTAATCGAAGCTTACTAATCAAAGCCTGATCGAAGAGTGCCAAATGCCCAATCGAAGACTGGTGAGTCAAGCTTGTATCGAAGGATTTTGGATACCCAATCGAAGACTTTTCCCAGATGCCAATCGAAGTGCTTGTCCATAATGCCAATCGAAATGCTCCTTCAGAATACCAATCGAAGGGTCTTTCATAATGCCAATCGAAAGGTACTTAAAGCACCACTCAAAAATTTTCTTTTTCCTTAGGCAATAGTTTGTGATCAACCATGCAGGGGGGAGACTTTGGAAAACATGAGAGCGCAAATTTTTGGGTACAACAGTTTCCCCTATTCAATCTTCTTAAACCTGAGGATGTAGATTGGCTAGCGTGCCTTTCGTGATCCGAAGGTGGAAGATGATTGAACACTAGAGTGCCCAGAAATTTGCACTCGCATGGTGTAGTATCAGCATTGTGATGTCGGGAATAGGCTTACAGATTCCATTTGGAGATTGTTGGTAGGAGGATGGGCTTATAGAGGCCATCTGCAGGAGTGTCGATTGCATAAGAGATTCCTTAGCGAGAACTTGCATACCTGTTGTTTGTAGAAGATTCCGCTGGGGAAGTCTAACTTTTGTTTAGATTTAGGAACTGACTCGTGCTCACCGGGAGTATACCGTTGAGGTTATAAAACTTGTCCTGTCTGGTTCCAAGTATTAATCTTCAATCTCTTTGTGTAGATGGTTTTCCTGGCTTGCTACAGGTGTTAATCTTCAATCAGTCGTCCACAGATAGTTTTCATGGCTTGCTACAAGTATTAAACTGGGACCTAAAAAGGTTGGTCGAGGAGATATTTATCCTGGATGGTTTCAGGTATTAATCTCTGACCTGAGAAAGAAAGGTCTTCCTGGCTTGTTACAGGTATTAATCTTCAATCTCTTCATGTAGATAATTTTCCTGGCTTGTTACAGGTATTAATCTATAATCAGTCGTCCACAAATATTTTCCTGGCTTGCTACAGGTATTAAACTGGGACTTGAAAAGGTTGGTCGAGGAGATAGTTGTCCTGGCTGGTTTCAGGTATTAATCTCTGACCTGAGAAAGAAAGTCTTCCTGGCTTGTTACAGGTATTAATCTTCAATCTCTTCATGTAGATAATTTTCCTGGCTTGTTATAGGTATTAATCTACAATCAGTCGTCCACAGATATTTTCCTAGCTTGTTACAAGTATTAATCTGGAACTTAAAAGGTTGGCCGATGAGATAGTTGTCCTGGCTGGTTTCAGGTATTAATCTCTGACCTGAGAAAGAAAGATAGTCTTCCTGGCTTGTTATAGGTTTTAATCTTCAATCTCTTCATGTAGATGATTTTCCTGGCTTGTTACAGGTATTTAATCTACAATCAGTCGTCCACAGATATTTTCCTGGCTTGTTACAGGTATTAAACTAGGACTTGAAAAGGTTGATGGTAGCCATCTTTTGATTGACCTTTTCCTGAAAAAGGTAAAATGTTAGCTGTATGCAATGTCATGATGTATGAAATGCATGATGTTGTACCCCAAAATTTGCCCTCCCATATTCTTCAAGGTTTATCAAGAATCATCTTCAAATGGTTCAAGACCACTCAAGGGTTGCACAGTCCAAATGCCTCATAAGCCAGTCAAAATTAGGGTTTTGGTTCTCTCAGGGAATTTGAGGTTTTCAATGGCTCAATCAAGTCCCATAGGCCTATATGCATTGTCAAGCATCTACATGTCAAGTCTCAAGACTCACAATGTCAAATTGCACAGTCAAAAGCTCCATTTGCTTCACAATCAACTGCAGGGGTAAAATGGTCATTTTGCAGTCAAAAGTCATAATTTTTGCTCAACATCTTATTTTGAGCTCACAAACATCATTTGATCAAGTCTTGATCATGATTCCACAAGCATGGCTAAAAAATTATCAAGATGCAAAAGTTGCTATTTTTGGACAGTAGAAAAGTCAACTGTATCTTGACCAAGGCATAACTTTTTCACGGTTCATCATAAAAATCCCATCCAATGCTCATTTTGAAGGGGATGACATTTCCTACAACTCATCTTCACATTACAAGGCCAAGAAATGCTCTCACAAAAAGTTATCAATTTCTACATTATAGGTCAATTTCAAAAGTCAACAAAAATGCACTTTAAGTCAAAGACCATAACTTGAGATTGGTGAATCCAAATGACATGGGACCAAAGGCATTGGTTAGAGGACTTCGAGACCTTTCTAAAATATCCAAGAACATGTTCATAGGATCAAAATTGAGCAAGATATGCATTGGAGAAGTTGGGAAATTTTTGTGAATTTGTAAAAGTCAACTTTGCCCAAAACACCTTGTTTTTGCTAATGGGCCTCAAATTTCTTCTTGAAACTTTATCCAAGGCCTATGCACGACCCATTGAGATTAAATTGAATTATTTTCTTATTTTTATTAATTAATTGGATTTTTAATTGATTTTTAATTCATTTAATTAATTTAAAATGTAGGAAATTCAAAGATATGATTTCTCAATCTTTTGGTGAAGCAAAGATGACCAATATATGCTGGAGATTTCGTGTATCAATCAAGGACATCAAAATCTCCAAGTTTGGAAAGTTTTCTCAATCAAAAAGATGCAAAAAGATGTGATTGAAAATCAAATATACAAACCATTATTCCATGGATTTCTTGTCAAGAATTTAACCTAATTCTATTCTACTATAAGTACTCAAGCTAAACCAAATGCCTTGAACGTGAGAATTGCTGCAGAAAGCCATAGCCAATATTGAAAAAATCAAAGAAAACTTGAAATCTGTTTGCTATCTTCCAGACCAATTCAAGGCGTTTCAGTGATTCAAACACATTGCAGGAACTCTCAGAAACCTTTTGCAAACAAAATCAAGCCTTAAAGCTCAAGAAACACGCAAGAACAGTTTCACGGTTTGAACAATTTTTCCAAAATCGTAATCATTGATTCATGCATATTTAACATCGTTTGTTGATTGTTTTGTGTTAATAGGAAGTGTACAAAGCTTTTGGCATAGGTTAATTGGACTGAAACGCCCTGAATCACAAATCACCATGAACAAATCTTAGGGTTTCCAAGCTTCCAAATTGGGGCTTTATTACACAGGCAAAATTAGAACCTCTAATGCCCATGGTTAGATTCGTGAGAACCAGACGAAGTGAAAGCCATACTCGTAAACAATTTATGTTAATCCTATGCCTATTCGCTATTATTGGTCATCTTGTTTTGTGGGGGTTAAAAACCCCCGCTATTTGATTTGTTTTGCAGGTGTTCAGGGAGGAAGATGAAGACGTGCTGGCTTCTGATTAGTCCATTCAAATGAAACGCGCGCTTTTTCATAATTTCTAGCACATGTTGTTGTTTTATATAATATATTCATTATCCATTATACTAACAAATGCAAGCAAGTGGTCTGGTGGTTGGTGCGCTGGACGTTGATCATTGGGACCTGTGTTCGATTCCCAGGTCCCCCAAAAGCTCTATAATATTTTTTCTAACATGTTCACGTGCATGCTTCCAAATGGTAAACACCATGTACCTCACATTCTAGCGCGCCAAGTGGCCATAACATTGAATCTGATGGCCATGAGATGAGCCTCACCATGCTCCCAGTCAACCGTGCCATGGGGAATTATCAAAGTCAACACAGGCTTGAGCTTAATGGGCCAGGAATTTCCAGAATAAACCTCCATTTGGGCCATCACCCCCCTGGTTTTCTTTTCATTCTTTTATTCTTTTTCCTTTTTGTTTTCTTTTATTAACTACTATTATTATCATTTAACTCACAAATTATTATTTTCCTAATAAATTCAGTAAATATTTATATTATTATTATTATTATTATTATTATTAATCTCACCTTTTAATTATTTTTGTAAATAAATTCTAATTAATTAGTTTAGATAGTTTAATTAGGTTTAAATTTTAACCTTTTTTACAATAAATAAAGTAGATTAGACTTAGGGTTTTTTTACTAACTTTTAATTCCTTTTTTTATTTTTATTTTCATTAAAACATAAAAAACACAAAAATATTTTTTCTTTTAATTAAATAATTAATTAGTAAATTAGGTTTAGTATTTAATTAATTGCAAAAAAGGACAAAATTCCATTCTTTTCTCAAAAAAAGGGTCAAAACCCTAAGAACGTCCCGATTCAATTTCCGTTCGCGCATTATTATTATTTTGATCATATTTATGTATCTGTTCCGAGAATGTAATAGTTAATTAGGGCTTTTATCGCTTTCTTTTATTTTGTCGCATTTATTTTTAAGGGTTATGTTTTTGGCGATGTAAATACCCGACGCCTTGTAATAGCGTAGATTCACTTTCTGCATTTTATTTTCCGCACAACTATTAACTGTTAAATTATGCCTGCAAGACTTGTCTGAAAAATAAAATCAACCCGTAGCTCACAATGATGCATGTTCAAAGATAACTTAAACATGAAACCTGACACACATGCACATGCCACTCCTAGGATACACCTCACTTGGTTGCCTCGACGTGGTCATTAAGTATAAGGTGTTTTAGAGGTCGCCCTCCTGTCTAAAGATCCAGTTGCCTCGAAACGGTTGCCTCGGATAAAAAAGGATCTAGGACATTAGGGTTACCGCTAAGGCGTCCTACTATTGCTTTGGTGACCTCACATGTCCCTATAATCGAATTGACCCGAATAACTCCAACGACGGTGCTACCTACTTTTCAATAGTGGGATAGTACTGTCTAAAAGACTCTTACATAGCTTAATTCCTTAGAGTAGGTAGATTTCTCCTGGGTACTTGCTCTTTTCAAAACAAAAACAACTTTTCGCACTTACACTTTCAAAAAGTTTTCAAACAAATACTTCATACACTCTTGAGGACAGATACAAGAGTTACCTAGAAGTTTTCAAACGAACTCTTTTTCAAAACCCACAAACACAAGAAAAGCAAACATTTTTGAAAACATAGTGAGCAAGTACCTAAGAGCCCGTGGATAACCACGGATAGAAAGGGTGCTAATACCTTCCCTTTCTATAATCTATCTCCCGAACCGAGAAACATCTCGAAAAGGAATTTTGTTGTGCTTTTGTCCTTTCCTTGTTGGAGAAAATAAAAGATGGTGGCGACTCTTGCTTACCGCGACATTTCACGAACCATCATTTCAAAACAGTCAGTTCTATTTCCACCGATCACAGAACTGGCGACTCTGCTGAGGAGTGAAGGTAAGTGAGGTGTACCTTAGGATTATACCACTCTTGTTTTTCAATTTCTTGTTTTGTTTGCTTCAATATTGTGGGCTTGTCTTGGAGTTTCATAGATCCTAACCCGGATCTGGGGGATACCTTTTAGAAGTAGCAACAAACTGTGAGGGAACTGTGCGGGGAATACCGACACGGTTGAAGCAGTTGCTACGTTGATGTGGCACTTTGGTGAGTACCGGTAACCCTTGAGTCAAGTTAAGGAAAGTACAGGGCCGCTGCGTGGTGTCGTGAAGCATCAACTGACCTTAGGAACCTTACTTGACCATCCTGGCCTCTTTAGGGGTAGTGAGATGGCCGACTTTGGTGCAGTCCGAAGTTGGTAGATACTCGATACTACACTCATTGAGGGTTGTTTTCTTGGAATATTTTGGTCGCCAGTTAAGTGGCTAAATCAAAACAATGAACATAGAAAACAATCCAATGATATTGAGCTCCTTAGAACCCGGTTACTTTTGATAGGACAAGTTTTGAGCACACCAACTTCAAGAGGGTAGTACCTAAACTTCATGCTGGCCTAAACTCTAAGGGATGTCTGGTGTGACTTGTGTGCCTTATCATGTTTGCTTTTTGTGAATACTTGTGGTGTGTCTTTATCATAATATCATAACATCATAAAGCATCATATGCATCTACTAACCACTTCAAGGGTTCGAATCTTCATCTTTGTTCTTGTTTTGTAGGACATGGAGACTATCCGCAGAAAAACAATTCAGGTCAACCTTGTAAGGATCCCTCCTCAACTTAAGGAGCTTACATCCAGAATTCCCGAGAACTCTTCCTTCAGTGAAAGGCATGGTAGGCTCATCAGCTTGGTTAAAACCAACATTGAAGAGGATATGGTGAAAGTGTTGTTCCAGTTCTTTGACCCCTTGCACCACTGTTTTACTTTCCCGGATTATCAATTGGTGCCTACTTTGGAAGAGTTTTCTCAGCTTCTGAAGGTTCCCATCCTCACTCAACTACCCTACAAAGGTACGGAAAAGGAACCAAAACTTGAAGAGGTCGCTAAAGCATTACGTCTGCAACCATCTGACATCAAGGGGCATTGGGAAATCAGAAGTGGTATCAAAGGATTCTTGGCAAAGTTCCTGTTTGAGAAGGCCCAAGAATGTTGGAATTCCCTTGACCTACAAGCCTTTGAAGAAGTTGTGTCACTCCTCGTCTATGGGTTGGTGTTGTTCCCGAATCCGGATCAGCTTATAGATATCAATGTTGTCAAGATTTTCATGTCCAGGAATACCATACCTACGTTGCTTGGGGACATCCTCCACTCATGTTACACTCGAACCATGAGAAAAAGAGGTGTTCTCATGTGCTGAATTCCTCTCCTGGCAAGGTGGTTTATTTCGCACCTTCCACAATCAGTTTTGAAGAACGAGCGGGGTTTAAGATGGTCACAACGATTAATGACTCTTACACATGCTGATATACATTGGTGTTCTCGGTCCAGAGAAAATGTCACTATCATTGATCGTTGCGGAGAGTTTCCTAATGTTCCTTTACTTGGAATTAGAGGAGGAATTACTTACAACCCCTGTCTGGCTTTGAGACAGTTTGGATATGCTCGGAGGGATGGCCCTCATGACATGCTGATTCCTGACATAGTTTTTGACTTCGACAGCGATGCACAAGGACTTCGCCAGAGATTCATCAGAGCTTGGAGGATGCCTAACAAGGTGGATAGTAAGACACTGGGGCACAAGAATTCCATCCCCCTTGAGCCTTATCTCAAGTGGGTACGAGCCCGCTCCCAGAAGCTTGTGATGCCATATCCTCACATTCTCCATGTGATCAAAGAACCTGTTGTGGAAGGAGAGGTGCCCTACACCATTCAACATCCTGACATGCCAACATCTTGGGAGGAAATGCAAAAGAGCTGGATCCAACTAAAGGAAGAGCGGAATTCTCTTGAAGCCAATCTACATGCCAGTGAGAAGAAGGTCTTGGAGCTCACTCGCCTACTTCACGAGGAAAAGACCCTCAACACTTACATTGCTCCAAAGAGGATGCGCAGTGTCTTTTGGGATTAAGTATTTTGTAATATTTCGTCCATGAGGCATTGATGTACTGAACAAATTATTTCTTAATATAACGTGTGTTCCTTTTTGTCTACAACGAATTTGAATTTTCGAACCCTTGAATGCATTGCATAAATAGCATATCATGCATCATGTGCATAACAGGTACTCTTTTTTACAGGTCACTCATCTTCTTCATTGTTTATTTCAGCAATCATCATGTCTTCCGAGCCTACTACTGAACAAGCTATCAAGGCCCTCCAGGCCCAGAACGCCCAGTTCCAAGAGTTGGTCATGAGCTTAGCCCAGGGTCAACAGGAATTGAAGACTCTGCTTTTGAAGAAGAAGAAGAAGAAGAGGACTGTCTTGTTCAATACCGGACGCAGATATGGGAATACACTGCAGAATGAGGCTGATCTAGCTACTTCCTCTATAGGGAAAGACAGCCCACAAGGGAGAGAGGTCCCTAGTCCCGTGGTCTCCGACAACGAGACAGATTACAATGATGAACAGTATCCTCCTGCAGAGGACAAGCACAAGCAACTGGAGGACCGCTTAAGTGCTATGGAGATTCAACATGTGCCCGGGTTGGACTTTGGAGATCTAGGCTTATCCTCTGGGGTGGTGATCCCACATAAGTTCAAAGCACCTGCTTTTGCAAAGTACGACGGAGCTTCCTGTCCTAAGCTGTACCTCCGCTCGTATGTCAGAAAGATCCAACCTTACACTGCTGACAAGAATTTATGGATCCATTTCTTCCAGGATAGTCTTTCAGGGACTCAACTCGAATGGTTCTATCAGCTAGATGGAGCCAACATTCGTAACTGGGAGGACTTGGCTACTACGTTTTATAAGCAATATCAGTATAATTCCGACCTCGCTCCTACTCGTACCCAACTCCAGGGTATGTCACTAAGGACGGGTGAAGGATTTAAGGAATATGCCCAAAAGTGGAGAGATCTGGCTGGAAGGGTGCAACCACCTTTGATTGACCGTGAACTTGTGGACATGTTCTTGGGGACCCTATCTGGTCCGTTCTTCAACCATCTGATTGGGAATTCTTCTACTAGGTTTACAGATCTGATCTTAACTGGTGAGAGGATAGAAGCCGGTATCAAGTCTGGGAAGATACAGAAAGGTGCCTCCTCGAGTACTGAAAAGAAGCCCTTCAAGAAAGAATCTAGTGCTGTTTATGGTACAAGGAGACAAAATAAACCGGAACGCCTCCAGGCTGTCAACGCGGTGGTAATTTCAAAGCCTGCTGCTGCTCCTCAGCAATATAACCAACCAAGGGGTGAGAGACCCAAAAGGCAGTACACTCGGCTCAGTATGACCCTGTCTCAGATATTGCCGCAACTGCTGTCAACCAATCTGGTAACTGTCAAAGAAGCTCCGAAGGTAGTAAACACCACATCTCCAAAGTACAATCCCAACGCCCGCTGCGCTTATCACTCTGACAGCCCGGGGCATGCTACAGATGATTGTTGGGCTCTGAGGAATAAGGTTCAGGACCTTATTGATGCTAAAGAGATAGAGTTCGAGGCGCCCGAAAGGCCCAATGTTGTGACTGCTCCCATGCCCAAGCATGGAGTGAATGTTGTAGTGGAAGACCTGTATGTAGCCTCTGTGGATGATATTGTTACTCCGCTGTTGACCGTCAAAAGGAATGTGTTGCTAGCCGGTTTATTTCCGGGATGTGGTAAAGGTTTCCTTCTATGTCCTGTTTCACCTGCTGGTTGCCCTTTGTTAAAGTCAGGTATCCAAAACCTGATGGATAATAAAGAGATCTTGTTCGAGAAGATTGCTGTTCCTGCTATCCCTGCTGAAGAAGTGTCCATCGTTACTATTTTCAACAACTCTCCTAAGGTTCCCTCAAAGAAGCCTGTCAAAATCATGTCTGCTCAGAAGATTGCTCCTATAATCATTACTGTTCCGGGGCCCATCCCCTATACATCTGACAAAGCTGTCCCTTGGCACTATGGGGCAGATGTTTATGTGCTTGGAGTAAAACAAGAGTTTGATACTAGTACCGGTGTCAGTAACATCACCGGGCCTGCCAAGGTCACTCGCAGTGGTAGACTGTTCTCACCAGATATTGCGCCACCAGCTATTCAGAGATCTCTTGTCATCACACCTGCAAGTGTGCATGCTTCCCTTCCTGATCGAGTTCCTATTTCCACCCCTGCTGCCGAGTCATCTGACACTCGGGGCAAAGGGATTGCTACTGATGTGCCTGCCCAGACGGAGGCACCGAAGACCACCAATGTTGAAGCTTCCAAGCAAGAGATGGAAGAGATCCTCAAGATTATCAAGAAGAGTGATTTCAATGTAGTTGAGCAGCTGGGGCACACCCCATCGAATATTTCTATGCTATCACTGCTGTTGTGTTCAGAGGCCCATGCCAAGGCCTTGATTACCTTCCTGAAGACGGCCCATGTGCCATAAGAGACGTCAGCTGATCAATTTACCGAGTGCGTGTCCAACTTAACTGCTGATAATGGTTTGGGTTTCTCCGACGCCGATCTAACTTCCAAAGGGAAGAACCACAACGACGCCCTACATGTCTCCATTGAATGTAGGGGCACTACTCTTGCCCATGTGCTGGTTGACACTGGTTCCTCGCTGAACGTATTGCCCAAGAAAGCTCTAGACAGGCTGGATTGTGAGGGTTTAGAGCTCAAGCCAAGTAACATTGTTGTCCGGGCCTTTGACGGGTCTAAAAGGATGGTACATGGCGAAGTGGACATTCCAATCAGGGTTGGTTCTCAAGTTTTTGATTCTACTTTCTATGTGATGGACATTAGTCCATCCTATTCTTGTTTTCTGGGTCGTCCATGGATCCATAAGGCGAGAGCTGTGACCTCTACTCTACATCAGAAGCTTAAATACCCGGTCAGAGGGAAGATCATGACAGTGCAAGGGGAGGAGGAATACATGGTCAGCCACCTCAACTCGTTCCGGTACATAGAGATGGATGGGGAATTCATTGAGACTCCCTTTCAACACTTTGAAGAAGTTCCTCCGACACTGGCGTCAGCAGAGACTGTGACTGAAGAAGATTCCCCTTTTAAGATGGCTTCCTTAAAGGATGCCCGGGCTGTTATTGAGAAGGGTGAGTGCGCAAACTGGGGCCGACTTCCTGATTTCACTCTGAAGACTGACAAATTTGGTTTGGGTTTCACTACAGAGGCTCAAAGGGCTGTTTGTAAGGCAAGGATAGGAAGACCTCCTGTGCTCATCACCAACCCGGGAGTGAATGCTATTGAAGACGACACGGAGGAATCTGAATTCGACAGCTGGATCTACCCAACAACCAACGGTGGACCGAACAACTGGATTGCGAAAGACTTCGTACCTATTACTTTTGTCACTCAGTAATGAACTCCTTTGTTTTGAATTTGTAACAGATAATAATTTGAAACTTTATGACCCGATGTCTTACCCGGGGCACCGTGGCTTCATTTGTGAGGGCTTATTATTTGTCATTTTCATATATCATGAATAAAAGCATTGGACGTTTTTGCATTTCAAATCTTGCGCTCCTTGTCTTTCTTTATTATATATTGCAAAACAGCTATATTTACACACACTCACCTATACAGGTTCCAATCCACTATGGATCTCACTGGTAACGACTCTGCTACTGCTAGTTATGACTTCGAAAATCCGATCAACTTAGCCGAAGACGAAGGTGAAGATGATTGTAAAGTTCCTGGTGAGCTTGCAAGACTGCTACTCCAGGAAGAGAGGGCCATTCAGCCACATGAAGAGCCAGTGGAAACGGTAAATCTGGGTACCGAGACAGACAGAAAGGAAGTCAAGATTGATGCCACTCTGGAGGCTAGTGTGAAACAACGGTTGATTCAGATACTGCATGACTATGTGGAAATCTTTGCCTGGTCTTACGAAGACATGCCTGGGTTGGTGTTTACCGTGGGAATTGGTAAACAACCGCTGATCTTCCAAATGGTTACTTATTTGGTGACTCACAGGATCGATCAGATTGATCCTAAGACATGGTTGATTTTGGGGTTTTGACTAAGTTTGACAATGGTTAAATGACAAGAAAATAAAGAAGCTTTATGTAAATTGCATGAAGAAGAGAACTTGATAAAATAAAGGAAGGCTTGAAATAAAGGCTTTCGACTGGAAAAGTAAAGGAGAAAGCAAGTAAAGTTTCTGGAAAATAAATGACTTTGATTAATAAAGTGGTGTTTCACACATACATTCTCAACAATTCTTTCTCACACGCTGGGTACTCGAATCTATATGAGTGACTTGTATATAATTGTGAACACACGCGAAAAACTGCGTGAACTACTAATATTTATACTAAACATCCCAAGTAACCGTCGGGCAGTTACACTGCTTCGAGATGACTCCACTTGGCACGTTCTCAGCGTTCGACGCTCCAGATCTTTGCACGTTGCACTTGGTAACCGCTGAGAACCGTTTTCCCTCCAAACGTTTGAATTTCAAACCGTCCCACTCTGAGCAATCGAACACCTTCGTCGAGAGGCATCTTCGACGAGCCACACCTTCGACGTCGAAGGCAACCAAATTCTCCCTTGGAAGAAATTCTCTAAGTACATTGCCATCTTCTGATGGGCATTTCGACAGACCCAGCTGGTCGAAACCATCCTTCAGCTTTAATGGCTGATATTAATAAAAACAAGGGTGTCGAATTTAGGAGCCAACAAATTTCCCCCCAAGAATGCCTTATTTCGACTCTGAAAAGAAAAAGGCATTCTTTGAAACTCCATTCGACACCTGTCTTTTCATTCTAAGTCACAAATTAAATTGTGCACTTTTTTGTCTTCTACCAACCACTGACAATCCCAAGAAAAAGCCATCATTTCATCCGTACCTAAGACGTCACCTCAGTACGGAGTGCAGCGTGCCAAATGTCTTTTCACAAATTGTCATCATGACAATTCCCAAAAACGAGGGCGCACGCTGCACCCTTTCATTTCTGCAGAACGGCTATGTCAACAGGGGGACGCCACGTGTCCCACTACCTTCTGCAACATTAAATGGCATTAAATGGCCTCGAATTTGGGGATTTCCCAACTACTATAAATAGCGCTAAGTACCCATTGCGGGACTTTTTCACGCTATCTTGCCTTCAGACTTCCTTGTTGAATACAAACTCTCTGCAAACTTTGCAAACAACTTGTTCTTCACTTCATCTTCAACCTTAACATCAACAATGGCGTCCGGTTCTTCCACCGCTCCTAGTTCTAACATCCCCTCCAGAAATGCTAAACCTAAGATTTTCTCCACTGCCCCCGTAGTTACTCCTACATGCCAACGAAGGGTTCCTGAGCCCCTAGACATTGCTGAACGTGACGCTTATTCACACCAACTCATGATTCCGGTTGGATACTCCAACCAAATCTTCGCCATGTCTGGCCCGCTCAACCCAAGCATCGCTGAAGCCATGAAGATCAAAAGCTTCTTTCCAGTGCTCGAAAAGCTCAAACCTGTTGGATGCTCTAAGAAAGATGCAGAGGATAACGAAGATCCCGCTAAGGAGAAAATCGATCTTCGCTTCTTCAATAGGGGTGTTAGGGCTTTCAGGTCTAGCCCTAGCCTCACTCCTGACTACAGTGCTTGGCTGGAAAAAATGGAGAAAAGCCAGGCTTCGATCTGGAAAGACCTGAGGATATTCGACCTAGTTATGTTGTCGAAGACGGGTCTCAACTACTCCCCAGAAATGTTGATAGCTTCCTTACTCTTCTGGGATTACACTCATTTCACCTTCCACCTTCCCTGTGGAATGCTGACACCCACGCTGTTCGACGTGGCTGCCATCATTGGCCTTCGACCCACTGGGGATTATTTCGACCCAGAAGAAATGTCGGAGGATCAGATTGGATTCTCTGCCACAAAACCAACCTACACCACCTATATCAACCATTACCACGATAAGTCGACGGCCACTGTGTCGGATGTAGAGCATATCGCGTTTCTAGCCTTATGGCTGTCACGCTTTGTGTTTTGCACAAAGTCTTTACAGGTGACAAAGAAGATGGTCACCCTCGCCACCCAACTCCACCATGGCCAAAATATTTGTTTGGCAGAATTAATCTTGGCGAATCTGTACGAGTCGATTAGCAGCGGAGCGACTCTTTTGAAGATCATCGAGAACAGAGCCAGTCTGCTGCTTGCAGGACCTTTTTGGCTACTTCAGCTGTGGCTCAATGCCACCTTCGAGTCTTTCTTACCTCAGAAGACTCAAATAAATGAGCAAGCTTCGGAGATAGCAAATAGGTGCATCGAAGGCACCAGATTGGCTCTACTGACCCCAACTGAAGATGGGCTGGAGCTTCAACAAACCTTTGCAAACTTCGTCTTGATGTTTGCAAAAAAGGAAAGAATTTGTTTCGACCATGGCTCCCTTTGCTCGACGAAAGGTTGGTCCAGAGTGGTTCACGAGGCCCCATCCTAAGTCGTCAAGTGGCCCTCAGGTCGAAGAACATACAACAGTGTGGGAAGCATTTCTTACACCAAGAATAATGCCCCTGCGATTCAAGAGCTCCAAGACTCACTTGAGCCTGATCGCGTATCAACCAAACTTGGTCTCCCGCCAGTTTGGTATCATTCAAACACTTCCTTCTCCTATTTTTCCCAGGGAGAAGTCTATGTTATACTTTTGCAACGACTACACTGAAGACGCTGCCACTAAGCATATAGGCAGGTATGCTGGTCGAACAGTTCTTTCGTTATTCGACTATCAGCTTAACTTTCTCTGCTCACCATCCTTCGAAGAGTGGTGGAAAAGTTACTACGCTGAAGAGTTCCTCGACGAGAAGGACTTCGTGGACGAACTTCAGAAGTCTTTTGTTCTTGTCTTGGACAAAATAAAGAAATGTAAGTTCATTCTTCCAAATTATTTTGTCTTTCCCTTTCGACTGGCAGCCTGTTAATTATTTTGTCTTCTTTCAGTTGTTCGAAAGCCTGCAGCCAAGAAAGCTGCAGAAGGCCATCAGGGAGGAGGTCCCTTGACAAAACCTCCACCACCGGCGAAGACTATAGCACCGGCGAAGACTACAACAAGCCATCAGGGGGAAGGTCCTTCAAAAAAGCCTTCTGCACCGGTAACCAGACTTTTATTATTTTCTTCTGGCTTTAACATTCTGACTTTCGATGTAGCTTCTAAATCGAACTCCAATTGGTTTTTAGGCACCTTCACCCAAGAAACGACCTGCTCTGACGGTCGAATCTGGGAGTGACGAAGAAGATGACTCTCCCCCCGCCCCTCTAAAAAGGCGAAAACTGAAGAAGGATGTTCCCTCTCCTGAGACTCGAACAATCAGAATAAAAGTTGCTGGGAGAAAACCCAGGCCACCTCCAGTAATTATTGAAGAACCAACGGAGGAGGAACTAAATGTTCTTCTCAATAAACCTGTCGAAAGCGACAATTCCAGCCCTGGGGCTGAAGTTCCTCTGCAGGTAATTTATTTGACCCTTTTTTAACTCAGGTGTCGATACCCAGGTTCGATTATGTCCCTTCCTAACTTAGAAGATCCTTCTTCTTCTTTTTCCAGGAAACCACTGAAAGCTCAGCACCAAAGACTTCTGAAACGTTAGATTCTACTGAACTCAGTAGGCCACAAGAAAAAGACTTGGCGAACGATGAAGCCAATGCTGAAACAAATGAAGCCAATGCTGAGACAGAAGAACAACAAACAGAAGATCCACAAACAGAAGAGCAACAACCAAAAGAGATTCAAGTGGTTGATCTGTCGGAGGAACAACATGACGAAGGAGGTCATGCCGATGCTGGTACTGCTGATCTTCAAGTCGAAGAAAGTCAAGTCGAGGCAAATGCTACTCAACAGCCTCAACCCCAAGGCAATGCTGCTGCGAAGGTTACCACCTCAACAAAGCATAGGTCGAAAGAAGACTTAGCACTCTTGAAGCAAACTGATCCCGTTGGCTATCTGAATGCCATTATCGAGAGCAAGGGAAGTTCGTCTGATATTAGTCAGGAGGCTTCTACTCAGTCGGGGAAGTCCACTGAGACTTCTCCTCTCGATGAGGCTTTGACGAAGGTTAAGGCTCAGTTCTTCAAGAAAGATTTGATGAAAGCTTTGGAGGGGGACCCTACTGCTCCATCGTATTTGGGGGTTGTTTTGAATGCCGTAGACTTGCTAGCTGTGACTCCGGAGGTTTCAAGCTTTATCATGGAGTTACACTCCATTATTGATCAAGTCTCAGCAGACTATCGGTGACAAAGGGGCTTCAACAGCCAGCTTGAAGCGTTATATGGCAAAAGCTCTTCTGCATGGACTGCTGTAGCAGAGACGACTTCTCGAATTGCAGAGTTGTCGAAGTAAAAGGCATCTAAGCAGAAAGAAATTGATGCCACAGATCGAGAGAATGCTTCCATAAAGGCGCAAATCGAAGAGTTAGAGGCCAAGATGAATGCCAATACTAAGCGCAAGGAGGAACTCCTCTCGACTGTTCCAGAAACCGAGAGTCAAGCAGAAATCACACAAGGCCTAGAATTTGCTGAGAAAGCTCAAGCCTTCGACGACCAAATTGCCAAGCTTGCCCAGGCGAATGCCTTGTGCAACAAAAGACTGGAGTTGCAGCAGGCGAAGTACCTTCGACTCAAAGATTCGATCCCCTTCTGATTGACTCAGCCCTTTAACCATATATTGTAATATGTATTTGACAATATTGCCATTTTGGCTAATTTATAAAATTTTCCATTTTGGCTTATTTATGGTTAATTTAGTCGTTACTTGTTATTTATTTTGATCTCTTGGAGTATAGATTTATACTTTTTCAAATATTTGCCATTTACTCTCAAGAGCCTTTTATCGTCACCTAACTCTTCGACTTCATAAGCTCCACCAGAAAAAGTCTGGATAATTCTGAATGGTCCTTCCCATTTGGGTGACCATTTTCCCATGCTTCGATCCCTTCGATCCATGGGAAGAATCACCTTCCAAACTAATTCTCCAGGCGAGAATGCCTTAGGTTTCACTTTTTTATTGTAAGAGTCTTCCACTCTTTTCTTCTGAAGCCTTAGTAGGTCGAGAGCGCGCAATCTTTCTTCGTCTAAATCTACTAGTTCGTCTAACATCATATCCCAATAAACTTCAGAGGGAATATCATGGTGTCTCTGAACCCTTGCAGATTGAAGACAAATTTCTGCTGGCAACACTGCGTCATGACCAAAAGTTAGCCTATATGGTGTTGTACCTATGGCTTCTTTTGGAGACGTTCGACAGGCCCACAAAATCTGGTCTAACGTCTTATGCCAATTTTTTGGCTTCTTCCCAACATGCTTTTTTATCAAGCCAATCACTACTTTGTTCGCTGCTTCGACTTGACCGTTTGCCTGTGCATAATAAGGCGTTGATGTTAGGAGTTTAAAGCTTGTTTCTTGAGCGAATTCCTGCATCTTTCTACCGGTGAAAACTGATCCTTGATCAGTAGTTATAGTCTCAGGGATTCCATATCTAAAGATAATGTTCTTTTGAATAAATTCAATGACATTTTCTTGGTCTACATTGACTAAAGGAATAGCTTTGATCCACTTAGTAAAATAATCAATGCCTACCAATATATACTTCTGGCTCTTTGATGATGCTGGTCGAATCTCTCCAATAAGGTCCAACGCCCATCCTCTAAAGGGCCAAGGTTTCACTATCGAGTGAAGTTCGCTTGCTGGTACATGTTGGATGCCTGTATGGACTTGACATTCTTGACAACCCTTGGCGAACTCGACACAATCTTTCAACATGGTGGGCCAGTATAGTCCTTGTCGAAACAACAACCATTTCATCTTATGGCCTACTTGGTGAGCCCCACATGCTCCAGCGTGCATAGTCAAAAGGGCTATATATGCTTCAGTTTCACTTAAGCATTTTAGCAATACCCCTTTAGGCGTTTTTTTAAATAACTCATTACCCATGAGTACGTAACTCAACGCCCTATACTTTGTTTTTCGTTCTGTCGAAGCTACTGGATTTTGAAGATAATCCACAATGGGTTTCCTCCAATCTTGCTCTGACAAATTGTCTATGATCTAAATTTCGAAGTTAGTTTGATCAACATACCCTAGTCTTGTCGATTCCAAGTCTGTTGGTGACAAACAAGTTGCTTTTATCTTTTCTCGAACTTCGATTGCTCTTTGTAATCTCGTTTTTGAAATTTTGTACCCAGATGCAATTTGTGCCAAATCGTTGGCTATTTGATTTTCCAATCTGGGTATGTGTCGAACATTGACCATTTCAAATTTTTTCAATAAACGATTTGCTATCACAAAGTACATAATGAGATTTTCTCTTATGCATTTATATTCTTTTGTGACTTGCTTAATGACTAACTCTGAGTCTCCCATTATTTCGACTTGAGTTGCCCCCAATTCCAACAATATCTCAAGGCCAGTAATTAGAGCTTCATACTCAACCTCATTGTTCGAACAAGAACCTGATATCTTGTACTTGAATGTTGTTGAAATTTTTTCTGGAGAAATAATCAAGACTCCTACTCCTGTTCCATCTTTATGGCTGGAACCATCGAAGTAGAATTTCCAAGGTTCTATCTCCACATAAATAATACTCTCAACTTGAATTGAGTGGTCGACTATAAAATCTGCAACCACTTGTCCTTTTACTGCCTTAAGAGGCATAAAGGTCAAGGAGTATTCAGTTAATGCTAATGCCCACTTGCCAATTCGACTGTGCAAGATGGGTTTCGACAACATGTACTTGAAAACATCAAAATGAGACGAAACATACACATCAACTAGTTTTATATATTGCTTGAGCTTTGTACAAGAGAAATACAGACATAGACACAATTTTTCAACTTCGCTATATCTAGTTTCTGCATCGTTCAAAACTCTACTAAGATAGTAAATGGGTCTTTCGACTCCATTTTCATCTTCTTGGGCTAACATGCTTCCCAAAGTTTTGTCGGACGCAGCTATGTACAATCTCATACTCCTGTTGCTACAAGGAGGCACCAAAATAGGTGGCTTTGTGAGGTACCCTTTGATTTTGTCGAAGGCTTCTTGTTGCTCTTGCCCCCATTCGAATCCTTCTTTGTTCAGTCGAAGCAAGGGTGAAAAGGCTTGAGCTTTCCCACTTAGGTTAGATATGAATCTCCTTAAGAAATTTATCTTGCCTAACAGAGATTGCAGTTCCTTTTTGTTCGATAGCGCTTTCGCTTCCAGAATTGCCTTCACCTTGTTCTGGTTGATTTCGATTCCTTTCTTGTGGACAACGAAGCCCAAGAAATCTCCAGCTTTCACACAGAATGCACACTTCAAAGGGTTCATCTTGAGACCATGTTCTCTCATTCTTTCGAATGATTGTCGAAGGTGGTCTATATGGTTCTTCCTGGAAACAGATTTTATAACAATGTCATCAATATATACTTGCATAAAAGTGTTAATAAAATCATGGAAGATAGATTCATTGCTCGCTGGTATGTTGCCCCAGCGTTCTTTAGGCCAAAAGGCATCACTACCCATTCGTAAGTGCCTAAAGCCCCAGAGCATCGAAAAGCTGTTTTCGACACATCCTCTTCAGCAATGAATATTTGATTATATCCTGAATAACCATCGAGCATACTCAGATACTCGTAGCCAGCGGCAGAATCGACGAGCATTTCCGCCACAGGCATAGGATATTCATCTTTGGGTGTAGCAGCATTCAAATCTCTGAAATCTATGCACATCCTCAATGTACCATTTTTCTTAATCACTGGCACAATGTTGACAATCCATTCGACATACCTCGTAACGCGTATGAATTTGCACTTCAGCAGTCTTTCGACTTCCGTTTTGATCTTCGACAGTATTTCTGGGGCGAAGCGTCTTAGACTTTGCTTGATTGGCTTCTTCCCAGGTTTGATTGGCAACTGAAGTTCTACCAATCCTCTGTCGAGACCAGGCATTTCGTCGTAATCCCATGCAAAACAGTCCTTGAACTCTTTCAACAAATGGATTACTTCCAACCTGAGTTCTGGGTCAATTTTTGCGCTAATGTAAGTTGGCTTTTTCTCTGACCCTTCGCCCAAGTTGATTTCTTCTAAAGGATCTTGCGCTAACATTTTGATGTTGTTCGCCAAGGGGTCCTTTTCGAAGCCCAAATGCTCATCGTCATAGATGGCGTCGAGCCTCTGTTCCTGCATCCCTTCTGGCATGATATCAGGAGGTTCTGGATCGAAGTCCTTTCCAGGACCTGTAGAAGATAACTGTTGATCATTGGCCTGTGTGGCCATGTACTTTACTTCGGCTTCGAGAGCCGTTATCATCTTTGTTTCGGCTACGTAAGCCAAAATTCGCTGCAATGATTGTGACTCAGTCATTATCACTGAATTCACTTCCCCAACCAGTTTGTTGGATATCATTTAACCCACTGAAGTCAATGTGGGACAAGTCTTCTCTGTCCCATTGAAAACCATGCTCAGGGTGCAGGTATAGGGAACAAAAAGTATTTGGCGCTGGCGCCAAGTCGAAGTCAGGTGTTGGGCATGGCCCAATGTGAGCCAAGTTCTTGTCGAAGTCTGCCAGCCCTAGGTGATTCACTTTGCCCAGGTAATAGCTTTGGTCCGCTTCTATGTTTTCGACCATCCCATCAGGACGCCATAGCAGCAACCTCTGGTGCATTGATGATGGTACAACTCCAACACCATGAATCCATTCACGGCCCAACAAAAGATTATAGTTAGGTTTGGCCGATATGACCATAAACATAGTAGGTCGAAGGATAGATCCCACCTTGATATCCAGTTGGATCACACCCATTGTGGTCCCTATGCCGCCTTCATAATTCGACAGGACCATGTTGTGAGGCTTGATATTCTCATCACTTTTGCCTATTTTTCTTAGCATAAAGTGAGGAATAATGTTGATGGTTGCCCCACAATCCACCAAGATTTTATTTACTGTGGTTTCTTCGAGTTTAGCCCTTATAAATAAAGGCTTGAGGTGATTTTTCATCGCCTCTGTAGGTGGTTCGAAGAACCCACTCTGCTCCTCAGTAGTGCCATTATCCATGACGAAATAGCACACTGGCCTATGCTTGGCCATTTCTTGCTCCACTTCCCAATCGCTTGTTTCGACCTCCACCTGGCGGTTGAACTCCCTGGGCAGAACTGAAACTATGTTCACCATGATGTCCAAAGTGTCATCAGACTCAGAACCATCTTCGTTATCGACTTCACCTTGGTTAGGCCAAACTAGCCTATTGGTTACTGGTTCTCTTTCCATAGGTTTCCTTTGCTTTCTTTGAGGAACATTTGAACTGGTTTCCGCCTTTGGTTCATTAGCAGCCTCCCTCTCAACTTTTCGTCGCCTCTGGTATCTCCTCCATTGAGATCGAGACATGGGATTTTTCCCTTTGTAGTTGCTTGACACCTGTGTCACTTTAGGGGCAGCAACCTGAGGCTCTTTCTTATGTGTTAAAGATGAACCTCTTGGCACATCGAAGGAGTGCCATCTTTCCTCGCTTGGCCTCTTTCGACCAGATGTTTTGTACCATGTATCTACTGGCACATTAGTTGGAGGCCTGAAAGTCAGTGGCCTCTTTTCTTGGTTTGAACCTCTTTGGGAGGCTCTTCTGGGATCATGTCGAAGATCAACACTTTCCCTTTTTTTATTTGCTGCTCTTACACCTTGAATAAGTTCAGCAGCTTTTTTGTCGAAGATCGAACTGCATCTGGGACACAACATCACTTCTGACTTCTTTTTCTGGCATCTTTGCAGGAAATCTGCCAGATTTTCATTTTCCCGAGGGAAAGCAGTTTTGTTGGCTTGTTCTTGCCTCATGGCCTCCTCTGATGCTTTTGGTTCAGAGACTTCGACCATGTTGACATTCATGGTATCTTTGTTGGCAAGAGTCAACTGCTTCATTTGAATCTCCAAGCCCTCTGTCTGGCCTTGAACTGCGGCCAAGTGAGAACTGGGTTTTGTTCCAGATTTTTGGGTTCCAACTGTCTCCAGCTTTGGGCTTTCGACCGCTTTCTGAACCGCTTCAATTGTCTTTCTGGATAGATTCCCAGAAAAACTGCCAAAGATTGGCATGTTGACATGGTCCTTTGAGACTTCAACCATTGTGATTCCTGGCCTCTTCGACTGGCTTCTGGATGCCTCGATCACGTTCACCTCTGAAGGTTCAGCATAATGGGCTTCAGCCTGCAACGGGTTAGAGTCCACAGTCATGGGGGTCTTGTCAGCAAACTTCAACCTCCCTTCTTCGATAGCGTCTTGCACAAGATTCCTGAAAAGAAAACATTGAGACGTTTTATGGCCCAGAAAATTATGATATTTACAAAAGCCTCTCTTCTTTCTTTGATCAAGAGGAGGCACTTTTACCCCTGGGGGTATTATCATTTGGCCATCTTTTACAAGCAAGTCAAAGATTTCATCACATTTTGTAATATCAAAGCTATAAGTCTTTTTGGGGAACCTATCGTTGGTCCTTTCTGGACCAGTGGGATTTTTTCCACTTGAGGGGACTAACAGTTTGCAAGAATATGGTGGTCCTTGTTTTAGTTCCGCTAAATCGACTTCTCCTTCTTCGACAGTTATAGTTTCGTCGAAGGTTTCTGGATCTTCTTCATCCATCTCAACATACGCTATCCTCTCTCTTTTATGAGTTTTTGTTGCCTTGGCTTTCTCAGCTTTAAGGCGTTCGACCTGTCGAACTCTATCGGCCAGTTGGGCCATGTCTCTCAGGTATTGAGTGTCTAACTTCTTCCTAATGGAATAATCTAAGCCGCCTGCGGCTATTTCGACTAACTCATGTTCTGGCACTTGTGTAAAACATCTTGCTTTGAGCAACCTAAACCTATTTAGATATTCGTCTATAGGTTCAGTGAAACGTCTCTTTACACTGGCCAATTCTTTCAGGCTTATCTTGGTTTGTCCCATGTAGAATTGCTCATGGAACAATCTCTCCAACTGGGTCCAATGATGGATCGAATTGGGGGGAAGAGTTGTAAACCAAGTAAATGCGTTCTTTGTTAAAGAACTTGGGAAGTACTTAATCCTCAAGTTTTCGTTGTTTGAAATATCTCCTGCTTCGATCAAGTATCTCGCCACATGTTCGACAGTAGATTCTGTCGTGTCCCCAGAGAATTTAGTGAACTTAGGGACTTTACATCTAGGAGGTAAGTCTGTTTGTAACACGTATTCTGACAGTGGGGATGTGAAGTTGGGCCTACGAAAGCCCATGTTCATCCCATTCAGCGTCATGATTCTTTCGATCATGGCTGCCAGATTATTTTCCAAACCCATATTTTGGTATTGGATATGCTGAACTACTTCGTCAGCATTTTGGTTTCTGTTAACTAACCGTACCTCTGGGGTTATTACCCTAGGTTCTTCAACAGGCTGCTCCAATCGTGCCCTAAGGTTTTCTTCGATAGGCTGCTTGCCTTGGTTGATAGTGGTTTCTTCCTCTAAGAGTATACCTTGGTTTCCCCTTATTGGCGCCCTTTGGGGCTGTCGAATAGGTTGGGGTACTCCAAAGAAATCAGCCAAACGCGTCATTTGCGCTGTCATCTGCTGATTCGATTGGGTGGTGTTTTGTATTAGAGGATTCAGCACTGTACTTAAAGTTTGTGCCAACATTTGAACCATATCATGGTTGCTTTCGTCCATTTGTTGCCTCAAGACTGCTGTCGAGGCATTTGTAAGGCCATGTGCTACTTGGGACGTTCCTCCTAAGAGTTGGGTCCTATTTCTGTTCGCCATACCTACTCCAGAACCTTGGAGTGGCGAAGAGGCACTCACTAAAGGGTCTGAAAAAGTGGACGCAGCGTTCGTTAGGCTAGCCAAGTCAGACGTTGGCATGCCATAGAGTGGTTCTCGATTTTGACCGCCTGTCATAAATCCTGGGGGAACATAAGGCCTCGTGCCTAGATTTCCCCTTGGTGGGGGAGTTCCCAAAGGCACTCTGGGGCCAGTGAACGGAGGTAATGGCCCCGTCGTTGTGACCGTTACTGCTGGTGTTGAACCAGCGGTTATCGCTTCACTTACGGTTGGGATAACCGTTGTTCCCACATTCGTTTGTGGGATTTCGTTATTGCTTGGCGGATTCGCCATCTCTTCTCTTCTTCTGGCAGTATGGGTATTGTTAGTGTATATTCTACCACTTCTCAATAACATACAATACTCCTCGAAAAAGATGATATTTTGTGTAAAAAGATTAAACTTCAAAATCAACACACAGTCCCACCAGGTGTGCCAATTTGTTTACCGTGGGAATTGGTAAACAACCACTGATCTTCCAAATGGTTACTTATTTGGTGACTCGCAGGATCGATCAGATTGATCCTAAGACATGGTTGATTTTGGGGTTTTGACTAAGTTTGACAATGGTTAAATGACAAGAAAATAAAGAAGCTTTATGTAAATTGCATGAAGAAGAGAACTTGATAAAATAAAGGAAGGCTTGAAATAAAGGCTTTCGACTGGAAAAGTAAAGGAGAAAGCAAGTAAAGTTTCTGGAAAATAAATGACTTTGATTAATAAAGTGGTGTTTCACACATACATTCTCAACAATTCTTTCTCACACGCTGGGTACTCGAATCTATATGAGTGACTTGTATATAATTGTGAACACACGCGAAAAACTGCGTGAACTACTAATATTTATACTAAACATCCCAAGTAACCGTCGGGCAGTTACACTGCTTCGAGATGACTCAACTTGGCACGTTCTCAGCGTTCGACGCTCCAGATCTTTACACGTTGCACTTGGTAACCGCTGGGAACCGTTTTCCCTCCAAACGTTTGAATTTCAAACCGTCCCACTATGAGCAATCGAACACCTTCGTCGAGAGGCATCTTCGACGAGCCACACCTTCGACATCGAAGGCAACCAAATTCTCCCTTGGAAGAAATTCTCTAAGTACATTGCCATCTTCTGATGGGCATTTCGACAGACCCAGCTGGTCGAAACCATCCTTCAGCTTTAATGGCTGATATTAATAAAAACAAGGGTGTCGAATTTAGGAGCCAACAGTTGGATACCGACATTGTGGTTCATCATTTACCTACCAAGGAAGAATGCCCTCCGGTAAAGCAAAAGGTCCGCCATATGCGTCCAGAGATGTCCGAGAAAATCAAAGCTGAGGTTATGAAACAATTTGATGCCGGGTTTCTAGCAGTAACTTCTTACCCTCAGTGGGTCGCCAATGTGGTTCCGGTACCGAAGAAAGATGGTAAGGTCCGAATGTGTGTTGATTACAGGGATTTGAACAGGGCGAGCCCTAAGGATGACTTCCCTCTATCTCACATCGACGTTCTAGTTGACAACACTGCTCAGCATAAGGTATTCTCCTTCATGGACGGGTTCTCCGGTTATAATCAGATCAAGATGGCTCCTGAAGACATGGAGAAGACCACTTTTGTTACTCAGTGGGGCACCTTCTGCTACAAGGTCATGCCCTTTGGGTTGAAAAATGCTGGGGCAACCTACCAACGTGCCATGGTTGCTCTGTTTCATGACATGATCCATCATGAGATCGAAGTATATGTCGACGATATGATTGCGAGGTCCCAAACTGAGGAGGAGCACCTTGACCATTTACAGAAGCTGTTTGACCGGTTGAAGTTGTACAAGCTGAGGTTGAACCCAAACAAGTGCACCTTTGGGGTGAGATCTGGAAAACTACTAGGCTTCGTCGTGAGCGATAAAGGTATTCAAGTGGACCCTGCCAAGGTGAAAGCCATACAAGAGATGCCAGTTCCTAAGACAGAGAAAGAAGTCAGAGACTTTCTAGGACGGCTGAACTACATTGCCCAATTCATCTCACACCTAACTGCTACCTGTGAACCAATCTTCAAGCTACTGAAGAAAGATCAAGTAGTACGTTGGAACGATGAATGTCAGGCCGCTTTCGAAAGAATCAAGGAGTATCTCCAAGAACCACCCATTCTTATGCCACCAGTTGAAGGGAGACCTCTGATCTTATACTTGACAGTACTTGACAACTCAATGGGGTGTGTGCTGGGGTAGCATGACGAGTCTGGCCGAAAAGAGCACGCCATTTATTACCTTAGCAAAAAGTTTACCGACTGTGAGACCCGATACTCACTGCTCGAGAAAACTTGCTGCGCTTTGGTATGGGCTGCTCGCCGGCTGAGACAGTATATGCTGACTCACACTACTCTGTTGATTTCAAAAATGGATCCAATCAAGTACATATTCGAAAAGCCTGCCTTGTCCGGAAGAATAGCAAGGTGGCAAATGATCTTGACTGAATATGACATCCAGTACACGACTCAGAAAGCAATCAAGGGAAGTGTATTGGCAGACCATTTGGCACACCAGGCAGTGGATGACTACCAGTCGATGAACTTTGAATTTCCAGACGAGAATATCATGGTAGTGACTGATTGTGAAGTACCTGGACCGGATGAAGGACCTGAGGAAGGATCCCGATGGTCTATGCACTTTGAAGGAGCCTCAAACGCTTTGGGTAATGGTATCAGCGCTGTGATCATCTCCCTTAAAGGCACTCATACTCCATTCACCGCCCGACTATGTTTCAACTGCACCAACAACACGACGGAGTATGAAGCCTGCATCATGGGTCTTCGAGCTGCAATTGACCTAAGGATTAAGTTTCTGAGTGTCTTCGGAGATTCCGCTCTCGTGATCAGTCAGATCAAAGGCGAGTGGGATACGAAACACCCAAATCTTATTCCTTACAAAGAGTATGTGTTGACATTGATCCCCCATTTCTAGGAGATAACCTTTGAACACTTCCCAAGAGAAGAGAATCAGTTGGAGGACGCGCTAGCTACGATGTCTTCTATGTTCAAAGTCAAATGGGACAACGAGGCTCCCCGGATCGTTATCTGGAAATTGGATGAACCTGCACATTGCTGTGATCTTGAAACTGAAGAGGTAACAGAAAAGCCTTGGTATCATGAAGTGAAGAGGTACCTTGAAGCTCAAGAATACCCCGAAGGCGCATCTGTGAACGACAAGAAATTTCTGAGAAGGTTCGCGGTAAAGTTCTTCCTCAACAACGACATTCTGTACAAGCAAAACCGTGATTCAACCTTACCGCGTTGTGTGGACAAGACTGAAGCAGAAAGGATCATGGCAGAGCTGCATGAAGGTACCTTCGAAACTCATTCCAGTGGGCATACCATGGCAAAGAAAATCCTTAGGGCAGGATATTTCTGATCCACAATGGAAGCCGACTGTTATCAACACTCTCGGACATGTCATAAATGCCAGATCTATGCTGATAAGGTGCACATTCCTCCAGTTCGTCTGAACGTCTTGACAACACCTTGGCCTTTTGCAATGTGGGGAATTGATATGATTGGCGAGATCAGACCTACGACATCCAACGTGCATCGCTTCATCCTGGTAGCAATTGATTACTTTACGAAATGGGTTGAAGCAGCTTCCTTTGCTACAGTAACCAAGAACGTCGTGGCACGGTTCATTCGGCATAACCTGATCTGTCGATACAGTGTACCAGAGAGGATCATTATAGATAATGGTACGAATCTTAACAATAAGATAATCACTGAGCTCTGCGAGCAATTCAAGATATAGCACCACAACTCTTCTCCCTACCGGCTGAAGATGAATGGGGCTGTAGAGGCGGCAAATAAGAATATCAAGAAGATCGTGCAGAAGATGACAGTGACCTACAAAGATTGGCACGAAATGTTACTGTTTGCTCTTCATGGGTACTGTACCTCAGCACGGACATCAACAGGGGCAACACCCTTTTCCTTGGTATACGGCATAGAGGCAGTCCTGCCTATCGAAGTCCAGATACCCTCTCTCCGGATAATGAAGGATGCAGGTTTGAACGAAGATGACTGGATCCAGACTCGGCTTGATCAATTAAACCTAATTGACGAAAAGAGACTCACTGCTATTTGTCATGGTCAGACGTACCAAAAATGGATGATCAAGGCATTTAATAAGAAAGTCAGACGACAAGAGTATCAAGTTGGGGACCTGGTAATCAAGCGCATCATTCTACCTCAAGGTGATCCCAGGGGCAAATGGACCCCTACGTACAAAGGGCCATTTGTGGTTAAACATATCTTCTCAGGAGGAGCTATGATTCTAACTACCATGGATGGTGACGACCTTCCTCACCCCGCCAATGCAGACATAGTAAAAAGATACTACGCATGAATCAAAGACCCGCTAGGTTGACACACCTAGGTAAAAATAAGGGCTTCTCGGCGAACCAAAAGGGATCGGGCAAAAATAAGGGATGAAATGAAAAAAATATGTACACCCGGCAAGTTGAAAACCTGAAAAGGCGGCTTGGGCAAAAATGGGTATCCCGGTGGACTGAAAACCCGAAAGGGCGGTCCAGGCAAAAGTTAGGGATAAGCGTAATACTATGTCTCATTGGATCACCCTGCATCCAGACTTCGGTATCAACTATCAGGCTCGGATGGCACCGATCGATCAACTTCATCTTCAACTAAGCAACAAAGTGACGAGACGCTTGAAGACATAAAGGCGATAGCAGAGTTGGAACCCAGTGGGATTTTTCACATAGCTGTTTTGTTTTCTTTTCACAAATTGTACAAACTCTATTTTGTTCGGCGGCGTTCTCTTACTAGGACGTCAGCCTCTTGTATACAAAACGCCTATTTACAGGCAAATTTCAAAATCAATATAAGCTCATTTTCCAGACAAACTGCCAATTATTTTTTCCTTTATCTGTTTTGGTTTTGCAAAGAACGTCCAATGTTCATTTTTTCATATATGCATTTGACATTAATTGCTAATCACAAATATTTGCATACGAAACAAAGGACTAATTATGGGTGACATCAGAAACGGGGGCAATAAGGAGTTGTCTAAGTGATCTAGTTTCTCTGTCCACCAAGGTACCAAGGTAAGTTCAGCTGAAGAATGTAACCAGGATACCTTCACTCCCTGCAGAGTAAGACAAGACTCAGCAATACTCTCCCCAAGCAGAGTAGGTCTACCATCCGCCCTGAAAAGGCACAGTATTCCCCAACAAGTCAGCGATACTCTCCCCAAGCAGAGTTAGTCTACTGTCAGCCCCAAGGAAGTTGGACATCCCCAAAAGATCTCAATATTCTCCGGCAGAGTATGCAGATATTCCTCAAAGCAAGCATCCCCGACAGTCTTAATATAAGATTGTTCCCCGGCGGAATACAGACACCCCAGTGGAGCCACTTCCCCAGTACAGTTCAAAAGTTTCCCCAGGAGAGTTGAACCATCTCCCCAGTAGATTCTGAAAGCTTATCCCCAGTAGATTCTGGAAGCTTATCCCTAATAGATTCTGGAAGCTTATCCCCAGTAGATTCTAGAAGCTTGTCCCCTACAGAGTACATGCATCTCTCCCCGACCATATTCAAAGGTTATTCTCCACCAGAGCCTATAACTGGGTTATCCTCAGCTAATTACAAATGGAAAGATCGTCCTCGGCGAAGTTCTTCCTATCCCCAGCGGAGTCCATCAAATTCCTCAACAAAACTTATCAACGGAATCCCCAGCGGAGTCATCATCAAAATCTCAGCGAAGTATCTCTTCCCATAGAGTAATTCCCCGCAGAGTAATATCTTCACCAAGTTTATTCCCCAACGGAGTCATCTTCTCCTACCGGTTTATTCTTGCAATCATCATCCCCAGCGGAAACGAAGAACTCTACTCTTCAACATCAGCCCAGGACTTAACGAACTTCCCGGCATTCGTCAAGGATTTATTTTCCCAGACGAAAATACATTCATAAACATATCACGTCTCATACCCCCTATTCATATACATGATAAAGTGCATACGACACAATCTCATTTATTCCTGAAAACATCATGACATTATGCATTTCATACATCATGACATTGCATACAACTAATGTTTTGCCTTTTCAGGAAAAGGTCAATCAAAAGACGATTACCATCAACTTTCGCAGTTCCAGATTCGATACCTGTATCTAGACAGGGCATATCTGTGAGCGACTAATTGTAGATCTATGTAGATGACACACATAAAGCCCTCACAAAAGAAGCCACATTGCCCCGAGTAAGACACCGGGCCGTAAAGTTTAAAACATTGTCTGTTACAAATTTAAAACAAAAGTCTCATTACTGGGTGATAACAGAAACAGGCATAGAATCCTTTGATGTCCAATTGCTTAGTCCACCATTAGCAGTCGGGTATATCCAGCCGTCAATATCAAACTCTTCATCATCGTCCTCAATGGCATTCACTCTTGTGTCATGTTTGGGCATCGGTGCCGTTATGACATTAGGCTTTTCCGGCATTTCAAACTGATTTTCCTTGGCATTAATCAGATCCTGTACCTTATTCTTCAAAACCCATCAATCATCCGTATCATGCCCCGGACTATCAGAGTGAAAAGCACAGCGGGCATTCGGATCGTACTTCGGTGATGTTGTATTTGGATTCTTCGGGGTCTCCCTTGGAATCACTAGATTGGTCTTTAATAACTGCGGAAGAATCTGGGATAAAGTCATGTTGAGCTGAGTGAACTGTCTTCGCGGCCTCTCGGCCCTTGACTGATTGTTGCGTTGAGGAGAAACAACAAGTCTTGAAATAACAACCGCATTAACAGCTTGGCGGTGCTCAGGTCTATTATGGCTCTTTGCGCTGTAAACTGCACTTGACTCTTTCTTAAAAGGCTTCTTCTCGGTGCCTGACGAAGCACCTTTTTGTATTTTACCAGATTTGATATCGGCCTCGATCCTTTCCCCGGTCATAATCTGCTCTATAAACCCGGATGACAAACTTCCAATCAGATGGTTGAAATACGGACCAGACAAGGTCCCCAAAAACATATCCACTAGCTCCCTATTAGCCAAGGGTGGTTGCACTCTTCCAGCAAGGTCCCTCCACTTCTGAGCATAATCTTTGAAACCTTCGCCCGCACCCATTGACATACCCTGGAGTTGGGTACGCGTGGGAGCGAGGTCGGCATTGTATTGGTACTGCTTGTAAAAAGCAGCGACCAAGTCCTCCCAATTACGGATACTAGCTCCTTCTAACTGGTAAAACCATTCAAGCTGAGTCCCTGAAAGACTGTCTTGAAAGAAGTGGATCCATAGGTTCTTGTCAGCGGTGTGCGGCTAAATCTTCCTAACATACGAACAGAGGTGCAGTTTCGGGCAAGAAACCCCATCGTATTTAGTAAAGATCGGTGCTTTGAACTTGTGGGGAATTACCACCCCATATGACAGACCCAGATCACCAAAGTCCAGACCAGGCACTTTCTAAACTTCCATCGCACTCAACCGGTCTTTGAGTTGCTTATATCTATCCTCAGCCGGAGGATACTGGTCTTCGTCAAAGTCAGTCTCGTTGTCTGAAACCACATGGCTAGGAGCCCTCCTTTATTCCTGATTATCTCCCCCTCCAGATGAGTGGGTCAAATCAACCTCTTCTCGCAAATCGTTTCCGAATCTGCGACCCATATTAAATAGGACCGTCTTCTTCTTCTTCTTCTTCTTCTTCTTCTTCTTCTTCTATTTTAAGATAAGGGTTTTCAGATCTTGCTGACCCTTAGCTAAACTCATGAACAATTCCTGGAATTGGGAGTTTTGAGCCTGCAAAGCCTTGATTGCTTGTTCAGTTGAAGTTTCAGAAGACATGATGCTGAAATAAATAGCGAAGAAGATGAGAAAACCTGTAAGGGTACCTGTTATGAGGTGTGGGGAATGATATGAGCATGATATGATTTCAAAGACTTTTAGGGATTCAAATTCGTAAACCACAAAATGAAACACACTTTTATTAGATAAACTTTAAATTCAATTGTTCAACAAATGTCTTTAAGGCGTTACAAGAAAGAAAAACTGAAAAGTAAATCAAAAACTAGAAATAATCAAAAGACAATCAATGCTCCCATGGTCGTTTCTTGTCAGTGCGTGTTGTACCCCAAAATTTGCCCTCCCATATTTCCCAAAACATTTCAAGAAAAATTCACAAGTCCAACCCGGCGCGTCATATTCAGGTGTTCTTTCACCAAGATATCTCTGATAACGTATGCTCAAATTCAGAAGGTATCCGACTGTGTGAGTTTTCTCGAAGAAATATGGTGAAAAAAGTGTGCTGAAAGTGCAGTTTTTACGCGCTAAAAAATTCATAACTTGAAGATCGTGACTCGTTTTGAACCCGTTCCGGTGGCCAAAATTCCATCTTGACATTATCTACGTTTTCATCTCTCACGGCTGGAAGCCAATTTCGATCAGAAGGTCTTCAAAAATGTGGATTTATCAAGTATTTTCATACAGAAAATTTGTGACAGAAGTTTATTTGCGTCATGTTCAGAAAATCATAACTTGGTCGATTTTCATCGTATCGAGCTGGTTCCGGCGCCAAAATTTCACAAATTGAGTTGGCTACATTTTCACAGAAGGTATTGAGTTCAAATGGTATTCAAAAGGCCTTCGTTTTTTGCTCAGAATGCGTGATACGCTGAAAATCATCTGGGCCGAAACTTTGAAAATTCATAACTCGGTCAATTTTTATCGGATTGGGCTCATATTTTTACACAAGGTCACTGACTTATAGATCTACAACTTTACTTCAAAAGTCGAGACCGGATTATGCTCCTATCAATACCAGTTTTTTATTGAAGAACGTGTCAGAGTCGACACTGGAGCCCAAAATAAGTTTGTCAGAGCTGAAACTTCAAAAATTCATAACTAATTCACTGTTTATCCGATCGAGCAGATTTTCAGACAGGAGTTAGTTCTCGATATCGGCTACATTTTGTTTTCACGTTTCAACTTCAAAAATTGCACTTAAGTCCCTGCGATTTAGCCTGGAAAGTGACGAACTCAAGTGAACATTGGAGGCCCAATTGCACATTCAAAGCCCATTTTATTTACCCTAATTTCCATTATATAATCACATTCTTTTCACACAAACCAAAAGGAGAGAGAAAAAAACCTGGCCACAACACTGCCAGAATATCAAATTCTTTCAAGAACCCTAAAACCTTGAAATCCTTATTACAAATCTCTCTCTCACTACAAACAAGCCATCTCAGTTACAAACCAACATCTCACTACTTCTTCAGTAAGGGTAAGGCTGACTTGATCTCCATGATCAAAAGGGCATAAAAGCATTCATGTCACTACTTTTCCAGTAAGGATTTAGACAGGATTCCATGCAGGTTCATTAAGGAACGTTGAGGCCAAAATACAAATGACCAAAAGTCAAAAGCCAAATGGCCAAAACGGAACAACTTACACATGACACCAATACACGGCGAGACAGATATCCTGAGAAGGTTAAGTAACGTTGAGGCCAGAACACAAATGGCCAAAAGTCAAAAGCCAAATGGCCAAAACGGAACAGCTTACACATGACACCAATACATGGCGAGACAGATATCCTGAGAAGGTTAAGTAACGTTGAGGCCAGAACACAAATGGCCAAAAGCCAGAACACAAATAGCCAAAAGCCAAAACACAAATGGCCAAAACAAAACAGTTTACACATGACGCCAACAGCTGTTTCACCCCTCCAATCAGACCCGTATACTCCTAAACTTTCTCTCTATTTGTATTATGTTCCTTTAATTAATTAATCGTTATTATTTTTATTAATCACTAACCAATTAACATTTTTTCCTAATAAAATCAAAAACACAAAAAATATTTTATTTATTAAAATTAACTTCATCACTTTTATTTTTGTAAATAAATTAATTTAATCAAATTAGCTTTAATTAGATTTAACTTTTAATATTTTTTGCAATATTTAAAATCAATTTAGAATATTAGGTTTTTAGTAGCATTAATTCAATTTATTTTATTTCTTTAAAAACTCAAAAATCCAAAAATATTTTCATTATTTAATTTAATTTAATTGTTCATTTAATTTAATTCCATTTAATTCAAAAATAAACAAAAATCCTTTCTTTCAAAAAAGGGTCAAAACCCCAAAAAACTCGCATCCAATTTAATTTCCCGCACGCGATCCATTTTATCATATTATTGTATCTGTTTCTCAGAATGTAATAGCTTTTAATTAGGACTTTAATTATTTATCGTTTTTATTATCTTTCCGCATTTATTTTCTAAAAACGGGTTTTTGTTTTTGGCGATGTATAGACCCGCGCCTTGTAATAGCGTAGATTCAATTTTCCGCAATTTACTTTCCACAATCATTAACTGTTAATTATGCATGACAAGACTTACTTGACAAATAAAATCAATCCGTAGCTCATAAAAATGCATGTTCAAAGATAAACATAAACTGAAACAACACACATGCACATGCCACTCTTAGGGTACGCCTCACCGGTTGCCTCGAACGTGGTCGTCAAGTATAGGGTGTTTTAGAGGTTGCCCTCCTGTCTAAAGATCCAGTTGCCTCGAAACGGTTGCCTCGAATAAAAAGGATCTAGGACATTAGGGTTACCGCTAAGGTGTCCTACTATTACTTCGGTGACCACATTGTCCCTTATAATCGAATTGACCCAAATACCTCCAACGACGGTGCTACCTACTTCTCAATAGTGGGATAGCACTGTTTAAAGGACTCTTACACAGCCTATTTTCTTAGGGTAGGTAGATCTCATGGGTACTTGCTCTCTCAAAAACAAAAAAACAATCTTTTCACACTGACACTTTCAAAAGGTTTTCAAAACAAATTTTTCATACACTCTTGAGGACAGATACAAGAGTTACCTAGAAATTTTTCAAACGAAACTTTTTCTAAAACCCACACACACTTGAAAAGCAAACAAATTTTGAAAACATAAGAGCAAGTACCTAAGAGCCCGTGGATAACCACGGATAGAAAGGGTGCTAACACCTTTCCTTTCTATAAATCTACCTCCCGAACCGAGAACATTCTCAAATAAGGAATTTTGCTGTGCTTTTATCCTTTCCATGTTGGAGAACATAAAATACGGTGGCGACTCTTGCTTACCGCGACATTTCATGAAACCAGCTTTAAACAGTCAGTTCTATTTCCACCGATCACAGAACTGGCGACTCTGCTGGGGATATATAAAAGTGAGGTGTACCTTAGGATTAGATCATACTTATGTTTTCAATTGCTTGCTTTGATTGCTTTATATTTTTGGGCATTGCATCGGAGTTTCATAGATCCTAACCCGGATCTGGGGAATACCCTTTTAGGTAGCATAAGCTATGAGGGACCTGTCCGGCGTAGACCGACACAGGTGAAGCAGTGGCTACGTTGGTGTGACACCTTGGTCTGTACCGATATCCCTTGTGTTACAACAAGGAGAATATGGGTCTTCTGAGGAGTCATTAAGCACCAACCGACCTTAGAACCCTAAATTGACCCAACTTGGCCATAGAACAGTAGCTGTATGCTACACTCATTGAGGCTAAACTCTCGCGATGGTTCTGGCCGCAAGAAAAGATTGCGACGCTGGAGTTATGACCGATTGAGGGTAGTCGATGATATTGAGATCCTCTAGAACCCGATTACTATTTTCTAGGACAGTTCTTAACCAACGAAACTGAAAGAGGGTAGTACCTAAACTTCATGCTGGCCTAAACTCTAAGGGCTTTCTGGTGTGACTTGTGTGCCTTCAAACCTGACTACTTGCATGTTCTTGTTATCTAACACATGAGTTTCTTGCAGGTTTTGTTTACAGTCCTTAATCTGGGCTTATAACAGGGTTTACTTACATCACTCCGCGCATAGCATAACATTATACCATCATACCATTGCATACATCCTACATAAGGTATACCCATTTCAAGGATCTCAAGGGTCTGTGATGCAGGTCATGATGAACCAACTGTCTAGCAAGGGGCAAAGGGGATTTATTTTCCTCTAGCCAAGGTTGATAACTTGAGTCAGGGGTGATGACCCACTCGATATGGTGAGCCTTGACTCTTGAAGAAGGACTCTCGACAACATGAAGTTCCCTCAATCAAGCTACCAGATTCTAACAATTTTCTTGTTTACCTCGCGAGGTCCTTGAAAACATTGCATGCATACATACACATCATTGCATAACAGGTACCCTTGTTACAAGTCACTCACCTCCTTCGCTGTTTATTTCAGCAATGGCTTCCCAACAAGACAACCAGGATCTTCATGCTCAAGAGACTCGGTTCGGGGAGATCCTCCTAAATCTATCCAAGGGGCAGGAAGAGCTGAGAACACTCCTCATGGGGACTTTGGTCAGGAACAGTCCAGAAGACGATAAAGACGAACGACTGAAACATCTGCAAGCTGAGGTAGATACAATGAGAACCCAGATGCTGGGGCAGATGACTCTCATTCAAGACTTAGCTCAAAGACAAGAAGAGCTCAGGGTTCTCGTCAACCAACTACTTTGGGATAACCAACTGGGGCAAACATCTAAGGTTGAAGAGCCAGTCATCATTAAATTCCCTTTGAGACAAGAAGACAAGGGAAAAGCTCCTCAACTTGCCTCAGGGTCACAAATTCAGCATCAACCTCACCAGCTTCAGCAAGACAGTATGAAGCAAGTAGTCAGGGTTGAGGACCAAATCGGTAATCAGCCTCCAAGAAGTCAAAGGTTTGGTTCAATGAATAGACCTCTCCAAGCTGCTACTAATTTACAGGTCCAACAATGACCTCGCCAAGAACAACGGGTTGATCAGAGCAAGCCAAACAAGCCTAGGAGGCAATTTACCAAGCTCAACGCGTCGCTGTCTCAAGCTTTACAACACCTGTTGAGGTTGAATTTGGTAACTCTAAGGGCTCCTCCCCGGAATCCCAACATCTCTGCCCCTACTTATCATCCCAATAGAAGATGTGCATACCACTTTGATGGTCCGGGACATGACACAAACGACTGCTGGTCTCTGAAGAACAAGATCCAGGACCTGATTGATGAAGGAGCAGTGGAATTCACCCAAGATGGCCAGGCTGAGTTCTTCTACTATCCCTGCAAGATTCACCATTTGAAGTGACAAGTCCTGAGACGAGAAGACCTTTTGTTCATTGGAAGTTTCAAGTTGTATTTTTCTTTGCTTGTTCAAACATTTGTTCATGTCAAACTCTTTTACTTTATCAATGCATCGCATTAGTCTGTTTTGAATCAATATATTCGCATTCGCTATATTCAAACTGCTTTCAATTTTTGATGTCAACTCTCAATTAAAAAACTCTAAGCCTCTTGAGGGAGGATGACGAAAACGATACCACAATTTACAGTATGCTTTTGGACAAACCCCGCTGATGAGGTACAGGCATTGTTTCAATTCCTAAACACTGGAGTTATAAGGAAGATAATCCCTCGTCAACCCCTTCGAGCCAAAGAAGTAGGAGCTTTTTCTTTTCACAAAAATTAAAACCCTTAATCATAACCTGGGGCAGGGTAGTCTTCTCAGTTGATCCAAGTGCACAACGAAGGGCACCAAATAAGTCCTTACAAAACAAAAGGACAGTGATGGTTCTGAATAATCATAAGGACAGGCAGTCATTATCTCTCAAAATAAAAGCCCAATAAGTCAAAACCTATGAAGGAGACTTACAAAACTGGGGCATCCCGCTGACTGTAATCACAAAAGAAACAGTTCAGGAAAAAAACAAGGATAATGAAACCAAAAAAGAAAGAGATCCTGCAAACTCTTATAAAAATGACTGCCTGTTCAAAATAAATTGTCAACATCCGAACCATCACTGGAATATCAAAGCAAAGACTCAAAAAAGGTCTAATGCATGATTAGCTGAGTTTAGGTTTGAAGAACATCACGAAGAGCGGGTGGGTACAAATAAATTTGAGCCTTTATCCTTTGTTTCTTAAACCATGAACCAGGCCGCGTTATAACCCTCAAAAGTCCTAGCTGAAGCACGAGTTAGTTCGAAAGCATACTGTTACGAAAGGTATCCTGACTCCTTAAGGCTTGCGGTAAAATAACGAGTTGACATCACATTTTATAAAATTCACTGGTTTTAGTGAAAAAATGCATTTCCAAAAACTTCAAGACAGACATAAGCTTTGCATTTTTGAAATAACATTGTTTGCATATGGCTATTTGTTCAAACAGCAGAGAAATTCGCACGACGAATATCTAGTGAACAAAAGCACTTCCAACCAAGGGGCAGACACAATCATTGTCCATCATCTGGGGAAGTCCAGTCAAGATTCAGAGAATCTCTCAAAATGCCGAATAGTCAGGGGCAAATCTCCGCCTGAGTCACTTGGGGCATTGGACAGGAATTCCAGCAACGAATCTTGCGCGATCAGACATCATTCTGGCAGTATGGCGACATAATGCTACTGAAAGTGACGACTCCCTGCATTCTGAGAGCATGGACATAGTCGAAAAAATACTACGCATAATCAAAGACCCGCTAGGTTGACACACCTAGGAAAAAATAAGGGCTTCCCGGCGAACCAAAAGGGTTCGGGCAAAAATAAGGGATGAATATAAAAATAAAAAAAATCTGTACACCCGGCAAGTCGAAAACCTGAAAAGGCGGCTTGGGAAAAAATGGGTATCCCAGTGGACTGAAAACCCGAAAGGGCGGTCCAGGCAAAAGTTAGGGATCAAAGCGTACGACTATGTCCTGTCATCACTTGCCTACCAGAAGAAGATTTGTCAATCGACAGTCATCAAGCACCTCCACAGGTATCTTCTCCCACAGAAACTGGGGCAATAAGAACTGTCCAAACTGTACAAGTTGTTCTGTCCACAAGGTACAAGGTAGATTCAGCTGAAGAATGTAACCAAGATACCTTCACTCCCCGTAGAGTAAGACAAGATTCAGCAATACTCTCCTCCGAGCAGAGTTGGTCCCCCATCAGCCCTAAAAAGGCACAATATCTCCAGCAAGTCAACAATACTCTCCCCAAGCAGAGTTAGTCTACTGTCAGCCCTAAGGAAGTTGGATGTCCCCAGAAGATCTCAATATTCCCCAACGGAGTATACAGATGTCCCTAAGCAAGCATCCCCGACAGTCTTGATCTAAGATTGTTCCCCGGTGGAATACCAGACCCCCCAGTGGAGCCATTTCCCAGTGCATTTCCAAAAGTTTCTCCAGGAGAGTTGAATCAATCTCCCTAGTAGATTCTGGAAGCTTATCCCCAGTAAATTCAGGAAGCTTATCCCCTGCAGAGTGCATACGCATCTCCCCGGCTTTATTCAAGGTTATTCCCCACCAGAGCTTATAACTGGGTTATCCTCAGCTAATCACCATGGAAAGATCGTCCTCGGCGAAGTTCTTCCTATCCCCCAGCGGAGTTCATCAAATCCCCAACGAAGTTCACCAACGGTATCCCCAGCGGAGTTATCATCAAATCTCAGCGCAATATCTCTTCCCACAGAGTAATTCCCCGCAGAGTAATCTCTTCAACAAGTTTATTCCCCAACCGAGTCATCTTCTCCTACCGGTTTATTCTTACAATCATCATCCCCAGCGGAAACGAAGAACGCTACTCTTCAACATCAGCCCAGGATTCAATAAGCTCCTGGCATTCGTCAAGGATTTATTTTCCTAGACGAAAGTACATTCATATACATTTCACATTTTATACATCCTGCTTACATACATACTACACTATCTCATTTGTCTTTGAACATCATGACATCATGCATTTCATACATCATGACATTGCATACAACTGATGTTTTGCCTTTTCAGGAAAAGGTCAACCAAAAGACGATTATCATCAAACTTTCACAATTCCAGATTCGATACCTGTATCTAGCCAGGGCATATCTGTGAGTGATTTGATTGTATATTCGATACCTATATCCAGGCAGGGCATATCTGTAGACGACTAATTCCAGATTCGATACCTGCATCTAGCCAGGGCATATCTGTGAGTGATTTGATTGTGGATTCGATACCTGTATCCAGCCAGGGCATGTCTGCATGAAGAGTTTAGAGATTCGATACCTGTATCCAGCCAGGGCATATCTGTAGACGACTAGTTCCGAATTCGATACCTGTATCTAGCCAGGGCATATCTGTGAGCGATTGATTGTGGATTCGATACCTGTATCTAGCCAGGGCATATCTGCATGAAGAGTTTAGAGATTCGATACCTATATCCAGCCAGGGCATATCTGTAGACGACTAATTCCAGATTCGATACCTGTATCCAGCTAGGGCATATCTGTAGACGACCAGTTCCAGATTCGATACCTGTATCTAGCCAGGGCATATCTGTGAGCAATTGATTGTGGATTCGATACCTGTATCTAGCCAGGGCATATCTATGTTAAAGAGATTAAAGAGATAGCTGGGAAATGCTCCAGATATGGATGCTGCTCTTTTGCTTATTCATATTTTCTCTTCAGAGATAGCTTAGAGATGCTCCAGATATGGACGATGTTCTTTTGCTTATTCAGAGATAGCTTAGAGATGCTCCAGATATGGATGCTGTTCTTTTTCTTATTCAGAGATAGCTGGGAAATGCTCCAGATATGGATGCTGTTCTTTTGCTTATTCAGATTTTCTTTTCAGAGATAGCTGGGAAATGCTCCAGATATGGATGCTGTTCTTTTGCTTATTCAGATTTTCTTTTCAGAGATAGCTGGGAAATGCTCCAGATATGGATGCTGTTCTTTTGCTTATTCATATTTTCTTTTCAGAGATAGCTTAGAGATGCTCTAGATATGGACGCTGTTCTTTTGCTTATTCAGAGATAGCTTAGAGATTCTCTAGATATGGATGCTGTTCGTTTACTTATTCAGATTTTCTCTTCAGAGATGGCTTAGAAATGCTCCAGATATGGATGTTATTCTTTTGCTTATTCAAGAGTTTCCTTTCAGATATAGCTGGGAAATGCTCCAGATATGGATGCTTTTCTTTTGCTTATTCAGATTTTCTTTTCAGAGATAGCTGGGAAATGCTCCAGATATGGATGCTGTTCTTTTGCTTATTCAGATTTTCTTTTCAGAGATAGCTGGGAAATGCTCCAGATATGGATGCTGTTCTTTTGCTTATTTAGATTTTCTCTTCGAGATAGCTTAGAGATGCTCCAGATATGGACGCTGTTCTTTTTCTTATTCAGAGATAGCTTAGAGATGCTCCAGATATGGATGCTGTTCTTTTGCTTATTCAGAGATAGATGGGAAATGCTCCAGATATGGATGCTGTTCTTTTGCTTATTCAGATTTTCTTTTCAGAGATAGCTGGGAAATGCTCCAGATATGGATGCTGTTCTTTTGCTTATTCAGATTTTCTTTTCAGAGATAGCTGGGAAATGCTCCAGATATGGATGCTGTTCTTTTGCTTATTCAGATTTTCTCTTCAGAGATGGCTTGGAAATGCTCCAGAGATGGATGCTATTCTTTTGCTTATTCAAGAGTTTCCTTTCAGATATAGCTGGGAAATGCTCCAGAGATGGATGTTATTCTTTTGTTTATTCGGATGTTCTCTTCAGAGATAGCTTGGAAATGCTCTAGAGATGGATGCTATTCTTCTGCTTATTCAAAGTTTCTTCTCAGAGATAGTTCAGATATGCTCCAAACCGGATGCTATTCTGTTGCTTATTTAGAGTTGCTTTTCAGAGATGGCCTAGAGATGCTCCAGATCCGGATACTATTCTATTGCTTATTCAGATTTCCTTCTAGAGATAGTTCAGATGCAACCCAGGCATGGCGACATTCTGATATTTATTCCAGATTTCCTTTCAGATATAGCTTAGAGATGCTCAAGATTCAGATGTTATTCTACTGCTTATTCAGATTTCTCTCCAGAGATGGTCTAGAGATGCTCCTAACCCGGACGCTATTCTATTGCTTACTCAGATTCCAACTTCTAAAGATAACTTAGAAATGCTCCAGACCCGGATGCTATTCCATTGTTTAGTCCAGATTTCCTTCAAGAGACAGTCCAGATACGATCCAGATTCGGATGACATTCTATCACTCATTCAGACACAGTATGGATATACCCCAGACGCAGTGGTCATTCTACTATTTATTCAGACGTCGACAATCAGATATAGACTAGACATGCTCCAGACACGGAAGCCATTCTATTTCTTATTCAGATTCAACTATCCATTACATTTCCAAATGGCATCTATAAGCCCATTCCCGACAAGGTTCTGTCACATCTCTAGATGGCATCTATAAGCCCATCCTCCTATCCATCATATCTCCAAATGGAATCTGTAAGCCCATTCCCGACATCACCATGCTGATACTACACCATGCGAGTGCAAATTTCTGGGCACTTTAGTGTTCAATCATCTTCCACCTTCGGATCACGAAAGGCCCGAAAGCCAATCTATATCCTCAGGTTTAAGAAGATTGAACATGGGCAACTGTTGTACCCCAAAATTTGCCCTCCCATATTTCCCAAAACATTTCAAGAAAAATTCAAAAGTCCAACCCGGCGCGTCATATTCAGGTGTTCTTTCACCAAGATATCTCTGATAACGTATGCTCAAATTCAGAAGGTATCCGACTGTGTGAGTTTTCTCGAAGAAATATGGTGAAAAAAGTGTGCTGAAAGTATAGTTTTTACGCGCTAAAAAATTCATAACTTGAAGATCGTGACTCGTTTTGAACCCGTTCCGGTGGCCAAAATTCCGTCTTGACATTATCTACGTTTTCATCTCTCACGGCTGGAAGCCAATTTCGATCAGAAGGTCTTCAAAAATGTAGATTTATCAAGTATTTTCATACAGAAAATTTGTGACAGAAGTTTATTTGCGTCATGTTCAGAAAATCATAACTTGGTCGATTTTCATCGTATCGAGCTGGTTCCGGCGCCAAAATTTCAAAAATTGAGTTGGCTACATTTTCACAGAAGGTATTGAGTTCAAATGGTATTCAAAAGGCCTTCGTTGTTTGCTCAGAGTGCGTGACACGCTGAAAATCCTGAATGCTGAATATTATTTCATCTGGGCCGAAACTTTGAAAATTCATAACTCGGTCAATTTTAATCGGATTGGGCTCATATTTTTACACAAGGTCACTGACTCATAGATCTACAACTTTGCTTCAAAAGTCGAGACAGGATTATGCTCCTATCAATACCAGTTTTTTATTGAAGAACGTGTCAGAGTCGACACTGGAGCCCAAAATAAGTTTGTCTGAGTTGAAACTTCAAACATTCATAACTAATTCACTGTTTATCCGATTGAGCCAATTTTCAGACAGGAGTTAGTTCTCGATATCGACTACATTTTGTTTTCACATTTTAACTTCAAAAATTGCACTTAAGTCCCTTCAATTTAGCCTGGAAAGTGACGAACTCAAATGAACATTGGAGGCCCAATTGCACATTCAAAGCCCATTTTCTTTACCCTAATTTCCATTATATAATCACATTCTTTTCACACAAACCAAAAGGAGAGAGAAAAAAACCTGGCCACAACACTGTCAGAATATCAAATTCTTTCAAGAACCCTAAAACCTTGAAATCCTTATTACAAATCTCTCTCTCACTACAAACAAGCCATCTCAGTTACAAACCAACATCTCACTACTTCTTCAGTAAGGGTAAGGCTGGCTTGATCTCCATGATCAAAAGGGCATAAAAGCATTCATGTCACTACTTTTCCAGTAAGGATTTAGACAGGATCCCATGCAGGTTCATTAAGGAACATTGAGGCCAAAACACAAATGGCCAAAAGCCAAAAGCCAAATGGCCAAAACGGAACAGCTTACACATGACACCAATACATGGCGAGACAGACATCCTGAGAAGGTTAAAGAACATTGAGGCTAGAACACAAATGGCCAAAAGCCAGAACACAAATGGCCAAAAGCCAAAACACAAATGGCCAAAACAAAACAGTTTACACATGACGCCAACAACTGTTTCACCCCTCCAATCAGGCCCGTATACTCCTAAACTTTCTCTCTATTTGTATTATGTTCCTTTAATTAATTAATCGTTATTATTTTTATTAATCACTAACCAATTAACATTTTTTCCTAATAAAATCAAAAACACAAAAAATATTTTATTTATTAAAATTAACTTCATCACTTTTATTTTTGTAAATAAATTAATTTAATCAATTTAGCTTTAATTAGATTTAACTTTTAATATTTTTTGCAATATTTAAAATCAATTTAGAATATTAGGTTTTTAGTAGCATTAATTCAATTTATTTTATTTCTTTAAAAACTCAAAAATCCAAAAATATTTTCATTATTTAATTTAATTTAATTGTTCATTTAATTTAATACCATTTAATTCAAAAATAAACAAAAATCCTTTCTTTCAAAAAAGGGTCAAAACCCCAAAAAACTCGCATCCAATTTAATTTCCCGCACGCGATCCATTTTATCATATTATTGTATCTGTTTCCCAGAATGTAATAGCTTTTAATTAGGACTTTAATTATTTCTCGTTTTTATTATCTTTCAGCATTTATTTTCCAAAAACGGGTTTTTGTTTTTGGCGATGTATAGACCCGCGCCTTGTAATAGCGTAGATTCAATTTTCCGCAATTTACTTTCCGCAATCATTAACTGTTAATTATGCATGACAAGACTTACTTGACAAATAAAATCAATCCGTAGCTCATAAAAATGCATGTTCAAAGATAAACATAAACTGAAACAACACACATGCACATGCCACTCTTAGGGTACGCCTCACCGGTTGCCTCGAACGTGGTCGTCAAGTATAGGGTGTTTTAGAGGTCGCCCTCCTGTCTAAAGATCCAGTTGCCTCGAAACGGTTTCCTCGAATAAAAAGGATCTAGGACATTAGGGTTACCGCTAAGGTGTCCTACTATTGCTTCGGTGACCACATTGTCCCTTATAATCGAATTGACCTGAATACCTCCAACGACGGCGCTACCTACTTCTCAATAGTGGGATAGCACTGTTTAAAGGACTCTTACACAACCTAATTCCTTAGGGTAGGTAGATCTCATGGGTACTTGCTCTCTCAAAAACAAAAAAACAATCTTTTCACACTGACACTTTCAAAAGGTTTTCAAAACAAATTTTTCATACACTCTTGAGGACAGATACAAGAGTTACCTAGAAATTTTTCAAACGAAACTTTTTCTAAAACCCACACACACTTGAAAAGCAAACAAATTTTGAAAACATAAGAGCAAGTACCTAAGAGCCCGTGGATAACCACGGATAGAAAGGGTGCTAACACCTTCCCTTTCTATAAATCTACCTCCCGAACCGAGAACATTCTCGAATAAGGAATTTTGCTGTGCTTTTGTCATTTCCATGTTGGAGAACATAAAAGACGGTGGCGACTCTTGCTTACCGCGACATTTCGTGAAAGTAGCTTTAAACAGTCAATTTTATTTCCACCGATCACAGTGCGGACATAGTCATTGAGGATCCGCTCGTTCTCCAGCTGCCTTGTCAACTTCTGAATCTTCAGCTCTTGCTCGTGATACTTTTCTCGGTAAGTATCCCGTTCTTCTCTCAGCTGCATCCATGACCTCTTTAATGCCCCTATGTCAGTAGGTATGTATGGGTGGAGGATGGTAGGAGGAACCCCTTCTTCATCAGCAACCTCAACAATTATAGGCAGGACGGCTTCATACGGCATTCCCAGCTTTTGGGCACAGATACGAACCCATCGGAGATATGGCTCCATCGGAAGAGAAGTCTTTGCACCTAACTCGTGCAGATCAGACCTGTGTACTCTATCCCAAGCTCTTATGAATCTGCGGCATTGCTCATCCCTATCCCCTTGGAAGTCAAAGACAATGCTTGGCATCAGTAACTCATGAGGTCCTTCCCTCCTAGTTCGCCCAAACTGACGTAAGGCCAAACACAGATTTTAAGTTATCCCTCCATTGGTTCCTATCAGTGGAACATTGGGGTATTCCCCACATCGATCAATAATAGCCACATCTTCCATGCCCTTGATAGTCCAAATGATGTCATTATGAGAGAGAGACATAATCCTATAGGCCTAGCCCATGCCTTCCTTGTTCTTCACAACTGATTTAGGGAGGTGAGAAATAAACCACCTCGCCAGCAATGGCGTATAGCACATAAGGGTTCCCCGCTTCCGAGCAGTACGGGCATAAAGAGAGTGAAGGATGTCACCCAAGAGAGTGGGTACAGGATTATCAGACATAAAAATCTTCACTGCATTCACGTCGACGAAAGCATCTGAGTTAGGAAACAACACCAAATCATATATGAGAAGAGCCAGAATGTCTTCAAATGCCTGGAAGTCTAGACTGTACCATAACTGATTAGCTTTACCAACCAAGAATTTAGTCAAGAAACCCTTTCCTCCACTTCTAGTTTCCCAATTAGACATTACCCCAACTTTTGTCAGATGGAAGGCTGAAGCAATCTCTTCCGGCTTAATGATTTTCTCCCAACCTGTGAACGGGGTCTGCTCCAGAATATAGATACCAAGAAGATCAGAGAACTCTTCCAAGGTAGGGACCAACTGGTAGTCCGGAAAAGTGAAGCAATGGTACAGAGGATCAAAAAACTGGACTAAGACACTCATCATCTGCTCGTCCAATTTAGAAGTGACCAAACCCAAGAGGTGACCATGTCTTCTGATGAAGGAGGTAGTATCTGAAACCTTTGCAACCAATTCCTTAAGTTGAGTGGGAATCTGGACAAAGTTGATCCGAATGGTGTTCCCACGCATGGGTTCCATGACCTACAAAACAGAACAAAGATGAATCCCTCATGTCTTTGAAATAGGTTAGTCCAATGCAAGATGCATGCAATGTCATGATGTCATGATAGAAAGCACACCACAAGTATCCATAAACAACAAACATGATAAGGGCAAACAAGTCACAGATAGCCCTTAGATTTCAGGCTAGAAAGGAGCTTAGGTACTACCCTCTTTCAGTTCAGTTGGTTCAAACCTGTCCTAAAAATAGTAATCGGGTTCTAGAGGATCTCAATATCACCGACTACCCTCGATCGGTCATAATTCCAGTTTAGCAACCTTTTCTTGCGGTCGAAATCATCGCGAGAGTTTAGTCTCAATGAGTGTAGCATACTGCTACTATTCTATGGCCAAGTTGGTCAATTTAAAGGTTCTAAGGTCAGTTGGTGCTTAATGACCCCTTAGCAGACCCATATTCTCCTCGTTGCGCCACAAGGGATATCGGTACATACTAAAGTGCCACACCAATGTAGATACTGCTTCAACCGTATTGGTCTACGCCGTACAATTCCCTAGCAGTTTATTGCTACTTACCTAAAGGGTATCCCCCAGATACGGGTTAGGATCTATAGTAACTCCGATTCAAGCCCACAAAGATAAAGCATACAAGTCAAGCAATTGAAAACATTATGAACTATTCCTAAGGTACACCCCACTTATTAAGCGTCCCCAGCAGAGTCTCCAGTTCTGTGATACGTTGGGAAGAACTGACTGTTTTTTGGAATGCTGGTTTGCGTTTTGCGTTTGTTTTTGCAAAATGTCGCGGTAAGCAAGAGTCGCCACCAACTTTTATTTTATCCAACAAAGGAAAGGAAAAAAGCACAGAAAAATTCCTTTTTCGAGATTTTCTGAGTACGGGGTAGATTATAGAAAGGGAAGGTATTAGCACCCTTTCTATCCATGGTTTTCCATGGGATATTAGGTACTTGCTCAATTGTTTTCAAAATTGTTTTCTTTGTGCTTATGGGTTTTGAAAAAGTTTTTATTTGAAACTTCGATTTAACTCTTGCTTCTGTCCTCAAGAGCGTATGAAGTGTTTTTGAAAACTTTGTTCGAAAAGGAGTGTAAGTGTGAAAAAGGTTTTGTTTTTTGAAAGAGCAAGTATCTAATAACCATCTACCTACTCGAAAAAAGAATCGTTCTATGCTAATTTCCTTTAGACAATGCTATCCCACTATTAGTGAGTAGGTAGCACTGTCGTCGGAGTTTGAGGGTCAATTCGAATACGGGACTTACGGTCACTAAAGCAATGTTAGGACGCCTTAGCGGTAACCCTAATATCTTAGATCATTTGTTTGAGGCAACAATATCCGAGGCAACCATTTCGAGGCGACTATGATCTTTTAGACAAGAGGACGACCTCTAAAGTGACCTATACTCAATGACCGTGTACGAAGGAAACCAAGTGGGGTGTGCCCTAAGAGTGCGCATGTGCGAGTGTGTCGTTTTCAGTTATTTTTATCTTTGTACATGTTAGGGGTGATCTAATTTGATTTTAGGTTAAAACATTCAGTCTTGTCATGCAACCCTATTATCAAACATCTAACAGTTATAATTTGCGGAAAATAAAATGCGGAATTTTAAATTACAAGGCGTCAGGTATTTACATCACCAAATACAAACCCTTTAAAAATAAATAAAGCGATAAAAAATAAATAAAAAAGTCCTATTAGCTATTACAATCTAGGAGCAAATACATTATTGGATAAAAGAAAATAAATCGCGGTGCAAAATTTAATCGGTCACAAGATTAGGGTTTTGACCCTTTAAAGAAGATATCTTTTTGTTGTTTTTATTTTAAGAAAGAAATAAATCCTAAATTGATTACCAAATTAATTAATGAATTAATTAATAAAAATAAATTATTTTTGGGTTTTTGTTATTTTAAGAAAGAAAAAATAAAATAATTAATGTTAGTAGTTAACCTAATTAAATCTAATTTAATTTTAATTATTTACAACAAATAGGTTAAAGTTATTCTAATTAAAACCTAAATCAATTAATTAATGTTTATTAATAAAAAATAAAAAAATTTAAAGTTTTATTTGATAAAAATATTTTTGTGATTTTATTTTATAAAGAGGAATTTTGGTTGGTTAGAAATTAAATAGAAATAAAAAAAACAATTAATTAAAACAAAGTAGATAAATAGAAGGGAAAAAAGGTTTGAGCCTGAAATTTGTGGTGTGATTAGCAATGAGAAAGCCCATTAGCGCTGGCCCTTTGCTGGATTTTTGAGATCCAGTAGGCGTGCATGGACTTGGACTATGGTGGACATTCACCTTTGGACCACCAGATCTGGCCTTTGGCCATCTGGCTGTTGGATGTATGAAGGTGCACGGTGAGCTGCAGGCCAAACACGCGCATTGGAACACCTGAAGAGAAAAAACATTGAGAAATTGGGGGACCTGGGATTCGAACCCAGGTCCTGTAGGATAACTCTTCGCTTGCCTTGCCACTACATTGCTTTGTTTTGTTTGTTAGTAATATAAAAATAATATATAATAAAATAAAACAAGTCAATGGCCAGAAAAAATTATAAAAAACGCGCGCTGTTTGAATGATGCAATGGGTGGATGCCACGTATTGTCTTCAACCTTCGTCCGTGGCTAAAACCCTGTAAAACCTATAGCTACGGACACAGGACGTCACTACAAGTCGTGCATATTCCAAAATCCGCTATAGGCCATAAAATGCCTCCTGATGCCATGGTTAAACTCACCTTCCTCTCTCGGTCATACCTATAGCCATTACTAAGGCTGATTTTACCTGAAACAAAAATCCCTAAACCAAACCTTGAAACCCTAGCTATGGTGAATCAACATACAGGTCAGATAAATGAAATTAATTAATATCAAAAGACTGCAAATGGAATGGTGAATCAAAATATGCAATTAGTTTTCGTTGTAGATGCAAGAACAACACAAATTGATTTCAAGAATAGAGCGGACTCGTGAACCACTTACAGCGTCTTAGGAAGCTGGAAAATGTGTGATTTTGATTGGTTTCGCTTGAGTGAATGTCCAGGAAGCGTTTGGGACAGGTCTCAGCCCTTGAAAATGCCTCTAGATATGGTTTTGATCTCAAGCTTTTTGATGAATTTTCCAACTTTTGTTCTGCCTATGTTTGCACTTTCCAACCCCTATTTCGATTGCCTTTGCTTGCTTATGTACTATGGAGTGTATTAGTGTAAGAATCATGGATTAAATCTCCCCATATCAATGCATACATATTTGATTTGATCTCTTCTTTAAAGCTTGCCAATTTCGCTAAATCTCAATCTTTTTGCACATGAATTGGTGTGATTCAAATTTGATGTTGATAATGATAATAATCAAAACTTGAAATAGCAAAAAGATCTCATGTAATCAAAGTTTTGGATTTTATATGATTTAATTTGATTTAAAATGAATAAATTCAAAATAAAAATCAAATAAAATAATAAAAATAAAATATGGGCTCATGGCTGAAGCTAGAACACGTAGGCAACTATGAAAGTTCAAATCAAGTGGAAAAGAATGGGCCCATTTGACAAAATTTGATGTTTTGGGGATGGTTGACTTTTGGCAATTTTGCAAAAATGTCCAACTTCAACAATGCATAACTTCTTCAATTTTGAACTTTTGGAGGTGTTCTTGGACTTTTTAGAAATATTGAGATGTCCTCTAACCAACCCTTTTTGTCTCATCTAATTTTGATATTCCATGCTCAAGTTATAAGCTTTGGAAAAAAGGTGTTTTTGTTGACTTTCAAAAATGACCTATAATGTCCAAATTCATAACTTCTTGTGAGTTAATTTTTTTATCTTGGGGTATGAAGGTGGATTGTAGTAAATTGCACCCTCTTCAAAATGAGCTTTGGATGGGTTATTTCTCATAAAGCATGACAAAGTTATGCTTTGTCAAAGTTGAGTTGACTTTTCCTACAAAACCCTAATTTAGCAACTTTTGAATCTTGATGAATTTTGAGCAATCCTTGATGAATCATGATCAAACCTTGATCAAATGATGAAATATCCTTAAAAATGAGAATTTAGACAAAAAATATTGAAGTTTGACTGTCTGTAGGTCACAATTGACTTTTGCCCTATCACAATCGATTTTTAGACCCTTTGAGCAATTGACTGAGCAAACTTCCTCTGCAAGGCTTGAAATTTGACATGGATGATCTTTAGAGCATATTAGGACATTGGTGAGCACTTGAGGTCATTTGGACTCAAGGATATTGATGCAACACAAAACCCTAATTTGGGGTAGACTGCCTTGGGAGAGAGCTTGTATGACCAATTCTTGAGCTACCTTGGGCAACTTGGAGATCTTTCTTGCAATGTCTTGAGAAATATGAGAGGGAAAATTTTAGGGTACAACAAATGAGTTTGGGGATGAAGCTGAAGAACACCAATTAAAGCCCATAAAATATTTAAGTGACATGTTATTCATCACTAAATCAGTCCAAAATTGGTATACGCCACATGGCATTTCATGTTAGTACCACATGGTCTAGCATGATCTAGTATGCAGAGTTAATGGATCAAATTGATTCTTTTAAAAGTTAATGGACCAAACTGGATCCCGAGTCAAAGATAATGGACAAAAAGGGTATTTACTCTTTAATGTTCTTGTGACATCCAAAGTTTCTTCTCATTTCCATCACACATGATTCTTATGCCAGGGATCTATTTAGTTGCTCACATGTCTTTCATAGAAAATGACTCGCCCACACGCTTCTTTAACGTGTAAATGTTAGAAATATTTTTTCATACAATAAGCATTTCGTCAACATATAACAATAGGATAATGAAGTCATCATTAAAACACTTTCTAACAAAAATGAAATTATCTGAAGTAGGTTTCTGCTATCCTTGATCATACATAACAAACTCACATTACTTGTACCACTACCTTGGAGCTTGCTTTAATTCATATAGAATATTTATCATTCTGCACACATGGTATTCTTTGCCTTTAACTTAAAAACCATAGGGTTGTTTCATGTAGATCTCTTCCTTCAAATCACCATGAAAGAAAGTTGTTTTCAAATCCATTTGCTCAACCTCTAAATCAAGAGTAACAATCAAACTTAGCACAATTCCGATTGATTACATCTTTATAACATGTGAGAAAATCTCAGTGAAATCAATACATTTTATTTGACGGAAAACTTTCACCTCTAAGCTGACTTTATACCTTGGAAAGTTAGAGTTTCTCTCATATTTAACTCTATTAATCAACCTACTTTCCAAAGCTCTTTTTCCTTCAGGAAACTTCACTAATTAATACATGTGATTATAACAAAATGATTTCATATCATCATGCATTGGATCCAACCACTTTTAATTGTCATCACTTTCCATGACCTCTTGAAAACACTCAAGTTTTACCCTCATCAATCAAGCTCATATACTCATAAGAATTATACCTTGTAGAAGGTTGTATCTATTTGTTAAACCTCCTAAGTTGACTTGACTTTATTCTGGAGCTTCACCAAGATTCAAATTATGTGACATATTGTTCTCCTCTTTATCATCATTAGGTGGAATATTAACCTCATCTCCAAATTACTATTCATCAACATAATCATGTGGCTCACAATTATGATCACCATATTCAATAGTATCCAGATTATAAACATGTAACTAAACAAGATCAATATTAGACAAACATATATCTTTCTTTGGTATATTCTTCTCCATCCTATCAATGTCTTCAATAGTTTGGTCTTACATAAACACCATAAAGCTCCTTCTCATAAGCTTCTTCCATATAGGATCATGCAACCTGTAACCAAACTCATCTTGCCCATAGAAGATGAAGATACACTATTCTTACTTTGCATCCAACTTGGACGTTTAATCCTTAGAATATGTACAAAATCCTTACAACCAAAGACTCTCAAATGATCATACTTGACATTTTTTCCAAACCAGAATTTGTTTAAAAATTTACTGTTCAAAGCAACAGTAGGAGTGAGATTAAGAACATGCACTTCCATGTAAATTACCTTACCCTAATAATTATTGGTCAACTTAGCTTCAAAAAGCATATACCCCACTCTCTCAATTAGTGTTAGATTCATCCTCTCTATCAACCCATACAGTTGAGGAGTTTTAGAAGGAGTCTTTTCATGTGCAATACCATGCTACATGCAATAGGCATTAAAGGGTCCATAATACTCACCACCATTTTCAAAAGGTACACATTAGAGATTATCGCTTGTCTTCCTCTCAACCAAAGCATGTAAGTCTTTGAACTTTTCTAACACTTGGTTTTTTCTCTTTGAAACAAATGTGTTTTGAAATGATTTTCTGGAAAAATCCAACAGGTAAATTGATTTTCCTCCTAGGGAAATCAATTTACCTGCCCTAATTTTCAAGTTTTTGTTGGCGGGGAGGAGGAAAATCGATTTACCTTTGTGTTTTTACCAAAATTTGTTGGCAGGGAAGGAGTAAACCGATTTACTCCTATTGTCAATCGATTTCCTATCCTATTTTATGACTATTATCATTTGTTTGAAGCTTCTAAGCTACCATGGATGCCTTATAACTTATATTATACTATGATATATATATATATATATATATATATATATATATATATATATATATATATATATATATATATATATATATATATATATATATATATATATATATATATAAAATGAATAATAATTGATCAAATTCTATGATAATGGATCAGTTTAACCCTAAGATCTTAGTTAGGTTAAGAATGTAAAGAAATATGAACTTACGGTTGTAATGAATAATTAGGTTGTGATGCTCGATTATGAAAGGTACCTCAGTGTGTACTCATGAACAAGTAGTCACTTGTAAGGAATCGTTCCATCTACGAGATTGTTGAATGGCATGGATGGTGAATGATAGTCTAGATGCGAGTTTGATTGGCTTTGTATGGAAAGATATTTTGATAATGTGATTGATGAGAATGATCATGTAGTGATTGATAAGAATAATCACATGGTGATTGATGAGAGTAATCACATATTTGAGATTTAAAAAAGAAAGATGGAGATTAAATTTTGATTGTCACTAAAATATATGCCATTAAAAGGAAAGAGAAATCATTAATCAAATTTTAAGAATATCTTTTAATCTCAACCATTAATAATAAATCTAATGGTTATTATTAAATTCTCACATTCTCGTATAACTTACTAATTCTCATTTGAAATGTTCTCTCTCTCTCTCTCTATCTCTCTCTCTCTCTCTCTCTCTCTCTCTCTCTCTCTCTCTCTCTCTCTCTCTCTCTCTATATATATATATATATATATATATATATATATATATATATATATATATATATATATATATATATATATATATATATATATATATATATATATATGAGGGCATATCATATGAGAATGTGAGAATGAATAAGAACCACCAAATTTAAAAAGGAAAGGTTGAGATTAAATTGAGATTTTCACTAAATCATGTGTGATTAATACGAAAGAGAATTTATTAATCAAATTTTAAAAATATCTTTTAATCTCAACCATTAAATATAAATCGAATGGTTGTTATTACATTCTGACGTTCTCACTCTCATATTATACATTCTCAAATATGTGATTACTCTCATCAATCACCATGTGATTATTCTCATCAATTACTACATGATCATTCTCATCAATCAAACTATCAAAATATCTTTCCATACAAAGCCAATAAAACTCATATCTAGACTATCATTCACCATCCATGCCATTCAACAATCTCATAGATGGAACGATTCCTCTCAAGTGACTACTCGTTCATGAGTACACACTTAGGTACCTTTCATAATCGATCATCAAAACCTAAGTTATTCATTTCAACATTAGGTTCATCTTTCTTTACATTCTTAACCTAACTACAATCCTAGGGTTAAACTGATCCATTATCATAGAATTTGACCATTATTAACATAATTAATCACAAACAATCACAAACAATCCAACATAACACATCATTAACATAACATCATTTTATACACAACAAACTTCAAACATCATGAATTAACAACAATAGATATGCAAAACAACAAGAAGATCATGCATCAAACATCTATTTCACATATATAACAAAGATTCACAAAACCCTAATTCCTAATTTTCATGAAATCCCCCCCCCCCCCCCCCCCCCCCCCCCAAAGCTATAACTAAATTTGAACCCACCTTAATATAAGAAGATGATGATGAATTTTGATGAGATGAGATGTGATTTTGATTCCTTCTTCCTTGATCCAAGTAATTCTTCCCTTCTTCTTATCATGTTTTTCCCAAGTTCTCTATCATTATCCTTTCTCTTTACTAACTATAGCACAAATGAGAAAATGAATGAAATAAGGAAAATTAGACAACAAGTAGTAAACTTATCTGTCTTATAGTGGAAATAATTTGAACAATGACCATTTAGTTATATGAGAATGTTAGAATGAATAAGAACGGTCACATTTAAAAAAGAAAGGTTGCGATTAAATTTTGATTTTCACTAAATTATATGCCATTAAAAGGAAAGAGAAATTATTAATCAAAATTTAAAAATATCTTTTAATCTCAACCATTAATAATAAATTCAATGGTTATTATTTAATTCTCACGTTCTTGTATACCTTACTCATTCTCATTTGATATGCTTTTTCTCTCTCTCTCTCTCTCTCTCTCTCTCTCTCTCTCTCTCTCTCTATGTATATATATATATATATATATATATATATATATATATATATATATATATATATAACAAGATTTGGAATATATGTTTAAATCTGAGTTTTGATGATAACAAGCATATGTTTTATGAAGAACAATTTTAGGTTTATTGGTTTCATTGAGTGTGCAGATACATGATTAGAATTCTGGATAGACTTAATCAATTTATCATCATAATCATATTACCACTCATAAGAAGAACCATTGAGTTCAGTTTCTAATGAAACATCAGTAGTTCTATAGAATACTGAATATTCGACAAGAAAAGAATCTCAATGAGTTTCAAAGAAGAAAGAGTTTTTGATAAGATACTGCTGCAAGACCAGAAATCAAGAGTATACAAGAAACAAGCTTACAACACAGAAGATCAGAAGTCAAGATTCGGTCATTAGAAGAGCTGCTGCTTGGATTCTAAATACGAAGTCAAGACTCTGAACATATATGAAGAAAGATTCTACTCCAAGATCAGAAGTGAAGATTTTCTCATCAGAGGGGTTACTACTTATAGCTATGAAGACAATGTCAAGATTCCGAAGACTCAAAGGTTTCATGGAATACATACTTTCATTCAACATCAGAAGTATTCCACCAGAAGAAATGAAGATAAATCTTATGGACTCATATCTAATCAACATCTCAAAGTCCATCAGAAAACAAGATCAAAAGGATGATATCTTCTCAAGTTAATCTACTCAACAAAAGTAATGTTCATTAGAAGATAAATGTCACCAGAAAGACCACTACACCCAACAGAAGAAATATTGTGACCACTTCTACAAAAACAACAATAGTTCTAAGGAATGTTGAATGTTCATCAGAAAGGGAATCAATAAAAAGATCAAGAGATCAGAATGAAGATATTCAACGACAAATCAGATTTACTGATATAAGTCGTTGCTTCAGAAATAAAAAATCAGACATCAGATATGCATCTTAGAAAAGTTGATTATCAAGGAATCAATAGAAGGTCAAGATCAGATAGAAGGAACGCAACGTGAAAAATCAGATGTACTGATATAAGTTGTTTATTTAGAAATCAGACATCAGATATGAAGCTTAGAAAAGCTGATTATTAAGAATTCAAAAACAAGACCAAGAAGTTATTATCAGACAAGCTTTCACTCTCAATAAGACATTGCTCATCAGATAAGTTGTTTCTTATATATCTGAAGACAACATCCAACCATCTGAAAGACTCTGATTATTCAACAAATAAGAATCTTTTTGGTCATTATTCACTCCTCAGATCAGAAACAATCCAGTAAGAAGAAAAGAAGACAAAGACAAGATCAAGAGTTATGTTCCAAGCTTACTACTTTAAACAGAAGTAAATCATCATAAGATAAAGTCTAAAAAACTTAGAAATGGAGTTTATATTACAATCTATACATTTTTAAAATTCCACTACTTGCTTATGTATTCTACTATGTTGTCTCCCACGATGAAATGCAACCGTTACTGTAGCTGGCAAAGGAAAGTGACATCTTCGTACTACCAACAGTCTAATTTCTCAAGTCTATATAAAGACACCTCATCAACATTTGAAGATTGATGAACTATCGACTATTATCACTCTTGAATCAAATTGCTGAAATACTGTTTAATACTAAGAGAAAAGAAGAATCATTATTCATATACATCTACAAATATTCTTCTAGAGAAATATCAAGAACACAAGAGCCGCAGCTCGTTATTTTGTTAAGATATTAAAGGTTAAACACAAAGAGTTTTTACTCATTATTTGTATGTTAATATTAGAGTTATCAACACAAAGAGTTATTACTCATTCATTGTATTAGAGACTTTATTTTTCATAGTTGTGTTAATCTGCTTATTTAGAAGAAAACATTGTAAACACAATTGATTGTAAATATATTAAGAATTGATTATTTTATCAAGTGACTAGGTTGTACTCTAGGACTTGAGAGGGCTAAGGTGTCAGGTAGACTCTTAGACGGTTGTTGTTAGTCATCGGCGGGTAGCCGGTGCATCTGTAATTTGTTGAGATTAATGGATTAAGTCCTTGTTGAAGGCGAAATCACCTCGGGAGGGTGGGCAGGAGTATCCTAGTTAGAGGTGAACCTGGATAAACCAAAGTGTCTTTTATTATCTTTCCTTAGCCATAGTCTTTCAATTTTTTTTGCGAATTTTTTTTCATAAAAACTTTGTTTAGTGTTTATCTCACCATATATATATATATATATATATATATATATATATATATATATATATATATATATATATATATATATATATATATATATATATATATATATATATATATATATGTGTGTGTGTGTGTGTATGCATGATGTCGTTAGGTACTTATGTTGAATCAGTAGCAATTAACACTATGTATGATCTTAATATATATATGTATATTATATGTGGTTGCTTTTATTGGTATTAGAGCAGATCAATTCTTGAGCTAAACTTGAAACATCATAAGTAAATTAAATCTTGCCTCATATGTGTGTATTTCTAGCATGATTCTTAATGTCACGATATATAGTATTGGGCCTAATCAACCTAATTATATGTGCTTGGTGATAGGACCATAGTTGAGCAACCACGAGGACTCTGAAGGTATAATAGTGCTTATGCTCGTAGTGTAGGGCCAAGCCAAGTGTTTAGAAGTAAGTAAGACTGAGGGATTTAGTTTATGCACTAGCGGCATTCGTAATAGTTTATGATTGAGGTGATGCGGTAAGTGCATGGATGGTACACAGTTCAAGCAATCCGGCAGGAAAGTCGACTTAAAATTTTAAGGGTTTCTACAAGATGAATCCACCTGAATTTGAATGAAGTCTAAACCTTTAGTAGCGTAAGATTGGCCCACTAACATGGAATAAGTCTTGCAAGTAATTCCATGCAGTAAGGAGGAAAAGGTAATTTTTGCCACTTGTATGTTACAAAGCTCAGCAGCGAAGTGGTGTACCAGTGTCTCAGCTCGTTAGCTTTTGATTTCAAGAAGGTGGGGAGAGAAAGAATATTGAGCGAACAAAGAAGATTATTTAGTCTTGTTCTTGTTTAATCATAATAAAGGTTGGATTTTCTTCTTTTTTTCTCATTGTATGTCACGTGACAATAATTTATTGGAGCAAGTCCAATGTTGAAAAAATCAAAACCAACTCATGAAATGTAAAATATGGGGGAAGATCTCCATGCCTATTTTTTTTTCTCATTTTTTATTCTATTATATTATTTTACTTTTTTGTGTTATTAATTAAATGAGTTTTTTTTTTCAAATCGAGTTTTTATTGGACTTGGATTTATTGATTTATTAATTACACTATTAAAGTTAGTTAACAAGAATATTAAAAATTTCAAAAATGTTTAATTCATTTATTTAGAAAAAAACAATAAACGATAAAAATCCCAAAACACTAGAATAATATATATTATAAATGCTAGAAATAATATAATAAAAATGTTAGACATTATTTTTGTTTATTTTCTACATAAAAATTAATTCCTTTAATTAATCTCGGATGGGCGAATGTACACTCGTTTGTCTCTTGAATAATCGAGAGGCTTAGCGCATATTTTGTCTCAGTGATTACTCACAAATATTTTTCATAAATATAGATTAAAAATGGGTGAATGGACATTCATTCATTTGAATGATAAAAGGCTTAGCGCATGCTTTGTCATATGTTAGTAAATCTCTGCTATTTTTTGAAACAAAAGTACAAGAATAAATTAACTCCTTAAACCAAGCTTGCATGGATAATCTTAACCCAATTGCTTCTGATTTTCTCTGGACTCAGTTTAGAAAATCGTTTAATTCTGAATCTCTGAAGATGACGAAACTCAGTTATGAAATTGGTCAATAGAACTTCTGCGATCACGTAAAAATCTTCAAGGATCAAGTTTTACGCCATTGGGTAAGGAAACCGCTTCTTCTTATGGACAACACTTCTTGGGAAGCCTCGCAAAAATCAGAATTTAATGAACCATCTCTTTAATTTCAACCTCTCCCTCATGTCGTTTTTAAAGATAAAGGCAAGTCAGTTAAAGAATCTCCTAAGAAAGAATCTGTTGCAGTAACTTCTGGGAATATGGCTTCTCCTATTGAAACAACTCCATCTTATCTTGTGTTGAAAACTCTAGATGAGTTGAAGAAAGAAAATGCAACTGTTAAGGAAAGGGTGGACAAACAGGATGAAATAAGCAAATAAATTAAGGGGATGCTAGGGAAGCATGAAGAATCAAATAATCAGATCAAAAGTCAATTGGAAGCCTTGTTTGCACGAATTCCACCTCCTCCACAAACTTAGTTTTGATCTCTTGCTTATTTTTGATATGTTTGTTTCTTATTTAAAAAGTTATGTTCATATGCTTTTGTCTGTGTTAATCTTTGTTGAATGCATCATCTTTTTGTTCTCTTTTAGTGTTTTTATTACTTTTTGATTTATGAGAAAAAAGGGGAGAACGTAAAATATTTTTAATATAACAGTGTCGGGAATTAGTCTCAAACATTTTGAATATCATAACCTTTGTTTCAATTTTTGAAAGAAAACAGGAAAAGTCTCTTGAAAGTAACTTCTGTCAAATGGATTTATCAGAACTTCCATCATAAGCTCCGATCAAACATCTTTAGAGAAGTGTCTATTTTTTTCTTTATCTGAGTATTCAACTCAGGGGGAGACCCTAATTCTTTATGTTCTTACGTGATTTATCAAAATATACATGTTTTTGTCATCATAAAAAAGGGGGAGATTGTTAGAACATAGTTTGGTTCTACATATTTGTAATATTTTTGATGATAACAAATACATGATATATACATAAATAAAAAATATGCTCTCTAATAATTTAATAAAATATGCAACGAAGTTCTGATAAAGAATCATATATGTATGTATGTATGCATGATGTCGTTAGGTACTTATGTTGAATCAGTAGCAATTAACACTATTTATGATCTTAATATATATATGTATATTATATGTGGTTGCTTTAATTGGTATTAGATAAGATCAATTCTTGAGCTAAACTTGAAACATCATAAGTAAATTAAATCTTGCCTCATATGTGTGTATTTCCAGCATGATTCTTAATGTCACGATATATAGTATTGGGCCTAATCAACCTAATTATATGTGCTTGGTGATAGGACCATAGTTGAGCAACCACGAGGACTCTGAAGGTATAGTAGTGCTTATGCTCGTAGTGTAGGGCCAAGCCAAGTGTTTAGAAGTAAGTAAGACCGATGGATTCAGTTGATGCACTAGCGGCATTCACAATAGTTTGTGATTGAGGTGATGCGGTAAGTGCATGGATGGTACACAGTTCAAGAAATCCGGCAGGAAAGACGACTTAAAATTTTAAGGGTTTCTACAAGATGAATCCACCTGAATTCGAATGAAGTCTAAACCTTTAGTAGCGTAAGATTGACCCACTAACATGGAATAAGTCTTGCAACTAATTCCATGTAGTAAGGAGGAAAATGTAATTTTTGCCACTTGTATGTTACAAAGCTCAGCAGCGAAGTGGTGTACCAGTGTCTCAGTTGGTTGGCTTTTGATTTCAAGAAGGCGGGGAGAGATAGAATATTGAGCGAACAAAGAAGATTATTTGGTCTTGTTCTTGTTTAATCATAATAAAGGTTGGATTTTCTTTTTTTCTATTTTTTTCTCATTGTATGTCACGTGACAATAATTTATTGGAGCAAGTCCAATGTTGAAAAAATCAAAACCAACTCATGAAATGTAAAATATGGGGGAAGATCTCCATGCCTATTTTTTTTCCTCATTTTTTATTATATTATATTATTATACTTTTTTGTGTTATTAATTAAATGAGTTTTTTTTATCAAATCGAGTTTTTATTGGACTTGGATTTATTGATTTATTAATTACACTATTAAAGTTAGTTAACAAGAATATTAAAAATTTCAAAAATGTTTAATTCATTTATTTAGAAAAAAACAATAAACGATAAAAATCCCAAAACACTAGAATAATATATATTATAAATGCTAGAAACAATATAATAAAAATGTTAGACATTATTTTTGTTTATTTCCTACATAAAAATTAATTCCTTTAATTAATCTCGGATGGGCGAATGTACACTCGTTTGTCTCTTGAATAATCGAGAGGCTTAGCGCATATTTTGTCTCAGTGATTACTCACAAATATTTTTCATAAATATAGATTAAAAATGGGTGAATGTACATTCATTCATTTGAATGATAAAAGGCTCAACGCATGCTTTGTGGGTTTGATTATTCTCTTCCGCACCTAAAATTAACTCAATGCATCAAATCGTTCCCTTTTTCGCCCCCTAGTTTCTTAAATTAATCATGTTTTCTTTAGTTGTTAAATTGCCGATTAACCATTTGAAGCTGAATTTGTAAGTGTCATAATTGGAACTTCCCAATTACCAAACGAAGAACAAAACAATAGTAAGAACTGCACTCGATCATCCAATTTAATATCACTAGCTTTTATCTATTTCTCAATATTCTTAAGACACTCACATTCCTTGTCATTGAGTCATCATCTTTGTATTTCTTATTAACTCTTCCAAATCAAACGTGTTTTATTTTGTACATTTTTATGGTCATGCAACTGTTTAAAATTAATTTGATATTTCGTTATTAGATTTTTTTAACTTTTATCAATCTTCTTCCAATTATTCATCTTTTTCAATTCAATTTAAATAGGTTTTACTTTATATATTTTTAATTGATTTTTGTGGGAATTTCTAGTTATTTTGTCTAACTTTACAATATAATTTGTTTTATATATTTTAATAATTTACTTACATAATTAACTATATATTTTTTCTGTTATAAATTATTTTAATAATTAAAGGGAGGGCGTAGAAAATTTGTTAAATTAAGTTTATAACTAGAGTTATAAATTTTTATAGCATCTAGTTGCAACTTTAATTATGTTTTAAAATCATGGAATAGAACAAGAAAACACGAGATAGAGATAAATTAGCAAATATAAGTTACAAAAATGAAAATAATTCTAGAGATTGCCATATAAAAATGTTTATATGTGACATAAGAAAATATAAAAGATATATCAATGTACATGAACTCAACTGAATATGATGACGTGGAGAAAAGTTAAAATATATAACTACACGTGAATAAATTGTACACGACTATCTTCAGGATCAGAGCCATCACATAGGAGTTGCACAACTAGCTGACCATTCATGCCACCTTTAGTTATTCCAAATGTGGAACTTGTCACGTTAATTGAACATGATTGTTTTCCAGTACATGCTTTTTCAACCACTGCCTCACTATGACGTGATTCCCATTCACCTACTTGGAATGATCCACACTTTCCTTGTGGTTCTCCATAGCTCGCAAATTGGATTTCTGAAATAGTTTTTCCATCCGGGCATTTTAATTCTAAGGTTTTTCCATAATCTGTTGTTCCACATATAAAATCAATTGCAACTGTTTGTACAGACACATTAAAAGGGCTTCCACCCATTTCCTCAAACAAAGTCAGTGTGTTACTGTTTGTGTCATTATTTAAGAATGACCTTGGCACATGGTAAAACCTCTGAGATGGTTCTCCACAACCACTCAAACATTTATCAGCTATATAATTTCCTCTATAATCACATTTAGTATCACATCCATTTTTGTCAGCCACCATTGTAGGCCAATACCTTCCAATACTTTGACCATTAACCCATGCATGTCCTTTTGTAAGGCCTATAAAATCCAAGATTACAGGCTCTTTACCTTCAGGTGTCTTAAAAGTAGTCTTGTACCAAGTCAATGGTTTTCCTATAACAACATTATTTATGTTCCATTGAACTTCATTTATAATTTTAGAATCATAGAACCTTCTAGCCTCACCATTTAATCCAACTTTGTATGACCAACTAGATTTTGATAAATCCAAAATATTTCCTGAATTGGTTGCAATGAGTTTCACAGGACCCCCAACAATACCAGTTTCTTTCATATCAAAGTATGCGCCATAATTTGCATGACCAACTGTACCACTTAATAAACTTATAATGTTGGTACCTTGTTTCAATGAAACCAATCTTTCATATGTAAAACGAAGGTTATCATGTGTTCCCCACTGGGGGCCAATATATTGTCCATTAACATAGGCGTGAAGAACATGGCCTGATGTGTTCACTTGCAAAGTTGCATTATTCCAAATGGATGTTTCATTGATTATAAATTTCGTCATGTACCACAAATAATCACTAGCGTCAACGGTAACACTCTTTTGCTCCAAAAGTTCAGATGCATTAAATGTTCCTATTGCTTGTAAGGTGTCATCTACGGGGTCGGATGCCCATGTCCAGATGAGTGAGTTTCCTAATTTTGTAGATGGTTTCTTCACATAAACATTTGTTTGTGCATCAACCTTTGCAGTGTTGAAAACTTCCTTGTTGCAATCTTGGAGAATAGACACTGACCAAGCAGGCACATAGTACTTTCCATCTTGTACTAGATCAACTTCAACATCCTTAGAATTATGTGAATTACTCAAAAAACAAAATTTTTGTGCAGTGGCATTATTTTCATAAGTAGTCAAAGATATTAAATCTCCGTATTGATTCTCTGTAACAGTTCCATTAGTGAGAACCTTCTCTCCTAACTTTATGGCGGCATGGAGTTTTTTAAGATGCCCCCATTTTGGTTGGTTCAAATTACCGTATTCATCAAGTGGTGCATCATAGTCATATGCTGTGATAATATACGGACCGCCTGCGGTTCTTCCAAAATTTGTTCCTCCATGGTACATGTAGTAGTTTTGGAGGACACCACCCTTTTGAAAAAAACGTGCAACTGAAAATGCTACATCTTCAGCAGTTCTATGTGGCTTCCTTTCACCCCATTTTTGGAACCAACCAACCCAATTTTCTGTAAACATTTTGGGGCTTTTAGGATTGTTTGGCTTGAAATCATCACAATAATAGCCATTGCATGTGTTGATAATAGGTGATGGGGCATTGTTTTGTTTGCACATGATCCATGGGACACCTACATTTTGAGCTAAAGCCATATGGGCACACCATTTAATGTATGTGTTCCCATCTTCTCCGTAGTTAGTTATGACATCCCCATATTCATTCTCAATTTGAGCCAAAATGATTGGTCCTCCTTGTGGTGCAAACAATCCAGCTTCTTTGCACAAGGTCACAATCTTTGTTGTGAATATTTTCATTTCCTCCTTAAAAACTGCATTGTCAGTCCTTAGTTGAATCCCTGGCAAGTTGTGTAACCACATTGGGAAACCTCCATAGTTCCATTCAGCACAAACATATGGACCAATTCTAAGCACAACATAAAGACCTTCTTCGTGAACATTTTTTAGAAACTTGATGAAATCTAGATTTTTGGAAAAATCATATTGGCGGCGAATAGGTTCGTGAAGGTCCCAAAATATATATGTTTCGATGGCATCAAGACCACCATCTTTTGCTTTCTTAATAAGATCTGGCCACATTTGTGAAGTGCTACGCGGATAGTGGATCGCACCTGATATTATTATTCGTCGTTCTCCATTGATGATAATGGCATTTGTATCATACTCAATGGTTGTTGCAAAAGAGAAAGCACACAACAATGCTGAACTTACAATAAGAAAGAGCCCAATCCTAGGATTGCACATATTGTTTAGTTCTCTAAAAGCAATATTATTATGTATCATCTAGTAGAAACAACAAGTTTTTATAGGTACGATTTATTATTTTATTTTCTATTTTTAATTTATTTGTATGTCGTGTATAAAATCTATCCAATTTGATACGATAGGTATTTGTTTCTATAATTAGCTATCCATCATACCTTAAAATAATCTTTCGGTTACAAATTGTGAATTATCATTTACTATTATGAATGTTTGTTTCGTAAAAACTAAAATAGTAGTTGGTTGAAAGATCTTATATACATTACATATTAGCTAATCATCTAATATTTGTACTACTAAAAAAGTCATATTAGAAAAACACTTCCAATTTTGATTTTCATCTAATATACATTATATATATATATATATATATATATATATATATATATATATATATATATATATATATATATATATATATATATATATATATATATATATATATATATATATATATATATATATATATATATATATATATATATATATATATATATATATAAATATATAATTTAATGTAACAATAATATTTGTTTCTTAGAAAAATAATTTACAATATCATGAAGTATTAATCATTTTGAATAATATCTAGAAATAGAAATTAAAATTCTGAAAATAAATTTAAGTAATTTAAAGAAATTATTATTAAATTACATGATAAATTAGTCATTTTCAAATAATTAATATTACATACTAACTATGTTTTAAAAGTAATAAAAAATATTAAAAATTATAACCATCGATAAGTTGTATGATATTAGAAAAATAAAATGTTACGTAATTTTATCATAAGGATAATTTTGTCACATACTTGGTCTCTCTTGGTGGTTCCTACCAGTATCTTTACTCGAGGATTACAAAACAAGCTCTATAATATCCCAAATATCACATATCATGGTTAGCACTTAATAGTGAATTGATGGTGGATAAATGTGGATTGGTGATCATGATTCAGACTGAGTGGCAAGGCTAGTGCATGTCTAAACCAAGTCTCTAGTTTAATTTCACTAGTGAGATTGGTTAGGAAATTGGTTGCAATGGGAAAGGAAATTAAGTCATATCCTTGTGTATTTAAGCCAAAAGGTGAGAGGAAAGGATCTCATTTCCACATTTCTTTCCCTCATTAAAAATCAGAATCCTTGAAGACAAAAGGAGGAGATGGAGGTGTGTGGAGAGGAAGCTAGGACACAGAGGAAGTCTTGTTCAATCATCTTGGAAGAATTGCACTTTTAGTATATGTAGAGTCGGAACTTGAAGAGGATTTAAGGCTGACTGAAACAAGGCTACATGTTATCATAATCTTCTCATCATTATTCAATTCAAAATTCATAATCAAAGAGAAGAAAAAAATGGAAGCAAACTTGAAGGAATCCCCTTGCATGTGCAACATTCTTATTAAATTAGATTGTCAAGTCTTTTTCAACATCTAATCTCTTCATCTCTTAATCCAGAATTTCGTGTTTGAATTCAAGGTTGGGTTCCTCTTCAATTTGGGAATTATATCCAATTAGGCTTAATGCATGATATGGATTGGGAATTGATTCATGAATATGATCTTGTGTGTGTTCATGTGCTTACATGCGATGTTTGTGAATGGTGTGATTATAATGATGCACGTTTGGTTTGTGATCTGTTTCAAACATGTTATTCTCATTAAGGTATGAAAATGTAAATTTGGACTAGTTTCTTAGAGAAAATTCTAAGTTTAGGGTTAAAATGGAAGAAGACACTTTATAGGCATGGGTACAAGCTATAGTAACTGCTACTGGTGGATGCAGCCAGCCCTAGAACTTGTAAGGGGATGGGTCTGGACCCTATTATGGGTCGTAGCAAGTGCTATAGGCGGTCGTAGAAGACCACTGTTTTGCATTATTTTGTTTTCATTTTAACCCTACTTGCATGTTTTGTCATGTATACCCTATATTCCCTCCTTGTGTGTGTTGGTTTTCTAGAAATAAAAGCAATTTAGGAAGTAAATAGTCGAGCAGAGAAATGAACCAATTAAACTTTGACATGTTTCACGTGTTATGTTCAATGAGAGTTAGAACCTTAATAATCATGTTCGCTTGGCACGAACCTGATATGTTTCATTAATGATGTGAAACTGCAATTCCTTGTAATTGTTAAATTTGGTGTAATATGTTTGAATAGTTGTTGAAGTCATAATGTATGAACTAAGCTATGCTTCAATGATGATTGGGTCCGATATAGCTTTATTTTTGGGTAACCTTTGATATTATGTATGCTTCAAACATAGTGAATCCATAATAGTTTGAGTGTTATGTTTCGAAGTAAGCAAAACCCTAATAGCATGTGCGTGTATGTTTTTGTGTGATGAAACCATAGAGATAACGGGTACTATGTCCCTAAGTTAAAAGAATTGTAATAGTATGTAACACCAATTATGTTCAAAATCTGAAGGGCTGGAAGGTTGAGATTATGCATTGAGACGCGAGTCACATTGATAACTGTTCAAAATCTTCACGCCATCCCCCTTTTTCAGAAATCATTAATGCTGTTAATCATTTTGTCTATTTTATTAATTGAAATTAAAATTCATGTTTTCTCCCCGTTGGATATTTATACCTCACTTTATCATAAACACTTTCACACCTTCACTCTCACTCACTCTATTCTCTATGTATTTTCTCTTTTCCCTTTTGTGTGCTTTCAAACCCTAAGTCTGTGAACAATGGCTTCTTTTCAACAACAAAAAAAGTCTTATGATTCTGAAATCAACACTCTTGGTTCATCCTCTAATACAAACTAAGACAGGTATGTTAAACCTGCAAGAATCTCCTCACTCTGGTTGATTCTCCGGAAGTTCGCGGTGAACTCATAGTTGATTTTGAAAGAATGAAAGAAAATGGGTATGACCTTACGCCTGATGTTGAGTTTCAAGTGTCGAAAAATACTTTGATCAATTAGTTGGCCCATTTTTTCCCAAACTTGTTAAAGAATTTTGGATTCATGCTACTGCATCAAATCATCAAGTAACTTCTTATGTAATGGGAAATAAGATTTCCATCACTGAATACCTCATTGGAAAGCTTATTGGTCATGATAGAAGCGACATAAGATGCAGTGAAATGGAAGAAAAAGGATCTGACCTAACCATCGTATCCAACTAAATCTTCTCCTCAGGATAATCCTCAAACAAGATCAAAGATCTGAAGGACTATCTATGAATTTGGTCTAGAATAATTCTCGGGTGCATCAATCACAGAAAACCCAACTAGTTCTTCTGACTATATCAATATTGATCAATAGTACCTGCTGCACTTCATTGCAACTAAAGCCAAATTCCACCTCCCTCATATTCTATTCAATCATCTGATGACCTGTGTTAAGTAAACAAGGGAAGAAGAAAGACCCAAAAGACATTGGATTCTATTTAGAAGGCTTATCTCAGATATTCTAACACAGAATAAACTGATAGAACATCTGAGTGAGGCTCGACAAGCAAGTGTTATGGAACCATGTGCTAGAAAGCCTCTCAACGCCAAGAACCTTAAGAAAATGAAGATTATATAAACCATTAAGAAGGAACCCTCACTTACTGAAAAGGAAGTCATCACCATCATATGATTCCCTCTGAAGGATTTTCCTCTCGTCACTCAAGCAAACTCATCTCCAGAAACTATCCTCAGATATCTGGAAGCGTGCAAGAGTGATGGAACAATTCCAGATGTAAATATCTTTGATCTCAGGCAATAACCTCTAGAAGTTGCTACCAGAATAACAAGAAAAAGGAAAGCTTCTAGAGAAGGAACTTCTCAGAAAACTCCCAAAGCTGTTAAAAAGAAAGGTAACCCCTCTTTTGTTTCTGGTATCGAATCAGTTTTCTTATCAACATATGAAATGTCCTCATCTCCAAAACCTACTGAAAATCACTCACCTCAAACCATTGATGACTTTGACATAGAAATTGATAACTCAATACCCACTAATCATCTTCTGATTAATCTACCTTCTACCAAACTTGTTCAAACTCAGCCAGAACTTGCACAAGTTCTTTCTGATATTGATCAATTTGATCCATTTTTTGAAGCTCCCCAAAGCGAAAATCTAAATATTTCCTCTTAACAAATGCCATAAACCACATCAGCCATTCCAGGCATCACCTGCCCACTCAACACTTCTCAACCACCAAATATCTCCACCATAACATCACAAGACTTCTCCCTTCCAGATATTCCATCTCCTTATAATTCAACACCACCTAACTCTCTTATAATCCTTTCCGACTCTCCCACTCCCACTGACTACTCAAAAGATCCTCTCAAAATCATAATTGATCTAGAAGCCTCGGACAATCTTGTCACAACTTCTTAGAAAATAGCCATTCTAAAACCAACACCAAAGCTATGAAAGTCAGATGTTAGTAAATCTCTGCTATTTTTTGAAACAAAAGTACAAGAATGGATTAACTCCTTAAACCAAGCTTGCATGGATAATCTTAACCCAGTTGCTTCTGATCTTCTCTGGACTCAGTTTAGAAAATCGTTTAATTCTGAATCTCTGAAGATGACGAAACTCAGTTATGAAATTGGTCAATAGAACTTCTGCGATCACGTAAAAATCTTCAAGGATCAAGTTTTACGTCATTGGGTAAGGAAACCGCTTCTTCTTATGGACAACACTTCTTGGGAAGCCTCGCAAAAATCAGAATTTAATGAACCATCTCCTTAATTTCAACCTCTCCCCCATGTCATTTTTAAAGATAAAGGCAAGTTAGATAAAGAATCTCCTAAGAAAGAATCTGTTGCAGTAACTTCTGAGAATATGGCTTCTCCTATTGAAACAACTCCATCTTATCTTGTGTTGAAAACTCTAGATGAGTTGAAGAAAGAAAATGCAACTGTTAAGGAAAGGGTGGACAAACAGGATGAAATCAGCAAATAAATTAAGGGGATGCTAGGGAAGCAAGAAAAATCAAATAATTAGATCAAAAGTCAATTGGAAGCCTTGTTTGCACGAATTCCACCTCCTCCACAAACTTAGTTTTGATCTCTTGCTTATTTTTTATATGTTTTTTTCTTATTTTAAAGTTATGTTCATATGCTTTTGTCTGTGTTAATCTTTGTTGAATGCATCATCTTTTTGTTCTCTTTTAGTGTTTTTATTGCTTTTTGATTTATGAGAAAAAAGGGGAGAACGTAAAATATTTTGAATATAACAGTGTCGGGAATTAGTCTCAAACATTTTGAATATCATAACCTTTGTTTCAATTTTTGAAAGAAAACAGGAAAAGTCTCTTGAAAGTAACTTCTGTCAAATGGACTTATCAGAACTTCCATCACAAGCTCCGATCAAACATCTTTAGAGAAGTATCTATTTTTTTCTTTATCTGAGTATTCAACTCAGGGGGAGACCCTAATTCTTTATGTTCTTACGTGATTTATCAAAATATACATGTTTTTGTCATCACAAAAAAGGGGGAGATTGTTAGAACATAGTTTGGTTCTACATATTTGTAATATTTTTGATGATAACAAATACATGATATATACATAAATAAAAAATATGCTCTCTAATAATTTAATAAAATATGCAGTGAAGTTCTGATAAAGAATCATATATGTATGTATGTATGCATGATGTCGTTAGGTACTTATGTTGAATCAGTAGCAATTAACACTATGTATGATATTAATATATATGTATATTATATGTGGTTGCTTTAATTGGTATTAGAGCAGATTAATTCTTGAGCTAAACTTGAAACATCATAAGTAAATTAAATCTTGCCACATATGTGTGTATTTCCAGCATGATTCTTAATGTCACGATATATAGTATTGGGCCTAATCAACCTAATTATATGTGCTTGGTGATAGGACCATAGTTGAGCAACCACGAGGACTCTGAAGGTATAGTAGTGCTTATGCTCGTAGTGTAGGGCCAAGCCAAGTGTTTAGAAGTAAGTAAGACCGATGGATTCAGTTGATGCACTAGCGGCATTCACAATAGTTTGTGATTGAGGTGATGCGGTAAGTGCATGGATGGTACACAGTTCAAGCAATCCGGCAGGAAAGATGACTTAAAATTTTAAGGGTTTCTACAAGATGAATCCACCTGAATTCGAATGAAGTCTAAACCTTTAGTAGCGTAAGATTGGCCCACTAACATGGAATAAGTCTTGCAACTAATTTCATGTAGTAAGGAGGAAAATGTAACTTTTGCCACTTGTATGTTACAAAGCTCAGCAGCGAAGTGGTGTACCAGTGTCTCAGCTGGTTGGCTTTTGATTTCAAGAAGGTGGGGAGAGAAAGAATATTGAGCGGACAAAGAAGATTATTTGGTCTTGTTCTTGTTTAATCATAATAAAGGTTGAATTTTCTTTTTTTCTATTTTTTTCTCATTGTATGTCACGTGACAATAATTTATTGGAGCAAGTCCAATGTTGAAAAAATCAAAACCAACTCATGAAATGTAAAATATGGGGGAAGATCTCCATGCCTATTTTTTTTCTCATTTTTTATTATATTATATTATTTTACTTTTTTGTGTTATTAATTAAATGAGTTTTTTTTTTCAAATCGAGTTTTTATTGGACTTGGATTTATTGATTTATTAATTACACTATTAAAGTTAGTTAACAAGAATATTAAAAATTTCAAAAATGTTTAATTCATTTATTTAGAAAAAAACAATAAACGATAAAAATCCCAAAACACTAGAATAATATATATTATAAATGCTAGAAATAATATAATAAAAATGTTAGACATTATTTTTGTTTATTTTCTACATAAAAATTAATTCCTTTAATTAATCTCGGATGGGCGAATGTACACTCGTTTGTCTCTTGAATAATCGAGAGGCTTAGCGCATATTTTGTCTCAGTGATTACTCACAAATATTTTTCATAAATATAGATTAAAAATGGGTGAATGTACATTCATTCATTTGAATGATAAAAGGCTTAGCGCATGCTTTGTCGGTTTGATTATTCTCTTCCGTACCTAAAATTAACTCAACGCATCAAATCGTTCCCTTTTTCGCCCCCTAGTTTCTTAAATTAATCATGTTTTCTTTAGTTGTTAAATTACCGATTAACCATTTGAAGCTGAATTTGTAAGTGTCATAATGGGAACTTCCCAATTACCAAACGAAGAACAAAACAATATTAAGAACTACACTTGATCATCCAATTTAATATCACTAGCTTTTATCTATTTCTCAATATTCTTAACACACTCACAGTCCTTGTCATTGAGTCATCATCTTTGTATTTCTTATTAACTCTTCCAAATCAAACGTGTTTTATTTTGTACATTTTTATGGTCATGCAACTTTTTAAAATTAATTTGATATTTCTTTATTAGATTTTTTTAACTTTTATCAATCTTCTTCCAATTATTCATCTTTTTCAATTCAATTTAAATAGGTTTTACTTTATATATTTTTAATTGATTTTTGTGGGAAATTCTAGTTATTTTGTCTAACTTTACAATATAATTTATTTTATATATTTTAATAATTTACTTACATAATTAACTATATATTTTTTCTGTTATAAATTATTTTAATAATTAAAGGGAGGGCGTAGAAAATTTGTTAAATTAAGTTTATAACTAGAGTTATAAATTTTTATAGCATCTAGTTGCAACTTTAATTATGTTTTAAAATCATGGAAGAGAACAAGAAAACACGAGATAGAGATAAATTAGCAAATATAAGTTGCAAAAATGAAAATAATTCTAGAGATTGCCATATAAAAATGTTTATATGTGACATAAGAAAATATAAAAGATATAACAATGTACATGAACTCAACTGAATATGATGACGTGGAGAAAAGTTAAAATATATAACTACACGTGAATAAATTGTACACGACTATCTTCAGGATCAGAGCCATCACATAGGAGTTGCACAGCTAGCTGACCATTCATGCCACCTTTAGTTATTCCAAATGTGGAACTTGTCACATTAATTGAACATGATTGTTTTCCAGTACATGCTTTTTCAACCACTGCCTCACTATGACGTGATTCCCATTCACCTACTTGGAATGATCCACACTTTCCTTGTGGTTCTCCATAGCTCGCAAATTGGATTTCTGAAATAGTTTTTCCATCCGGGCATTTTAATTCTAAGGTTTTTCCATAATCTGTTGTTCCACATATAAAATCAATTGCAACTGTTTGTACAGACACATTAAAGGGGCTTCCACCCATTTCCTCAAACAAAATCAGTGTGTTACTGTTTGTGTCATTATTTAAGAATGACCTTGGCACATGGTAAAACCTCTGAGATGGTTCTCCACAACCACTCAAACATTTATCAGCTCCATAATTTCCTCTATAATCACATTTAGTATCACATCCATTTTTGTCAGCCACCATTGTAGGCCAATACCTTCCAATACTTTGACCATTAACCCATGCATGTCCTTTTGTAAGGCCTATAAAATCCAAGATTACAGGCTCTTTACCTTCAGGTGTCTTAAAAGTAGTCTTGTACCAAGTCAATGGTTTTCCTATAACAACATTATTTATGTTCCATTGAACTTCGTTTATAATTTTAGAATCATAGAACCTTCTAGCCTCACCATTTAATCCAACTTTGTATGACCAACTAGATTTTGATAAATCCAAAATATTTCCTGAATTGGTTGCAATGAGTTTCACAGGACCCCCAACAATACCAGTTTCTTTCATATCAAAGTATGCGCCATAATTTGCATGACCAACTGTACCACTTAATAAACTTATAATGTTGGTACCTTGTTTCAATGAAACCAATCTTTCATATGTAAAACGAAGGTTATCATGTGTTCCCCACTGGGGGCCAATATATTGTCCATTAACATAGGCGTGAAGAACATGGCCTGATGTGTTCACTTGCAAAGTTGCATTATTCCAAATGGATGTTTCATTGATTATAACTTTCGTCATGTACCACAAATAATCACTAGCATCAACGGTAACACTCTTTTGCTCCAAAAGTTCAGATGCATTAAATGTTCCTATTGCTTGCAAGGTGTCATCTACGGGGTCGGATGCCCATGTCCAGATGAGTGAGTTTCCTAATTTTGTAGATGGTTTCTTCACATAAACATTTGTTTGTGCATCAACCTTTGCAGTGTTGAAAACTTCCTTGTTGCAATCTTGGAGAATAGACACTGACCAAGCAGGCACATAGTACTTTCCATCTTGTACTAGATCAACTTCAACATCCTTAGAATTATGTGAATTACTCAAAAAACAAAATTTTTGTGCAGTGGCATTATTTTCATAAGTAGTCAAAGATATTAAATCTCCGTATTGATTCTCTGTAACAGTTCCATTAGTGAGAACCTTCTCTCCTAACTTTATGGCGGCATGGAGTTTTTTAAGATGTCCCCATTTTGGTTGGTTCAAATTACCGTATTCATCAAGTGGTGCATCATAGTCATATGCTGTGATAATATACGGACCGCCCGCGGTTCTTCCAAAATTTGTTCCTCCATGGTACATGTAGTAGTTTTGGAGGACACCACCCCTTTGAAAAAAACGTGCAACTGAAAATGCTACATCTTCAGCAGTTCTATGTGGCTTCCTTTCACCCCATTTTTGGAACCAACCAACCCAATTTTCTGTAAACATTTTGGGGCTTTTAGGATTGTTTGGCTTGAAATCATCACAATAATAGCCATTGCATGTGTTGATAATAGGTGATGGGGCATTGTTTTGTTTGCACATGATCCATGGGACACCTACATTTTGAGCTAAAGCCATATGGGCACACCATTTAATGTATGTGTTCCCATCTTCTCCGTAGTTAGTTATGACATCCCCATATTCATTCTCAATTTGAGCCAAAATGATTGGTCCTCCTTGTGGTGCAAACAATCCAGCTTCTTTGCACAAGGTCACAATCTTTGTTGTGAATATTTTCATTTCCTCCTTAAAAACTGCATTGTCAGTCCTTAGTTGAATCCCTGGCAAGTTGTGTAACCACATTGGGAAACCTCCATAGTTCCATTCAGCACAAACATATGGACCAATTCTAAGCACAACATAAAGACCTTCTTCGTGAACATTTTTTAGAAACTTGATGAAATCTAGATTTTTGGAAAAATCATATTGGCGGCGAATAGGTTCGTGAAGGTCCCAAAATATATATGTTTCGATGGCATCAAGACCACCATCTTTTGCTTTCTTAATAAGATCTGGCCACATTTGTGAAGTGCTACGCGGATAGTGGATCGCACCTGATATTATTATTCGTCGTTCTCCATTGATGATAATGGCATTTGTATCATACTCAATGGTTGTTGCAAAAGAGAAAGCACACAACAATGCTGAACTTACAATAAGAAAGAGCCCAATCCTAGGATTGCACATATTGTTTAGTTCTCTAAAAGCAATATTATTATGTATCATCTAGTAGAAACAACAAGTTTTTATAGGTACGATTTATTATTTTATTTTCTATTTTTAATTTATTTGTATGTCGTGTATAAAATCTATCCAATTTGATACGATAGGTATTTGTTTCTATAATTAGCTATCCATCATACCTTAAAATAATCTTTCGGTTACAAATTGTGAATTATCATTTACTATTATGAATGTTTGTTTCGTAAAAACTAAAATAGTAGTTGGTTGAAAGATCTTATATACATTACATATTAGCTAATCATCTAATATTTGTACTACTAAAAAAGTCATATTAGAAAAACACTATAATTTACAATATCATGAAGTATTAATCATTTTGAATAATATCTAGAAATAGAAATTAAAATTCTGAAAATAAATTTAAGTAATTTAAAGAAATTATTATTAAATTACATGATAAATTAGTCATTTTCAAATAATTAATATTACATACTAACTATGTTTTAAAAGTAATAAAAAATATTAAAAATTATAACCATCGATAAGTTGTATGATATTAGAAAAATAAAATGTTACGTAATTTTATCATAAGGATAATTTTGTCACATACTTGGTCTCTCTTGGTGGTTCCTACCAGTATCTTTACTCGAGGATTACAAAACAAGCTCTATAATATCCCAAATATCACATATCATGGTTAGCACTTAATAGTGAATTGATGGTGGATAAATGTGGATTGGTGATCATGATTCAGACTGAGTGGCAAGGCTAGTGCATGTCTAAACCAAGTCTCTAGTTTAATTTCACTAGTGAGATTGGTTAGGAAATTGGTTGCAATGGGAAAGGAAATTAAGTCATATCCTTCTTGTGTATTTAAGCTCTAAAGTGAGAGGAAAGGATCTCATTTCCACATTTCTTTCCCTCATTAAAAATCAGAATCCTTGAAGACAAAAGGAGGAGATAGAGGTGTGTGGAGAGGAAGCTAGGACACAGAGGAAGTCTTGTTCAATCATCTTGGAAGAATTGCACTTTTAGTATATGTAGAGTCGGAACTTGAAGAGGATTTAAGGCTGACTGAAACAAGGCAACATGTTATCATAATCTTCTCATCATTATTCAATTCAAAATTTATAATCAAAGAGAAGAAAAAAATGGAAGCAAACTTGAAGGAATCCCCTTGCATGTGCAACATTCTTATTAAAGTAGATTGTCAAGTCTCTTTCAACATCTAATCTCTTCATCTCTTAATCCAGAATTTCGTGTTTGAATTCAAGTTTGGGTTCCTCTTCAATTTGGGAATTATATCCAATTAGGCTTAATGCATGATATGGATTGGGAATTGATTCATGAATATGATCTTGTGTGTGTTCATGTGCTTACATGCGATGTTTATGAATGGTGTGATTATAATGATGCACGTTTGGTTTGTGATCTGTTTCAAACATGTTATTCTCATTAAGGTATGAAAATGTAAATTTGGACTAGTTTCTTAGAGAAAATTCTAAGTTTAGGGTTAAAATGGAAGAAGACACTTTATAGGCATGGGTACAAGCTATAGTAACTGCTACTGGTGGATGCAGCCAGCCCTAGAACTTGTAAGGGGATGGGTCTGGACCCTATTATGGGTCGTAGCAAGTGCTATAGGCGGTCGTAGAAGACCACTGTTTTGCATTATTTTGTTTTCATTTTAACCCTACTTGCATGTTTTGTCATGTATACCCTATATTGCCTCCTTGTGTGTGTTGGTTTTCTAGAAATAAAAGCAATTTAGGAAGTAAATAGTCGAGCAGAGAAATGAACCAATTAAACTTTGACATGTTTCACGTGTTATGTTCAATGAGAGTTAGAACCTTAATAATCATGTTCGCTTGGCACGAACCTGATATGTTTCATTAATGATGTGAAACTGCAATTCCTTGTAATTGTTAAATTTGGTGTAATATGTTTGAATAGTTGTTGAAGTCATAATGTATGAACTAAGCTATGCTTCAATGATGATTGGGTCCGATATAGCTTTATTTTTGGGTAACCTTTGATATTATGTATGCTTCAAACATAGTGAATCCATAATAGTTTGAGTGTTATGTTTCGAAGTAAGCAAAACCCTAATAGCATGTGCGTGTATGTTTTTGTGTGATGAAACCATAGAGATAACGGGTACTATGTCCCTAAGTTAAAAGAATTGTAATAGTATGTAACACCAATTATGTTCAAAATCTGAAGGGCTGGAAGGTTGAGATTATGCATTGAGACGCGAGTCACATTGATAACTGTTCAAAATCTTCACGCCATCCCCCTTTTTCAGAAATCATTAATGCTGTTAATCATTTTGTCTATTTTATTAATTGAAATTAAAATTCATGTTTTCTCCCCGTTGGATATTTATACCTCACTTTATCATAAACACTTTCACACCTTCACTCTCACTCACTCTATTCTCTATGTATTTTCTCTTTTCCCTTTTGTGTGCTTTCAAACCCTAAGTCTGTGAACAATGGCTTCTTTTCAACAACAAAAAAAGTCTTATGATTCTGAAATCAACACTCTTGGTTCATCCTCTAATACAAACTAAGACAGGTATGTTAAACCTGCAAGAATCTCCTCACTCTGGTTGATTCTCCGGAAGTTCGCGGTGAACTCATTGTTGATTTTGAAAGAATGAAAGAAAATGGGTATGACCTTACGACTGATGTTGAGTTTCAAGTGTCGAAAAATACTTTGATCAATTAGTTGGCCCATTTTTTCCCAAACTTGTTAAAGAATTTTGGATTCATGCTACTGCATCAAATCATCAAGTAACTTCTTATGTAATGGGAAATAAGATTTCCATCACTGAATACCTCATTGGAAAGCTTATTGGTCATGATAGAAGTGGCATAAGATGCAGTGAAATGGAAGAAAAAGGATCTGGCCTAACCATCGTATCCAACTAAATCTTCTCCTCAGGATAATCCTCAAACAAGATCAAAGATCTGAAGGACTATCTATGAATTTGGTCTAGAATAATTCTCGGGTGCATCAATCACAGAAAACCCAACTAGTTCTTCTGACTATATCAATATTGATCAATAGTACCTGCTGCACTTCATTGCAACTAAAGCCAAATTCCACCTCCCTCATATTCTATTCAATCATCTGATGACCTGTGTTAAGTAAACAAGGGAAGAAGAAAGACCCAAAAGACATTGGATTCTATTTAGAAGGCTTATCTCAGATATTCTAACACAGAATAAACTGATAGAACATCTGAGTGAGGCTCGACAAGCAAGTGTTCTGGAACCATGTGCTAGAAAGCCTCTCAACGCCAAGAACCTTAAGAAAATGAAGATTATATAAACCATTAAGAAGGAACCCTCACTTACTGAAAAGGAAGTCATCACCATCATATGATTCCCTCTGAAGGATTTTCCTCTCGTCACTCAAGCAAACTCATCTCCAGAAATTATTCTCAGATATCTGGAAGCATGCAAGAGTGATGGAACAATTCCAGATGTAAATATCTTTGATCTCAGGCAATAACCTCTAGAAGTTGCTACCAGAATAACAAGAAAAAGGAAAGCTTCTAGAGAAGGAACTTCTCAGAAAACTCCCAAAGCTGTTAAAAAGAAAGGTAACCCCTCTTTTGTTTCTGGTATCGAATCAGTTTTCTTATCAACATATGAAATGTCCTCATCTCCAAAACCTACTGAAAATCACTCACCTCAAACCATTGATGACTTTGACATAGAAATTGATGACTCAATACCCACTAATCATCTTCTGATTAATCTACCTTCTACCAAACTTGTTCAAACTCAGCCAGAACTTGCACAAGTTCTTTCTGATATTGATCAATTTGATCCATTTTTTGAAGCTCCCCAAAGCTAAAATATAAATATTTCCTCTGACAAATGCCATAAACCACATCAGCCATTCCAGGCATCACCTTCCCACTCAACACTTCTCAACCACCAAATATCTCCACCATAACATCACAAGACTTCTCCCTTCCAGATATTCCATCTCCTTATAATTCAACACCACCTAACTCTCTTATAATCCTTTCCGACTCTCCCACTCCCACTGACTACTCAAAAGATCCTCTCAAAATCATAATTGATCTAGAAGCCTCGGACAATCTTGTCACAACTTCTTAGAAAATAGCCATTCTAAAACCAACACCAAAGCTATGAAAGTCAGATGTTAGTAAATCTCTGCTATTTTTTGAAACAAAAGTACAAGAATGGATTAACTCCTTAAACCAAGCTTGCATGGATAATCTTAACCCAGTTGCTTCTGATCTTCTCTGGACTCAGTTTAGAAAATCGTTTAGTTCTGAATCTCTGAAGATGACGAAACTCAGTTATGAAATTGGTCAATAGAACTTCTGCGATCACGTAAAAATCTTCAAGGATCAAGTTTTACGTCATTGGGTAAGGAAACCGCTTCTTCTTATGGACAACACTTCTTGGGAAGCCTCGCAAAAATCAGAATTTAATGAACCATCTCCTTAATTTCAACCTCTCCCTCATGTCATTTTTAAAGATAAAGGCAAGTTAGATAAAGAATCTCCTAAGAAAGAATCTGTTGCAGTAACTTCTGAGAATATGGCTTCTCCTATTGAAACAACTCCATCTTATCTTGTGTTGAAAACTCTAGATGAGTTGAAGAAAGAAAATGCAACTGTTAAGGAAAGGGTGGACAAACAGGATGAAATCAGCAAATAAATTAAGGGGATGCTAGGGAAGCAAGAAAAATCAAATAATTAGATCAAAAGTCAATTGGAAGCCTTGTTTGCACGAATTCCACCTCCTCCACAAACTTAGTTTTGATCTCTTGCTTATTTTTTATATGTTTTTTTCTTATTTTAAAGTTATGTTCATATGCTTTTGTCTGTGTTAATCTTTGTTGAATGCATCATCTTTTTGTTCTCTTTTAGTGTTTTTATTGCTTTTTGATTTATGAGAAAAAAGGGGAGAACGTAAAATATTTTGAATATAACAGTGTCGGGAATTAGTCTCAAACATTTTGAATATCATAACCTTTGTTTCAATTTTTGAAAGAAAACAGGAAAAGTCTCTTGAAAGTAACTTCTGTGAAATGGACTTATCAGAACTTCCATCACAAGCTCCGATCAAACATCTTTAGAGAAGTATCTATTTTTTTCTTTATCTGAGTATTCAACTCAGGGGGAGACCCTAATTCTTTATGTTCTTACGTGATTTATCAAAATATACATGTTTTTGTCATCACAAAAAAGGGGGAGATTGTTAGAACATAGTTTGGTTCTACATATTTGTAATATTTTTGATGATAACAAATACATGATATATACATAAATAAAAAATATGCTCTCTAATAATTTAATAAAATATGCAGCGAAGTTCTGATAAAGAATCATATATGTATGTATGTATGCATGATGTCGTTAGGTACTTATGTTGAATCAGTAGCAATTAACACTATGTATGATCTTAATATATATGTATATTATATATGGTTGCTTTAATTGGTATTAGAGCAGATTAATTCTTGAGCTAAACTTGAAACATCATAAGTAAATTAAATCTTGCCACATATGTGTGTATTTCCAGCATGATTCTTAATGTCACGATATATAGTATTGGGCCTAATCAACCTAATTATATGTGCTTGGTGATAGGACCATAGTTGAGAAACCACGAGGACTCTGAAGGTATAGTAGTGCTTATGCTCGTAGTGTAGGGCCAAGCCAAGTGTTTAGAAGTAAGTAAGACCGATGGATTCAGTTGATACACTAGCGGCATTCACAATAGTTTGTGATTGAGGTGATGCGGTAAGTGCATGGATGGTACACAGTTCAAGCAATCCGGCAGGAAAGACGACTTAAAATTTTAAGGGTTTCTACAAGATGAATCCACCTGAATTCGAATGAAGTCTAAACCTTTAGTAGCGTAAGATTGGCCCACTAACATGGAATAAGTCTTGCAACTAATTTCATGTAGTAAGGAGGAAAATGTAACTTTTGCCACTTGTATGTTACAAAGCTCAGCAGCGAAGTGGTGTACCAGTGTCTCAGCTGGTTGGCTTTTGATTTCAAGAAGGTGGGGAGAGAAAGAATATTGAGCGAACAAAGAAGATTATTTGGTCTTGTTCTTGTTTAATCATAATAATGGTTGGATTTTCTTTTTTTCTATTTTTTTCTCATTGTATGTCACGTGACAATAATTTATTGGAGCAAGTCCAATGTTGAAAAAATCAAAACCAACTCATGAAATATAAAATATGGGGGAAGATCTCCATTCCTATTTTTTTTTCTCATTTTTTATTATATTATATTATTTTACTTTTTTGTGTTATTAATTAAATGAGTTTTTTTTTTTCAAATCGAGTTTTTATTGGACTTGGATTTATTGATTTATTAATTACACTATTAAAGTTAGTTAACAAGAATATTAAAAATTTCAAAAATGTTTAATTCATTTATTTAGAAAAAAACAATAAACGATAAAAATCCCAAAACACTAGAATAATATATATTATAAATGCTAGAAATAATATAATAAAAATGTTAGACATTATTTTTGTTTATTTTCTACATAAAAATTAATTCCTTTAATTAATCTCGGATGGGCGAATGTACACTCGTTTGTCTCTTGAATAATCGAGAGGCTTAGCGCATATTTTGTCTCAGTGATTACTCACAAATATTTTTCATAAATATAGATTAAAAATGGGTGAATGTACATTCATTCATTTGAATGATAAAAGGCTTAGGCATGCTTTGTCGGTTTGATTATTCTCTTCCGTACCTAAAATTAACTCAACGCATCAAATCGTTCCCTTTTTCGCCCCCTAGTTTCTTAAATTAATCATGTTTTCTTTAGTTGTTAAATTACCGATTAACCATTTGAAGCTGAATTTGTAAGTGTCATAATGGGAACTTCCCAATTACCAAACGAAGAACAAAACAATATTAAGAACTACACTTGATCATCCAATTTAATATCACTAGCTTTTATCTATTTCTCAATATTCTTAACACACTCTCAGTCCTTGTCATTGAGTCATCATCTTTGTATTTCTTATTAACTCTTCCAAATCAAACGTGTTTTATTTTGTACATTTTTATGGTCATGCAACTTTTTAAAATTAATTTGATATTTCTTTATTAGATTTTTTTAACTTTTATCAATCTTCTTCCAATTATTCATCTTTTTCAATTCAATTTAAATAGGTTTTACTTTATATATTTTTAATTGATTTTTGTGGGAAATTCTAGTTATTTTGTCTAACTTTACAATATAATTTATTTTATATATTTTAATAATTTACTTACATAATTAACTATATATTTTTTCTGTTATAAATTATTTTAATAATTAAAGGGAGGGCGTAGAAAATTTGTTAAATTAAGTTTATAACTAGAGTTATAAATTTTTATAGCATCTAGTTGCAACTTTAATTATGTTTTAAAATCATGGAAGAGAACAAGAAAACACGAGATAGAGATAAATTAGCAAATATAAGTTGCAAAAATGAAAATAATTCTAGAGATTGCCATATAAAAATGTTTATATGTGACATAAGAAAATATAAAAGATATAACAATGTACATGAACTCAACTGAATATGATGACGTGGAGAAAAGTTAAAATATATAACTACACGTGAATAAATTGTACACGACTATCTTCAGGATCAGAGCCATCACATAGGAGTTGCACAGCTAGCTGACCATTCATGCCACCTTTAGTTATTCCAAATGTGGAACTTGTCACATTAATTGAACATGATTGTTTTCCAGTACATGCTTTTTCAACCACTGCCTCACTATGACGTGATTCCCATTCACCTACTTGGAATGATCCACACTTTCCTTGTGGTTCTCCATAGCTCGCAAATTGGATTTCTGAAATAGTTTTTCCATCCGGGCATTTTAATTCTAAGGTTTTTCCATAATCTGTTGTTCCACATATAAAATCAATTGCAACTGTTTGTACAGACACATTAAAGGGGCTTCCACCCATTTCCTCAAACAAAATCAGTGTGTTACTGTTTGTGTCATTATTTAAGAATGACCTTGGCACATGGTAAAACCTCTGAGATGGTTCTCCACAACCACTCAAACATTTATCAGCTCCATAATTTCCTCTATAATCACATTTAGTATCACATCCATTTTTGTCAGCCACCATTGTAGGCCAATACCTTCCAATACTTTGACCATTAACCCATGCATGTCCTTTTGTAAGGCCTATAAAATCCAAGATTACAGGCTCTTTACCTTCAGGTGTCTTAAAAGTAGTCTTGTACCAAGTCAATGGTTTTCCTATAACAACATTATTTATGTTCCATTGAACTTCGTTTATAATTTTAGAATCATAGAACCTTCTAGCCTCACCATTTAATCCAACTTTGTATGACCAACTAGATTTTGATAAATCCAAAATATTTCCTGAATTGGTTGCAATGAGTTTCACAGGACCCCCAACAATACCAGTTTCTTTCATATCAAAGTATGCGCCATAATTTGCATGACCAACTGTACCACTTAATAAACTTATAATGTTGGTACCTTGTTTCAATGAAACCAATCTTTCATATGTAAAACGAAGGTTATCATGTGTTCCCCACTGGGGGCCAATATATTGTCCATTAACATAGGCGTGAAGAACATGGCCTGATGTGTTCACTTGCAAAGTTGCATTATTCCAAATGGATGTTTCATTGATTATAACTTTCGTCATGTACCACAAATAATCACTAGCATCAACGGTAACACTCTTTTGCTCCAAAAGTTCAGATGCATTAAATGTTCCTATTGCTTGCAAGGTGTCATCTACGGGGTCGGATGCCCATGTCCAGATGAGTGAGTTTCCTAATTTTGTAGATGGTTTCTTCACATAAACATTTGTTTGTGCATCAACCTTTGCAGTGTTGAAAACTTCCTTGTTGCAATCTTGGAGAATAGACACTGACCAAGCAGGCACATAGTACTTTCCATCTTGTACTAGATCAACTTCAACATCCTTAGAATTATGTGAATTACTCAAAAAACAAAATTTTTGTGCAGTGGCATTATTTTCATAAGTAGTCAAAGATATTAAATCTCCGTATTGATTCTCTGTAACAGTTCCATTAGTGAGAACCTTCTCTCCTAACTTTATGGCGGCATGGAGTTTTTTAAGATGTCCCCATTTTGGTTGGTTCAAATTACCGTATTCATCAAGTGGTGCATCATAGTCATATGCTGTGATAATATACGGACCGCCCGCGGTTCTTCCAAAATTTGTTCCTCCATGGTACATGTAGTAGTTTTGGAGGACACCACCCCTTTGAAAAAAACGTGCAACTGAAAATGCTACATCTTCAGCAGTTCTATGTGGCTTCCTTTCACCCCATTTTTGGAACCAACCAACCCAATTTTCTGTAAACATTTTGGGGCTTTTAGGATTGTTTGGCTTGAAATCATTACAATAATAGCCATTGCATGTGTTGATAATAGGTGATGGGGCATTGTTTTGTTTGCACATGATCCATGGGACACCTACATTTTGAGCTAAAGCCATATGGGCACACCATTTAATGTATGTGTTCCCATCTTCTCCGTAGTTAGTTATGACATCCCCATATTCATTCTCAATTTGAGCCAAAATGATTGGTCCTCCTTGTGGTGCAAACAATCCAGCTTCTTTGCACAAGGTCACAATCTTTGTTGTGAATATTTTCATTTCCTCCTTAAAAACTGCATTGTCAGTCCTTAGTTGAATCCCTGGCAAGTTGTGTAACCACATTGGGAAACCTCCATAGTTCCATTCAGCACAAACATAGGGACCAATTCTAAGCACAACATAAAGACCTTCTTCGTGAACATTTTTTAGAAACTTGATGAAATCTAGATTTTTGGAAAAATCATATTGGCGGCGAATAGGTTCGTGAAGGTCCCAAAATATATATGTTTCGATGGCATCAAGACCACCATCTTTTGCTTTCTTAATAAGATCTGGCCACATTTGTGAAGTGCTACGCGGATAGTGGATCGCACCTGATATTATTATTCGTCGTTCTCCATTGATGATAATGGCATTTGTATCATACTCAATGGTTGTTGCAAAAGAGAAAGCACACAACAATGCTGAACTTACAATAAGAAAGAGCCCAATCCTAGGATTGCACATATTGTTTAGTTCTCTAAAAGCAATATTATTATGTATCATCTAGTAGAAACAACAAGTTTTTATAGGTACGATTTATTATTTTATTTTCTATTTTTAGTTTATTTGTATGTCGTGTATAAAATCTATCCAATTTGATACGATAGGTATTTGTTTCTATAATTAGCTACCCATCATACCTTAAAATAAACTTTCGGTTACAAATTGTGAATTATCATTTACTATTATGAATGTTTGTTTCGTAAAAACTAAAATAGTAGTTGGTTGAAAGATCTTATATACATTACATATTAGCTAATCATCTAATATTTGTACTACTAAAAAAGTCATATTAGAAAAACACTTCCAATTTTGATTTTCATTATATATATATATATATATATATATATATATATATATATATATATATATATATATATATATATATATATATATATATATATATATATATATATAAAATTTAATGTAACAATAATATTTGTTTCTTAGAAAAATAATTTACAATATCATGAAGTATTAATCATTTTGAATAATATCTAGAAATAGAAATTAAAATTCTGAAAATAAATTTAAGTAATTTAAAGAAATTATTATTAAATTACATGATAAATTAGTCATTTTCAAATAATTAATAATACATACTAACTATGTTTTAAAAGTAATAAAAAATATTAAAAATTATAACCATCGATAAGTTGTATGATATTAGAAAAACAAAATGTTACGTAATTTTATCATAAGGATAATTTTGTCACATACTTGGTCTCTCTTGGTGGTTCCTACCAGTATCTTTACTCGAGGATTACAAAACAAGCTCTATAATATCCCAAATATCACATATCATGGTTAGCACTTAATAGTGAATTGATGGTGGATAAATGTGGATTGGTGATCATGATTCAGACTGAGTGGCAAGGCTAGTGCATGTCTAAACCAAGTCTCTAGTTTAATTTCACTAGTGAGATTGGTTAGGAAATTGGTTGCAATGGGAAAGTAAATTAAGTCATATCCTTCTTGTGTATTTAAGCCCTAAAGTGAGAGGATAGGATCTCATTTCCACATTTCTTTCCCTCATTAAAAATCAGAATCCTTGAAGACAAAAGGAGGAGATGGAGGTGTGTGGAGAGGAAGCTAGGACACATAGGAAGTCTTGTTCAACCATCTTGGAAGAATTTCACTTTTAGTATATGTAGAGTCGGAACTTGAAGAGGATTTAAGGCTGACTGAAACAAGGCAACATGTTATCATAATCTTCTCATCTTTATTCAATTCAAAATTCATAATCAAAGAGAAGAAAAAAATGGAAGCAAACTTGAAGGAATCCCCTTGCATGTGCAACATTCTTATTAAAGTAGATTGTCAAGTCTTTTTCAACATCTAATCTCTTCATCTCTTAATCCAGAATTTCGTGTTTGAATTCAAGGTTGGGTTCCTCTTCAATTTGGGAATTATATCCAATTAGGCTTAATGCATGATATGGATTGGGAATTGATTCATGAATATGATCTTGTGTGTGTTCATGTGCTTACATGCGATGTTTATGAATTGTGTGATTATGATGATGCACGTTTGGTTTGTGATCTGTTTTAAACATGTTATTCTCATTAAGGTATGAAAATGTAAATTTGGACTAGTTTCTTAGAGAAAATTCTAAGTTTAGGCTTAAAATGGAAGAAGACACTTTATAGGCATGGGTACAAGCTATAGCAACTGCTACTGGTGGATGCAGCCAGCCCTAGAACTTGTAAGGGGATGGGTCTGGACCCTATTATGGGTCGTAGCAAGTGCTATAGGCGGTCGTAAAAGACCACTGTTTTGCATCATTTTGTTTTCATTTTAACCCTACTTGCATGTTTTGTCATGTATACCCTATATTCCCTCCTTGTGTGTGTTGGTTTTCTAGAAATAAAAGCAATCTAGGAAGTAAATAATCGAGAAGAGAAATGAACCAATTAAAATTTGACATGTTTCACGTGTTATGTTTAACGAGAGTTAGAACCTTAATAATCATCTTCGCTTGGCACGAACCTGATATGTTTCATTAATGATGTGAAACTGCAATTCCTTGTAATTGTTAAATTTGGTGTAATATGTTTGAATAGTTGTTGAAGTCATAATGTATGAACTAAGCTATGCTTCAATGATGATTGGGTCTGTAATAGCTTTATTTTTGGGTAACCTTTGATATTATGTATGCTTCAAACATAGTGAATCCATAATAGTTTGAGTGTTATGTTTCGAAGTAAGCAAAACCCTAATAGCATGTGCGTGTATGTTTTTGTGTGATGAAACCATAGAGATAACTGGTACTATGTCCCTAAGTTAAAAGAATTGTAATAGTATGTAACACCAATTATGTTCAAAATTTGAAGGGCTGGAAGGTTGAGATTATGCATTGAGACACGAGTCACATTGATAACTGTTCAAAATCTTCACGCCATCCCCCTTTTTCAGAAATCATCAATGTTGTTAATCATTTTGTTTATTTTATTAATTGAAATTAAAATTCATGTTTTCTCCCCGTTGGATATTTATACCTCACTTTATCATAAACACTTTCACACCTTCACTCCCACTCACTCTATTCTCTATGTATTTTCTCTTTTCCCTTTTGTGTGCTTTCAAACCCTAAGTCTATGAACAATGGCTTCTTTTCAACAACAAAAAAGTCTTATGATTCTGAAATAGCACTCTTGGTTCATCCTCTAATACAAACTAAGACATGTATGTTAAACCTGCAAGAATCTCCTCACTCTGGTTGATTCTCCAGAAGTTCGCGGTGAACTCATAGTTGATTTTGAAAGAATGAAAGAAAATGGGTATGACCTTACACCTGATGTTGAGTTTCAAGTGTCGAAAAATACTTTGATCAATTAGTTGGTCCATTTTTTCCCAAACTTGTTAAAGAATTTTGGATTCATGCTACTGCATCAAATCATCAAGTAACTTCTTATGTAATGGGAAATAAGATTTCCATCACTGAATACCTCATTGGAAAGCTTATTGGTCATGATAGAAGCGGCATACGATGCAGTGAAATGGAAGAAAAAGGATCTGACCTAACCATCGTATCCAACTAAATCTTCTCCTCAGGATAATCCTCAAACAAGATCAAAGATCTGAAGGACTATCTATGAATTTGGTCTAGAATAATTCTCGGGTGCATCAATCACAGAAAACCTAACTAGTTCTTCTGACTATATCAATATTGATCAATAGTACCTGCTGCACTTCATTGCAACTAAAGCCAAATTCCACCTCCCTCATATTCTATTCAATCATCTGATGACCTGTGTTAAGTAAACAAGGGAAGAAGAAAGACCCAAAAGACATTGGATTCTATTTAGAAGGCTTATCTCAGATATTCTAACACAGAATAAACTGATAGAACATCTGAGTGAGGCTCGACAAGCAAGTGTTCTGGAACCATGTGCTAGAAAGCCTCTCAACGCCAAGAACCTTAAGAAAATGAAGATTATATAAACCATTAAGAAGGAACCCTCACTTACTGAAAAGGAAGTCATCACCACCATATGATTCCCTCTGAAGGATTTTCCTCTCGTCACTCAAGCAAACTCATCTCAAGAAATTATCCTCAGATATCTGGAAGCCTGCAAGAGTGATGGAACAATTCCAGATGTAAATATCTTTGATCTTAGGCAATAACCTCTAGAAGTTGCTACCAGAAAGACAAGAAAAAGGAAAGCTTCTAGAGAAGGAACTTCTCAGAAAACTCCCAAAGCTGTTAAAAAGAAAGGTAACCCCTCTTTTGTTTCTGGTATCGAATCAGTTTTCTTATCAACATATGAAATGTCCTCATCTCCAAAACCTACTGAAAATCACTCACCTCAAACCATTGAGGACTTTGACATATAAATTGATAACCTTCTACCAAACTTGTTCAAACTCAGCCAGAACTTGCACAAGTTCTTTCTGATATTGATCAATTTGATCCATTTTTTGAAGCTCCCCAAAGAGAAAATCTAAATATTTCCTCTGAACAAATGCCATAAACCACATTAGCCATTCCAGGCATAACCTGCCCACTCAACACTTCTCAACCACCAAATATCTCCACCATAACATCACAAGACTTCTCCCTTCCAGATATTCCATCTCCTTATAATTCAACACCACCTAACTCTCTTATAATCCTTTCCGACTCTCCCACTCCCACTGACTACTCAAAAGATCCTCTCAAAATCATAATTGATCTAGAAGCCTCGGACAATCTTGTCACAACTTCTTAGAAAATAGCCATTCTAAAACCAACACCAAAGCTATGAAAGTCAGATGTTAGTAAATCTATGCTATATTTTGAAACAAAAGTACAAGAATGGATTAACTCCTTAAACCAAGCTTGCATGGATAATCTTAACCCAGTTGCTTCTGATCTTCTCTGGACTCAGTTTAGAAAATCGTTTAATTCTGAATCTCTGAAGATGACGAAACTCAGTTATGAAATTGGTCAATAGAACTTCTGCGATCACGTAAAAATCTTCAAGGATCAAGTTTTACGTCATTGGGTAAGGACACCGCTTCTTCTTATGGACAACACTTCTTGGGAAGCCTCGCAAAAATCAGAATTTAATGAACCATCTCCTTAATTTCAACCTCTCCCTCATGTCGTTTTTAAAGATAAAGGCAAGTTAGTTAAAGAATCTCCTAAGAAATAATCTGTTGCAGTAACTTCTGAGAATATGGCTTCTCCTATTGAAACAACTCCATCTTATCTTGTGTTGAAAACTCTAGATGAGTTGAAGAAAGAAAATGCAACTGTTAAGGAAAGGGTGGACAGACAGGATGAAATAAGCAAATAAATTAAGGGGATGCTAGGGAAGCAAGAAAAATCAAATAATCAGATCAAAAGTCAATTGGAAGCCTTGTTTGCACGAATTCCACCTCCTCCACAAACTTAGTTTTGATCTCTTGCTTATTTTTTATATGTTTGTTTCTTATTTAAAAAGTTATGTTCATATGCTTTTGTCTGTGTTAATCTTTGTTGAATGCATCATCTTTTTGTTCTCTTTTAGTGTTTTTATTGCTTTTTGATTTATGAGAAAAAAGGGGAGAACGTAAAATATTTTGAATATAACAGTGTCGGGAATTAGTCTCAAACATTTTGAATATCATAACCTTTGTTTCAATTTTTGAAAGAAAACAGGAAAAGTCTCTTGAAAGTAACTTCTGTCAAATGGACTTATCAGAACTTCCATCACAAGCTCCGATCAAACATCTTTAGAGAAGTATCTATTTTTTTCTTTATCTGAGTATTCAACTCAGGGGGAGACCCTAATTCTTTATGTTCTTACGTGATTTATCAAAATATACATGTTTTTGTCATCACAAAAAAGGGGGAGATTGTTAGAACATAGTTTGGTTCTACATATTTGTAATATTTCTGATGATAACAAATACATGATATATACATAAATAAAAAATATGCTCTCTAATAATTTAATAAAATATGCAGCGAAGTTCTGATAAAGAATCATATATGTATGTATGTATGCATGATGTCGTTAGGTACTTATGTTGAATCAGTAGCAATTAACACTATGTATGATCTTAATATATATGTATATTATATGTGGTTGCTTTAATTGGTATTAGAGCAGATCAATTCTTGAGCTAAACTTGAAACATCATAAGTAAATTAAATCTTGCCTCATATGTGTGTATTTCCAGCATGATTCTTAATGTCACGATATATAGTATTGGGCCTAATCAACCTAATTATATGTGCTTGGTGATAGGACCATAGTTGAGCAACCACGACGACTCTGAAGGTATAGTAGTGCTTATGCTCGTAGTGTAGGGCCAAGCCAAGTGTTTAGAAGTAAGTAAGACCGATGGATTCAGTTGATGCACTAGCGGCATTCACAATAGTTTGTGATTGAGGTGATGCGGTAAGTGCAAGGATGGTACACAGTTCAAGCAATCCGGCAGGAAAGACGACTTAAAATTTTAAGGGTTTCTACAAGATGAATCCACCTGAGTTCGAATGAAGTCTAAACCTTTAGTAGCGTAAGATTGGCCCACTAACATGGAATAAGTCTTGCAACTAATTTCATGTAGTAAGGAGGAAAATGTAATTTTTGCCACTTGTATGTTACAAAGCTCAGCAGCGAAGTGGTGTACCAGTGTCTCAGCTGGTTGGCTTTTGATTTCAAGAAGGTGAGGAGAGAAAGAATATTGAGCGAACAAAGAAGATTATTTGGTCTTGTTCTTGTTTAATCATAATAAAGGTTGGATTTTCTTTTTTTCTATTTTTTTCTCATTGTATGTCACGTGACAATAATTTATTGGAGCAAGTCCAATGTTGAAAAAATCAAAACCAACTCATGAAATGTAAAATATGGGGGAAGATCTCCATGCCTATTTTTTTTTCTCATTTTTTATTATATTATATTATTTTACTTTTTTGTGTTATTAATTAAATGAGTTTTTTTTTTCAAATCGAGTTTTTATTGGACTTGGATTTATTGATTTATTAATTACACTATTAAAGTTAGTTAACAAGAATATTAAAAATTTCAAAAATGTTTAATTCATTTATTTAGAAAAAAACAATAAACGATAAAAATCCCAAAACACTAGAATAATATATATTATAAATGCTAGAAATAATATAATAAAAATGTTAGACATTATTTTTGTTTATTTTCTACATAAAAATTAATTCCTTTAATTAATCTCGGATGGGCGAATGTACACTCGTTTGTCTCTTGAATAATCGAGAGGCTTAGCGCATATTTTGTCTCAGTGATTACTCACAAATATTTTTCATAAATATAGATTAAAAATGGGTGAATGGACATTCATTCATTTGAATGATAAAAGGCTTAGCGCATGCTTTGTCGGTTTGATTATTCTCTTCCGTACCTAAAATTAACTCAACACATCAAATCGTTCCCTTTTTCGCCCCCTAGTTTCTTAAATTAATCATGTTTTCTTTAGTTGTTAAATTACCGATTAACCATTTGAAGCTGAATTTGTAAGTGTCATAATTGGAACTTCCCAATTACCAAACGAAGAACAAAACAATATTAGGAACTGCACTTGATCATCCAATTTAATATCACTAGCTTTTATCTATTTCTCAATATTCTTAACACACTCACAGTCCTTGTCATTGAGTCATCATCTTTGTATTTCTTATTAACTCTTCCAAATCAAACGTGTTTTATTTTGTACATTTTTATGGTCATGCAACTTTTTAAAATTAATTTGATATTTCTTTATTAGATTTTTTTAACTTTTATCAATCTTCTTCCAATTATTCATCTTTTTCAATTCAATTTAAATAGGTCTTACTTTATATATTTTTAATTGATTTTTGTTGGAAATTCTAGTTATTTTGTCTAACTTTACAATATAATTTATTTTATATATTTTAATAATTTACTTACATAATTAACTATATATTTTTTCTGTTATAAATTATTTTAATAATTAAAGGGAGGGCATAGAAAATTTGTTAAATTAAGTTTATAACTAGAGTTATAAATTTTTATAGCATCTAGTTGCAACTTTAATTATGTTTTAAAATCATGGAAGAGAACAAGAAAACACGAGATAGAGATAAATTAGCAAATATAAGTTGCAAAAGTGAAAATAATTCTAGAGATTGCCATATAAAAATGTTTATATGTGACATAAGAAAATATAAAAGATATAACAATGTACATGAACTCAACTGAATATGATGACGTGGAGAAAAGTTAAAATATATAACTACACGTGAATAAATTGTACACGACTATCTTCAGGATCAGAGCCATCACATAGGAGTTGCACAGCTAGCTGACCATTCATGCCACCTTTAGTTATTCCAAATGTGGAACTTGTCACGTTAATTGAACATGATTGTTTTCCAGTACATGCTTTTTCAACCACTGCCTCACTATGACGTGATTCCCATTCACCTACTTGGAATGATCCACACTTTCCTTGTGGTTCTCCATAGCTCGCAAATTGGATTTCTGAAATAGTTTTTCCATCCGGGCATTTTAATTCTAAGGTTTTTCCATAATCTGTTGTTCCACATATAAAATCAATTGCAACTGTTTGTACAGACACATTAAAGGGGCTTCCACCCATTTCTTCAAACAAAATCAGTGTGTTACTGTTTGTGTCATTATTTAAGAATGACCTTGGCACATGGTAAAACCTCTGAGATGGTTCTCCACAACCACTCAAACATTTATCAGCTCCATAATTTCCTCTATAATCACATTTAGTATCACATCCATTTTTGTCAGCCACCATTGTAGGCCAATACCTTCCAATACTTTGACCATTAACCCATGCATGTCCTTTTGTAAGGCCTATAAAATCCAAGATTACAGGCTCTTTACCTTCAGGTGTCTTAAAAGTAGTCTTGTACCAAGTCAATGGTTTTCCTATAACAACATTATTTATGTTCCATTGAACTTCGTTTATAATTTTAGAATCATAGAACCTTCTAGCCTCACCATTTAATCCAACTTTGTATGACCAACTAGATTTTGATAAATCCAAAATATTTCCTGAATTGGTTGCAATGAGTTTCACAGGACCCCCAACAATACCAGTTTCTTTCATATCAAAGTATGCGCCATAATTTGCATGACCAACTGTACCACTTAATAAACTTATAATGTTGGTACCTTGTTTCAATGAAACCAATCTTTCATATGTAAAACGAAGGTTATCATGTGTTCCCCACTGGGGGCCAATATATTGTCCATTAACATAGGCGTGAAGAACATGGCCTGATGTGTTCACTTGCAAAGTTGCATTATTCCAAATGGATGTTTCATTGATTATAACTTTCGTCATGTACCACAAATAATCACTAGCATCAACGGTAACACTCTTTTGCTCCAAAAGTTCAGATGCATTAAATGTTCCTATTGCTTGCAAGGTGTCATCTACGGGGTCGGATGCCCATGTCCAGATGAGTGAGTTTCCTAATTTTGTAGATGGTTTCTTCACATAAACATTTGTTTGTGCATCAACCTTTGCAGTGTTGAAAACTTCCTTGTTGCAATCTTGGAGAATAGACACTGACCAAGCAGGCACATAGTACTTTCCATCTTGTACTAGATCAACTTCAACATCCTTAGAATTATGTGAATTACTCAAAAAACAAAATTTTTGTGCAGTGGCATTATTTTCATAAGTAGTCAAAGATATTAAATCTCCGTATTGATTCTCTGTAACAGTTCCATTAGTGAGAACCTTCTCTCCTAACTTTATGGCGGCATGGAGTTTTTTAAGATGTCCCCATTTTGGTTGGTTCAAATTACCGTATTCATCAAGTGGTGCATCATAGTCATATGCTGTGATAATATACGGACCGCCCGCGGTTCTTCCAAAATTTGTTCCTCCATGGTACATGTAGTAGTTTTGGAGGACACCACCCTTTTGAAAAAAACGTGCAACTGAAAATGCTACATCTTCAGCAGTTCTATGTGGCTTCCTTTCACCCCATTTTTGGAACCAACCAACCCAATTTTCTGTAAACATTTTGGGGCTTTTAGGATTGTTTGGCTTGAAATCATCACAATAATAGCCATTGCATGTGTTGATAATAGGTGATGGGGCATTGTTTTGTTTGCACATGATCCATGGGACACCTACATTTTGAGCTAAAGCCATATGGGCACACCATTTAATGTATGTGTTCCCATCTTCTCCGTAGTTAGTTATGACATCCCCATATTCATTCTCAATTTGAGCCAAAATGATTGGTCCTCCTTGTGGTGCAAACAATCCAGCTTCTTTGCACAAGGTCACAATCTTTGTTGTGAATATTTTCATTTCCTCCTTAAAAACTGCATTGTCAGTCCTTAGTTGAATCCCTGGCAAGTTGTGTAACCACATTGGGAAACCTCCATAGTTCCATTCAGCACAAACATAGGGACCAATTCTAAGCACAACATAAAGACCTTCTTCGTGAACATTTTTTAGAAACTTGATGAAATCTAGATTTTTGGAAAAATCATATTGGCGGCGAATAGGTTCGTGAAGGTCCCAAAATATATATGTTTCGATGGCATCAAGACCACCATCTTTTGCTTTCTTAATAAGATCTGGCCACATTTGTGAAGTGCTACGCGGATAGTGGATCGCACCTGATATTATTATTCGTCGTTCTCCATTGATGATAATGGCATTTGTATCATACTCAATGGTTGTTGCAAAAGAGAAAGCACACAACAATGCTGAACTTACAATAAGAAAGAGCCCAATCCTAGGATTGCACATATTGTTTAGTTCTCTAAAAGCAATATTATTATGTATCATCTAGTAGAAACAACAAGTTTTTATAGGTACGATTTATTATTTTATTTTCTATTTTTAGTTTATTTGTATGTCGTGTATAAAATCTATCCAATTTGATACGATAGGTATTTGTTTCTATAATTAGCTACCCATCATACCTTAAAATATTCTTTCGGTTACAAATTGTGAATTATCATTTACTATTATGAATGTTTGTTTCGTCAAAACTAAAATAGTAGTTGGTTGAAAGATCTTATATACATTACATATTAGCTAATCATCTAATATTTGTACTACTAAAAAAGTCATATTAGAAAAACACTTCCAATTTTGATTTTCATAATATATATATATATATATATATATATATATATATATATATATATATATATATATATATATATATATATATATATATATATATATATATATATATATATATATATATATATATATATATATATATATATATATATATATATATATATATATATATATATATATATATATATATATATATATATATATATATATATATATATATATATATATATATATATATATATATATATATATATATATATATATATATATATATATATATATATATATATATATATATATATATATATATATATATATATATATATATATAATTTAATGTAACAATAATATTTGTTTCTTAGAAAAATAATTTACAATATCATGAAGTATTAATCATTTTGAATAATATCTAGAAATAGAAATTAAAATTCTGAAAATAAATTTAAGTAATTTAAAGAAATTATTATTAAATTACATGATAAATTAGTCATTTTCAAATAATTAATAATACATACTAACTATGTTTTTAAAGTAATAAAAAATATTAAAAATTATAACCATCGATAAGTTGTATGATATTAGAAAAACAAAATGTTACGTAATTTTATCATAAGGATAATTTTGTCACATACTTGGTCTCTCTTGGTGGTTCCTACCAGTATCTTTACTCGAGGATTACAAAACAAGCTCTATAATATCCCAAATATCACATATCATGGTTAGCACTTAATAGTGAATTGATGGTGGATAAATGTGGATTGGTGATCATGATTCAGACTGAGTGGCAAGGCTAGTGCATGTCTAAACCAAGTCTCTAGTTTAATTTCACTAGTGAGATTGGTTAGGAAATTGGTTGCAATGGGAAAGTAAATTAAGTCATATCCTTCTTGTGTATTTAAGCCCTAAAGTGAGAGGATAGGATCTCATTTCCACATTTCTTTCCCTCATTAAAAATCAGAATCCTTGAAGACAAAAGGAGGAGATGGAGGTGTGTGGAGAGGAAGCTAGGACACAGAGGAAGTCTTGTTCAACCATCTTGGAAGAATTTCACTTTTAGTATATGTAGAGTCGGAACTTGAAGAGGATTTAAGGCTGATTGAAACAAGGCAACATGTTATCATAATCTTCTCATCATTATTCAATTCAAAATTCATAATCAAAGAGAAGAAAAAAATGGAAGCAAACTTGAAGGAATCCCCTTGCATGTGCAACATTCTTATTAAAGTAGATTGTCAAGTCTTTTTCAACATCTAATCTCTTCATCTCTTAATCCAGAATTTCGTGTTTGAATTCAAGGTTGGGTTCCTCTTCAATTTGGGAATTATATCCAATTAGGCTTAATGCATGATATGGATTGGGAATTGATTCATGAATATGATCTTGTGTGTGTTCATGTGCTTACATGCGATGTTTATGAATTGTGTGATTATGATGATGCACGTTTGGTTTGTGATCTGTTTTAAACATGTTATTCTCATTAAGGTATGAAAATGTAAATTTGGACTAGTTTCTTAGAGAAAATTCTAAGTTTAGGGTTAAAATGGAAGAAGACACTTTATAGGCATGGGTACAAGCTATAGCAACTGCTACTGATGGATGCAGCCAACCCTAGAACTTGTAAGGGGATGGGTCTGGACCCTATTATGGGTCGTAGCAAGTGCTATAGGCGGTCGTAAAAGACCACTGTTTTGCATCATTTTGTTTTCATTTTAACCCTACTTGCATGTTTTGTCATGTATACCCTATATTCCCTCCTTGTGTGTGTTGGTTTTCTAGAAATAAAAGCAATCTAGGAAGTAAATAGTCGAGAAGAGAAATGAACTAATTAAAATTTGACATGTTTCACGTGTTATGTTTAACGAGAGTTAGAACCTTAATAATCATCTTCGCTTGGCACGAACCTTATATGTTTCATTAATGATGTGAAACTGCAATTCCTTGTAATTGTTAAATTTGGTGTAATATGTTTGAATAGTTGTTGAAGTCATAATGTATGAACTAAGCTATGCTTCAATGATGATTGGGTCTGTAATAGCTTTATTTTTGGGTAACCTTTGATATTATGTATGCTTCAAACATAGTGAATCCATAATAGTTTGAGTGTTATGTTTCGAAGTAAGCAAAACCCTAATAGCATGTGCGTGTATGTTTTTGTGTGATGAAACCATAGAGATAACGGGTACTATGTCCCTAAGTTAAAAGAATTGTAATAGTATGTAACACCAATTATGTTCAAAATCTGAAGGGCTGGAAGGTTGAGATTATGCATTGAGACGCGAGTCACATTGATAACTGTTCAAAATCTTCACGCCATCCCTCTTTTTCAGAAATCATTAATGCTGTTAATCATTTTGTCTATTTTATTAATTGAAATTAAAATTCATGTTTTCTCCCCGTTGGATATTTATACCTCACTTTATCATAAACACTTTCACACCTTCACTCTCACTCACTCTATTCTCTATGTATTTTCTCTTTTCCCTTTTGTGTGCTTTCAAACCCTAAGTCTGTGAACAATGGCTTCTTTTCAACAACAAAAAAAGTCTTATGATTCTGAAATCAACACTCTTGGTTCATCCTCTAATACAAACTAAGACAGGTATGTTAAACCTGCAAGAATCTCCTCACTCTGGTTGATTCTCCGGAAGTTCGCGGTGAACTCATAGTTGATTTTGAAAGAATGAAAGAAAATGGGTATGACCTTACGCCTGATGTTGAGTTTCAAGTGTCGAAAAATACTTTGATCAATTAGTTGGTCCATTTTTTCCCAAACTTGTTAAAGAATTTTGGATTCATGCTACTGCATCAAATCATCAAGTAACTTCTTATGTAATGGGAAATAAGATTTCCATCACTGAATACCTCATTGGAAAGCTTATTGGTCATGATAGAAGCGGCATACGATGCAGTGAAATGGAAGAAAAAGGATCTGACCTAACCATCGTATCCAACTAAATCTTCTCCTCAGGATAATCCTCAAACAAGATCAAAGATTTGAAGGACTATCTATGAATTTGGTCTAGAATAATTCTCGGGTGCATCAATCACAGAAAACCTAACTAGTTCTTCTGACTATATCAATATTGATCAATAGTACCTGCTGCGCTTCATTGCAACTAAAGCCAAATTCCACCTCCCTCATATTCTATTCAATCATCTGATGACCTGTGTTAAGTAAACAAGGGAAGAAGAAAGACCCAAAAGACATTGGATTCTATTTAGAAGGCTTATCTCAGATATTCTAACACAGAATAAACTGATAGAACATCTGAGTGAGGCTCGACAAGCAAGTGTTCTGGAACCATGTGCTAGAAAGCCTCTCAACGCCAAGAACCTTAAGAAAATGAAGATTATATAAACCATTAAGAAGGAACCCTCACTTACTGAAAAGGAAGTCATCACCACCATATGATTCCCTCTGAAGGATTTTCCTCTCGTCACTCAAGCAAACTCATCTCAAGAAATTATCCTCAGATATCTGGAAGCCTGCAAGAGTGATGGAACAATTCCAGATGTAAATATCTTTGATCTTAGGCAATAACCTCTAGAAGTTGCTACCAGAAAGACAAGAAAAAGGAAAGCTTCTAGAGAAGGAACTTCTCAGAAAACTCCCAAAGCTGTTAAAAAGAAAGGTAACCCCTCTTTTGTTTCTGGTATCGAATCAGTTTTCTTATCAACATATGAAATGTCCTCATCTCCAAAACCTACTGAAAATCACTCACCTCAAACCATTGAGGACTTTGACATATAAATTGATAACTCAATACCCACTAATCATATTCTGATTAATCTACCTTCTACCAAACTTGTTCAAACTCAGCCAGAACTTGCACAAGTTCTTTCTGATATTGATCAATTTGATCCATTTTTTGAAGCTCCCCAAAGAGAAAATCTAAATATTTCCTCTGAACAAATGCCATAAACCACATTAGCCATTCCAGGCATAACCTGCCCACTTAACACTTCTCAACCACCAAATATCTCCACCATAACATCACAAGACTTCTCCCTTCCAGATATTCCATCTCCTTATAATTCAACACCACCTAACTCTCTTATAATCCTTTCCGACTCTCCCACTCCCACTGACTACTCAAAAGATCCTCTCAAAATCATAATTGATCTAGAAGCCTCGGACAATCTTGTCACAACTTCTTAGAAAATAGCCATTCTAAAACCAACACCAAAGCTATGAAAGTCAGATGTTAGTAAATCTCTGCTATATTTTGAAACAAAAGTACAAGAATGGATTAACTCCTTAAACCAAGCTTGCATGGATAATCTTAACCCAGTTGCTTCTGATCTTCTCTGGACTCAGTTTAGAAAATCGTTTAATTCTGAATCTCTGAAGATGACGAAACTCAGTTATGAAATTGGTCAATAGAACTTCTGCGATCACGTAAAAATCTTCAAGGATCAAGTTTTACGTCATTGGGTAAGGAAACCGCTTCTTCTTATGGACAACACTTCTTGGGAAGCCTCGCAAAAATCAGAATTTAATGAACCATCTCCTTAATTTCAACCTCTCCCTCATGTCGTTTTTAAAGATAAAGGCAAGTTAGTTAAAGAATCTCCTAAGAAATAATCTGTTGCAGTAACTTCTGAGAATATGGATTCTCCTATTGAAACAACTCCATCTTATCTTGTGTTGAAAACTCTAGATGAGTTGAAGAAAGAAAATGCAACTGTTAAGGAAAGGGTGGACAGACAGGATGAAATAAGCAAATAAATTAAGGGGATGCTAGGGAAGCAAGAAAAATCAAATAATCAGATCAAAAGTCAATTGGAAGCCTTGTTTGCACGAATTCCACCTCCTCCACAAACTTAGTTTTGATCTCTTGCTTATTTTTTATATGTTTGTTTCTTATTTAAAAAGTTATGTTCATATGCTTTTGTCTGTGTTAATCTTTGTTGAATGCATCATCTTTTTGTTCTCTTTTAGTGTTTTTATTGCTTTTTGATTTATGAGAAAAAAGGGGAGAACGTAAAATATTTTGAATATAACAGTGTCGGGAATTAGTCTCAAACATTTTGAATATCATAACCTTTGTTTCAATTTTTGAAAGAAAACAGGAAAAGTCTCTTGAAAGTAACTTCTGTCAAATGGACTTATCAGAACTTCCATCACAAGCTCCGATCAAACATCTTTAGAGAAGTATCTATTTTTTTCTTTATCTGAGTATTCAACTCAGGGGGAGACCCTAATTCTTTATGTTCTTACGTGATTTATCAAAATATACATGTTTTTGTCATCACAAAAAAGGGGGAGATTGTTAGAACATAGTTTGGTTCTACATATTTGTAATATTTCTGATGATAACAAATACATGATATATACATAAATAAAAAATATGCTCTCTAATAATTTAATAAAATATGCAGCGAAGTTCTGATAAAGAATCATATATGTATGTATGTATGCATGATGATCGAACTCTAGTTGGTCGAAGTACTTGCTGTAGTCGAAGAAGGTTCTAGCATGTATTTGTCGAAGGATGCTTGTCGAATTAGGTTTTAGTGTTTAAACCCTAATTTGTTAAGTTAGCTTGTTTGTTAAGTTAGCTTGTATAATGGGCCTTGTGGAAAAAGCCCATTAGTTAGTATGTTAGGTTTTATTATAAATAGCATACTAGTCTCTCATCATTGCCATCACAGCAAATCCTAATTAGGGTGAGAGGGTTATTTGTTATTCTTGTAAACTTGTAATCTTGTTTTCTAAGTGAAAGTAAAGAATAGCAGTTATAACCAATTCTTGTGTTCTTCTTCTTCCTTGTTCTTTATTCTTCCCAAATACTATACTTTGTTACTGGCATTGAATTCACAACAAATTGGTGCGGTGAGCGTGGAGAAGATGCCTTCAACAAAATATGAGATTGAAAAATTCACCGGAGTGAATGATTTCGGTCTATGGCGCTTGAAGATGAAAGCCCTACTGGTTCAGCAGGGTTGTTTGGAAGCGTTGAAGGGAGCGACGGCGATGGACGCTGCGTTAACAGAAAGAGAGAAGACGGCCATGATCGAGAAAGCACACAGCGCAATTTTGTTGAGCCTTGGTGATAAGGTTCTTCGACAGGTATCAAAGGAGACGACGGCATCAGGGTTATGGGTGAAACTTGAAAGTTTGTATATGACCAAATCTCTGGTAAATCGACTCTACCTGAAGCAAGCTTTGTATTCGTTCAAGATGATTGAAGACAAAGTGTTGGCTGAGCAGTTGGATATGTTCAACAAACTGATTCTTGATCTTGAAAATATTGATGTAAAGATTGATGATGAAGATCAAGCGCTGTTATTATTGTGCGCTTTGCCCAGATCACATGCTCACTTCAAAGAAACCCTCTTGTATGGAAGAGAGTCCCTGACCTTTGAAGAAGTTCAATCAGCCTTGTACTCTAAGGACTTGAACGAACGTAAGGAGCATAAACCTTCGACGGTTGGTGAAGGTTTGGCTGTTAAAGGAAAATTCGACAAGAAGAAAGGTAAAAATCAGTCGAAGTCTTATAGTGGTGACACATCTGGTATTAGATGCTATCACTGTAAGAAAGTAGGTCACACAAGAAAGGTGTGCCCTGAACGCCTGAAAGATCATGGAGGTAAGGATAATGGCAATGCAGCTATTGTCCAAGATGATTTCGAATCATCTGATGTTCTTGTGGTTTCAAGCAACAACTCGTCGAAGGAGTGGATTATGGATTCTGGATGCACTTGGCACATGACTCCAAACAAAGACTTGTTCGAGGAATTATGTGATCAAGATGGTGGATCGGTATTGCTGGGAAACAACAAAGCTTGCAAGATTGCAGGCGTTGGATCTGTGAGATTCAAGCTCCATGATGAGTCAATAAGACTGTTGACTGAAGTCAGGTATGTACCTGATTTGAAGAGAAATTTGATTTCTCTTGGTGAATTCGACAAGAAAGGATATGTTTTTCAAGGAGAGAGAAGTATCCTGAGAGTCATGAAAGGGTCGAAGGAAGTCTTGAGAGGCGTGAAGAAACAAGGCTTGTATACCCTTGAGGCTGAAGTTGTAAGTGGTTCGACAAATGTTGCATCCACGAAACCTTTGTCGAAGACAGAAATTTGGCACATGAGATTGGGCCATGTCAGTGAAAGGGGTCTGGTCGAATTAGGGAAACAAAATCTGCTTGGTGGAGATAAAGTCGAAAAGCTGAAGTTTTGTGAACCCTGTGTACTTGGAAAATCCTGTAGAATGAAGTTCAACAAAGGCAAACAAAGAACACATGGATCCCTTGATTACATCCATGCTGACCTTTGGGGGCCTGCAAGGTGTCCATCACATTCAGGAGCAAAGTATTTTCTATCCATAGTAGATGACTATTCCAGAAAGTTATGGGTATTCATCCAGAAGACTAAGGATGAAACTTTTGAGAATTTCAAAAGTTGGAAGACTCTTGTCGAAAATCAAACTGGCAGAAAGGTAAAAAGGTTGAGAACCGACAATGGCCTTGAGTTTTGCAATGAGGCGTTCGACAGTTTTTGTGTTGCCTCTGGTACTGCAAGGCACAGAACTACCGCAGGTACTCCACAACAAAATGGTTTGGCTGAAAGGTTTAATCGAACTATTTTGGAGAGAGTTAGATGCATGTTGACTAGTGCGGGATTAAAGAAGGTGTTTTGGGCTGAGGCTGTTTCGACAGCAGCATATCTGATAAACAGATGTCCTTCGACAGCGTTAGATATGAAGACACCTGAAGAAGTTTGGTCGGGACATCCACCAGATCTCGACAAACTAAGAGTATTTGGCTGTGTAGCCTATGCTCACATTAGGCAAGACAAGGTCGAACCTAGAGCTCTGAAATGCATGCTTATGGGATACCCTGAAGGAGTAAAAGCTTATAGGCTATGGTGCCTAGAGCCAGGTCACAGGAGGTGTATCACCAGTCGAGATGTAGTTTTCAATGAAACTGAAATGGCTTTCAAGAAAACTGATGATGTTGACGAAGAGCTGGAACAGGTAGAGATTCCTGTTGAGGTGGAGCATGTTGATGCTGAAATGCGTATCCCAGATGAAGTCGAAGAAGAAACAGAATATTCTGATGATGTTGAGGAAACTGTTGATGACTACCTATTGTCGAGAGATAGGCAAAGAAGAGTCATAAAACCACCTCAGAGACTTGGATATGCAGATCTTGTAGCTTATGCCTTAATCTCTGCAAGTGAAGTTCTAGACGAAGAACCTAGAGATTATAAGGAAGCTATAAGGAGTCGAATGAAGACTGAATGGCTAAAGGCCATGCATGATGAGATGAAATCTCTTCATGATAATCACACTTGGGAACTGATCAAGAAACCTGTTGGGGCAAGGTTAGTCAGCTGTAAGTGGATTTTCAAAGTTAAGGAAGGAATTGAAGGAGTAATGTCGAAGAGGTACAAGGCAAGATTAGTCGCAAGGGGTTTCACTCAGAAAGAAGGTGTCGACTTCAATGATGTATTTTCCCCTGTTGTGAAGCACAGATCCATTCGAATGTTGCTTGCCATGGTGGCTCAGTTCGACCTTGAACTGGAACAAATGGATGTGAAGACTGCGTTCTTGTATGGTGACTTAGACGAAACAATCCTGATGAGGCAACCTGAAGGGTATGTCGAAAAGGGGAAAGAAGATTATGTGTGCAAACTGAAGAAATCTTTATATGGACTTAAACAATCTCCTCGACAGTGGAATAAGAGATTCGACAAGTTCATGGAACACATAGGTTTCATTAGAAGTCAGTTCGACCATTGTGTTTACTCCAGATTTCGACCTGAAAATTCATTTGTAATTTTGTTGCTTTATGTTGATGATATTCTGATAGCAAGCAACAATGTCGAAGATGTAATGAGGGTGAAGGCTGAACTCAATAAGGAGTTCGACATGAAGGATCTGGGAGCTGCATCTAGGATTCTTGGAATTGACATTCGAAGAGATAGAAAGCAGTCGAAATTATGCTTATCTCAAGAGGCATACCTACGAAAGATTCTTGACAAGTTTGGTATGTCGAATTCAAAGCCTGTTGTGACTCCAACAAACCCTCAATTCAAGCTGAGCATTGATCAATGTCCCAGTACTGATGTCGAAAGAACCTATATGAACAGCATCCCATATGCTAATATAGTTGGTTCTTTGATGTATGCTATGGTCTGTACTAGACCCGACATAGCATATGCAGTAAGTCTTGTAAGCAGGTACATGGCGAATCCTGGAAAGGCTCACTGGCAAGCGTTAAAGTGGATTCTAAGGTACATAAATGGGTCTCTGAACAAAGTCTTAATTTATGGTGAAGCCTTGGGTGAAGATAGTAAAGCAGTCGTCGAAGGCTATGTTGACTCTGATTATGCAGGTTGTATGGATTCCAGAAAATCTATTTCTGGATATGTTTTCACTATGTTTGGTACAGCAATTAGTTGGAAAGCAACTCTTCAGAAGGTTGTTGCCTTATCAACTACTGAAGCAGAATATATTGCCCTAACTGAAGCTGTGAAAGAAGCATTGTGGCTTGAAGGTTTTGCAAAGGAGCTGAAACTTCAAGGTCAAGGTATCACTGTTAAATGTGATAGTCAAAGTGCAATACACCTGTCGAAGAACTCAGCCTATCATGAGCGAACCAAGCACATAGATGTGAGGCTGCATTTCGTCAGAGGGGTAATCGAGCGTGGAGAAGTCCAAGTGCTGAAGGTCTCGACAGATCACAATGCTGCTGATATGATCACCAAAACATTGCCAAGTTGCAAGTTTTTCCACTGTATGCAGTTGATAAAGCTGCATGAAGAAAGCTAGTTAGTGTCTCTTGATGCTGTAGAGTTAGGTCCAAGGTGGAGATTTGTGGGATTTTGGATCGAACTCTAGTTGGTCGAAGTACTTGCTGTAGTCGAAGAAGGTTCTAGCATGTATTTGTCGAAGGATGCTTGTCGAATTAGGTTTTAGTGTTTAAACCCTAATTTGTTAAGTTAGCTTGTTTGTTAAGTTAGCTTGTATAATGGGCCTTGTGGAAAAAGCCCATTAGTTAGTATGTTAGGTTTTATTATAAATAGCATACTAGTCTCTCATCATTGCCATCACAGCAAATCCTAATTAGGGTGAGAGGGTTATTTGTTATTCTTGTAAACTTGTAATCTTGTTTTCTAAGTGAAAGTAAAGAATAGCAGTTATAACCAATTCTTGTGTTCTTCTTCTTCCTTGTTCTTTATTCTTCCCAAATACTATACTTTGTTACTGGCATTGAATTCACAACAGTAATATTTCTGATGATAACAAATACATGATATATACATAAATAAAAAATATGCTCTCTAATAATTTAATAAAATATGCAGCGAAGTTCTGATAAAGAATCATATATGTATGTATGTATGCATGATGTCGTTAGGTACTTATGTTGAATCAGTAGCAATTAACACTATGTATGATCTTAATATATATGTATATTATATGTGGTTGCTTTAATTGGTATTAGAGCAGATCAATTCTTGAGCTAAACTTGAAACATCATAAGTAAATTAAATCTTGCCTCATATGTGTGTATTTCCAGCATGATTCTTAATGTCACGATATATAGTATTGGGCCTAATCAACCTAATTATATGTGCTTGGTGATAGGACCATAGTTGAGCAACCACGACGACTCTGAAGGTATAGTAGTGCTTATGCTCGTAGTGTAGGGCCAAGCCAAGTGTTTAGAAGTAAGTAAGACCGATGGATTCAGTTGATGCACTAGTAGCATTCACAATAGTTTGTGATTGAGGTGATGCGGTAAGTGCATGGATGGTACACAGTTCAAGCAATCCGGCAGGAAAGACGACTTAAAATTTTAAGGGTTTCTACAAGATGAATCCACCTGAGTTCGAATGAAGTCTAAACCTTTAGTAGCGTAAGATTGGCCCACTAACATGGAATAAGTCTTGCAACTAATTTCATGTAGTAAGGAGGAAAATGTAATTTTTGCCACTTGTATGTTACAAAGCTCAGCAGCGAAGTGGTGTACCAGTGTCTCAGCTGGTTGGCTTTTGATTTCAAGAAGGTGAGGAGAGAAAGAATATTGATCGAACAAAGAAGATTATTTGGTCTTGTTCTTGTTTAATCATAATAAAGGTTGGATTTTCTTTTTTTCTATTTTTTTCTCATTGTATGTCACATGACAATAATTTATTGGAGCAAGTCCAATGTTGAAAAAATCAAAACCAACTCATGAAATGTAAAATATGGGGGAAGATCTCCATGCCTATTTTTTTTTCTCATTTTTTATTATATTATATTATTTTACTTTTTTGTGTTATTAATTAAATGAGTTTTTTTTTTCAAATCGAATTTTTATTGGACTTGGATTTATTGATTTATTAATTACACTATTAAAGTTAGTTAACAAGAATATTAAAAATTTCAAAAATGTTTAATTCATTTATTTAGAAAAAAACAATAAACGATAAAAATCCCAAAACACTAGAATAATATATATTATAAATGCTAGAAATAATATAATAAAAATGTTAGACATTATTTTTGTTTATTTTCTACATAAAAATTAATTCCTTTAATTAATCTCGGATGGGCGAATGTACACTCGTTTGTCTCTTGAATAATCGAGAGGCTTAGCGCATATTTTGTCTCAGTGATTACTCACAAATATTTTTCATAAATATAGATTAAAAATGGGTGAATGGACATTCATTCATTTGAATGATAAAAGGCTTAGCGCATGCTTTGTCGGTTTGATTATTCTCTTCCGTACCTAAAATTAACTCAACGCATCAAATCGTTCCCTTTTTCGCCCCCTAGTTTCTTAAATTAATCATGTTTTCTTTAGTTGTTAAATTACCGATTAACCATTTGAAGCTGAATTTGTAAGTGTCATAATTGGAACTTCCCAATTACCAAACGAAGAACAAAACAATATTAAGAACTGCACTTGATCATCCAATTTAATATCACTAGCTTTTATCTATTTCTCAATATTCTTAACACACTCACAGTCCTTGTCATTGAGTCATCATCTTTGTATTTCTTATTAACTCTTCCAAATCAAACATGTTTTATTTTGTACATTTTTATGGTCATGCAACTTTTTAAAATTAATTTGATATTTCTTTATTAGATTTTTTTAACTTTTATCAATCTTCTTCCAATTATTCATCTTTTTCAATTCAATTTAAATAGGTCTTACTTTATATATTTTTAATTGATTTTTGTGGGAAATTCTAGTTATTTTGTCTAACTTTACAATATAATTTATTTTATATATTTTAATAATTTACTTACATAATTAACTATATATTTTTTCTGTTATAAATTATTTTAATAATTAAAGGGAGGGCGTAGAAAATTTGTTAAATTAAGTTTATAACTAGAGTTATAAATTTTTATAGCATCTAGTTGCAACTTTAATTATGTTTTAAAATCATGGAAGAGAACAAGAAAACACGAGATAGAGATAAATTAGCAAATATAAGTTGCAAAAGTGAAAATAATTCTAGAGATTGCCATATAAAAATGTTTATATGTGACATAAGAAAATATAAAAGATATAACAATGTACATGAACTCAACTGAATATGATGACGTGGAGAAAAGTTAAAATATATAACTACACGTGAATAAATTGTACACGACTATCTTCAGGATCAGAGCCATCACATAGGAGTTGCACAGCTAGCTGACCATTCATGCCACCTTTAGTTATTCCAAATGTGGAACTTGTCACGTTAATTGAACATGATTGTTTTCCAGTACATGATTTTTCAACCACTGCCTCACTATGACGTGATTCCCATTCACCTACTTGGAATGATCCACACTTTCCTTGTGGTTCTCCATAGCTCGCAAATTGGATTTCTGAAATAGTTTTTCCATCCGGGCATTTTAATTCTAAGGTTTTTCCATAATCTGTTGTTCCACATATAAAATCAATTGCAACTGTTTGTACATACACATTAAAGGGGCTTCCACCCATTTCTTCAAACAAAATCAGTGTGTTACTGTTTGTGTCATTATTTAAGAATGACCTTGGCACATGGTAAAACCTCTGAGATGGTTCTCCACAACCACTCAAACATTTATCAGCTCCATAATTTCCTCTATAATCACATTTAGTATCACATCCATTTTTGTCAGCCACCATTGTAGGCCAATACCTTCCAATACTTTGACCATTAACCCATGCATGTCCTTTTGTAAGGCCTATAAAATCCAAGATTACAGGCTCTTTACCTTCAGGTGTCTTAAAAGTAGTCTTGTACCAAGTCAATGGTTTTCCTATAACAACATTATTTATGTTCCATTGAACTTCGTTTATAATTTTAGAATCATAGAACCTTCTAGCCTCACCATTTAATCCAACTTTGTATGACCAACTAGATTTTGATAAATCCAAAATATTTCCTGAATTGGTTGCAATGAGTTTCACAGGACCCCCAACAATACCAGTTTCTTTCATATCAAAGTATGCGCCATAATTTGCATGACCAACTGTACCACTTAATAAACTTATAATGTTGGTACCTTGTTTCAATGAAACCAATCTTTCATATGTAAAACGAAGGTTATCATGTGTTCCCCACTGGGGGCCAATATATTGTCCATTAACATAGGCGTGAAGAACATGGCCTGATGTGTTCACTTGCAAAGTTGCATTATTCCAAATGGATGTTTCATTGATTATAACTTTCGTCATGTACCACAAATAATCACTAGCATCAACGGTAACACTCTTTTGCTCCAAAAGTTCAGATGCATTAAATGTTCCTATTGCTTGCAAGGTGTCATCTACGGGGTCGGGTGCCCATGTCCAGATGAGTGAGTTTCCTAATTTTGTAGATGGTTTCTTCACATAAACATTTGTTTGTGCATCAACCTTTGCAGTGTTGAAAACTTCCTTGTTGCAATCTTGGAGAATAGACACTGACCAAGCAGGCACATAGTACTTTCCATCTTGTACTAGATCAACTTCAACATCCTTAGAATTATGTGAATTACTCAAAAAACAAAATTTTTGTGCAGTGGCATTATTTTCATAAGTAGTCAAAGATATTAAATCTCCGTATTGATTCTCTGTAACAGTTCCATTAGTGAGAACCTTCTCTCCTAACTTTATGGCGGCATGGAGTTTTTTAAGATGTCCCCATTTTGGTTGGTTCAAATTACCGTATTCATCAAGTGGTGCATCATAGTCATATGCTGTGATAATATACGGACCGCCCGCGGTTCTTCCAAAATTTGTTCCTCCATGGTACATGTAGTAGTTTTGGAGGACACCACCCTTTTGAAAAAAACGTGCAACTGAAAATGCTACATCTTCAGCAGTTCTATGTGGCTTCCTTTCACCCCATTTTTGGAACCAACCAACCCAATTTTCTGTAAACATTTTGGGGCTTTTAGGATTGTTTGGCTTGAAATCATCACAATAATAGCCATTGCATGTGTTGATAATAGGTGATGGGGCATTGTTTTGTTTGCACATGATCCATGGGACACCTACATTTTGAGCTAAAGCCATATGGGCACACCATTTAATGTATGTGTTCCCATCTTCTCCGTAGTTAGTTATGACATCCCCATATTCATTCTCAATTTGAGCCAAAATGATTGGTCCTCCTTGTGGTGCAAACAATCCAGCTTCTTTGCACAAGGTCACAATCTTTGTTGTGAATATTTTCATTTCCTCCTTAAAAACTGCATTGTCAGTCCTTAGTTGAATCCCTGGCAAGTTGTGTAACCACATTGGGAAACCTCCATAGTTCCATTCAGCACAAACATAGGGACCAATTCTAAGCACAACATAAAGACCTTCTTCGTGAACATTTTTTAGAAACTTGATGAAATCTAGATTTTTGGAAAAATCATATTGGCGGCGAATAGGTTCGTGAAGGTCCCAAAATATATATGTTTCGATGGCATCAAGACCACCATCTTTTGCTTTCTTAATAAGATCTGGCCACATTTGTGAAGTGCTACGCGGATAGTGGATCGCACCTGATATTATTATTCGTCGTTCTCCATTGATGATAATGGCATTTGTATCATACTCAATGGTTGTTGCAAAAGAGAAAGCACACAACAATGCTGAACTTACAATAAGAAAGAGCCCAATCCTAGGATTGCACATATTGTTTAGTTCTCTAAAAGCAATATTATTATGTATCATCTAGTAGAAACAACAAGTTTTTATAGGTACGATTTATTATTTTATTTTCTATTTTTAGTTTATTTGTATGTCGTGTATAAAATCTATCCAATTTGATACGATAGGTATTTGTTTCTATAATTAGCTACCCATCATACCTTAAAATATTCTTTCGGTTACAAATTGTGAATTATCATTTACTATTATGAATGTTTGTTTCGTCAAAACTAAAATAGTAGTTGGTTGAAAGATCTTATATACATTACATATTAGCTAATCATCTAATATTTGTACTACTAAAAAGTCATATTAGAAAAACACTTCCAATTTTGATTTTCATTATATATATATATATATATATATATATATATATATATATATATATATATATATATATATATATATATATATATATATATATATATATATATATATATATATATATATATATATATATATATATATATATATATATATATATATATATATATATATATATATATATATATATATATATATATATATATATAAAATTTAATGTAACAATAATATTTGTTTCTTAGAAAAATAATTTACAATATCATGAAGTATTAATCATTTTGAATAATATCTAGAAATAGAAATTAAAATTCTGAAAATAAATTTAAGTAATTTAAAGAAATTATTATTAAATTACATGATAAATTAGTCATTTTCAAATAATTAATGATACATACTAACTATGTTTTTAAAGTAATAAAAAATATTAAAAATTATAACCATCGATAAGTTGTATGATATTAGAAAAACAAAATGTTACGTAATTTTATCATAAGGATAATTTTGTCACATACTTGGTCTCTCTTGGTGGTTCCTACCAGTATCTTTACTCGAGGATTACAAAACAAGCTCTATAATATCCCAAATATCACATATCATGGTTAGCACTTAATAGTGAATTGATGGTGGATAAATGTGGATTGGTGATCATGATTCAGACTGGGTGGCAAGGCTAGTGCATGTCTAAACCAAGTCTCTAGTTTAATTTCACTAGTGAGATTGGTTAGGAAATTGGTTGCAATGGGAAAGTAAATTAAGTCATATCCTTCTTGTGTATTTAAGCCCTAAAGTGAGAGGATAGGATCTCATTTCCACATTTCTTTCCCTCATTAAAAATCAGAATCCTTGAAGACAAAAGGAGGAGATGGAGGTGTGTGGAGAGGAAGCTAGGACACAGAGGAAGTCTTGTTCAACCATCTTGGAAGAATTTCACTTTTAGTATATGTAGAGTCGGAACTTGAAGAGGATTTAAGGCTGACTGAAACAAGGCAACATGTTATCATAATCTTCTCATCATTATTCAATTCAAAATTCATAATCAAAGAGAAGAAAAAAATGGAAGCAAACTTGAAGGAATCCCCTTGCATGTGCAACATTCTTATTAAAGTAGATTGTCAAGTCTTTTTCAACATCTAATCTCTTCATCTCTTAATCCAGAATTTCATGTTTGAATTCAAGGTTGGGTTCCTCTTCAATTTGGGAATTATATCCAATTAGGCTTAATGCATGATATGGATTGGGAATTGATTCATGAATATGATCTTGTGTGTGTTCATGTGCTTACATGCGATGTTTATGAATTGTGTGATTATGATGATGCACGTTTGGTTTGTGATCTGTTTTAAACATGTTATTCTCATTAAGGTATGAAAATTTAAATTTGGACTAGTTTCTTAGAGAAAATTCTAAGTTTAGGGTTAAAATGGAAGAAGACACTTTATAGGCATGGGTACAACCTATATCAACTGCTACTGGTGGATGCAGCCAGCCCTAGAACTTGTAAGGGGATGGGTCTGGACCCTATTATGGGTCGTAGCAAGTGCTATAGGCGGTCGTAAAAGACCACTGTTTTGCATCATTTTGTTTTCATTTTAACCCTACTTGCATGTTTTGTCATGTATACCCTATATTCCCTCCTTGTGTGTGTTGGTTTTCTACAAATAAAAGCAATCTAGGAAGTAAATAGTTGAGAAGAGAAATGAACCAATTAAAATTTGACATGTTTCACGTGTTATGTTTAACGAGAGTTAGAACCTTAATAATCATCTTCGCTTGGCACGAACCTTATATGTTTCATTAATGATGTGAAACTGCAATTCCTTGTAATTGTTAAATTTGGTGTAATATGTTTGAATAGTTGTTGAAGTCATAATGTATGAACTAAGCTATGCTTCAATGATGATTGGGTCTGTAATAGCTTTATTTTTGGGTAACCTTTGATATTATGTATGCTTCAAACATAGTGAATCCATAATAGTTTGAGTGTTATGTTTCGAAGTAAGCAAAACCCTAATAGCATGTGCGTGTATGTTTTTGTGTGATGAAACCATAGAGATAACGGGTACTATGTCCCTAAGTTAAAAGAATTGTAATAGTATGTAACACCAATTATGTTCAAAATCTGAAGGGCTGGAAGGTTGAGATTATGCATTGAGACGCGAGTCACATTGATAACTGTTCAAAATCTTCACGCCATCCCTCTTTTTCAGAAATCATTAATGCTGTTAATCATTTTGTCTATTTTATTAATTGAAATTAAAATTCATGTTTTCTCCCCGTTGGATATTTATACCTCACTTTATCATAAACACTTTCACACCTTCACTCTCACTCACTCTATTCTCTATGTATTTTCTCTTTTCCCTTTTGTGTGCTTTCAAACCCTAAGTCTGTGAACAATGGCTTCTTTTCAACAACAAAAAAAGTCTTATGATTCTGAAATCAACACTCTTGGTTCATCCTCTAATACAAACTAAGACAGGTATGTTAAACCTGCAAGAATCTCCTCACTCTGGTTGATTCTCCGGAAGTTCGCGGTGAACTCATAGTTGATTTTGAAAGAATGAAAGAAAATGGGTATGACCTTACGCCTGATGTTGAGTTTCAAGTGTCGAAAAATACTTTGATCAATTAGTTGGTCCATTTTTTCCCAAACTTGTTAAAGAATTTTGGATTCATGCTACTGCATCAAATCATCAAGTAACTTCTTATGTAATGGGAAATAAGATTTCCATCACTGAATACCTCATTGGAAAGCTTATTGGTCATGATAGAAGCGGCATACGATGCAGTGAAATGGAAGAAAAAGGATCTGACCTAACCATCGTATCCAACTAAATCTTCTCCTCAGGATAATCCTCAAACAAGATCAAAGATTTGAAGGACTATCTATGAATTTGGTCTAGAATAATTCTCGGGTGCATCAATCACAGAAAACCTAACTAGTTCTTCTGACTATATCAATATTGATCAATAGTACCTGCTGCGCTTCATTGCAACTAAAGCCAAATTCCACCTCCCTCATATTCTATTCAATCATCTGATGACCTGTGTTAAGTAAACAAGGGAAGAAGAAAGACCCAAAAGACATTGGATTCTATTTAGAAGGCTTATCTCAGATATTCTAACACAGAATAAACTGATAGAACATCTGAGTGAGGCTCGACAAGCAAGTGTTCTGGAACCATGTGCTAGAAAGCCTCTCAACGCCAAGAACCTTAAGAAAATGAAGATTATATAAACCATTAAGAAGGAACCCTCACTTACTGAAAAGGAAGTCATCACCACCATATGATTCCCTCTGAAGGATTTTCCTCTCGTCACTCAAGCAAACTCATCTCAAGAAATTATCCTCAGATATCTGGAAGCCTGCAAGAGTGATGGAACAATTCCAGATGTAAATATCTTTGATCTTAGGCAATAACCTCTAGAAGTTGCTACCAGAAAGACAAGAAAAAGGAAAGCTTCTAGAGAAGGAACTTCTCAGAAAACTCCCAAAGCTGTTAAAAAGAAAGGTAACCCCTCTTTTGTTTCTGGTATCGAATCAGTTTTCTTATCAACATATGAAATGTCCTCATCTCCAAAACCTACTGAAAATCACTCACCTCAAACCATTGAGGACTTTGACATATAAATTGATAACTCAATACCCACTAATCATATTCTGATTAATCTACCTTCTACCAAACTTGTTCAAACTCAGCCAGAACTTGCACAAGTTCTTTCTGATATTGATCAATTTGATCCATTTTTTGAAGCTCCCCAAAGAGAAAATCTAAATATTTCCTCTGAACAAATGCCATAAACCACATTAGCCATTCCAGGCATAACCTGCCCACTCAACACTTCTCAACCACCAAATATCTCCACCATAACATCACAAGACTTCTCCCTTCCAGATATTCCATCTCCTTATAATTCAACACCACCTAACTCTCTTATAATCCTTTCCGACTCTCCCACTCCCACTGACTACTCAAAAGATCCTCTCAAAATCATAATTGATCTAGAAGCCTCGGACAATCTTGTCACAACTTCTTAGAAAATAGCCATTCTAAAACCAACACCAAAGCTATGAAAGTCAGATGTTAGTAAATCTCTGCTATATTTTGAAACAAAAGTACAAGAATGGATTAACTCCTTAAACCAAGCTTGCATGGATAATCTTAACCCAGTTGCTTCTGATCTTCTCTGGACTCAGTTTAGAAAATCGTTTAATTCTGAATCTCTGAAGATGACGAAACTCAGTTATGAAATTGGTCAATAGAACTTCTGCGATCACGTAAAAATCTTCAAGGATCAAGTTTTACGTCATTGGGTAAGGAAACCGCTTCTTCTTATGGACAACACTTCTTGGGAAGCCTCGCAAAAATCAGAATTTAATGAACCATCTCCTTAATTTCAACCTCTCCCTCATGTCGTTTTTAAAGATAAAGGCAAGTTAGTTAAAGAATCTCCTAAGAAATAATCTGTTGCAGTAACTTCTGAGAATATGGATTCTCCTATTGAAACAACTCCATATTATCTTGTGTTGAAACTCTAGATGAGTTGAAGAAAGAAAATGCAACTGTTAAGGAAAGGGTGGACAGACAGGATGAAATAAGCAAATAAATTAAGGGGATGCTAGGGAAGCAAGAAAAATCAAATAATCAGATCAAAAGTCAATTGGAAGCCTTGTTTGCACGAATTCCACCTCCTCCACAAACTTAGTTTTGATCTCTTGCTTATTTTTTATATGTTTGTTTCTTATTTAAAAAGTTATGTTCATATGCTTTTGTCTGTGTTAATCTTTGTTGAATGCATCATCTTTTTGTTCTCTTTTAGTGTTTTTATTGCTTTTTGATTTATGAGAAAAAAGGGGAGAACGTAAAATATTTTGAATATAACAGTGTCGGGAATTAGTCTCAAACATTTTGAATATCATAACCTTTGTTTCAATTTTTGAAAGAAAACAGGAAAAGTCTCTTGAAAGTAACTTCTGTCAAATGGACTTATCAGAACTTCCATCACAAGCTCCGATCAAACATCTTTAGAGAAGTATCTATTTTTTTCTTTATCTGAGTATTCAACTCAGGGGGAGACCCTAATTCTTTATGTTCTTACGTGATTTATCAAAATATACATGTTTTTGTCATCACAAAAAAGGGGGAGATTGTTAGAACATAGTTTGGTTCTACATATTTGTAATATTTCTGATGATAACAAATACATGATATATACATAAATAAAAAATATGCTCTCTAATAATTTAATAAAATATGCAGCGAAGTTCTGATAAAGAATCATATATGTATGTATGTATGCATGATGTCGTTAGGTACTTATGTTGAATCAGTAGCAATTAACACTATGTATGATCTTAATATATATGTATATTATATGTGGTTGCTTTAATTGGTATTAGAGCAGATCAATTCTTGAGCTAAACTTGAAACATCATAAGTAAATTAAATCTTGCCTCATATGTGTGTATTTCCAGCATGATTCTTAATGTCACGATATATAGTATTGGGCCTAATCAACCTAATTATATGTGCTTGGTGATATGACCATAGTTGAGCAACCACGAGGACTCTGAAGGTATAGTAGTGCTTATGCTCGTAGTGTAGGGCCAAGCCAAGTGTTTAGAAGTAAGTAAGACCGATGGATTCAGTTGATGCACTAGCAGCATTCACAATAGTTTGTGATTGAGGTGATGCGGTAAGTGCATGGATGGTACACAGTTCAAGCAATCCGGCAGGAAAGACGACTTAAAATTTTAAGGGTTTCTACAAGATGAATCCACCTGAGTTCGAATGAAGTCTAAACCTTTAGTAGCGTAAGATTGGCCCACTAACATGGAATAAGTCTTGCAACTAATTTCATGTAGTAAGGAGGAAAATGTAATTTTTGCCACTTGTATGTTACAAAGCTCAGCAGCGAAGTGGTGTACCAGTGTCTCAGCTGGTTGGCTTTTGATTTCAAGAAGGTGAGGAGAGAAAGAATATTGAGCGAACAAAGAAGATTATTTGGTCTTGTTCTTGTTTAATCATAATAAAGGTTGGATTTTCTTTTTTTCTATTTTTTTCTCATTGTATGTCACGTGACAATAATTTATTGGAGCAAGTCCAATGTTGAAAAAATCAAAACCAACTCATGAAATGTAAAATATGGGGGAAGATCTCCATGCCTATTTTTTTTTCTCATTTTTTATTATATTATATTATTTTACTTTTTTGTGTTATTAATTAAATGAGTTTTTTTTTTTCAAATCGAGTTTTTATTGGACTTGGATTTATTGATTTATTAATTACACTATTAAAGTTAGTTAACAAGAATATTAAAAATTTCAAAAATGTTTAATTCATTTATTTAGAAAAAAACAATAAACGATAAAAATCCCAAAACACTAGAATAATATATATTATAAATGCTAGAAATAATATAATAAAAATGTTAGACATTATTTTTGTTTATTTTCTACATAAAAATTAATTCCTTTAATTAATCTCGGATGGGCGAATGTACACTCGTTTGTCTCTTGAATAATCGAGAGGCTTAGCGCATATTTTGTCTCAGTGATTACTCACAAATATTTTTCATAAATATAGATTAAAAATGGGTGAATGGACATTCATTCATTTGAATGATAAAAGGCTTAGCGCATGCTTTGTCGGTTTGATTATTCTCTTCCGTACCTAAAATTAACTCAACACATCAAATCGTTCCCTTTTTCGCCCCCTAGTTTCTTAAATTAATCATGTTTTCTTTAGTTGTTAAATTACCGATTAACCATTTGAAGCTGAATTTGTAAGTGTCATAATTGGAACTTCCCAATTACCAAACGAAGAACAAAACAATATTAGGAACTGCACTTGATCATCCAATTTAATATCACTAGCTTTTATCTATTTCTCAATATTCTTAACACACTCACAGTCCTTGTCATTGAGTCATCATCTTTGTATTTCTTATTAACTCTTCCAAATCAAACGTGTTTTATTTTGTACATTTTTATGGTCATGCAACTTTTTAAAATTAATTTGATATTTCTTTATTAGATTTTTTTAACTTTTATCAATCTTCTTCCAATTATTCATCTTTTTCAATTCAATTTAAATAGGTCTTACTTTGTATATTTTTAATTGATTTTTGTGGGAAATTCTAGTTATTTTGTCTAACTTTACAATATAATTTATTTTATATATTTTAATAATTTACTTACATAATTAACTATATATTTTTTCTGTTATAAATTATTTTAATAATTAAAGGGAGGGCGTAGAAAATTTGTTAAATTAAGTTTATAACTAGAGTTATAAATTTTTATAGCATCTAGTTGCAACTTTAATTATGTTTTAAAATCATGGAAGAGAACAAGAAAACACGAGATAGAGATAAATTAGCAAATATAAGTTGCAAAAGTGAAAATAATTCTAGAGATTGCCATATAAAAATGTTTATATGTGACATAAGAAAATATAAAAGATATAACAATGTACATGAACTCAACTGAATATGATGACGTGGAGAAAAGTTAAAATATATAACTACACGTGAATAAATTGTACACGACTATCTTCAGGATCAGAGCCATCACATAGGAGTTGCACAGCTAGCTGACCATTCATGCCACCTTTAGTTATTCCAAATGTGGAACTTGTCACGTTAATTGAACATGATTGTTTTCCAGTACATGATTTTTCAACCACTGCCTCACTATGACGTGATTCCCATTCACCTACTTGGAATGATCCACACTTTCCTTGTGGTTCTCCATAGCTCGCAAATTGGATTTCTGAAATAGTTTTTCCATCCGGGCATTTTAATTCTAAGGTTTTTCCATAATCTGTTGTTCCACATATAAAATCAATTGCAACTGTTTGTACAGACACATTAAAGGGGCTTCCACCCATTTCTTCAAACAAAATCAGTGTGTTACTGTTTGTGTCATTATTTAAGAATGACCTTGGCACATGGTAAAACCTCTGAGATGGTTCTCCACAACCACTCAAACATTTATCAGCTCCATAATTTCCTCTATAATCACATTTAGTATCACATCCATTTTTGTCAGCCACCATTGTAGGCCAATACCTTCCAATACTTTGACCATTAACCCATGCATGTCCTTTTGTAAGGCCTATAAAATCCAAGATTACAGGCTCTTTACCTTCAGGTGTCTTAAAAGTAGTCTTGTACCAAGTCAATGGTTTTCCCATAACAACATTATTTATGTTCCATTGAACTTCGTTTATAATTTTAGAATCATAGAACCTTCTAGCCTCACCATTTAATCCAACTTTGTATGACCAACTAGATTTTGATAAATCCAAAATATTTCCTGAATTGGTTGCAATGAGTTTCACAGGACCCCCAACAATACCAGTTTCTTTCATATCAAAGTATGCGCCATAATTTGCATGACCAACTGTACCACTTAATAAACTTATAATGTTGGTACCTTGTTTCAATGAAACCAATCTTTCATATGTAAAACGAAGGTTATCATGTGTTCCCCACTGGGGGCCAATATATTGTCCATTAACATAGGCGTGAAGAACATGGCCTGATGTGTTCACTTGCAAAGTTGCATTATTCCAAATGGATGTTTCATTGATTATAACTTTCGTCATGTACCACAAATAATCACTAGCATCAACGGTAACACTCTTTTGCTCCAAAAGTTCAGATGCATTAAATGTTCCTATTGCTTGCAAGGTGTCATCTACGGGGTCGGGTGCCCATGTCCAGATGAGTGAGTTTCCTAATTTTGTAGATGGTTTCTTCATATAAACATTTGTTTGTGCATCAACCTTTGCAGTGTTGAAAACTTCCTTGTTGCAATCTTGGAGAATAGACACTGACCAAGCAGGCACATAGTACTTTCCATCTTGTACTAGATCAACTTCAACATCCTTAGAATTATGTGAATTACTCAAAAAACAAAATTTTTGTGCAGTGGCATTATTTTCATAAGTAGTCAAAGATATTAAATCTCCGTATTGATTCTCTGTAACAGTTCCATTAGTGAGAACCTTCTCTCCTAACTTTATGGCGGCATGGAGTTTTTTAAGATGTCCCCATTTTGGTTGGTTCAAATTACCGTATTCATCAAGTGGTGCATCATAGTCATATGCTGTGATAATATACGGACCGCCCGCGGTTCTTCCAAAATTTGTTCCTCCATGGTACATGTAGTAGTTTTGGAGGACACCACCCTTTTGAAAAAAACGTGCAACTGAAAATGCTACATCTTCAGCAGTTCTATGTGGCTTCCTTTCACCCCATTTTTGGAACCAACCAACCCAATTTTCTGTAAACATTTTAGGGCTTTTAGGATTGTTTGGCTTGAAATCATCACAATAATAGCCATTGCATGTGTTGATAATAGGTGATGGGGCATTGTTTTGTTTGCACATGATCCATGGGACACCTACATTTTGAGCTAAAGCCATATGGGCACACCATTTAATGTATGTGTTCCCATCTTCTTCGTAGTTAGTTATGACATCCCCATATTCATTCTCAATTTGAGCCAAAATGATTGGTCCTCCTTGTGGTGCAAACAATCCAGCTTCTTTGCACAAGGTCACAATCTTTGTTGTGAATATTTTCATTTCCTCCTTAAAAACTGCATTGTCAGTCCTTAGTTGAATCCCTGGCAAGTTGTGTAACCACATTGGGAAACCTCCATAGTTCCATTCAGCACAAACATAGGGACCAATTCTAAGCACAACATAAAGACCTTCTTCGTGAACATTTTTTAGAAACTTGATGAAATCTAGATTTTTGGAAAAATCATATTGGCGGCGAATAGGTTCGTGAAGGTCCCAAAATATATATGTTTCGATGGCATCAAGACCACCATCTTTTGCTTTCTTAATAAGATCTGGCCACATTTGTGAAGTGCTACGCGGATAGTGGATCGCACCTGATATTATTATTCGTCGTTCTCCATTGATGATAATGGCATTTGTATCATACTCAATGGTTGTTGCAAAAGAGAAAGCACACAACAATGCTGAACTTACAATAAGAAAGAGCCCAATCCTAGGATTGCACATATTGTTTAGTTCTCTAAAAGCAATATTATTATGTATCATCTAGTAGAAACAACAAGTTTTTATAGGTACGATTTATTATTTTATTTTCTATTTTTAGTTTATTTGTATGTCGTGTATAAAATCTATCCAATTTGATACGATAGGTATTTGTTTCTATAATTAGCTACCCATCATACCTTAAAATATTCTTTCGGTTACAAATTGTGAATTATCATTTACTATTATGAATGTTTGTTTCGTCAAAACTAAAATAGTAGTTGGTTGAAAGATCTTATATACATTACATATTAGCTAATCATCTAATATTTGTACTACTAAAAAAGTCATATTAGAAAAACACTTCCAATTTTGATTTTCATAATATATATATATATATATATAAAATTTAATGTAACAATAATATTTGTTTCTTAGAAAAATAATTTACAATATCATGAAGTATTAATCATTTTGAATAATATCTAGAAATAGAAATTAAAATTCTGAAAATAAATTTAAGTAATTTAAAGAAATTATTATTAAATTACATGATAAATTAGTCATTTTCAAATAATTAATGATACATACTAACTATGTTTTTAAAGTAATAAAAAATATTAAAAATTATAACCATCGATAAGTTGTATGATATTAGAAAAACAAAATGTTACGTAATTTTATCATAAGGATAATTTTGTCACATACTTGGTCTCTCTTGGTGGTTCCTACCAGTATCTTTACTCGAGGATTACAAAACAAGCTCTATAATATCCCAAATATCACATATCATGGTTAGCACTTAATAGTGAATTGATGGTGGATAAATGTGGATTGGTGATCATGATTCAGACTGAGTGGCAAGGCTAGTGCATGTCTAAACCAAGTCTCTAGTTTAATTTCACTAGTGAGATTGGTTAGGAAATTGGTTGCAATGGGAAAGTAAATTAAGTCATATCCTTCTTGTGTATTTAAGCCCTAAAGTGAGAGGATAGGATCTCATTTCCACATTTCTTTCCCTCATTAAAAATCAGAATCCTTGAAGACAAAAGGAGGAGATGGAGGTGTGTGGAGAGGAAGCTAGGACACAGAGGAAGTCTTGTTCAACCATCTTGGAAGAATTTCACTTTTAGTATATGTAGAGTCGGAACTTGAAGAGGATTTAAGGCTGACTGAAACAAGGCAACATGTTATCATAATCTTCTCATCATTATTCAATTCAAAATTCATAATCAAAGAGAAGAAAAAAATGGAAGCAAACTTGAAGGAATCCCCTTGCATGTGCAACATTTTTATTAAAGTAGATTGTCAAGTCTTTTTCAACATCTAATCTCTTCATCTCTTAATCCAGAATTTCGTGTTTGAATTCAAGGTTGGGTTCCTCTTCAATTTGGGAATTATATCCAATTAGGCTTAATGCATGATATGGATTGGGAATTGATTCATGAATATGATCTTGTGTGTGTTCATGTGCTTACATGCGATGTTTATGAATTGTGTGATTATGATGATGCACGTTTGGTTTGTGATCTGTTTTAAACATGTTATTCTCATTAAGGTATGAAAATGTAAATTTGGACTAGTTTCTTAGAGAAAATTCTAAGTTTAGGGTTAAAATGGAAGAAGACACTTTATAGGCATGGGTACAAGCTATATCAACTGCTACTGGTGGATGCAGCCAGCCCTAGAACTTGTAAGGGGATGGGTCTGGACCCTATTATGGGTCGTAGCAAGTGCTATAGGCGGTCGTAAAAGACCACTGTTTTGCATCATTTTGTTTTCATTTTAACCCTACTTGCATGTTTTGTCATGTATACCCTATATTCCCTCCTTGTGTGTGTTGGTTTTCTACAAATAAAAGCAATCTAGGAAGTAAATAGTTGAGAAGAGAAATGAACCAATTAAAATTTGACATGTTTCACGTGTTATGTTTAACGAGAGTTAGAACCTTAATAATCATCTTCGCTTGGCACGAACCTGATATGTTTCATTAATGATGTGAAACTGCAATTCCTTGTAATTGTTAAATTTGGTGTAATATGTTTGAATAGTTGTTGAAGTCATAATGTATGAACTAAGCTATGCTTCAATGATGATTGGGTCTGTAATAGATTTATTTTTGGGTAACCTTTGATATTATGTATGCTTCAAACATAGTGAATCCATAATAGTTTGAGTGTTATGTTTCAAAGTAAGCAAAACCCTAATAGCATGTGCGTGTATGTTTTTGTGTGATGAAACCATAGAGATAACTGGTACTATGTCCCTAAGTTAAAAGAATTGTAATAGTATGTAACACCAATTATGTTCAAAATCTGAAGGGCTGGAAGGTTGAGATTATGCATTGAGACACGAGTCACATTGATAACTGTTCAAAATCTTCACGCCATCCCCCTTTTTCAGAAATCATCAATGTTGTTAATCATTTTGTTTATTTTATTAATTGAAATTAAAATTCATGTTTTCTCCCCGTTGGATATTTATACCTCACTTTATCATAAACACTTTCACACCTTCACTCCCACTCACTCTATTCTCTATGTATTTTCTCTTTTCCCTTTTGTGTGCTTTCAAACCCTAAGTCTATGAACAATGGCTTCTTTTCAACAACAAAAAAGTCTTATGATTCTGAAATAGCACTCTTGGTTCATCCTCTAATACAAACTAAGACATGTATGTTAAACCTGCAAGAATCTCCTCACTCTGGTTGATTCTCCAGAAGTTCGCGGTGAACTCATAGTTGATTTTGAAAGAATGAAAGAAAATGGGTATGACCTTACACCTGATGTTGAGTTTCAAGTGTCGAAAAATACTTTGATCAATTAGTTGGTCCATTTTTTCCCAAACTTGTTAAAGAATTTTGGATTCATGCTACTGCATCAAATAATCAAGTAACTTCTTATGTAATGGGAAATAAGATTTCCATCACTGAATACCTCATTGGAAAGCTTATTGGTCATGATAGAAGCGGCATACAATGCAGTGAAATGGAAGAAAAAGGATCTGACCTAACCATCGTATCCAACTAAATCTTCTCCTCAGGATAATCCTCAAACAAGATCAAAGATCTGAAGGACTATCTATGAATTTGGTCTAGAATAATTCTCGGGTGCATCAATCACAGAAAACCTAACTAGTTCTTCTGACTATATCAATATTGATCAATAGTACCTGCTGCACTTCATTGCAACTAAAGCCAAATTCCACCTCCCTCATATTCTATTCAATCATCTGATGACCTGTGTTAAGTAAACAAGGGAAGAAGAAAGACCCAAAAGACATTGGATTCTATTTAGAAGGCTTATCTCAGATATTCTAACACAGAATAAACTGATAGAACATCTGAGTGAGGCTCGACAAGCAAGTGTTCTGGAACCATGTGCTAGAAAGCCTCTCAACGCCAAGAACCTTAAGAAAATGAAGATTATATAAACCATTAAGAAGGAACCCTCACTTACTGAAAAGGAAGTCATCACCACCATATGATTCCCTCTGAAGGATTTTCCTCTCGTCACTCAAGCAAACTCATCTCAAGAAATTATCCTCAGATATCTGGAAGCCTGCAAGAGTGATGGAACAATTCCAGATGTAAATATCTTTGATCTTAGGCAATAACCTCTAGAAGTTGCTACCAGAAAGACAAGAAAAAGGAAAGCTTCTAGAGAAGGAACTTCTCAGAAAACTCCCAAAGCTGTTAAAAAGAAAGGTAACCCCTCTTTTGTTTCTGGTATCGAATCAGTTTTCTTATCAACATATGAAATGTCCTCATCTCCAAAACCTACTGAAAATCACTCACCTCAAACCATTGAGGACTTTGACATATAAATTGATAACTCAATACCCACTAATCATATTCTGATTAATCTACCTTCTACCAAACTTGTTCAAACTCAGCCAGAACTTGCACAAGTTCTTTCTGATATTGATCAATTTGATCCATTTTTTGAAGCTCCCCAAAGAGAAAATCTAAATATTTCCTCTGAACAAATGCCATAAACCACATTAGCCATTCCAGGCATAACCTGCCCACTCAACACTTCTCAACCACCAAATATCTCCACCATAACATCACAAGACTTCTCCCTTCCAGATATTCCATCTCCTTATAATTCAACACCACCTAACTCTCTTATAATCCTTTCCGACTCTCCCACTCCCACTGACTACTCAAAAGATCCTCTCAAAATCATAATTGATCTAGAAGTCTCGGACAATCTTGTCACAACTTCTTAGAAAATAGCCATTCTAAAACCAACACCAAAGCTATGAAAGTCAGATGTTAGTAAATCTATGCTATATTTTGAAACAAAAGTACAAGAATGGATTAACTCCTTAAACAAAGCTTGCATGGATAATCTTAACCCAGTTGCTTCTGATCTTCTCTGGACTCAGTTTAGAAAATCGTTTAATTCTGAATCTCTGAAGATGACGAAACTCAGTTATGAAATTGGTCAATAGAACTTCTGCGATCACGTAAAAATCTTCAAGGATCAAGTTTTACGTCATTGGGTAAGGAAACCGCTTCTTCTTATGGACAACACTTCTTGGGAAGCCTCGCAAAAATCAGAATTTAATGAACCATCTCCTTAATTTCAACCTCTCCCTCATGTCGTTTTTAAAGATAAAGGCAAGTTAGTGAAAGAATCTCCTAAGAAATAATCTGTTGCAGTAACTTCTGAGAATATGGCTTCTCCTATTGAAACAACTCCATCTTATCTTGTGTTGAAAACTCTAGATGAGTTGAAGAAAGAAAATGCAACTGTTAAGGAAAGGGTGGACAGACAGGATGAAATAAGCAAATAAATTAAGGGGATGCTAGGGAAGAAAGAAAAATCAAATAATCAGATCAAAAGTCAATTGGAAGCCTTGTTTGCACGAATTCCACCTCCTCCACAAACTTAGTTTTGATCTCTTGCTTATTTTTTATGTTTGTTTCTTATTTAAAAAGTTATGTTCATATGCTTTTGTCTGTGTTAATCTTTGTTGAATGCATCATCTTTTTGTTCTCTTTTAGTGTTTTTATTGCTTTTTTATTTATGAGAAAAAAGGGGAGAACGTAAAATATTTTGAATATAACAGTGTCGGGAATTAGTCTCAAACATTTTGAATATCATAACCTTTGTTTCAATTTTTGAAAGAAAACAGGAAAAGTCTCTTGAAAGTAACTTCTGTCAAATGGACTTATCAGAACTTCCATCACAAGCTCCGATCAAACATCTTTAGAGAAGTATCTATTTTTTTCTTTATCTGAGTATTCAACTCAGGGGGAGACCCTAATTCTTTATGTTCTTACGTGATTTATCAAAATATACATGTTTTTGTCATCACAAAAAAGGGGGAGATTGTTAGAACATAGTTTGGTTCTACATATTTGTAATATTTCTGATGATAACAAATACATGATATATACATAAATAAAAAATATGCTCTCTAATAATTTAATAAAATATGCAGCGAAGTTCTGATAAAGAATCATATATGTATGTATGTATGCATGATGTTGTTAGGTACTTATGTTGAATCAGTAGCAATTAACACTATGTATGATCTTAATATATATGTATATTATATGTGGTTGCTTTAATTGGTATTAGAGCAGATCAATTCTTGAGCTAAACTTGAAACATCATAAGTAAATTAAATCTTGCCTCATATGTGTGTATTTCCAGCATGATTCTTAATGTCACGATATATAGTATTGGGCCTAATCAACCTAATTATATGTGCTTGGTGATAGGACCATAGTTGAGCAACCACGAGGACTCTGAAGGTATAGTAGTGCTTATGCTCGTAGTGTAGGGCCAAGCCAAGTGTTTAGAAGTAAGTAAGACCGATGGATTCAGTTGATGCACTAGCGGCATTCACAATAGTTTGTGATTGAGGTGATGCGGTAAGTGCAAGGATGGTACACAGTTCAAGCAATCCGGCAGGAAAGACGACTTAAAATTTTAAGGGTTTCTACAAGATGAATCCACCTGAGTTCGAATGAAGTCTAAACCTTTAGTAGCGTAAGATTGGCCCACTAACATGGAATAAGTCTTGCAACTAATTTCATGTAGTAAGGAGGAAAATGTAATTTTTGCCACTTGTATGTTACAAAGCTCAGCAGCGAAGTGGTGTACCAGTGTCTCAGCTGGTTGGCTTTTGATTTCAAGAAGGTGAGGAGAGAAAGAATATTGAGCGAACAAAGAAGATTATTTGGTCTTGTTCTTGTTTAATCATAATAAAGGTTGGATTTTCTTTTTTTCTATTTTTTTCTCATTGTATGTCACGTGACAATAATTTATTGGAGCAAGTCCAATGTTGAAAAAATCAAAACCAACTCATGAAATGTAAAATATGGGGGAAGATCTCCATGCCTATTTTTTTTTCTCATTTTTTATTATATTATATTATTTTACTTTTTTGTGTTATTAATTAAATGAGTTTTTTTTTTTCAAATCGAGTTTTTATTGGACTTGGATTTATTGATTTATTAATTACACTATTAAAGTTAGTTAACAAGAATATTAAAAATTTCAAAAATGTTTAATTCATTTATTTAGAAAAAAACAATAAACGATAAAAATCCCAAAACACTAGAATAATATATATTATAAATGCTAGAAATAATATAATAAAAATGTTAGACATTATTTTTGTTTATTTTCTACATAAAAATTAATTCCTTTAATTAATCTCGGATGGGCGAATGTACACTCGTTTGTCTCTTGAATAATCGAGAGGCTTAGCGCATATTTTGTCTCAGTGATTACTCACAAATATTTTTCATAAATATAGATTAAAAATGGGTGAATGGACATTCATTCATTTGAATGATAAAAGGCTTAGCGCATGCTTTGTCGGTTTGATTATTCTCTTCCGTACCTAAAATTAACTCAACACATCAAATCGTTCCCTTTTTCGCCCCCTAGTTTCTTAAATTAATCATGTTTTCTTTAGTTGTTAAATTACCGATTAACCATTTGAAGCTGAATTTGTAAGTGTCATAATTGGAACTTCCCAATTACCAAACGAAGAACAAAACAATATTAGGAACTGCACTTGATCATCCAATTTAATATCACTAGCTTTTATCTATTTCTCAATATTCTTAACACACTCACAGTCCTTGTCATTGAGTCATCATCTTTGTATTTCTTATTAACTCTTCCAAATCAAACGTGTTTTATTTTGTACATTTTTATGGTCATGCAACTTTTTAAAATTAATTTGATATTTCTTTATTAGATTTTTTTAACTTTTATCAATCTTCTTCCAATTATTCATCTTTTTCAATTCAATTTAAATAGGTCTTACTTTATATATTTTTAATTGATTTTTGTGGGAAATTCTAGTTATTTTGTCTAACTTTACAATATAATTTATTTTATATATTTTAATAATTTACTTACATAATTAACTATATATTTTTTCTGTTATAAATTATTTTAATAATTAAAGGGAGGGCGTAGAAAATTTGTTAAATTAAGTTTATAACTAGAGTTATAAATTTTTATAGCATCTAGTTGCAACTTTAATTATGTTTTAAAATCATGGAAGAGAACAAGAAAACACGAGATAGAGATAAATTAGCAAATATAAGTTGCAAAAGTGAAAATAATTCTAGAGATTGCCATATAAAAATGTTTATATGTGACATAAGAAAATATAAAAGATATAACAATGTACATGAACTCAACTGAATATGATGACGTGGAGAAAAGTTAAAATATATAACTACACGTGAATAAATTGTACACGACTATCTTCAGGATCAGATCCATCACATAGGAGTTGCACAGCTAGCTGACCATTCATGCCACCTTTAGTTATTCCAAATGTGGAACTTGTCACGTTAATTGAACATGATTGTTTTCCAGTACATGCTTTTTCAACCACTGCCTCACTATGACGTGATTCCCATTCACCTACTTGGAATGATCCACACTTTCCTTGTGGTTCTCCATAGCTCGCAAATTGGATTTCTGAAATAGTTTTTCCATCCGGGCATTTTAATTCTAAGGTTTTTCCATAATCTGTTGTTCCACATATAAAATCAATTGCAACTGTTTGTACAGACACATTAAAGGGGCTTCCACCCATTTCTTCAAACAAAATCAGTGTGTTACTGTTTGTGTCATTATTTAAGAATGACCTTGGCACATGGTAAAACCTCTGAGATGGTTCTCCACAACCACTCAAACATTTATCAGCTCCATAATTTCCTCTATAATCACATTTAGTATCACATCCATTTTTGTCAGCCACCATTGTAGGCCAATACCTTCCAATACTTTGACCATTAACCCATGCATGTCCTTTTGTAAGGCCTATAAAATCCAAGATTACAGGCTCTTTACCTTCAGGTGTCTTAAAAGTAGTCTTGTACCAAGTCAATGGTTTTCCTATAACAACATTATTTATGTTCCATTGAACTTCGTTTATAATTTTAGAATCATAGAACCTTCTAGCCTCACCATTTAATCCAACTTTGTATGACCAACTAGATTTTGATAAATCCAAAATATTTCCTGAATTGGTTGCAATGAGTTTCACAGGACCCCCAACAATACCAGTTTCTTTCATATCAAAGTATGCGCCATAATTTGCATGACCAACTGTACCACTTAATAAACTTATAATGTTGGTACCTTGTTTCAATGAAACCAATCTTTCATATGTAAAACGAAGGTTATCATGTGTTCCCCACTGGGGGCCAATATATTGTCCATTAACATAGGCGTGAAGAACATGGCCTGATGTGTTCACTTGCAAAGTTGCATTATTCCAAATGGATGTTTCATTGATTATAACTTTCGTCATGTACCACAAATAATCACTAGCATCAACGGTAACACTCTTTTGCTCCAAAAGTTCAGATGCATTAAATGTTCCTATTGCTTGCAAGGTGTCATCTACGGGGTCGGGTGCCCATGTCCAGATGAGTGAGTTTCCTAATTTTGTAGATGGTTTCTTCACATAAACATTTGTTTGTGCATCAACCTTTGCAGTGTTGAAAACTTCCTTGTTGCAATCTTGGAGAATAGACACTGACCAAGCAGGCACATAGTACTTTCCATCTTGTACTAGATCAACTTCAACATCCTTAGAATTATGTGAATTACTCAAAAAACAAAATTTTTGTGCAGTGGCATTATTTTCATAAGTAGTCAAAGATATTAAATCTCCGTATTGATTCTCTGTAACAGTTCCATTAGTGAGAACCTTCTCTCCTAACTTTATGGCGGCATGGAGTTTTTTAAGATGTCCCCATTTTGGTTGGTTCAAATTACCGTATTCATCAAGTGGTGCATCATAGTCATATGCTGTGATAATATACGGACCGCCCGCGGTTCTTCCAAAATTTGTTCCTCCATGGTACATGTAGTAGTTTTGGAGGACACCACCCTTTTGAAAAAAACGTGCAACTGAAAATGCTACATCTTCAGCAGTTCTATGTGGCTTCCTTTCACCCCATTTTTGGAACCAACCAACCCAATTTTCTGTAAACATTTTGGGGCTTTTAGGATTGTTTGGCTTGAAATCATCACAATAATAGCCATTGCATGTGTTGATAATAGGTGATGGGGCATTGTTTTGTTTGCACATGATCCATGGGACACCTACATTTTGAGCTAAAGCCATATGGGCACACCATTTAATGTATGTGTTCCCATCTTCTCCGTAGTTAGTTATGACATCCCCATATTCATTCTCAATTTGAGCCAAAATGATTGGTCCTCCTTGTGGTGCAAACAATCCAGCTTCTTTGCACAAGGTCACAATCTTTGTTGTGAATATTTTCATTTCCTCCTTAAAAACTGCATTGTCAGTCCTTAGTTGAATCCCTGGCAAGTTGTGTAACCACATTGGGAAACCTCCATAGTTCCATTCAGCACAAACATAGGGACCAATTCTAAGCACAACATAAAGACCTTCTTCGTGAACATTTTTTAGAAACTTGATGAAATCTAGATTTTTGGAAAAATCATATTGGCGGCGAATAGGTTCGTGAAGGTCCCAAAATATATATGTTTCGATGGCATCAAGACCACCATCTTTTGCTTTCTTAATAAGATCTGGCCACATTTGTGAAGTGCTACGCGGATAGTGGATCGCACCTGATATTATTATTCGTCGTTCTCCATTGATGATAATGGCATTTGTATCATACTCAATGGTTGTTGCAAAAGAGAAAGCACACAACAATGCTGAACTTACAATAAGAAAGAGCCCAATCCTAGGATTGCACATATTGTTTAGTTCTCTAAAAGCAATATTATTATGTATCATCTAGTAGAAACAACAAGTTTTTATAGGTACGATTTATTATTTTATTTTCTATTTTTAGTTTATTTGTATGTCGTGTATAAAATCTATCCAATTTGATACGATAGGTATTTGTTTCTATAATTAGCTACCCATCATACCTTAAAATAATCTTTCGGTTACAAATTGTGAATTATCATTTACTATTATGAATGTTTGTTTCGTCAAAACTAAAATAGTAGTTGGTTGAAAGATCTTATATACATTACATATTAGCTAATCATCTAATATTTGTACTACTAAAAAAGTCATATTAGAAAAACACTTCCAATTTTGATTTTCATAATATATATATATATATATATATATATATATATATATATATATATATATATATATATATATATATATATATATATATATATATATATATATATATATATATATATATATATATATATATATATATATATATATATATATATATATATATATATATATATATATATATATATATATATATATATATATATATATATATATATATATATATATATATATATATATATATATAATTTAATGTAACAATAATATTTGTTTCTTAGAAAAATAATTTACAATATCATGAAGTATTAATCATTTTGAATAATATCTAGAAATAGAAATTAAAATTCTGAAAATAAATTTAAGTAATTTAAAGAAATTATTATTAAATTACATGATAAATTAGTCATTTTCAAATAATTAATAATACATACTAACTATGTTTTTAAAGTAATAAAAAATATTAAAAATTATAACCATCGATAAGTTGTATGATATTAGAAAAACAAAATGTTACGTAATTTTATTATAAGGATAATTTTGTCACATACTTGGTCTCTCTTGGTGGTTCCTACCAGTATCTTTACTCGAGGATTACAAAACAAGCTCTATAATATCCCAAATATCACATATCATGGTTAGCACTTAATAGTGAATTGATGGTGGATAAATGTGGATTGGTGATCATGATTCAGACTGAGTGGCAAGGCTAGTGCATGTCTAAACCAAGTCTCTAGTTTAATTTCACTAGTGAGATTGGTTAGGAAATTGGTTGCAATGGGAAAGTAAATTAAGTCATATCCTTCTTGTGTATTTAAGCCCTAAAGTGAGAGGATAGGATCTCATTTCCACATTTCTTTCCCTCATTAAAAATCAGAATCCTTGAAGACAAAAGGAGGAGATGGAGGTGTGTGGAGAGGAAGCTAGGACACAGAGGAAGTCTTGTTCAACCATCTTGGAAGAATTTCACTTTTAGTATATGTAGAGTCGGAACTTGAAGAGGATTTAAGGCTGACTGAAACAAGGCAACATGTTATCATAATCTTCTCATCATTATTCAATTCAAAATTCATAATCAAAGAGAAGAAAAAAATGGAAGCAAACTTGAAGGAATCCCCTTGCATGTGCAACATTCTTATTAAAGTAGATTGTCAAGTCTTTTTCAACATCTAATCTCTTCATCTCTTAATCCAGAATTTCGTGTTTGAATTCAAGGTTGGGTTCCTCTTCAATTTGGGAATTATATCCAATTAGGCTTAATGCATGATATGGATTGGGAATTGATTCATGAATATGATCTTGTGTGTGTTCATGTGCTTACATGTGATGTTTATGAATTGTGTGATTATGATGATGCACATTTGGTTTGTGATCTGTTTTAAACATGTTATTCTCATTAAGGTATGAAAATGTAAATTTGGACTAGTTTCTTAGAGAAAATTCTAAGTTTAGGGTTAAAATGGAAGAAGACACTTTATAGGCATGGGTACAAGCTATAGCAACTGCTACTGGTGGATGCAGCCAGCCCTAGAACTTGTAAGGGGATGGGTCTGGACCCTATTATGGGTCGTAGCAAGTGCTATAGGCGGTCGTAAAAGACCACTGTTTTGCATCATTTTGTTTTCATTTTAACCCTACTTGCATGTTTTGTCATGTATACCCTATATTCCCTCCTTGTGTGTGTTGGTTTTCTAGAAATAAAAGCAATCTAGGAAGTAAATAGTCGAGAAGAGAAATGAACCAATTAAAATTTGACATGTTTCACGTGTTATGTTTAACGAGAGTTAGACCTTAATAATCATCTTCGCTTGGCACGAACCTTATATGTTTCATTAATGATGTGAAACTGCAATTCCTTGTAATTGTTAAATTTGGTGTAATATGTTTGAATAGTTGTTGAAGTCATAATGTATGAACTAAGCTATGCTTCAATGATGATTGGGTCTGTAATAGCTTTATTTTTGGGTAACCTTTGATATTATGTATGCTTCAAACATAGTGAATCCATAATAGTTTGAGTGTTATGTTTCGAAGTAAGCAAAACCCTAATAGCATGTGCGTGTATGTTTTTGTGTGATGAAACCATAGAGATAACTGGTACTATGTCCCTAAGTTAAAAGAATTGTAATAGTATGTAACACCAATTATGTTCAAAATCTGAAGGGCTGGAAGGTTGAGATTATGCATTGAGACACGAGTCACATTGATAACTGTTCAAAATCTTCACGCCATCCCCCTTTTTCAAAAATCATCAATGTTGTTAATCATTTTGTTTATTTTATTAATTGAAATTAAAATTCATGTTTTCTCCCCGTTGGATATTTATACCTCACTTTATCATAAACACTTTCACACCTTCACTCCCACTCACTCTATTCTCTATGTATTTTCTCTTTTCCCTTTTGTGTGCTTTCAAACCCTAAGTCTATGAACAATGGCTTCTTTTCAACAACAAAAAAGTCTTATGATTCTGAAATAGCACTCTTGGTTCATCCTCTAATACAAACTAAGACATGTATGTTAAACCTGCAAGAATCTCCTCACTCTGGTTGATTCTCCAGAAGTTTGCGGTGAACTCATAGTTGATTTTGAAAGAATGAAAGAAAATGGGTATGACCTTACACCTGATGTTGAGTTTCAAGTGTCGAAAAATACTTTGATCAATTAGTTGGTCCATTTTTTCCCAAACTTGTTAAAGAATTTTGGATTCATGCTACTGCATCAAATCATCAAGTAACTTCTTATGTAATGGGAAATAAGATTTCCATCACTGAATACCTCATTGGAAAGCTTATTGGTCATGATAGAAGCGGCATACGATGCAGTGAAATGGAAGAAAAAGGATCTGACCTAACCATCGTATCCAACTAAATCTTCTCCTCAGGATAATCCTCAAACAAGATCAAAGATTTGAAGGACTATCTATGAATTTGGTCTAGAATAATTCTCGGGTGCATCAATCACAGAAAACCTAACTAGTTCTTCTGACTATATCAATATTGATCAATAGTACCTGCTGCGCTTCATTGCAACTAAAGCCAAATTCCACCTCCCACATATTCTATTCAATCATCTGATGACCTGTGTTAAGTAAACAAGGGAAGAAGAAAGACCTAAAAGACATTGGATTCTATTTAGAAGGCTTATCTCAGATATTCTAACACAGAATAAACTGATAGAACATCTGAGTGAGGCTCGACAAGCAAGTGTTCTGGAACCATGTGCTAGAAAGCCTCTCAACGCCAAGAACCTTAAGAAAATGAAGATTATATAAACCATTAAGAAGGAACCCTCACTTACTGAAAAGGAAGTCATCACCACCATATGATTCCCTCTGAAGGATTTTCCTCTCGTCACTCAAGCAAACTCATCTCAAGAAATTATCCTCAGATATCTGGAAGCCTGCAAGAGTGATGGAACAATTCCAGATGTAAATATCTTTGATCTTAGGCAATAACCTCTAGAAGTTGCTACCAGAAAGACAAGAAAAAGGAAAGCTTCTAGAGAAGGAACTTCTCAGAAAACTCCCAAAGCTGTTAAAAAGAAAGGTAACCCCTCTTTTGTTTCTGGTATCGAATCAGTTTTCTTATCAACATATGAAATGTCCTCATCTCCAAAATCTACTGAAAATCACTCACCTCAAACCATTGAGGACTTTGACATATAAATTGATAACTCAATACCCACTAATCATATTCTGATTAATCTACCTTCTACCAAACTTGTTCAAACTCAGCCAGAACTTGCACAAGTTCTTTCTGATATTGATCAATTTGATCCATTTTTTGAAGCTCCCCAAAGAGAAAATCTAAATATTTCCTCTGAACAAATGCCATAAACCACATTAGCCATTCCAGGCATAACCTGCCCACTCAACACTTCTCAACCACCAAATATCTCCACCATAACATCACAAGACTTCTCCCTTCCAGATATTCCATCTCCTTATAATTCAACACCACCTAACTCTCTTATAATCCTTTCCGACTCTCCCACTCCCACTGACTACTCAAAAGATCCTCTCAAAATCATAATTGATCTAGAAGCCTCGGACAATCTTGTCACAACTTCTTAGAAAATAGCCATTCTAAAACCAACACCAAAGCTATGAAAGTCAGATGTTAGTAAATCTCTGCTATATTTTGAAACAAAAGTACAAGAATGGATTAACTCCTTAAACCAAGCTTGCATGGATAATCTTAACCCAGTTGCTTCTGATCTTCTCTGGACTCAGTTTAGAAAATCGTTTAATTCTGAATCTCTGAAGATGACGAAACTCAGTTATGAAATTGGTCAATAGAACTTCTGCGATCACGTAAAAATCTTCAAGGATCAAGTTTTACGTCATTGGGTAAGGAAACCGCTTCTTCTTATGGACAACACTTCTTGGGAAGCCTCGCAAAAATCAGAATTTAATGAACCATCTCCTTAATTTCAACCTCTCCCTCATGTCGTTTTTAAAGATAAAGGCAAGTTAGTGAAAGAATCTCCTAAGAAATAATCTGTTGCAGTAACTTCTGAGAATATGGCTTCTCCTATTGAAACAACTCCATCTTATCTTGTGTTGAAAACTCTAGATGAGTTGAAGAAAGAAAATGCAACTGTTAAGGAAAGGGTGGACAGACAGGATGAAATAAGCAAATAAATTAAGGGGATGCTAGGGAAGAAAGAAAAATCAAATAATCAGATCAAAAGTCAATTGGAAGCCTTGTTTGCACGAATTCCACCTCCTCCACAAACTTAGTTTTGATCTCTTGCTTATTTTTTATATGTTTGTTTCTTATTTAAAAAGTTATGTTCATATGCTTTTGTCTGTGTTAATCTTTGTTGAATGCATCATCTTTTTGTTCTCTTTTAGTGTTTTTATTGCTTTTTGATTTATGAGAAAAAAGGGGAGAACGTAAAATATTTTGAATATAACAGTGTCGGGAATTAGTCTCAAACATTTTGAATATCATAACCTTTGTTTCAATTTTTGAAAGAAAACAGGAAAAGTCTCTTGAAAGTAACTTCTGTCAAATGGACTTATCAGAACTTCCATCACAAGCTCCGATCAAACATCTTTAGAGAAGTATCTATTTTTTTCTTTATCTGAGTATTCAACTCAGGGGGAGACCCTAATTCTTTATGTTCTTACGTGATTTATCAAAATATACATGTTTTTGTCATCACAAAAAAGGGGGAGATTGTTAGAACATAGTTTGGTTCTACATATTTGTAATATTTCTGATGATAACAAATACATGATATATACATAAATAAAAAATATGCTCTCTAATAATTTAATAAAATATGCAGCGAAGTTCTGATAAAGAATCATATATGTATGTATGTATGCATGATGTCGTTAGGTACTTATGTTGAATCAGTAGCAATTAACACTATGTATGATCTTAATATATATGTATATTATATGTGGTTGCTTTAATTGGTATTAGAGCAGATCAATTCTTGAGCTAAACTTGAAACATCATAAGTAAATTAAATCTTGCCTCATATGTGTGTATTTCCAGCATGATTCTTAATGTCACGATATATAGTATTGGGCCTAATCAACCTAATTATATGTGCTTGGTGATAGGACCATAGTTGAGCAACCACGAGGACTCTGAAGGTATAGTAGTGCTTATGCTCGTAGTGTAGGGCCAAGTCAAGTGTTTAGAAGTAAGTAAGACCGATGGATTCAATTGATGCACTAGCGGCATTCACAATAGTTTGTGATTGAGGTGATGCGGTAAGTGCATGGATGGTACACAGTTCAAGCAATCCGGCAGGAAAGACGACTTAAAATTTTAAGGGTTTCTACAAGATGAATCCACCTGAGTTCGAATGAAGTCTAAACCTTTAGTAGCGTAAGATTGGCCCACTAACATGAAATAAGTCTCGCAACTAATTTCATGTAGTAAGGAGGAAAATGTAATTTTTACCACTTGTATGTTACAAAGCTCAGCAGCGAAGTGGTGTACCAGTGTCTCAGCTGGTTGGCTTTTGATTTCAAGAAGGTGAGGAGAGAAAGAATATTGAGCGAACAAAGAAGATTATTTGGTCTTGTTCTTGTTTAATCATAATAAAGGTTGGATTTTCTTTTTTTCTATTTTTTTCTCATTGTATGTCACGTGACAATAATTTATTGGAGCAAGTCCAATGTTGAAAAAATCAAAACCAACTCATGAAATGTAAAATATGGGGGAAGATCTCCATGCCTATTTTTTTTTTCTCATTTTTTATTATATTATATTATTTTACTTTTTTGTGTTATTAATTAAATGAGTTTTTTTTTTCAAATCGAGTTTTTATTGGACTTGGATTTATTGATTTATTAATTACACTATTAAAGTTAGTTAACAAGAAAATTAAAAATTTCAAAAATGTTTAATTCATTTATTTAGAAAAAAACAATAAACGATAAAAATCCCAAAACACTAGAATAATATATATTATAAATGCTAGAAATAATATAATAAAAATGTTAGACATTATTTTTGTTTATTTTCTACATAAAAATTAATTCCTTTAATTAATCTCGGATGGGCGAATGTACACTCGTTTGTCTCTTGAATAATCGAGAGGCTTAGCGCATATTTTGTCTCAGTGATTACTCACAAATATTTTTCATAAATATAGATTAAAAATGGGTGAATGGACATTCATTCATTTGAATGATAAAAGGCTTAGCGCATGCTTTGTCGGTTTGATTATTCTCTTCCGTACCTAAAATTAACTCAACGCATCAAATCGTTCCCTTTTTCGCCCCCTAGTTTCTTAAATTAATCATGTTTTCTTTAGTTGTTAAATTACCGATTAACCATTTGAAGCTGAATTTGTAAGTGTCATAATTGGAACTTCCCAATTACCAAACGAAGAACAAAACAATATTAAGAACTGCACTTGATCATCCAATTTAATATCACTAGCTTTTATCTATTTCTCAATATTCTTAACACACTCACAGTCCTTGTCATTGAGTCATCATCTTTGTATTTCTTATTAACTCTTCCAAATCAAACGTGTTTTATTTTGTACATTTTTATGGTCATGCAACTTTTTAAAATTAATTTGATATTTCTTTATTAGATTTTTTTAACTTTTATCAATCTTCTTCCAATTATTCATCTTTTTCAATTCAATTTAAATAGGTCTTACTTTATATATTTTTAATTGATTTTTGTGGGAAATTCTAGTTATTTTGTCTAACTTTACAATATAATTTATTTTATATATTTTAATAATTTACTTACATAATTAACTATATATTTTTTCTGTTATAAATTATTTTAATAATTAAAGGGAGGGCGTAGAAAATTTGTTAAATTAAGTTTATAACTAGAGTTATAAATTTTTATAGCATCTAGTTGCAACTTTAATTATGTTTTAAAATCATGGAAGAGAACAAGAAAACACGAGATAGAGATAAATTAGCAAATATAAGTTGCAAAAGTGAAAATAATTCTAGAGATTGCCATATAAAAATGTTTATATGTGACATAAGAAAATATAAAAGATATAACAATGTACATGAACTCAACTGAATATGATGACGTGGAGAAAAGTTAAAATATATAACTACACGTGAATAAATTGTACACGACTATCTTCAGGATCAGAGCCATCACATAGGAGTTGCACAGCTAGCTGACCATTCATGCCACCTTTAGTTATTCCAAATGTGGAACTTGTCACGTTAATTGAACATGATTGTTTTCCAGTACATGCTTTTTCAACCACTGCCTCACTATGACGTGATTCCCATTCACCTACTTGGAATGATCCACACTTTCCTTGTGGTTCTCCATAGCTCGCAAATTGGATTTCTGAAATAGTTTTTCCATCCGGGCATTTTAATTCTAAGGTTTTTCCATAATCTGTTGTTCCACATATAAAATCAATTGCAACTGTTTGTACAGACACATTAAAGGGGCTTCCACCCATTTCTTCAAACAAAATCAGTGTGTTACTGTTTGTGTCATTATTTAAGAATGACCTTGGCACATGGTAAAACCTCTGAGATGGTTCTCCACAACCACTCAAACATTTATCAGCTCCATAATTTCCTCTATAATCACATTTAGTATCACATCCATTTTTGTCAGCCACCATTGTAGGCCAATACCTTCCAATACTTTGACCATTAACCCATGCATGTCCTTTTGTAAGGCCTATAAAATCCAAGATTACAGGCTCTTTACCTTCAGGTGTCTTAAAAGTAGTCTTGTACCAAGTCAATGGTTTTCCTATAACAACATTATTTATGTTCCATTGAACTTCGTTTATAATTTTAGAATCATAGAACCTTCTAGCCTCACCATTTAATCCAACTTTGTATGACCAACTAGATTTTGATAAATCCAAAATATTTCCTGAATTGGTTGCAATGAGTTTCACAGGACCCCCAACAATACCAGTTTCTTTCATATCAAAGTATGCGCCATAATTTGCATGACCAACTGTACCACTTAATAAACTTATAATGTTGGTACCTTGTTTCAATGAAACCAATCTTTCATATGTAAAACGAAGGTTATCATGTGTTCCCCACTGGGGGCCAATATATTGTCCATTAACATAGGCGTGAAGAACATGGCCTGATGTGTTCACTTGCAAAGTTGCATTATTCCAAATGGATGTTTCATTGATTATAACTTTCGTCATGTACCACAAATAATCACTAGCATCAACGGTAACACTCTTTTGCTCCAAAAGTTCAGATGCATTAAATGTTCCTATTGCTTGCAAGGTGTCATCTACGGGGTCGGGTGCCCATGTCCAGATGAGTGAGTTTCCTAATTTTGTAGATGGTTTCTTCACATAAACATTTGTTTGTGCATCAACCTTTGCAGTGTTGAAAACTTCCTTGTTGCAATCTTGGAGAATAGACACTGACCAAGCAGGCACATAGTACTTTCCATCTTGTACTAGATCAACTTCAACATCCTTAGAATTATGTGAATTACTCAAAAAACAAAATTTTTGTGCAGTGGCATTATTTTCATAAGTAGTCAAAGATATTAAATCTCCGTATTGATTCTCTGTAACAGTTCCATTAGTGAGAACCTTCTCTCCTAACTTTATGGCGGCATGGAGTTTTTTAAGATGTCCCCATTTTGGTTGGTTCAAATTACCGTATTCATCAAGTGGTGCATCATAGTCATATGCTGTGATAATATACGGACCGCCCGCGGTTCTTCCAAAATTTGTTCCTCCATGGTACATGTAGTAGTTTTGGAGGACACCACCCTTTTGAAAAAAACGTGCAACTGAAAATGCTACATCTTCAGCAGTTCTATGTGGCTTCCTTTCACCCCATTTTTGGAACCAACCAACCCAATTTTCTGTAAACATTTTGGGGCTTTTAGGATTGTTTGGCTTGAAATCATCACAATAATAGCCATTGCATGTGTTGATAATAGGTGATGGGGCATTGTTTTGTTTGCACATGATCCATGGGACACCTACATTTTGAGCTAAAGCCATATGGGCACACCATTTAATGTATGTGTTCCCATCTTCTCCGTAGTTAGTTATGACATCCCCATATTCATTCTCAATTTGAGCCAAAATGATTGGTCCTCCTTGTGGTGCAAACAATCCAGCTTCTTTGCACAAGGTCACAATCTTTGTTGTGAATATTTTCATTTCCTCCTTAAAAACTGCATTGTCAGTCCTTAGTTGAATCCCTGGCAAGTTGTGTAACCACATTGGGAAACCTCCATAGTTCCATTCAGCACAAACATAGGGACCAATTCTAAGCACAACATAAAGACCTTCTTCGTGAACATTTTTTAGAAACTTGATGAAATCTAGATTTTTGGAAAAATCATATTGGCGGCGAATAGGTTCGTGAAGGTCCCAAAATATATATGTTTCGATGGCATCAAGACCACCATCTTTTGCTTTCTTAATAAGATCTGGCCACATTTGTGAAGTGCTACGCGGATAGTGGATCGCACCTGATATTATTATTCGTCGTTCTCCATTGATGATAATGGCATTTGTATCATACTCAATGGTTGTTGCAAAAGAGAAAGCACACAACAATGCTGAACTTACAATAAGAAAGAGCCCAATCCTAGGATTGCACATATTGTTTAGTTCTCTAAAAGCAATATTATTATGTATCATCTAGTAGAAACAACAAGTTTTTATAGGTACGATTTATTATTTTATTTTCTATTTTTAGTTTATTTGTATGTCGTGTATAAAATCTATCCAATTTGATACGATAGGTATTTGTTTCTATAATTAGCTACCCATCATACCTTAAAATAATCTTTCGGTTACAAATTGTGAATTATCATTTACTATTATGAATGTTTGTTTCGTCAAAACTAAAATAGTAGTTGGTTGAAAGATCTTATATACATTACATATTAGCTAATCATCTAATATTTGTACTACTAAAAAAGTCATATTAGAAAAACACTTCCAATTTTGATTTTCATAATATAATATATATATATATATATATATATATATATATATATATATATATATATATATATATATATATATATATATATATATATATATATATATATATATATAATTTAATGTAACAATAATATTTGTTTCTTAGAAAAATAATTTACAATATCATGAAGTATTAATCATTTTGAATAATATCTAGAAATAGAAATTAAAATTCTGAAAATAAATTTAAGTAATTTAAAGAAATTATTATTAAATTACATGATAAATTAGTCATTTTCAAATAATTAATAATACATACTAACTATGTTTTTAAAGTAATAAAAAATATTAAAAATTATAACCATCGATAAGTTGTATGATATTAGAAAAACAAAATGTTACGTAATTTTATCATAAGGATAATTTTGTCACATACTTGGTCTCTCTTGGTGGTTCCTACCAGTATCTTTACTCGAGGATTACAAAACAAGCTCTATAATATCCCAAATATCACATATCATGGTTAGCACTTAATAGTGAATTGATGGTGGATAAATGTGGATTGGTGATCATGATTCAGACTGAGTGGCAAGGCTAGTGCATGTCTAAACCAAGTCTCTAGTTTAATTTCACTAGTGAGATTGGTTAGGAAATTGGTTGCAATGGGAAAGTAAATTAAGTCATATCCTTCTTGTGTATTTAAGCCCTAAAGTGAGAGGATAGGATCTCATTTCCACATTTCTTTCCCTCATTAAAAATCAGAATCCTTGAAGACAAAAGGAGGAGATGGAGGTGTGTGGAGAGGAAGCTAGGACACAGAGGAAGTCTTGTTCAACCATCTTGGAAGAATTTCACCTTTAGTATATGTAGAGTCGGAACTTGAAGAGGATTTAAGGCTGACTGAAACAAGGCAACATGTTATCATAATCTTCTCATCATTATTCAATTCAAAATTCATAATCAAAGAGAAGAAAAAAATGGAAGCAAACTTGAAGGAATCCCCTTGCATGTGCAACATTCTTATTAAAGTAGATTGTCAAGTCTTTTTCAACATCTAATCTCTTCATCTCTTAATCCAGAATTTCGCGTTTGAATTCAAGGTTGGGTTCCTCTTCAATTTGGGAATTATATCCAATTAGGCTTAATGCATGATATGGATTGGGAATTGATTCATGAATATGATCTTGTGTGTGTTCATGTGCTTACATGCGATGTTTATGAATTGTGTGATTATGATGATGCACGTTTGGTTTGTGATCTGTTTTAAACATGTTATTCTCATTAAGGTATGAAAATGTAAATTTGGACTAGTTTCTTAGAGAAAATTCTAAGTTTAGGGTTAAAATGGAAGAAGACACTTTATAGGCATGGGTACAAGCTATAGCAACTGCTACTGGTGGATGCAGCCAGCCCTAGAACTTGTAAGGGGATGGGTCTAGACCCTATTATGGGTCGTAGCAAGTGCTATAGGCGGTCGTAAAAGACCACTGTTTTGCATCATTTTGTTTTCATTTTAACCCTACTTGCATGTTTTGTCATGTATACCCTATATTCCCTCCTTGTGTGTGTTGGTTTTCTAGAAATAAAAGCAATCTAGGAAGTAAATAGTCGAGAAGAGAAATGAACCAATTAAAATTTGACATGTTTCACGTGTTATGTTTAACGAGAGTTAGAACCTTAATAATCATCTTCGCTTGGCACGAACCTGATATGTTTCATTAATGATGTGAAACTGCAATTCCTTGTAATTGTTAAATTTGGTGTAATATGTTTGAATAGTTGTTGAAGTCATAATGTATGAACTAAGCTATGCTTCAATGATGATTGGGTCTGTAATAGCTTTATTTTTGGGTAACCTTTGATATTATGTATGCTTCAAACATAGTGAATCCATAATAGTTTGAGTGTTATGTTTCGAAGTAAGCAAACCCCTAATAGCATGTGCGTGTATGTTTTTGTGTGATGAAACCATAGAGATAACTGGTACTATGTCCCTAAGTTAAAAGAATTGTAATAGTATGTAACACCAATTATGTTCAAAATCTGAAGGGCTGGAAGGTTGAGATTATGCATTGAGACACGAGTCACATTGATAACTGTTCAAAATCTTCACGCCATCCCCCTTTTTCAGAAATCATCAATGTTGTTAATCATTTTGTTTATTTTATTAATTGAAATTAAAATTCATGTTTTCTCCCCGTTGGATATTTATACCTCACTTTATCATAAACACTTTCACACCTTCACTCCCACTCACTCTATTCTCTATGTATTTTCTCTTTTCCCTTTTGTGTGCTTTCAAACCCTAAGTCTATGAACAATGGCTTCTTTTCAACAACAAAAAAGTCTTATGATTCTGAAATAGCACTCTTGGTTCATCCTCTAATACAAACTAAGACATGTATGTTAAACCTGCAAGAATCTCCTCACTCTGGTTGATTCTCCAGAAGTTCGCGGTGAACTCATAGTTGATTTTGAAAGAATGAAAGAAAATGGGTATGACCTTACACCTGATGTTGAGTTTCAAGTGTCGAAAAATACTTTGATCAATTAGTTGGTCCATTTTTTCCCAAACTTGTTAAAGAATTTTGGATTCATGCTACTGCATCAAATCATCAAGTAACTTCTTATGTAATGGGAAATAAGATTTCCATCACTGAATACCTCATTGGAAAGCTTATTGGTCATGATAGAAGCGGCATACGATGCAGTGAAATGGAAGAAAAAGGATCTGACCTAACCATCGTATCCAACTAAATCTTCTCCTCAGGATAATCCTCAAACAAGATCAAAGATCTGAAGGACTATCTATGAATTTGGTCTAGAATAATTCTCGGGTGCATCAATCACAGAAAACCTAACTAGTTCTTCTGACTATATCAATATTGATCAATAGTACCTGCTGCACTTCATTGCAACTAAAGCCAAATTCCACCTCCCTCATATTCTATTCAATCATCTGATGACCTGTGTTAAGTAAACAAGGGAAGAAGAAAGACCCAAAAGACATTGGATTCTATTTAGAAGGCTTATCTCAGATATTCTAACACAGAATAAACTGATAGAACATCTGAGTGAGGCTCGACAAGCAAGTGTTCTGGAACCATGTGCTAGAAAGCCTCTCAACGCCAAGAACCTTAAGAAAATGAAGATTATATAAACCATTAAGAAGGAACCCTCACTTACTGAAAAGGAAGTCATCACCACCATATGATTCCCTCTGAAGGATTTTCCTCTCGTCACTCAAGCAAACTCATCTCAAGAAATTATCCTCAGATATCTGGAAGCCTGCAAGAGTGATGGAACAATTCCAGATGTAAATATCTTTGATCTTAGGCAATAACCTCTAGAAGTTGCTACCAGAAAGACAAGAAAAAGGAAAGCTTCTAGAGAAGGAACTTCTCAGAAAACTCCCAAAGCTGTTAAAAAGAAAGGTAACCCCTCTTTTGTTTCTGGTATCGAATCAGTTTTCTTATCAACATATGAAATGTCCTCATCTCCAAAACCTACTGAAAATCACTCACCTCAAACCATTGAGGACTTTGACATATAAATTGATAACTCAATACCCACTAATCATATTCTGATTAATCTACCTTCTACCAAACTTGTTCAAACTCAGCCAGAACTTGCACAAGTTCTTTCTGATATTGATCAATTTGATCCATTTTTTGAAGCTCCCCAAAGAGAAAATCTAAATATTTCCTCTGAACAAATGCCATAAACCACATTAGCCATTCCAGGCATAACCTGCCCACTCAACACTTCTCAACCACCAAATATCTCCACCATAACATCACAAGACTTCTCCCTTCCAGATATTCCATCTCCTTATAATTCAACACCACCTAACTCTCTTATAATCCTTTCCGACTCTCCCACTCCCACTGACTACTCAAAAGATCCTCTCAAAATCATAATTGATCTAGAAGCCTCGGACAATCTTGTCACAACTTCTTAGAAAATAGCCATTCTAAAACCAACACCAAAGCTATGAAAGTCAGATGTTAGTAAATCTCTGCTATATTTTGAAACAAAAGTACAAGAATGGATTAACTCCTTAAACCAAGCTTGCATGGATAATCTTAACCCAGTTGCTTCTGATCTTCTCTGGACTCAGTTTAGAAAATCGTTTAATTCTGAATCTCTGAAGATGACGAAACTCAGTTATGAAATTGGTCAATAGAACTTCTGCGATCACGTAAAAATCTTCAAGGATCAAGTTTTACGTCATTGGGTAAGGAAACCGCTTCTTCTTATGGACAACACTTCTTGGGAAGCCTCGCAAAAATCAGAATTTAATGAACCATCTCCTTAATTTCAACCTCTCCCTCATGTCGTTTTTAAAGATAAAGGCAAGTTAGTTAAAGAATCTCCTAAGAAATAATCTGTTGCAGTAACTTCTGAGAATATGGCTTCTCCTATTAAAACAACTCCATCTTATCTTGTATTGAAAACTCTAGATGAGTTGAAGAAAGAAAATGCAACTGTTAAGGAAAGGGTGGACATACAGGATGAAATAAGCAAATAAATTAAGGGGATGCTAGGGAAGCAAGAAAAATCAAATAATCAGATCAAAAGTCAATTGGAAGCCTTGTTTGCACGAATTCCACCTCCTCCACAAACTTAGTTTTGATCTCTTGCTTATTTTTTATATGTTTGTTTCTTATTTAAAAAGTTATGTTCATATGCTTTTGTCTGTGTTAATCTTTGTTGAATGCATCATCTTTTTGTTCTCTTTTAGTGTTTTTATTGCTTTTTGATTTATGAGAAAAAAGGGGAGAACGTAAAATATTTTGAATATAACAGTGTCGGGAATTAGTCTCAAACATTTTGAATATCATAACCTTTGTTTCAATTTTTGAAAGAAAACAGGAAAAGTCTCTTGAAAGTAACTTCTGTCAAATGGACTTATCAGAACTTCCATCACAAGCTCCGATCAAACATCTTTAGAGAAGTATCTATTTTTTTCTTTATCTGAGTATTCAACTCAGGGGGAGACCCTAATTCTTTATGTTCTTACGTGATTTATCAAAATATACATGTTTTTGTCATCACAAAAAAGGGGGAGATTGTTAGAACATAGTTTGGTTCTACATATTTGTAATCTTTCTGATGATAACAAATACATGATATATACATAAATAAAAAATATGCTCTCTAATAATTTAATAAAATATGCAGCGAAGTTCTGATAAAGAATCATATATGTATGTATGTATGCATGATGTCGTTAGGTACTTATGTTGAATCAGTAGCAATTAACACTATGTATGATCTTAATATATATGTATATTATATGTGGTTGCTTTAATTGGTATTAGAGCAGATCAATTCTTGAGCTAAACTTGAAACATCATAAGTAAATTAAATCTTGCCTCATATGTGTGTATTTCCAGCATGATTCTTAATGTCACGATATATAGTATTGGGCCTAATCAACCTAATTATATGTGCTTGGTGATAGGACCATAGTTGAGCAACCACGAGGACTCTGAAGGTATAGTAGTGCTTATGCTCGTAGTGTAGGGCCAAGTCAAGTGTTTAGAAGTAAGTAAGACCGATGGATTCAGTTGATGCACTAGCGGCATTCACAATAGTTTGTGATTGAGGTGATGCGGTAAGTGCATGGATGGTACACAGTTCAAGCAATCCGGCAGGAAAGACGACTTAAAATTTTAAGGGTTTCTACAAGATGAATCCACCTGAGTTCGAATGAAGTCTAAACCTTTAGTAGCGTAAGATTGGCCCACTAACATGAAATAAGTCTCGCAACTAATTTCATGTAGTAAGGAGGAAAATGTAATTTTTACCACTTGTATCTTACAAAGCTCAGCAGCGAAGTGGTGTACCAGTGTCTCAGCTGGTTGGCTTTTGATTTCAAGAAGGTGAGGAGAGAAAGAATATTGAGCGAACAAAGAAGATTATTTGGTCTTGTTCTTGTTTAATCATAATAAAGGTTGGATTTTCTTTTTTTCTATTTTTTTCTCATTGTATGTCACGTGACAATAATTTATTGGAGCAAGTCCAATGTTGAAAAAATCAAAACCAACTCATGAAATGTAAAATATGGGGGAAGATCTCCATGCCTATTTTTTTTTCTCATTTTTTATTATATTATATTATTTTACTTTTTTGTGTTATTAATTAAATGAGTTTTTTTTTTCAAATCGAGTTTTTATTGGACTTGGATTTATTGATTTATTAATTACACTATTAAAGTTAGTTAACAAGAAAATTAAAAATTTCAAAAATGTTTAATTCATTTATTTAGAAAAAAACAATAAACGATAAAAATCCCAAAACACTAGAATAATATATATTATAAATGCTAGAAATAATATAATAAAAATGTTAGACATTATTTTTGTTTATTTTCTACATAAAAATTAATTCCTTTAATTAATCTCGGATGGGCGAATGTACACTCGTTTGTCTCTTGAATAACCGAGAGGCTTAGCGCATATTTTGTCTCAGTGATTACTCACAAATATTTTTCATAAATATAGATTAAAAATGGGTGAATGGACATTCATTCATTTGAATGATAAAAGGCTTAGCGCATGCTTTGTCGATTTGATTATTCTCTTCCGTACCTAAAATTAACTCAACGCATCAAATCGTTCCCTTTTTCGCCCCCTAGTTTCTTAAATTAATCATGTTTTCTTTAGTTGTTAAATTACCGATTAACCATTTGAAGCTGAATTTGTAAGTGTCATAATTGGAACTTCCCAATTACCAAACGAAGAACAAAACAATATTAAGAACTGCACTTGATCATCCAATTTAATATCACTAGCTTTTATCTATTTCTCAATATTCTTAACACACTCACAGTCCTTGTCATTGAGTCATCATCTTTGTATTTCTTATTAACTCTTCCAAATCAAACGTGTTTTATTTTGTACATTTTTATGGTCATGCAACTTTTTAAAATTAATTTGATATTTCTTTATTAGATTTTTTTAACTTTTATCAATCTTCTTCCAATTATTCATCTTTTTCAATTCAATTTAAATAGGTCTTACTTTATATATTTTTAATTGATTTTTGTGGGAAATTCTAGTTATTTTGTCTAACTTTACAATATAATTTATTTTATATATTTTAATAATTTACTTACATAATTAACTATATATTTTTTCTGTTATAAATTATTTTAATAATTAAAGGGAGGGCGTAGAAAATTTGTTAAATTAAGTTTATAACTAGAGTTATAAATTTTTATAGCATCTAGTTGCAACTTTAATTATGTTTTAAAATCATGGAAGAGAACAAGAAAACACGAGATAGAGATAAATTAGCAAATATAAGTTGCAAAAGTGAAAATAATTCTAGAGATTGCCATATAAAAATGTTTATATGTGACATAAGAAAATATAAAAGATATAACAATGTACATGAACTCAACTGAATATGATGACGTGGAGAAAAGTTAAAATATATAACTACACGTGAATAAATTGTACACGACTATCTTCAGGATCAGAGCCATCACATAGGAGTTGCACAGCTAGCTGACCATTCATGCCACCTTTAGTTATTCCAAATGTGGAACTTGTCACGTTAATTGAACATGATTGTTTTCCAGTACATGCTTTTTCAACCACTGCCTCACTATGACGTGATTCCCATTCACCTACTTGGAATGATCCACACTTTCCTTGTGGTTCTCCATAGCTCGCAAATTGGATTTCTGAAATAGTTTTTCCATCCGGGCATTTTAATTCTAAGGTTTTTCCATAATCTGTTGTTCCACATATAAAATCAATTGCAACTGTTTGTACAGACACATTAAAGGGGCTTCCACCCATTTCTTCAAACAAAATCAGTGTGTTACTGTTTGTGTCATTATTTAAGAATGACCTTGGCACATGGTAAAACCTCTGAGATGGTTCTCCACAACCACTCAAACATTTATCAGCTCCATAATTTCCTCTATAATCACATTTAGTATCACATCCATTTTTGTCAGCCACCATTGTAGGCCAATACCTTCCAATACTTTGACCATTAACCCATGCATGTCCTTTTGTAAGGCCTATAAAATCCAAGATTACAGGCTCTTTACCTTCAGGTGTCTTAAAAGTAGTCTTGTACCAAGTCAATGGTTTTCCTATAACAACATTATTTATGTTCCATTGAACTTCGTTTATAATTTTAGAATCATAGAACCTTCTAGCCTCACCATTTAATCCAACTTTGTATGACCAACTAGATTTTGATAAATCCAAAATATTTCCTGAATTGGTTGCAATGAGTTTCACAGGACCCCCAACAATACCAGTTTCTTTCATATCAAAGTATGCGCCATAATTTGCATGACCAACTGTACCACTTAATAAACTTATAATGTTGGTACCTTGTTTCAATGAAACCAATCTTTCATATGTAAAACGAAGGTTATCATGTGTTCCCCACTGGGGGCCAATATATTGTCCATTAACATAGGCGTGAAGAACATGGCCTGATGTGTTCACTTGCAAAGTTGCATTATTCCAAATGGATGTTTCATTGATTATAACTTTCGTCATGTACCACAAATAATCACTAGCATCAACGGTAACACTCTTTTGCTCCAAAAGTTCAGATGCATTAAATGTTCCTATTGCTTGCAAGGTGTCATCTACGGGGTCGGGTGCCCATGTCCAGATGAGTGAGTTTCCTAATTTTGTAGATGGTTTCTTCACATAAACATTTGTTTGTGCATCAACCTTTGCAGTGTTGAAAACTTCCTTGTTGCAATCTTGGAGAATAGACACTGACCAAGCAGGCACATAGTACTTTCCATCTTGTACTAGATCAACTTCAACATCCTTAGAATTATGTGAATTACTCAAAAAACAAAATTTTTGTGCAGTGGCATTATTTTCATAAGTAGTCAAAGATATTAAATCTCCGTATTGATTCTCTGTAACAGTTCCATTAGTGAGAACCTTCTCTCCTAACTTTATGGCGGCATGGAGTTTTTTAAGATGTCCCCATTTTGGTTGGTTCAAATTACCGTATTCATCAAGTGGTGCATCATAGTCATATGCTGTGATAATATACGGACCGCCCGCGGTTCTTCCAAAATTTGTTCCTCCATGGTACATGTAGTAGTTTTGGAGGACACCACCCTTTTGAAAAAAACGTGCAACTGAAAATGCTACATCTTCAGCAGTTCTATGTGGCTTCCTTTCACCCCATTTTTGGAACCAACCAACCCAATTTTCTGTAAACATTTTGGGGCTTTTAGGATTGTTTGGCTTGAAATCATCACAATAATAGCCATTGCATGTGTTGATAATAGGTGATGGGGCATTGTTTTGTTTGCACATGATCCATGGGACACCTACATTTTGAGCTAAAGCCATATGGGCACACCATTTCATGTATGTGTTCCCATCTTCTCCGTAGTTAGTTATGACATCCCCATATTCATTCTCAATTTGAGCCAAAATGATTGGTCCTCCTTGTGGTGCAAACAATCCAGCTTCTTTGCACAAGGTCACAATCTTTGTTGTGAATATTTTCATTTCCTCCTTAAAAACTGCATTGTCAGTCCTTAGTTGAATCCCTGGCAAGTTGTGTAACCACATTGGGAAACCTCCATAGTTCCATTCAGCACAAACATAGGGACCAATTCTAAGCACAACATAAAGACCTTCTTCGTGAACATTTTTTAGAAACTTGATGAAATCTAGATTTTTGGAAAAATCATATTGGCGGCGAATAGGTTCGTGAAGGTCCCAAAATATATATGTTTCGATGGCATCAAGACCACCATCTTTTGCTTTCTTAATAAGATCTGGCCACATTTGTGAAGTGCTACGCGGATAGTGGATCGCACCTGATATTATTATTCGTCGTTCTCCATTGATGATAATGGCATTTGTATCATACTCAATGGTTGTTGCAAAAGAGAAAGCACACAACAATGCTGAACTTACAATAAGAAAGAGCCCAATCCTAGGATTGCACATATTGTTTAGTTCTCTAAAAGCAATATTATTATGTATCATCTAGTAGAAACAACAAGTTTTTATAGGTACGATTTATTATTTTATTTTCTATTTTTAGTTTATTTGTATGTCGTGTATAAAATCTATCCAATTTGATACGATAGGTATTTGTTTCTATAATTAGCTACCCATCATACCTTAAAATAATCTTTCGGTTACAAATTGTGAATTATCATTTACTATTATGAATGTTTGTTTCGTCAAAACTAAAATAGTAGTTGGTTGAAAGATCTTATATACATTACATATTAGCTAATCATCTAATATTTGTACTACTAAAAAAGTCATATTAGAAAAACACTTCCAATTTTGATTTTCATAATATAATATATATATATATATATATATATATATATATATATATATATATATATATATATATATATATATATATATATATATATATATATATATATATATATATATATATATATATATATATATATATATATATATATATATATATATATATATATATATATATATATATAATTTAATGTAACAATAATATTTGTTTCTTAGAAAAATAATTTACAATATCATGAAGTATTAATCATTTTGAATAATATCTAGAAATAGAAATTAAAATTCTGAAAATAAATTTAAGTAATTTAAAGAAATTATTATTAAATTACATGATAAATTAGTCATTTTCAAATAATTAATAATACATACTAACTATGTTTTTAAAGTAATAAAAAATATTAAAAATTATAACCATCGATAAGTTGTATGATATTAGAAAAACAAAATGTTACGTAATTTTATCATAAGGATAATTTTGTCACATACTTGGTCTCTCTTGGTGGTTCCTACCAGTATCTTTACTCGAGGATTACAAAACAAGCTCTATAATATCCCAAATATCACATATCATGGTTAGCACTTAATAGTGAATTGATGGTGGATAAATGTGGATTGGTGATCATGATTCAGACTGAGTGGCAAGGCTAGTGCATGTCTAAACCAAGTCTCTAGTTTAATTTCACTAGTGAGATTGGTTAGGAAATTGGTTGCAATGGGAAAGTAAATTAAGTCATATCCTTCTTGTGTATTTAAGCCCTAAAGTGAGAGGATAGGATCTCATTTCCACATTTCTTTCCCTCATTAAAAATCAGAATCCTTGAAGACAAAAGGAGGAGATGGAGGTGTGTGGAGAGGAAGCTAGGACACAGAGGAAGTCTTGTTCAACCATCTTGGAAGAATTTCACCTTTAGTATATGTAGAGTCGGAACTTGAAGAGGATTTAAGGCTGACTGAAACAAGGCAACATGTTATCATAATCTTCTCATCATTATTCAATTCAAAATTCATAATCAAAGAGAAGAAAAAAATGGAAGCAAACTTGAAGGAATCCCCTTGCATGTGCAACATTCTTATTAAAGTAGATTGTCAAGTCTTTTTCAACATCTAATCTCTTCATCTCTTAATCCAGAATTTCGCGTTTGAATTCAAGGTTGGGTTCCTCTTCAATTTGGGAATTATATCCAATTAGGCTTAATGCATGATATGGATTGGGAATTGATTCATGAATATGATCTTGTGTGTGTTCATGTGCTTACATGCGATGTTTATGAATTGTGTGATTATGATGATGCACGTTTGGTTTGTGATCTGTTTTAAACATGTTATTCTCATTAAGGTATGAAAATGTAAATTTGGACTAGTTTCTTAGAGAAAATTCTAAGTTTAGGGTTAAAATGGAAGAAGACACTTTATAGGCATGGGTACAAGCTATAGCAACTGCTACTGGTGGATGCAGCCAGCCCTAGAACTTGTAAGGGGATGGGTCTAGACCCTATTATGGGTCGTAGCAAGTGCTATAGGCGGTCGTAAAAGACCACTGTTTTGCATCATTTTGTTTTCATTTTAACCCTACTTGCATGTTTTGTCATGTATACCCTATATTCCCTCCTTGTGTGTGTTGGTTTTCTAGAAATAAAAGCAATCTAGGAAGTAAATAGTCGAGAAGAGAAATGAACCAATTAAAATTTGACATGTTTCACGTGTTATGTTTAACGAGAGTTAGAACCTTAATAATCATCTTCGCTTGGCACGAACCTGATATGTTTCATTAATGATGTGAAACTGCAATTCCTTGTAATTGTTAAATTTGGTGTAATATGTTTGAATAGTTGTTGAAGTCATAATGTATGAACTAAGCTATGCTTCAATGATGATTGGGTCTGTAATAGCTTTATTTTTGGGTAACCTTTGATATTATGTATGCTTCAAACATAGTGAATCCATAATAGTTTGAGTGTTATGTTTCGAAGTAAGCAAACCCCTAATAGCATGTGCGTGTATGTTTTTGTGTGATGAAACCATAGAGATAACTGGTACTATGTCCCTAAGTTAAAAGAATTGTAATAGTATGTAACACCAATTATGTTCAAAATCTGAAGGGCTGGAAGGTTGAGATTATGCATTGAGACACGAGTCACATTGATAACTGTTCAAAATCTTCACGCCATCCCCCTTTTTCAGAAATCATCAATGTTGTTAATCATTTTGTTTATTTTATTAATTGAAATTAAAATTCATGTTTTCTCCCCGTTGGATATTTATACCTCACTTTATCATAAACACTTTCACACCTTCACTCCCACTCACTCTATTCTCTATGTATTTTCTCTTTTCCCTTTTGTGTGCTTTCAAACCCTAAGTCTATGAACAATGGCTTCTTTTCAACAACAAAAAAGTCTTATGATTCTGAAATAGCACTCTTGGTTCATCCTCTAATACAAACTAAGACATGTATGTTAAACCTGCAAGAATCTCCTCACTCTGGTTGATTCTCCAGAAGTTCGCGGTGAACTCATAGTTGATTTTGAAAGAATGAAAGAAAATGGGTATGACCTTACACCCGATGTTGAGTTTCAAGTGTCGAAAAATACTTTGATCAATTAGTTGGTCCATTTTTTCCCAAACTTGTTAAAGAATTTTGGATTCATGCTACTGCATCAAATCATCAAGTAACTTCTTATGTAATGGGAAATAAGATTTCCATCACTGAATACCTCATTGGAAAGCTTATTGGTCATGATAGAAGCGGCATACGATGCAGTGAAATGGAAGAAAAAGGATCTGACCTAACCATCGTATCCAACTAAATCTTCTCCTCAGGATAATCCTCAAACAAGATCAAAGATCTGAAGGACTATCTATGAATTTGGTCTAGAATAATTCTCGGGTGCATCAATCACAGAAAACCTAACTAGTTCTTCTGACTATATCAATATTGATCAATAGTACCTGCTGCACTTCATTGCAACTAAAGCCAAATTCCACCTCCCTCATATTCTATTCAATCATCTGATGACCTGTGTTAAGTAAACAAGGGAAGAAGAAAGACCCAAAAGACATTGGATTCTATTTAGAAGGCTTATCTCAGATATTCTAACACAGAATAAACTGATAGAACATCTGAGTGAGGCTCGACAAGCAAGTGTTCTGGAACCATGTGCTAGAAAGCCTCTCAACGCCAAGAACCTTAAGAAAATGAAGATTATATAAACCATTAAGAAGGAACCCTCACTTACTGAAAAGGAAGTCATCACCACCATATGATTCCCTCTGAAGGATTTTCCTCTCGTCACTCAAGCAAACTCATCTCAAGAAATTATCCTCAGATATCTGGAAGCCTGCAAGAGTGATGGAACAATTCCAGATGTAAATATCTTTGATCTTAGGCAATAACCTCTAGAAGTTGCTACCAGAAAGACAAGAAAAAGGAAAGCTTCTAGAGAAGGAACTTCTCAGAAAACTCCCAAAGCTGTTAAAAAGAAAGGTAACCCCTCTTTTGTTTCTGGTATCGAATCAGTTTTCTTATCAACATATGAAATGTCCTCATCTCCAAAACCTACTGAAAATCACTCACCTCAAACCATTGAGGACTTTGACATATAAATTGATAACTCAATACCCACTAATCATATTCTGATTAATCTACCTTCTACCAAACTTGTTCAAACTCAGCCAGAACTTGCACAAGTTCTTTCTGATATTGATCAATTTGATCCATTTTTTGAAGCTCCCCAAAGAGAAAATCTAAATATTTCCTCTGAACAAATGCCATAAACCACATTAGCCATTCCAGGCATTACCTGCCCACTCAACACTTCTCAACCACCAAATATCTCCACCATAACATCACAAGACTTCTCCCTTCCAGATATTCCATCTCCTTATAATTCAACACCACCTAACTCTCTTATAATCCTTTCCGACTCTCCCACTCCCACTGACTACTCAAAAGATCCTCTCAAAATCATAATTGATCTAGAAGCCTCGGACAATCTTGTCACAACTTCTTAGAAAATAGCCATTCTAAAACCAACACCAAAGCTATGAAAGTCAGATGTTAGTAAATCTCTGCTATATTTTGAAATAAAAGTACAAGAATGGATTAACTCCTTAAACCAAGCTTGCATGGATAATCTTAACCCAGTTGCTTCTGATCTTCTCTGGACTCAGTTTAGAAAATCGTTTAATTCTGAATCTCTGAAGATGACGAAACTCAGTTATGAAATTGGTCAATAGAACTTCTGCGATCACGTAAAAATCTTCAAGGATCAAGTTTTACGTCATTGGGTAAGGAAACCGCTTCTTCTTATGGACAACACTTCTTGGGAAGCCTCGCAAAAATCAGAATTTAATGAACCATCTCCTTAATTTCAACCTCTCCCTCATGTCGTTTTTAAAGATAAAGGCAAGTTAGTTAAAGAATCTCCTAAGAAATAATCTGTTGCAGTAACTTCTGAGAATATGGCTTCTCCTATTAAAACAACTCCATCTTATCTTGTATTGAAAACTCTAGATGAGTTGAAGAAAGAAAATGCAACTGTTAAGGAAAGGGTGGACAGACAGGATGAAATAAGCAAATAAATTAAGGGGATGCTAGGGAAGCAAGAAAAATCAAATAATCAGATCAAAAGTCAATTGGAAGCCTTGTTTGCACGAATTCCACCTCCTCCACAAACTTAGTTTTGATCTCTTGCTTATTTTTTATATGTTTGTTTCTTATTTAAAAAGTTATGTTCATATGCTTTTGTCTGTGTTAATCTTTGTTGAATGCATCATCTTTTTGTTCTCTTTTAGTGTTTTTATTGCTTTTTGATTTATGAGAAAAAAGGGGAGAACGTAAAATATTTTGAATATAACAGTGTCGGGAATTAGTCTCAAACATTTTGAATATCATAACCTTTGTTTCAATTTTTGAAAGAAAACAGGAAAAGTCTCTTGAAAGTAACTTCTGTCAAATGGACTTATCAGAACTTCCATCACAAGCTCCGATCAAACATCTTTAGAGAAGTATCTATTTTTTTCTTTATCTGAGTATTCAACTCAGGGGGAGACCCTAATTCTTTATGTTCTTACGTGATTTATCAAAATATACATGTTTTTGTCATCACAAAAAAGGGGGAGATTGTTAGAACATAGTTTGGTTCTACATATTTGTAATATTTCTGATGATAACAAATACATGATATATACATAAATAAAAAATATGCTCTCTAATAATTTAATAAAATATGCAGCGAAGTTCTGATAAAGAATCATATATGTATGTATGTATGCATGATGTCGTTAGGTACTTATGTTGAATCAGTAGCAATTAACACTATGTATGATCTTAATATATATGTATATTATATGTGGTTGCTTTAATTGGTATTAGAGCAGATCAATTCTTGAGCTAAACTTGAAACATCATAAGTAAATTAAATCTTGCCTCATATGTGTGTATTTCCAGCATGATTCTTAATGTCACGATATATAGTATTGGGCCTAATCAACCTAATTATATGTGCTTGGTGATAGGACCATAGTTGAGCAACCACGAGGACTCTGAAGGTATAGTAGTGCTTATGCTCGTAGTGTAGGGCCAAGTCAAGTGTTTAGAAGTAAGTAAGACCGATGGATTCAGTTGATGCACTAGCGGCATTCACAATAGTTTGTGATTGAGGTGATGCGGTAAGTGCATGGATGGTACACAATTCAAGCAATCCGGCAGGAAAGACGACTTAAAATTTTAAGGGTTTCTACAAGATGAATCCACCTGAGTTCGAATGAAGTCTAAACCTTTAGTAGCGTAAGATTGGCCCACTAACATGAAATAAGTCTCGCAACTAATTTCATGTAGTAAGGAGGAAAATGTAATTTTTACCACTTGTATCTTACAAAGCTCAGCAGCGAAGTGGTGTACCAGTGTCTCAGCTGGTTGGCTTTTGATTTCAAGAAGGTGAGGAGAGAAAGAATATTGAGCGAACAAAGAAGATTATTTGGTCTTGTTCTTGTTTAATCATAATAAAGGTTGGATTTTCTTTTTTTCTATTTTTTTCTCATTGTATGTCACGTGACAATAATTTATTGGAGCAAGTCCAATGTTGAAAAAATCAAAACCAACTCATGAAATGTAAAATATGGGGGAAGATCTCCATGCCTATTTTTTTTTCTCATTTTTTATTATATTATATTATTTTACTTTTTTGTGTTATTAATTAAATGAGTTTTTTTTTTTCAAATCGAGTTTTTATTGGACTTGGATTTATTGATTTATTAATTACACTATTAAAGTTAGTTAACAAGAAAATTAAAAATTTCAAAAATGTTTAATTCATTTATTTAGAAAAAAACAATAAACGATAAAAATCCCAAAACACTAGAATAATATATATTATAAATGCTAGAAATAATATAATAAAAATGTTAGACATTATTTTTGTTTATTTTCTACATAAAAATTAATTCCTTTAATTAATCTCGGATGGGCGAATGTACACTCGTTTGTCTCTTGAATAATCGAGAGGCTTAGCGCATATTTTGTCTCAGTGATTACTCACAAATATTTTTCATAAATATAGATTAAAAATGGGTGAATGGACATTCATTCATTTGAATGATAAAAGGCTTAGCGCATGCTTTGTCGATTTGATTATTCTCTTCCGTACCTAAAATTATCTCAACGCATCAAATCGTTCCCTTTTTCGCCCCCTAGTTTCTTAAATTAATCATGTTTTCTTTAGTTGTTAAATTACCGATTAACCATTTGAAGCTGAATTTGTAAGTGTCATAATTGGAACTTCCCAATTACCAAACGAAGAACAAAACAATATTAAGAACTGCACTTGATCATCCAATTTAATATCACTAGCTTTTATCTATTTCTCAATATTCTTAACACACTCACAGTCCTTGTCATTGAGTCATCATCTTTGTATTTCTTATTAACTCTTCCAAATCAAACGTGTTTTATTTTGTACATTTTTATGGTCATGCAACTTTTTAAAATTAATTTGATATTTCTTTATTAGATTTTTTTAACTTTTATCAATCTTCTTCCAATTATTCATCTTTTTCAATTCAATTTAAATAGGTCTTACTTTATATATTTTTAATTGATTTTTGTGGGAAATTCTAGTTATTTTGTCTAACTTTACAATATAATTTATTTTATATATTTTAATAATTTACTTACATAATTAACTATATATTTTTTCTGTTATAAATTATTTTAATAATTAAAGGGAGGGCGTAGAAAATTTGTTAAATTAAGTTTATAACTAGAGTTATAAATTTTTATAGCATCTAGTTGCAACTTTAATTATGTTTTAAAATCATGGAAGAGAACAAGAAAACACGAGATAGAGATAAATTAGCAAATATAAGTTGCAAAAGTGAAAATAATTCTAGAGATTGCCATATAAAAATGTTTATATGTGACATAAGAAAATATAAAAGATATAACAATGTACATGAACTCAACTGAATATGATGACGTGGAGAAAAGTTAAAATATATAACTACACGTGAATAAATTGTACACGACTATCTTCAGGATCAGAGCCATCACATAGGAGTTGCACAGCTAGCTGACCATTCATGCCACCTTTAGTTATTCCAAATGTGGAACTTGTCACGTTAATTGAACATGATTGTTTTCCAGTACATGCTTTTTCAACCACTGCCTCACTATGACGTGATTCCCATTCACCTACTTGGAATGATCCACACTTTCCTTGTGGTTCTCCATAGCTCGCAAATTGGATTTCTGAAATAGTTTTTCCATCCGGGCATTTTAATTCTAAGGTTTTTCCATAATCTGTTGTTCCACATATAAAATCAATTGCAACTGTTTGTACAGACACATTAAAGGGGCTTCCACCCATTTCTTCAAACAAAATCAGTGTGTTACTGTTTGTGTCATTATTTAAGAATGACCTTGGCACATGGTAAAACCTCTGAGATGGTTCTCCACAACCACTCAAACATTTATCAGCTCCATAATTTCCTCTATAATCACATTTAGTATCACATCCATTTTTGTCAGCCACCATTGTAGGCCAATACCTTCCAATACTTTGACCATTAACCCATGCATGTCCTTTTGTAAGGCCTATAAAATCCAAGATTACAGGCTCTTTACCTTCAGGTGTCTTAAAAGTAGTCTTGTACCAAGTCAATGGTTTTCCTATAACAACATTATTTATGTTCCATTGAACTTCGTTTATAATTTTAGAATCATAGAACCTTCTAGCCTCACCATTTAATCCAACTTTGTATGACCAACTAGATTTTGATAAATCCAAAATATTTCCTGAATTGGTTGCAATGAGTTTCACAGGACCCCCAACAATACCAGTTTCTTTCATATCAAAGTATGCGCCATAATTTGCATGACCAACTGTACCACTTAATAAACTTATAATGTTGGTACCTTGTTTCAATGAAACCAATCTTTCATATGTAAAACGAAGGTTATCATGTGTTCCCCACTGGGGGCCAATATATTGTCCATTAACATAGGCGTGAAGAACATGGCCTGATGTGTTCACTTGCAAAGTTGCATTATTCCAAATGGATGTTTCATTGATTATAACTTTCGTCATGAATCACTAGCATCAACGGTAACACTCTTTTGCTCCAAAAGTTCAGATGCATTAAATGTTCCTATTGCTTGCAAGGTGTCATCTACGGGGTCGGGTGCCCATGTCCAGATGAGTGAGTTTCCTAATTTTGTAGATGGTTTCTTCACATAAACATTTGTTTGTGCATCAACCTTTGCAGTGTTGAAAACTTCCTTGTTGCAATCTTGGAGAATAGACACTGACCAAGCAGGCACATAGTACTTTCCATCTTGTACTAGATCAACTTCAACATCCTTAGAATTATGTGAATTACTCAAAAAACAAAATTTTTGTGCAGTGGCATTATTTTCATAAGTAGTCAAAGATATTAAATCTCCGTATTGATTCTCTGTAACAGTTCCATTAGTGAGAACCTTCTCTCCTAACTTTATGGCGGCATGGAGTTTTTTAAGATGTCCCCATTTTGGTTGGTTCAAATTACCGTATTCATCAAGTGGTGCATCATAGTCATATGCTGTGATAATATACGGACCGCCCGCGGTTCTTCCAAAATTTGTTCCTCCATGGTACATGTAGTAGTTTTGGAGGACACCACCCTTTTGAAAAAAACGTGCAACTGAAAATGCTACATCTTCAGCAGTTCTATGTGGCTTCCTTTCACCCCATTTTTGGAACCAACCAACCCAATTTTCTGTAAACATTTTGGGGCTTTTAGGATTGTTTGGCTTGAAATCATCACAATAATAGCCATTGCATGTGTTGATAATAGGTGATGGGGCATTGTTTTGTTTGCACATGATCCATGGGACACCTACATTTTGAGCTAAAGCCATATGGGCACACCATTTAATGTATGTGTTCCCATCTTCTCCGTAGTTAGTTATGACATCCCCATATTCATTCTCAATTTGAGCCAAAATGATTGGTCCTCCTTGTGGTGCAAACAATCCAGCTTCTTTGCACAAGGTTACAATCTTTGTTGTGAATATTTTCATTTCCTCCTTAAAAACTGCATTGTCAGTCCTTAGTTGAATCCCTGGCAAGTTGTGTAACCACATTGGGAAACCTCCATAGTTCCATTCAGCACAAACATAGGGACCAATTCTAAGCACAACATAAAGACCTTCTTCGTGAACATTTTTTAGAAACTTGATGAAATCTAGATTTTTGGAAAAATCATATTGGCGGCGAATAGGTTCGTGAAGGTCCCAAAATATATATGTTTCGATGGCATCAAGACCACCATCTTTTGCTTTCTTAATAAGATCTGGCCACATTTGTGAAGTGCTACGCGGATAGTGGATCGCACCTGATATTATTATTCGTCGTTCTCCATTGATGATAATGGCATTTGTATCATACTCAATGGTTGTTGCAAAAGAGAAAGCACACAACAATGCTGAACTTACAATAAGAAAGAGCCCAATCCTAGGATTGCACATATTGTTTAGTTCTCTAAAAGCAATATTATTATGTATCATCTAGTAGAAACAACAAGTTTTTATAGGTACGATTTATTATTTTATTTTCTATTTTTAGTTTATTTGTATGTCGTGTATAAAATCTATCCAATTAGATACGATAGGTATTTGTTTCTATAATTAGCTACCCATCATACCTTAAAATAATCTTTCGGTTACAAATTGTGAATTATCATTTACTATTATGAATGTTTGTTTCGTCAAAACTAAAATAGTAGTTGGTTGAAAGATCTTATATACATTACATATTAGCTAATCATCTAATATTTGTACTACTAAAAAAGTCATATTAGAAAAACACTTCCAATTTTGATTTTCATAATATAATATATATATATATATATATATATATATATATATATATATATATATATATATATATATATATATATATATATATATATATATATATATATATATATATATATATATATATATATATATATATATATATATATATATATATATATATATATATATATATATATATATATATATATATATATATATATATATATATATATATATATATATATATATATATATATATATATATATATATATATATATATATATATATATATATATATATATATATATATATATATATATATATATATATAATTTAATGTAACAATAATATTTGTTTCTTAGAAAAATAATTTACAATATCATGAAGTATTAATCATTTTGAATAATATCTAGAAATAGAAATTAAAATTCTGAAAATAAATTTAAGTAATTTAAAGAAATTATTATTAAATTACATGATAAATTAGTCATTTTCAAATAATTAATAATACATACTAACTATGTTTTTAAAGTAATAAAAAATATTAAAAATTATAACCATCGATAAGTTGTATGATATTAGAAAAACAAAATGTTACGTAATTTTATCATAAGGATAATTTTGTCACATACTTGGTCTCTCTTGGTGGTTCCTACCAGTATCTTTACTCGAGGATTACAAAACAAGCTCTATAATATCCCAAATATCACATATCATGGTTAGCACTTAATAGTGAATTGATGGTGGATAAATGTGGATTGGTGATCATGATTCAGACTGAGTGGCAAGGCTAGTGCATGTCTAAACCAAGTCTCTAGTTTAATTTCACTAGTGAGATTGGTTAGGAAATTGGTTGCAATGGGAAAGTAAATTAAGTCATATCCTTCTTGTGTATTTAAGCCCTAAAGTGAGAGGATAGGATCTCATTTCCACATTTCTTTCCCTCATTAAAAATCAGAATCCTTGAAGACAAAAGGAGGAGATGGAGGTGTGTGGAGAGGAAGCTAGGACACAGAGGAAGTCTTGTTCAACCATCTTGGAAGAATTTCACTTTTAGTATATGTAGAGTCGGAACTTGAAGAGGATTTAAGGCTGACTGAAACAAGGCAACATGTTATCATAATCTTCTCATCATTATTCAATTCAAAATTCATAATCAAAGAGAAGAAAAAAATGGAAGCAAACTTGAAGGAATCCCCTTGCATGTGTGTGATCGGTGGATCTGGAACTGACTGTTTAACGCTGGTTCGCGAAATGTCGCGGTGAGCAAGAGTCGCCACCGTCTTTTATTTTCTCCAAATGGAAAGGACAAAAGCACAGAAAAATTCCTTATAGAGATTGCTCTCGGTTCGGGAGGTAGGTTATAGAAAGGGAAGGTGTTAGCACCCTTTCTATCCATGGTTATCCATGGGCTCTTAGATACTTGCTCACTTGTGTTTTCAAAATTGGTTGTTTGCTTTTCAACTGTGGGTTTTAAAAAGTTTCTTTGAAAAATTTCAGTTCGACTCGTACGTCAGAGTGTTTGAAAAAATTGCTTTGAAAGCTTTTGAAAATGTGTTAGTATGAAAAGTATTTTTGTTTGAAATTAGAGCAAGTATCCTTGAGAACCTAGCTACCCTAAGGAATTCGTCTGTGTAAATGTCCTTTAAAGTAGTGCCATCCCACCATTGAGAGGTAGGTAGCACCACCGTTGGAGGTGTTCGGGTCAATTCGAGTTTTAGGGACATGGTGATCACCGGAGCAATGGGAAGACACCTTAGAAGCTACCCTCATGCCAGGTTCCCGGATCATGAGGACTTACTAAGACATCCTCTACTCGACGATCACCTTTCGAAAGGCAACAGTGAGGCGTACCCTAGGGGTGGTGTGTGCGATTCGTGTGTCGTTTTCATTTGTATTTGTCTTGTCATGTCCATTGTGATCTACGCTTGATTTTATTTAAGTCATACATTCTTTCATGCTTTTTTGTTAACAGTTAATATTTGCGGGAAAGTAAATTCTAAAGCTATTACAAAGGCGCGGGTCCACATCGCCAAAATTAAACCAGACCCGATTTTACGGAAAATAAATAAAGCAAAGTAAAAGTGCGAGAAATAAAATCGTTACAACGCTTTGGGAGAATTACATAATTATAATAAGCGACATAAAATAAACGTGCGAAATTAACAATTAAAAATATGGGCGTTGGACCCTTTCGCAAGAAATTAAAGTTAATGAGGAATTAAAATTAAAGCCAGATGTTTTTGGTATTTTGTGTTTTTTTACAGGATAAGAGAAAAAAGAAGATTAATTAAAATTAAAACAAAATGTCAAACCCTAATTCTAATTATTTTTAGTTATTAAGAAAATATTAAAATTTTAACTAATTTAAACCTAAGTTAATCTATATGCATTTTTTAATTTATGAAAATAAATATTATTGTTGTAAAAAAGGAAATTAAAAGGAATAAAATTAACAATTAAACCTAAATTCTACATTTTTGTATTTTTGGTTATTAAAAGAAATTAAAATTGTAACCTAATTAAAACTAATAATTACATGTTAAATTATTTATAAAAATAATTAAATAAATAAATATCATATTTTTGCCTTTTTCTGATTTTATGATGTTTTTTATATTTTTGTAAAATAATAATTAAATTAAAACAGCAAAACAAGTAAAATAATAATTAAAAAATATAAGAAAAATAAATAAAACTTGCAAACCAGGGGGGGTGGAGGTCCCCAATATGGAGGTGTGGACTTAAGAAGCCTGGCCCATTAAGCATGAAATCCATTGACCTTTGTGCAAGCATGTGGCGCATTGACTGAAGTGTAGCGTGCTCTTTGATTCTTGGCCATTGATCTGATTTCACTAAGCACATGGACGTCTGGATGATGGTGATATATTATGCACTCCACCACAAACGCTGCATAGGAATAATTAGAGAAAAATAATATTTGAAAGTGTATAGACCTGGGGTTCGAACCCAGGTCTTGGACTTTGCAAGCTCAACACCTGTGCCACTACGCCAGTTTGATCACGTTTAACATATAATATCAAATAAATAATATAAAAGAAAAACTGTATTAGTGATCTAAACGCGCGAAATTTCAAATCTTCCAATCAGCACCGGCCAACACATCATCTTCTCCGTTTTATTTATTTCCTGAAAATGTAAAAGAAATTAGCGGGGGTTCTGAACCCCCTCAATATACGCTTGTTTTAGAAATAGCGATTAGCACGCCTTGGTTCAGAAATTTGGCGCGAGCATTGCATCTCCTTCGTCCAAGCTTCCTGGTCGTGATCATGGTATTATCGTGTTTCAATTTTACAGGATAAGAGAATCCCCAATTGAGAGCTCAAGAAACCCTAGAATGCATTCATGGCAATATCACGTATAGAGCATAAAAACGCAATCAAACTGCATGGTTAGCATCAGAGACTTATAACAAACATGAATCAATCAATCAAAATGACAAAATATGCATAAATTATGATGCACGATCCCAGAAATTTTTGGACACAGTTGAGGTTCAATCTACCAATTCTTGGAGCTTTTGTTGTTGTTTGTGATTGGCACACGTTCAGAGAACCACAATGAAGCTATTGGGATCAAGATTAGGGCTTGAATCGTCCTCTAGAGTGCTTTTCAGAATTGAGTTTTTATGGAAAATTTTCAAGTTTGTAACCTGTTCTTGAGCGCAGCTTTTTCTGTCTTTTGATTAGGTTTGTGATTCTGATTATGTATGGAAGCAATTAGGTCAAAAACATGGATCAAATCTCTTGGAATTTATTGTTTTGAATATTTGATTTCCTTAAGATCTTTTCCATATCTTTTCATGTGCATTTTTGTTCAATCATGATCAATTAGTCCAATTCTTTCCATGTTTGTGATGTGCACGAGATTTTGAAAGCAAAACATGCATAAAAAGATTTTTTAGGTCAAAGTAGATATTTTTCACATATTTAAATAATTTAAATGAATTAATATTAATATAAATTCAAATAAATAAATAAAAAATGAGAAAATGCTTCCCTTTGGGCCAAGTGGTCGTGCATAGGCTTGGAATGATGAATCATGGAAGAAAAATGGGCCCATTAGCAAATTTAGGTCATTTGGATCAAAGTTGACTTTTCAAAATATCCAAAAATTTCCCAACTTCCACAAGGCATAACTTGCTCAATTTTTAAGATTTTCTCATGTTCTTGGACATTTTGGAAAAGTCTTTGAGTCCTTTAACCAATGCCTTTGGTCCCATGTCATTTTGATTTACCAATCTCAAGTTATGGCCTTTGACTTAAAGTCCCTTTTTGTTGACTTTTGAAAATGACCTATAATGTTGAAATTGATAACTTTTTGTGAGAGCATTTCTTGGACTTGGAATATGAAGATGAATTGTAGGAAATGTCTTTCTCTTCAAAATGAGCTTTGGATGGAATTTTTCTGATAATCCATGTGAAAGTTATGCCTTGGTCAATTTCAGTTGACTTTTTCAGCTGTCCAAATATAGTAACTTTTGCATCTTTGATGATTTTTGAGCCAAATTTTGAGAATCATGATCAAGCATTGATCAAATGATGTTTATGGCTTCAAAATGATATGTTGACCAAAAATTTGAACTTTTGACTGTCAAATGACCATTTTGCCCCTACAGTTGACTGTAGTGCAATTTAGGGTTTTGACTGTGCAGTTTTGAGCTGAATGCCTTGAAACTTGATATGAGGATGCTTGACCATATTTGTAGGTATATGAGACTTGATTGGGCCTTTGAAAACTTCCTTTTCTTGATCAGAACATAAACCCTAGTTTTGACTGTATATGAGACAGTTGAGCTGCACAACCCTTGGGGAATTTTGTGACCTGGCTTGGCAATTTCTTGAAGAATATGGGAGGGCAAATTTTGGGGTACAACAGTTGCCCCTGTTCAATCTTCTTAAACCTGAGGATGCAGATTGGCTGACGTGCCTTTCGTAATCCGAGGGTAGAAGATGATTGGACACTAGAGTGCCCAGAAATTTGCGCTCACATGTTAGCAGTGTGATGGGGGAATGGGCTTATAGATGCCATTTAGGTGTTGATGAATAGGATGATGGGCTTATAGATGCCATCTGGATGTTGATCGCGTAGGAGATTCCTTAGCGAGAACCTGCATACCTGCAAAAGAAAAATGAGTACCTGACACGTTGCAGGAGTTGGTTTTCAGATGCTTGGTATAGATGTGTCCTGACTGGTTACAGGAGCTGAGTCTGGAGCTTCAAATGCTGATGAATGAACCAGGTATGGTTACTGCCTTAGCATGAATGGTAAGAGAACCTTGGGTGATTTTAACTTCAACAACGCTCGTTGAGAAAAATCTTGGCGGGAATTACCATCTTTGCAGTATCGGAACGAGAACCATAGGTTATTATAATCTGAAAGGGAATCACCTCACTCGCTGTCGGAGAGGGAATCATAGGAAAAAGGAGTTGTCACCTCACACTCATCGTCGGAGAGGGAAACATCTGAAAAGGACTTACCACCTCACACACCGTCGGAGAGGGAACCATAGAAGACTATCACCTCACACTCATCGTCGGAGAGGGAAATATCTGAAGAAGGAATTACCACCTCACGCACTTGCCGGAGAGGGGACCATAAGACTATCACCTCACACTCATCGTCGGAGAGGGAACCATCTGGAGAAGGAATTACCACCTCACGCACTTGCCGGAGAGGGGACCATAAGAGACTATCACCTCACACTCATCGTCGGAGAGGGAAACATCTTGAAAAAGGAATTACTACCTCACACACCGTCGGAGAGGGAACCATCTGGGATAACTTCTACTGAGTCTTTATCAGAAAAATCTGTTGGGGGTTGATTTAGCTGGACTAGAGAAGGCTTTGAAATATGTTCAACTGGAATAAGTGTCAGAACGTCGCCATATCTGGTTCATATCTGGACTATATCTGGAAGGAGATCTAGAAGCAGCATCAGAACGTCACCATCTCTGGGTCATATCTGAAACTATATCTAGAAGGAAATCTGGAAGCAGTATCAGAACGTCACCATATCTGGATCATATCTGAAACTATATCAGAAGGATACCTGGAAGCAGTATCAGAACGTCACCATATCTGGATCATATCCGAAACTATATCTAGAAGGATGTCTGGAAGCAGTATCAGAACGTCACCATCTCTGGGTCATATCCGAAACTATATCTAGAAGGAATTCTGGAAGCAGTATCAGAACGTCACCATCTCTGGGTCATATCTGAAACTATATCTAGAAGGAAATCTGGAAGTAGTATCAGAACGTCACCATCTCTGGGTCATATCCGAAACTATATCTAGAAGGAATTCTGGAAGCAGCGTCAGAACGTCACCATCTCTGGGTCATATATGAAACTATATCTAGAAGGAATTCTGGAAGCAGTATCAGAATGTCACCATCTCTGGGTCATATCCGAAACTATATCGAGAAGGAATTCTGGAAGCAGCATCGGAACGTCACCATATCTGGATCATATCTGAAACTATATCTAGAAAGATACCTGGAAGCAGCATCAGAACGTCACCATCTCTGGATCATATCTGAAACTATATCTAGAAAGAATTGCGTTAGTTGATAGTAATCATTTTTGTATTGATCTTTTTCCTAAAAAGGTAGAACATAATTGTATGCAAAATCATGATGCATGAACTGTATGTCTTCAAAATCAATGAGATTCGTGTAATATGATGCATATGCATGCTATAATGATGTATGTGACGTTTTATGAATGTATGCTTGTCTAAGAAAATAAATCCTTGACGGGTGCCGGGAAGTCGTATCCTGGGCTGATGTTGAAGAATAGTTGCAAGAATTCCTATAGGCGAAGATAACTCCGTTGGGGAATAAACTTGGCGAATGGAGGATTCTGCGGGGAGAAAAGACACTCTAGCGGCCATGTTGGGAAGTAATACTCTGTGGGAAGAGGGATGCCTTGCTGATTGTTGATAGCTTGCTGAGGATATCCTTGTTGTTCTGGAAGTGTTGATAGACTTCGCTGGGGTAAGAAGACTTTGTCGACGACACTCTTTCCGGGGCTTTTGGCTGAGGATAACCCAGTTATATCCTGTTAAGGAAACAACTCTTTAAATCAAGCCGGATGACGCGTTCGTGCTCTGCGAGGGATAAGCTTCCAGAATCTACTGGGGATAAGCCTATTGCTTGGGGATATGGATTCCAATTTTCCTGGGGAAACTGGATTGGATTGGACTCTTTTGGGTAAGTTTTGATATGCTGGGGAAATTGTTCCTTTGAATGTTGGTCTGCCGTCGGGGAACAATCTTTAGACCAAGCCTGCCGGGGATGCTTGTTAAGAATTTATGTATATATGCTGCTGGGGAAGTATTGAGCTCTACTGGAGGATACCCAACTTCTTTGAGATTGGATAACTCTGCTTGGAGAAGAATGCACTGTTTTGCTGAATCACTCTCTGGGGAATTAAGATGTACTGGTCATGTCTTTTAGCTGAACCTACCTTGATACCTTGGAGGACAGAACAATTAGACTGCTCAGACAACTCTTTATTGCCCCTGTTTCTAAGGCGGGAGAGGAAGACCTGTGAGGTGCTTGATAGCCATTGATGGACAGACTCTTCTTCTGATAGGTAGGTGACAAGATGACAGGACATAGTCGTACACTTTGATCCCTAACTTTTGCCTGGACTGCCCTTTCGGGTTTTCAGTCCACCGGGATACCCATTTTTGCCCAAGCCGCCTTTTCAGGTTTTCGACTTGCCGGGTGTACAGATTTTTTTTTTTTCATCCCTTCATTTTGCCCGAACCCTTTTGGTTCGTCGGGGAGCCCTTATTTTTGCCTAGGTATGTCAACCTAGCGGGTCTTTGATTATGCGTAGTATTTTTTCGGCTATGTCCACGCTCTCAGAATATAGGGAGTTGCCCCTGTTAGAAGTGTTTGGTTGCCCTGCTACCAGAAGATGTCTGATTAGGCAAGATCCGTTGCTGGAGTGCCCCAAGTGACTCAAGCGGAGATTTGCCCCAGGCTTTTTGGCCTTTTGAGAGATTCTCTGGATCTTGATTGGATTTCCCCAGATGATGGACCATGCTCGGGCCATGCCCCTTGATTGGAGATACTCTTGTTCATTAGACTTTCGTCGTGCGAATTTCTATGCTTGTTCAAACAAAAAGTCATATGCAAACAAAGTTATGTTAAAAATGCAAAGCTTATGTCTGTCTCGGAGATTTTGAAAATGCGTTCTTTTTCATAAAACAAGTGAATGCTTGTAAACGTGATGTCAACTCCGTATTTACCGTAGGCCTTCAGGAGTCAGGATACCTTTCGTGACAGTATGCTTTCGAACTAACCCATGCTTCAGCTAGGACTTTTAAGGGTTATAACGTGGCTTGGTTCACGGTTTAAGAAACAAAGGATAAAGGCTCAAATTATTTGTACCCACCCGCTCTTCGTGATGTTCTCCAAACCTAAACTCAGTTGATCGTGCGTTAGACCTTGCTTGAGTCTTTGCTTTGATGTTCCAATAATGGTTCAGATGTTGATAACTTATTTTGAATGGGCAGTCATTTTTGTTTTGGTTGAGGGTTTGTGAGACCTCTTTCTTGATTTTGTTATCCCTTTCTTTTTTTGCCTGAACTGTTTCCTTTTTTGGAATTACAGTCAGCGGGATGCCCCAGTTTCATAAGTCCCCTTTGTAGGTTTAGACTTTTTGGGCTTTTCATTTATGAAATTTTTTTGATAATGACTGCCTGTCCTTTTGATTGTTCTGAACCATCACTGTCTTTGTTCGTTTTGTAAAGATCTCTTCGGTGCCATTCGTTATGCACTTGGATCAACTGAGAGACTACCCTGCCCCAGGTTGTGATTAAGGGTTTTAAATTTCGAAAATAAAAACTCCTACTTCTTTGGCTCAGAGGGTTTGACGAGGGATTATCATCCTTATAACTCCAGTATTTAGGATTTGAAACAATGCCTGTACCTCATCAGCGGGGTCTGTTCAAAAGCATACTGTAAATCATGGTATCGTTTTTGTCATCCTCCCTCAAGAGGCTTAGAATTTTAGATCCAGAGTTGACATCAGAAAAAATATGAAAAGATATTTGAACATAATGAAAATAATTGTATTAATTTCCAAAACAGACATATGCGATGCATTAATAGAATAAAAGAGTTTGCTATGACATTAATTGTTTGTATAAGCAAAGAAGAGTACAACTCAAAAATTCAAATAAACAAAGGCTTCAATGATTGGGCAACGGAGCAGTGATTATGTTCGGAGTCTCTGGCACTTCAAACTGAATCTCTCCAGCGTCGATCATATCTTGGATCTTGTTCTTGAGAGGCCAGCAGTTGTTTGTAGTATGCCCCGGGCTATCTGAATGATATGCGCACCTATCGTTGGGATGATAGTTGGGTGCAGAAGTGTTCGGATTCCGGAGAGGAGCCCTTAAGGTGATCAGCCCCGCCTTCAACATTTGTTGCAGTGCTTGATCCAACGACATGTTGAGTTTGGTGTACTGCCGTTTCTCCTTGCGCTGCTGCCCCTGTCCTTGTTGAGCAGGTCCGGGATTGGAGATCTGGATTGCCCCTGCCTCATGACGGCTCTTTTTACCGTGCACAGCATTGGATTCTTTCTTTCCATGATGAGGCTTTTTATCCGAAGGTGCAGCCTCTTGAATTTTCCCGGACTGGATGCCGGCTTCAATTCTCTCCCCAGTCAAGATAAGATCTGTGAACCCAGCAGAAGAATTCCCGATGAGATGGTTGAAAAACGGCCCAGATAGGGTCCCCAAGAACATGTCCACAAGTTCCCGATCAGTCAGAGGTGGTTGTACCCTTCCAGCAAGATCCCTCCATTTCTGCGCATATTCTTTAAAACCTTCACTTGATCCTAACGACATACCCTGGAGTTGGGTACGCGTAGGGGCAAGGTCGGCATTATATTGATACTGCTTATAGAAAGCAGTAGCCAACTCCTCCCAGTTACGAACTTTGGTCCCATCCAGCTGATAGAACCATTCGAGATGAGTCCCTGAAAGACTCTCCTGGAAGAAGTGGATCCATAAATTCTTGTCCACCGTATATGGCTGAATCTTCCGAACGTAGGACCTTAGATGCAGCTTGGGGCAAGACGCCCCGTCATACTTAGTAAAGGATGGTGCTTTGAACTTCCGAGGGATGATCACACCAGTAGACAAACCCAGATCCCCGAAATCCAGCCCAGGTACTTGTTGTATTTCCATAGCCTTCAAACGGTCTTCCAACTGCTTGTACTTGTCCTCAGCCGGAGGGTATTGTTCGTCGTCAAAATCTATCTCGTTGTCGGAGACCACTGGACTAGGAACCCTTTCCTCTTGGTGACTGCTCTTCCCCACAGATGGAGTTGTCCTCTCAGTTTCAATCTGCGGTGTATTCCCAGATCTGCGTCTAGGGCTGAACAGAACAGTCCTCTTCTTCTTCTTTTCTTTTTTCAAGAGCAAAGCCTTCAGATCTTGTTGCCCCTGGGTCAAATTCATGATCAGCTCTTGGAACTGGGCATTCTGAGCTTGGAGGTCCTTGATAGTTTGCTCGGCTGATGATTCAGGATTCATGACGATCGGCTGAAATAAACAGCGGAGAAGGGTAAGCAACCTGTCAAAGGGATACCTGCAATGCAATGAGATGTATGACATGCATGTAATGTTTTCAAGGACCTCGCGGGGTAAACAGAGAAACTTTGTTAGCATTTGAATTGGTAGCTTGATGGAAAGAAACCCATGTTGTTGAGAATTCTTCTCCAAGGGTCAAAGGCTCACCATATCCAGTGGGTCATAGCCCCTGATAACCTTATCTAGGGGATCATTCTTCAGGTGTCAAAGCTCACCATATCAAGTGGGTCATAGCCCCTGACCACTTTGGTTAGAGGAAAATAAATCCTCTTTGCCCCTTGCTAGATGTTTTGATTTATCATGACCTGCATCACAAGCCCTTGAGATCCTTGAAATGGGTTAGGATGTATGCAATGGTATGATGTCATGCTATGCATGGGGTGATGCAGGTAAACCATGTTATGAGTCCCAATTAAGGACTATAAACAAACCCTGCAAGAAATTCAGTATACTTTGTTATGAGTCCCAGTTAAGGACTATAAACAAAACCTGCAAGAAATTTAGTACCCTGTTATGAGTCCCAATTAAGGACTATAAACAACCCTGCAAGAAATTTGGTACCCTGTTATGAGTCCCAGTTAAGGACTATAAACAACCCTGCAAGAAATTTGGTAAACCTTGTTATGAGTCCTAGTTAAGGACTATAAACAGAACCTGCAAGAAATTCATGTGTCAGCTAACAAGCATGCAAGTAGGCAAGTACAAAGGCACACAAGTCACACAAGAGAAACCCTTAGGGTTTAGGCCAGCATGGGGTCTGGGTAGTACCCTCTTGAAGTTGGTGGGTTCAACCTGTCCTAATCAAAGTAACCGGGTTCTAAGGTTCCCAATATCACGGGACTGCTTTCATTGTTCATCGTTTCGATTTAGCCACTGAACTGGCGACCGAAATATTCCAGGAAAGCAACCCTCAATTGAGCGTAGTATCGAGTATCAACCAACCTCGGACTGCACCAAAGTCAGTTATCTCACTACCCTAAAGAGGCCAAGATAGTTCAATTAAGGTTCCTAAGGTCTGTTGATGCTTCACGACACCGCGCGGAGGCCCCGTACTCTCCTTGACTGAACTCAAGGGTTACCGGTACACACCAAAGTGCCACATCAACGTAGCAGACTGTTTCAACCATGTCGGTATACCCCGCACAGTTCCCTCACAGCCTTGTTGCTACTTTCTAAGAAAGGTATCCCCCAGATCCGGGTTTAGGATCTATAGAACTCCCAAGCAACCCACAATTTAAAGCACACAAGGAAAACAATTGAAAACATAGTTATGAGCTAGCCCTAAGGTACACCTCACTTTAAGGGGTCCCCAGCAGAGTCGCCAGTTCTGTGATCGGTGGATCTGGAACTGACTGTTTAACGCTGGTTCGCGAAATGTCGCGGTGAGCAAGAGTCGCCACCGTCTTTTATTTTCTCCAAATGGAAAGGACAAAAGCACAGAAAAATTCCTTATAGAGATTGCTCTCGGTTCGGGAGGTAGGTTATAGAAAGGGAAGGTGTTAGCACCCTTTATATCCATGGTTATCCATGGGCTCTTAGATACTTGCTCACTTGTGTTTTCAAAATTGGTTGTTTGCTTTTCAACTGTGGGTTTTAAAAAGTTTCTTTGAAAAATTTCAGTTCGACTCGTACGTCAGAGTGTTTGAAAAAATTGCTTTGAAAGCTTTTGAAAATGTGTTAGTATGAAAAGTATTTTTGTTTGAAATTAGAGCAAGTATCCTTGAGAACCTACCTACCCTAAGGAATTCGTCTGTGTAAATGTCCTTTAAAGTAGTGCCATCCCACCATTGAGAGGTAGGTAGCACCACCGTTGGAGGTGTTCGGGTCAATTCGAGTTTTAGGGACATGGTGATCACCGGAGCAATGGGAAGACACCTTAGAAGCTACCCTCATGCCAGGTTCCCGGATCATGAGGACTTACTAAGACATCCTCTACTCGACGATCACCTTTCGAAAGGCAACAGTGAGGCGTACCCTAGGGGTGGTGTGTGCGATTCGTGTGTCGTTTTCATTTGTATTTGTCTTGTCATGTCCATTGTGATCTACGCTTGATTTTATTTAAGTCATACATTCTTTCATGCTTTTTTGTTAACAGTTAATATTTGCGGGAAAGTAAATTCTAAAGCTATTACAAAGGCGCGGGTCCACATCGCCAAAATTAAACCAGACCCGATTTTACGGAAAATAAATAAAGCAAAGTAAAAGTGCGAGAAATAAAATCGTTACAACGCTTTGGGAGAATTACATAATTATAATAAGCGACATAAAATAAACGTGCGAAATTAACAATTAAAAATATGGGCGTTGGACCCTTTCGCAAGAAATTAAAGTTAATGAGGAATTAAAATTAAAGCCAGATGTTTTTGGTATTTTGTGTTTTTTTACAGGATAAGAGAAAAAAGAAGATTAATTAAAATTAAAACAAAATGTCAAACCCTAATTCTAATTATTTTTAGTTATTAAGAAAATATTAAAATTTTAACTAATTTAAACCTAAGTTAATCTATATGCATTTTTTAATTTATGAAAATAAATATTATTGTTGTAAAAAAGGAAATTAAAAGGAATAAAATTAACAATTAAACCTAAATTCTACATTTTTGTATTTTTGGTTATTAAAAGAAATTAAAATTGTAACCTAATTAAAACTAATAATTACATGTTAAATTATTTATAAAAATAATTAAATAAATAAATATCATATTTTTGCCTTTTTCTGATTTTATGATGTTTTTTATATTTTTGTAAAATAATAATTAAATTAAAACAGCAAAACAAGTAAAATAATAATTAAAAAATATAAGAAAAATAAATAAAACTTGCAAACCAGGGGGGTGGAGGTCCCCAATATGGAGGTGTGGACTTAAGAAGCCTGGCCCATTAAGCATGAAATCCATTGACCTTTGTGCAAGCATGTGGCGCATTGACTGAAGTGTAGCGTGCTCTTTGATTCTTGGCCATTGATCTGATTTCACTAAGCACGTGGACGTCTGGATGATGGTGATATATTATGCACTCCACCACAAACGCTGCATAGGAATAATTAGAGAAAAATAATATTCGAAAGTGTATAGACCTGGGGTTCGAACCCAGGTCTTGGACTTTGCAAGCTCAACACCTGTGCCACTACGCCAGTTTGATCACGTTTAACATATAATATCAAATAAATAATATAAAAGAAAAACTGTATTAGTGATCTAAACGCGCGAAATTTCAAATCTTCCAATCAGCACCGGCCAACACATCATCTTCTCCGTTTATTTATTTCCTGAAAATGTAAAAGAAATTAGCGGGGGTTCTGAACCCCCTCAATATACGCTTGTTTTAGAAATAGCGATTAGCACGCCTTGGTTCAGAAATTTGGCGCGAGCATTGCATCTCCTTCGTCCAAGCTTCCTGGTCGTGATCATGGTATTATCGTGTTTCAATTTTACAGGATAAGAGAATCCCCAATTGAGAGCTCAAGAAACCCTAGAATGCATTCATGGCAATATCACGTATAGAGCATAAAAACGCAATCAAACTGCATGGTTAGCATCAGAGACTTATAACAAACATGAATCAATCAATCAAAATGACAAAATATGCATAAATTATGATGCACGATCCCAGAAATTTTTGGACACAATTGAGGTTCAATCTACCAATTCTTGGAGCTTTTGTTGTTGTTTGTGATTGGCACACGTTCAGAGAACCACAATGAAGCTATTGGGATCAAGATTAGGGCTTGAATCGTCCTCTAGAGTGCTTTTCAGAATTGAGTTTTTATGGAAAAATTTCAAGTTTGTAACCTGTTCTTGAGCGCAGCTTTTTCTGTCTTTTGATTAGGTTTGTGATTCTGATTATGTATGGAAGCAATTAGGTCAAAAACATGGATCAAATCTCTTGGAATTTATTGTTTTGAATATTTGATTTCCTTAAGATCTTTTCCATATCTTTTCATGTGCATTTTTGTTCAATCATGATCAATTAGTCCAATTCTTTCCATGTTTGTGATGTGCACGAGATTTTGAAAGCAAAACATGCATAAAAAGATTTTTTAGGTCAAAGTAGATATTTTTCACATATTTAAATAATTTAAATGAATTAATATTAATATAAATTCAAATAAATAAATAAAAAATGAGAAAATGCTTCCCTTTGGGCCAAGTGGTCGTGCATAGGCTTGGAATGATGAATCATGGAAGAAAAATGGGCCCATTAGCAAATTTAGGTCATTTGGATCAAAGTTGACTTTTCAAAATATCCAAAAATTTCCCAACTTCCACAAGGCATAACTTGCTCAATTTTTAAGATTTTCTCATGTTCTTGGACATTTTGGAAAGGTATTTGAGTCCTTTAACCAATTCCTTTGGTCCCATGTCATTTTGATTTATCAATCTCAGGTTATGGCCTTTGACTTAAAGTCCCTTTTTGTTGACTTTTGAAAATGACCTATAATGTTGAAATTGATAACTTTTTGTGAGAGCATTTCTTGGACTTGGAATATGAAGATGAATTGTAGGAAATGTCTTTATCTTCAAAATGAGCTTTGGATGGAATTTTTCTGATAATCCATGTGAAAGTTATGCATTGGTCAATTTCAGTTGACTTTTTCAGCTGTCCAAATATAGTAACTTTTGCATCTTTGATGATTTTTGAGCCAAATTTTGAGAATCATGATCAAGCATTGATCAAATGATGTTTATGGCTTCAAAATGATATGTTGACCAAAAATTTGAACTTTTGACTGTCAAATGACCATTTTGCCCCTACAGTTGACTGTAGTGCAATTTAGGGTTTTGACTGTGCAGTTTTGAGCTGAATGCCTTGAAACTTGATATGAGGATGCTTGACCATATTTGTAGGTATATGAGACTTGATTGGGCCTTTGAAAACTTCCTTTTCTTGATCAGAACACAAACCCTAGTTTTGACTGTATAGGAGACAGTTGAGCTGCACAACCCTTGGGGAATTTTGTGACCTGGCTTGGCAATTTCTTGAAGAATATGGGAGGGCAAATTTTGGGGTACAACAATGTGCAACATTCTTATTAAAGTAGATTGTCAAGTCTTTTTCAACATCTAATCTCTTCATCTCTTAGTCCAGAATTTCGTGTTTGAATTCAAGGTTGGGTTCCTCTTCAATTTGGGAATTATATCCAATTAGGCTTAATGCATGATATGGATTGGGAATTGATTCATGAATATGATCTTGTGTGTGTTCATGTGCTTACATGCGATGTTTATGAATTGTGTGATTATGATGATGCACGTTTGGTTTGTGATCTGTTTTAAACATGTTATTCTCATTAAGGTATGAAAATGTAAATTTGGACTAGTTTCTTAGAGAAAATTCTAAGTTTAGGGTTAAAATGGAAGAAGACACTTTATAGGCATGGGTACAAGCTATAGAAACTGCTACTGGTGGATGCAGCCAGCCCTAGAACTTGTAAGGGGATGGGTCTGGACCCTATTATGGGTCGTAGCAAGTGCTATAGGCGGTCGTAAAAGACCACTGTTTTGCATCATTTTGTTTTCATTTTAACCCTACTTGCATGTTTTGTCATGTATACCCTATATTCCCTCCTTGTGTGTGTTGGTTTTCTAGAAATAAAAGCAATCTAGGAAGTAAATAGTCGAGAAGAGAAATGAACCAATTAAAATTTGACATGTTTCACGTGTTATGTTTAACGAGAGTTAGAACCTTAATAATCATCTTCGCTTGGCACGAACCTGATATGTTTCATTAATGATGTGAAACTGCAATTCCTTGTAATTGTTAAATTTGGTGTAATATGTTTGAATAGTTGTTGAAGTCATAATGTATGAACTAAGCTATGCTTCAATGATGATTGGGTCTGTAATAGCTTTATTTTTGGGTAACCTTTGATATTATGTATGCTTCAAACATAGTGAATCCATAATAGTTTGAGTGTTATGTTTCGAAGTAAGCAAAACCCTAATAGCATGTGCGTGTATGTTTTTGTGTGATGAAACCATAGAGATAACTGGTACTATGTCCCTAAGTTAAAAGAATTGTAATAGTATGTAACACCAATTATGTTCAAAATCTGAAGGGCTGGAAGGTTGAGATTATGCATTGAGACACGAGTCACATTGATAACTGTTCAAAATCTTCACGCTATCCCCCTTTTTCAGAAATCATCAATGTTGTTAATCATTTTGTTTATTTTATTAATTGAAATTAAAATTCATGTTTTCTCCCCGTTGGATATTTATACCTCACTTTATCATAAACACTTTCACACCTTCACTCCCACTCACTCTATTCTCTATGTATTTTCTCTTTTCCCTTTTGTGTGCTTTCAAACCCTAAGTCTATGAACAATGGCTTCTTTTCAACAACAAAAAAGTCTTATGATTCTGAAATAGCACTCTTGGTTCATCCTCTAATACAAACTAAGACATGTATGTTAAACCTGCAAGAATCTCCTCACTCTGGTTGATTCTCCAGAAGTTCGCGGTGAACTCATAGTTGATTTTGAAAGAATGAAAGAAAATGGGTATGACCTTACACCTGATGTTGAGTTTCAAGTGTCGAAAAATACTTTGATCAATTAGTTGGTCCATTTTTTCCCAAACTTGTTAAAGAATTTTGGATTCATGCTACTGCATCAAATCATCAAGTAACTTCTTATGTAATGGGAAATAAGATTTCCATCACTGAATACCTCATTGGAAAGCTTATTGGTCATGATAGAAGCGGCATACGATGCAGTGAAATGGAAGAAAAAGGATCTGACCTAACCATCGTATCCAACTAAATCTTCTCCTCAGGATAATCCTCAAACAAGATCAAAGATCTGAAGGACTATCTATGAATTTGGTCTAGAATAATTCTCGGGTGCATCAATCACAGAAAACCTAACTAGTTCTTCTGACTATATCAATATTGATCAATAGTACCTGCTACACTTCATTGCAACTAAAGCCAAATTCCACCTCCCTCATATTCTATTCAATCATCTGATGACCTGTGTTAAGTAAACAAGGGAAGAAGAAAGACCCAAAAGACATTGGATTCTATTCAGAAGGCTTATCTCAGATATTCTAACACAGAATAAACTGATAGAACATCTGAGTGAGGCTCGACAAGCAAGTGTTCTGGAACCATGTGCTAGAAAGCCTCTCAACGCCAAGAACCTTAAGAAAATGAAGATTATATAAACCATTAGGAAGGAACCCTCACTTACTGAAAAGGAAGTCATCACCACCATATGATTCCCTCTGAAGGATTTTCCTCTCGTCACTCAAGAAAACTCATCTCAAGAAATTATCCTCAGATATCTGGAAGCCTGCAAGAGTGATGGAACAATTCCAGATGTAAATATCTTTGATCTTAGGCAATAACCTCTAGAAGTTGCTACCAGAAAGACAAGAAAAAGGAAAGCTTCTAGAGAAGGAACTTCTCAGAAAACTCCCAAAGCTGTTAAAAAGAAAGGTAACCCCTCTTTTGTTTCTGGTATCGAATCAGTTTTCTTATCAACATATGAAATGTCCTCATCTCCAAAACCTACTGAAAATCACTCACCTCAAACCATTGAGGACTTTGACATATAAATTGATAACTCAATACCCACTAATCATATTCTGATTAATCTACCTTCTACCAAACTTGTTCAAACTCAGCCAGAACTTGCACAAGTTCTTTCTGATATTGATCAATTTGATCCATTTTTTGAAGCTCCCCAAAGAGAAAATCTAAATATTTCCTCTGAACAAATGCCATAAACCACATTAGCCATTCCAGGCATAACCTGCCCACTCAACACTTCTCAACCACCAAATATCTCCACCATAACATCACAAGACTTCTCCCTTCCAGATATTCCATCTCCTTATAATTCAACACCACCTAACTCTCTTATAATCCTTTCCGACTCTCCCACTCCCACTGACTACTCAAAAGATCCTCTCAAAATCATAATTGATCTAGAAGCCTCGGACAATCTTGTCACAACTTCTTAGAAAATAGCCATTCTAAAACCAACACCAAAGCTATGAAAGTCAGATGTTAGTAAATCTCTGCTATATTTTGAAACAAAAGTACAAGAATGGATTAACTCCTTAAACCAAGCTTGCATGGATAATCTTAACCCAGTTGCTTCTGATCTTCTCTGGACTCAGTTTAGAAAATCGTTTAATTCTGAATCTCTGAAGATGACGAAACTCAGTTATGAAATTGGTCAATAGAACTTCTGCAATCACGTAAAAATCTTCAAGGATCATGTTTTACGTCATTGGGTAAGGAAACCGCTTCTTCTTATGGACAACACTTCTTGGGAAGCCTCGCAAAAATCAGAATTTAATGAACCATCTCCTTAATTTCAACCTCTCCCTCATGTCGTTTTTAAAGATAAAGGCAAGTTAGTTAAAGAATCTCCTAAGAAATAATCTGTTGCAGTAACTTCTGAGAATATGGCTTCTCCTATTGAAACAACTCCATCTTATCTTGTGTTGAAAACTCTAGATGAGTTGAAGAAAGAAAATGCAACTGTTAAGGAAAGGGTGGACAGACAGGATGAAATAAGCAAATAAATTAAGGGGATGCTAGGGAAGCAAGAAAAATCAAATAATCAGATCAAAAGTCAATTGGAAGCCTTGTTTGCACGAATTCCACCTCCTCCACAAACTTAGTTTTGATCTCTTGCTTATTTTTTATATGTTTGTTTCTTATTTAAAAAGTTATGTTCATATGCTTTTGTCTGTGTTAATCTTTGTTGAATGCATCATCTTTTTGTTCTCTTTTAGTGTTTTTATTGCTTTTTGATTTATGAGAAAAAAGGGGAGAACGTAAAATATTTTGAATATAACAGTTTCGGGAATTAGTCTCAAACATTTTGAATATCATAACCTTTGTTTCAATTTTTGAAAGAAAACAGGAAAAGTCTCTTGAAAGTAACTTCTGTCAAATGGACTTATCAGAACTTCCATCACAAGCTCCGATCAAACATCTTTAGAGAAGTATCTATTTTTTTCTTTATCTGAGTATTCAACTCAGGGGGAGACCCTAATTCTTTATGTTCTTACGTGATTTATCAAAATATACATGTTTTTGTCATCACAAAAAAGGGGGAGATTGTTAGAACATAGTTTGGTTCTACATATTTGTAATATTTCTGATGATAACAAATACATGATATATACATAAATAAAAAATATGCTCTCTAATAATTTAATAAAATATGCAGCGAAGTTCTGATAAAGAATCATATATGTATGTATGTATGCATGATGTCGTTAGGTACTTATGTTGAATCAGTAGCAATTAACACTATGTATGATCTTAATATATATGTATATTATATGTGGTTGCTTTAATTGGTATTAGAGCAGATCAATTCTTGAGCTAAACTTGAAACATCATAAGTAAATTAAATCTTGCCTCATATGTGTGTATTTCCAGCATGATTCTTAATGTCACGATATATAGTATTGGGCCTAATCAACCTAATTATATGTGCTTGGTGATAGGACCATAATTGAGCAACCACGAGGACTCTGAAGGTATAGTAGTGCTTATGCTCGTAGTGTAGGGCCAAGCCAAGTGTTTAGAAGTAAGTAAGACCGATGGATTCAGTTGATGCACTAGCGGCATTCACAATAGTTTGTGATTGAGGTGATGCGGTAAGTGCATGGATGGTACACAGTTCAAGCAATCCGGCAGGAAAGACGACTTAAAATTTTAAGGGTTTCTACAAGATGAATCCACCTGAGTTCGAATGAAGTCTAAACCTTTAGTAGCGTAAGATTGGCCCACTAACATGGAATAAGTCTCGCAACTAATTTCATGTAGTAAGGAGGAAAATGTAATTTTTGCCACTTGTATGTTACAAAGCTCAGCAGCGAAGTGGTGTACCAGTGTCTCAGCTGGTTGGCTTTTGATTTCAAGAAGGTGAGGAGAGAAAGAATATTGAGCGAACAAAGAAGATTATTTGGTCTTGTTCTTGTTTAATCATAATAAAGGTTGGATTTTCTTTTTTTCTATTTTTTTCTCATTGTATGTCACGTGACAATAATTTATTGGAGCAAGTCCAATGTTGAAAAAATCAAAACCAACTCATGAAATGTAAAATATGGGGGAAGATCTCCATGACTATTTTTTTTTCTCATTTTTTATTATATTATATTATTTTACTTTTTTGTGTTATTAATTAAATGAGTTTTTTTTTTCAAATCGAGTTTTTATTGGACTTGGATTTATTGATTTATTAATTACACTATTAAAGTTAGTTAACAAGAAAATTAAAAATTTCAAAAATGTTTAATTCATTTATTTAGAAAAAAACAATATACGATAAAAATCCCAAAACACTAGAATAATATATATTATAAATGCTAGAAATAATATAATAAAAATGTTAGACATTATTTTTGTTTATTTTCTACATAAAAATTAATTCCTTTAATTAATCTCGGATGGGCGAATGTACACTCGTTTGTCTCTTGAATAATCGAGAGGCTTAGCGCATATTTTGTCTCAGTGATTACTCACAAATATTTTTCATAAATATAGATTAAAAATGGGTGAATGGACATTCATTCATTTGAATGATAAAAGGCTTAGCACAAGCTTTGTCGGTTTGATTATTCTCTTCCGTACCTAAAATTAACTCAACGCATCAAATCGTTCCCTTTTTCGCCCCCTAGTTTCTTAAATTAATCATGTTTTCTTTAGTTGTTAAATTACCGATTAACCATTAGAAGCTGAATTTGTAAGTGTCATAATTGGAACTTCCCAATTACCAAACGAAGAACAAAACAATATTAAGAACTGCACTTGATCATCCAATTTAATATCACTAGCTTTTATCTATTTCTCAATATTCTTAACACACTCACAGTCCTTGTCATTGAGTCATCATCTTTGTATTTCTTATTAACTCTTCCAAATCAAACGTGTTTTATTTTGTACATTTTTATGGTCATGCAACTTTTTAAAATTAATTTGATATTTCTTTATTAGATTTTTTTAACTTTTATCAATCTTCTTCCAATTATTCATCTTTTTCAATTCAATTTAAATAGGTCTTACTTTATATATTTTTAATTGATTTTTGTGGGAAATTCTAGTTATTTTGTCTAACTTTACAATATAACTTATTTTATATATTTTAATAATTTACTTACATAATTAACTATATATTTTTTCTGTTATAAATTATTTTAATAATTAAAGGGAGGGCGTAGAAAATTTGTTAAATTAAGTTTATAACTAGAGTTATAAATTTTTATAGCATCTAGTTGCAACTTTAATTATGTTTTAAAATCATGGAAGAGAACAAGAAAACACGAGATAGAGATAAATTAGCAAATATAAGTTGCAAAAGTGAAAATAATTCTAGAGATTGCCATATAAAAATGTTTATATGTGACATAAGAAAATATAAAAGATATAACAATGTACATGAACTCAACTGAATATGATGACGTGGAGAAAAGTTAAAATATATAACTACACGTGAATAAATTGTACACGACTATCTTCAGGATCAGAGCCATCACATAGGAGTTGCACAGCTAGCTGACCATTCATGCCACCTTTAGTTATTCCAAATGTGGAACTTGTCACGTTAATTGAACATGATTGTTTTCCAGTACATGCTTTTTCAACCACTGCCTCACTATGACGTGATTCCCATTCACCTACTTGGAATGATCCACACTTTCCTTGTGGTTCTCCATAGCTCGCAAATTGGATTTCTGAAATAGTTTTTCCATCCGGGCATTTTAATTCTAAGGTTTTTCCATAATCTGTTGTTCCACATATAAAATCAATTGCAACTGTTTGTACAGACACATTAAAGGGGCTTCCACCCATTTCTTCAAACAAAATCAGTGTGTTACTGTTTGTGTCATTATTTAAGAATGACCTTGGCACATGGTAAAACCTCTGAGATGGTTCTCCACAACCACTCAAACATTTATCAGCTCCATAATTTCCTCTATAATCACATTTAGTATCACATCCATTTTTGTCAGCCACCATTGTAGGCCAATACCTTCCAATACTTTGACCATTAACCCATGCATGTCCTTTTGTAAGGCCTATAAAATCCAAGATTACAGGCTCTTTACCTTCAGGTGTCTTAAAAGTAGTCTTGTACCAAGTCAATGGTTTTCCTATAACAACATTATTTATGTTCCATTGAACTTCGTTTATAATTTTAGAATCATAGAACCTTCTAGCCTCACCATTTAATCCAACTTTGTATGACCAACTAGATTTTGATAAATCCAAAATATTTCCTGAATTGGTTGCAATGAGTTTCACAGGACCCCCAACAATACCAGTTTCTTTCATATCAAAGTATGCGCCATAATTTGCATGACCAACTGTACCACTTAATAAACTTATAATGTTGGTACCTTGTTTCAATGAAACCAATCTTTCATATGTAAAACGAAGGTTATCATGTGTTCCCCACTGGGGGCCAATATATTGTCCATTAACATAGGCGTGAAGAACATGGCCTGATGTGTTCACTTGCAAAGTTGCATTATTCCAAATGGATGTTTCATTGATTATAACTTTCATCATGTACCACAAATAATCACTAGCATCAACGGTAACACTCTTTTGCTCCAAAAGTTCAGATGCATTAAATGTTCCTATTGCTTGCAAGGTGTCATCTACGGGGTCGGGTGCCCATGTCCAGATGAGTGAGTTTCCTAATTTTGTAGATGGTTTCTTCACATAAACATTTGTTTGTGCATCAACCTTTGCAGTGTTGAAAACTTCCTTGTTGCAATCTTGGAGAATAGACACTGACCAAGCAGGCACATAGTACTTTCCATCTTGTACTAGATCAACTTCAACATCCTTAGAATTATGTGAATTACTCAAAAAACAAAATTTTTGTGCAATGGCATTATTTTCATAAGTAGTCAAAGATATTAAATCTCCGTATTGATTCTCTGTAACAGTTCCATTAGTGAGAACCTTCTCTCCTAACTTTATGGCGGCATGGAGTTTTTTAAGATGTCCCCATTTTGGTTGGTTCAAATTACCGTATTCATCAAGTGGTGCATCATAGTCATATGCTGTGATAATATACGGACCGCCCGCGGTTCTTCCAAAATTTGTTCCTCCATGGTACATGTAGTAGTTTTGGAGGACACCACCTTTTGAAAAAAACGTGCAACTGAAAATGCTACATCTTCAGCAGTTCTATGTGGGTTCCTTTCACCCCATTTTTGGAACCAACCAACCCAATTTTCTGTAAACATTTTGGGGCTTTTAGGATTGTTTGGCTTGAAATCATCACAATAATAGCCATTGCATGTGTTGATTATAGGTGATGGGGCATTGTTTTGTTTGCACATGATCCATGGGACACCTACATTTTGAGCTAAAGCCATATGGGCACACCATTTAATGTATGTGTTCCCATCTTCTCCGTAGTTAGTTATGACATCCCCATATTCATTCTCAATTTGAGCCAAAATGATTGGTCCTCCTTGTGGTGCAAACAATCCAGCTTCTTTGCACAAGGTCACAATCTTTGTTGTGAATATTTTCATTTCCTCCTTAAAAAATGCATTGTCAGTCCTTAGTTGAATCCCTGGCAAGTTGTGTAACCACATTGGGAAACCTCCATAGTTCCATTCAGCACAAACATAGGGACCAATTCTAAGCACAACATAAAGACCTTCTTCGTGAACATTTTTTAGAAACTTGATGAAATCTAGATTTTTGGAAAAATCATATTGGCGGCGAATAGGTTCGTGAAGGTCCCAAAATATATATGTTTCGATGGCATCAAGACCACCATCTTTTGCTTTCTTAATAAGATCTGGCCACATTTGTGAAGTGCTACGCGGATAGTGGATCGCACCTGATATTATTATTCGTCGTTCTCCATTGATGATAATGGCATTTGTATCATACTCAATGGTTGTTGCAAAAGAGAAAGCACACAACAATGCTGAACTTACAATAAGAAAGAGCCCAATCCTAGGATTGCACATATTGTTTAGTTCTCTAAAAGCAATATTATTATGTATCATCTAGTAGAAACAACAAGTTTTTATAGGTACGATTTATTATTTTATTTTCTATTTTTAGTTTATTTGTATGTCGTGTATAAAATCTATCCAATTTGATACGATAGGTATTTGTTTCTATAATTAGCTACCCATCATACCTTAAAATAATCTTTCGGTTACAAATTGTGAATTATCATTTACTATTATGAATGTTTGTTTCGTCAAAACTAAAATAGTAGTTGGTTGAAAGATCTTATATACATTACATATTAGCTAATCATCTAATATTTGTACTACTAAAAAAGTCATATTAGAAAAACACTTCCAATTTTGATTTTCATAATATAATATATATATATATATATATATATATATATATATATATATATATATATATATATATATATATATATATATATATATATATATATATATATATATATATATATATATATATATATATATATATATATATATATATATATATTGTTGTGAATTCAATGCCAATAACAAAGTATAGTTTTTGGGAAGAATAAAGAACAAGGAAGAAGAAGAACACAAGAATTGGTTATAACTGTTATTCTTTACTTTCTCTAGAAAACAAGATTACAAGTTTACAAGAATAACGAATAACCCTCTCACCCTATATTAGGATTTGCTGTGATGGCAATGATGAGAGACTAGTATGCTATTTATAATAAAACCTAACATACTAACTAATGGGCTTTTTCCACAGGGCCCATTATACAAGCTAACTTAACAAACAAGCTAACTTAACAAATTAGGGTTTAAACACTAAAACCTAATTCGACAAGCATCCTTCGACAAATACATGCTAGAACCTTCTTCGACTACAGCAAGTACTTCGACCAACTAGAGTTCGATCCAAAATCCCACAAATCTCCACCTTGGACCTAACTCTACAGCATCAAGAGACACTAACTAGCTTTCTTCATGCAGCTTTATCAACTGCATACAGTGGAAAAACTTGCAACTTGGCAATGTTTTGGTGATCATATCAGCAGCATTGTGATCTGTCGAGACCTTCAGCACTTGGACTTCTCCACGCTCGATTACCCCTCTGACGAAATGCAGCCTCACATCTATGTGCTTGGTTCGCTCATGATAGGCTGAGTTCTTCGACAGGTGTATTGCACTTTGACTATCACATTTAACAGTGATACCTTGACCTTGAAGTTTTAGCTCCTTCGCAAAACCTTCAAGCCACAATGCTTCTTTCACAGCTTCAGTTAAGGCAATATATTCTGCTTCAGTAGTTGATAAGGCAACAACCTTCTGAAGAGTTGCTTTCCAACTAATTGCTGTACCAAACATAGTGAAAACATATCCAGAAATAGATTTCCTGGAATCCATACATCCTGCATAATCAGAGTCAACATAGCCTTCGACTGCTGCTTTACTATCTTCACCCAAGGCTCCACCATAAATTAAGACTCTGTTCAGAGACCCATTTATGTACCTTAGAATCCACTTTAACGCTTGCCAGTGAGCCTTTCCAGGATTCGCCATGTACCTGCTTACAAGACTTACTGCATATGCTATGTCGGGTCTAGTACAGACCATAGCATACATCAAAGAACCAACTATATTAGCATATGGGATGCTGTTCATATAGGTTCTTTCGACATCAGTACTGGGACATTGATCAATGCTCAGCTTGAATTGAGGGTTTGTTGGAGTCACAACAGGCTTTGAATTCGACATACCAAACTTGTCAAGAATCTTTCGTAGGTATGCCTCTTGAGATAAGCATAATTTCGACTGCTTTCTATCTCTTCGAATGTCAATTCCAAGAATCCTAGATGCAGCTCCCAGATCCTTCATGTCGAACTCCTTATTGAGTTCAGCCTTCACCCTCATAACATCTTCGACATTGTTGCTTGCTATCAGAATATCATCAACATAGAGCAACAAAATAACAGATGAATTTTCAGGTCGAAATCTGGAGTAAACACAATGGTCGAACTGACTTCTAATGAGACCTATGTGTTCCATGAACTTGTCGAATCTCTTATTCCACTGTCGAGGAGATTGTTTAAGTCCATATAAAGATTTCTTCAGTTTGCACACATAATCTTCTTTCCCCTTTTCGACATACCCTTCAGGTTGCCTCATCAGGATTGTTTCGTCTAAGTCACCATACAAGAACGCAGTCTTCACATCCATTTGTTCCAGTTCAAGGTCGAACTGAGCCACCATGGCAAGCAACATTCGAATGGATCTGTGCTTCACAACAGGGGAAAATACATCATTGAAGTCGACACCTTCTTTCTGAGTGAAACCCCTTGCGACTAATCTTGCCTTGTACCTCTTCGACATTACTCCTTCAATTCCTTCCTTAACTTTGAAAATCCACTTACAGCTGACTAACCTTGCCCCAACAGGTTTCTTGATCAGTTCCCAAGTGTGATTATCATGAAGAGATTTCATCTCATCATGCATGGCCTTTAGCCATTCAGTCTTCATTCGACTCCTTATAGCTTCCTTATAATCTCTAGGTTCTTCGTCTAGAACTTCACTTGCAGAGATTAAGGCATAAGCTACAAGGTCTGCATATCCAAGTCTCTGAGGTGGTTTTATGACTCTTCTTTGCCTATCTCTCGACAATAGGTAGTCATCAACAGTTTCCTCAACATCATCAGAATCTTCTGTTTCTTCTTCGACTTCATCTGGGATACGCATTTCAGCATCAACATGCTCCACCTCAACAGGAATCTCTGCCTGTTCCAGCTCTTCGTCAACATCATCAGTTTTCTTGAAAGCCATTTCAGTTTCATTGAAAACTACATCTCGACTGGTGATACACCTCCTGTGACCTGGCTCTAGGCACCATAGCCTATAAGCTTTCACTCCTTCAGGGTATCCCATAAACATGCATTTCAGAGCTCTAGGTTCGACCTTGTCTTGCCTAATGTGAGCATAGGCTACACAGCCAAATACTCTTAGTTTGTCGAGATCTGGTGGATGTCCCGACCAAACTTCTTCAGGTGTCTTCATATCTAACGCTGTCGAAGGACATCTGTTTATCAGATATGCTGCTGTCGAAACAGCCTCAGCCCAAAACACCTTCTTTAATCCCGCACTAGTCAACATGCATCTAACTCTCTCCAAAATAGTTCGATTAAACCTTTCAGCCAAACCATTTTGTTGTGGAGTACCTGCGGTAGTTCTGTGCCTTGCAATACCAGAGACAACACAAAAACTGTCGAACGCCTCATTGCAAAACTCAAGGCCATTGTCGGTTCTCAATCTCTTTACCTTTCTGCCAGTTTGATTTTCGACAAGAGTCTTCCAACTTTTGAAATTCTCAAAAGTTTCATCCTTAGTCTTCTGGATGAATACCCATAACTTTCTGGAATAGTCATCTACTATGGATAGAAAATACTTTGCTCCTGAATGTGATGGACACCTTGCAGGCCCCCAAAGATCAGCATGGATGTAATCAAGGGATCCATGTGTTCTTTGTTTGCCTTTGTTGAACTTCATTCTACAGGACTTTCCAAGTACACAGGGTTCACAAAACTTCAGCTTTTCGACTTTATCTGCACCAAGCAGATTTTGTTTCCCTAATTCGACCAGACCCCTTTCACTGACATGGCCCAATCTCATGTGCCAAATTTCTGTCTTCGACAAAGGTTTCGTGGATGCAACATTTGTCGAACCACTTACAACTTCAGCCTCAAGGGTATACAAGCCTTGTTTCTTCACGCCTCTCAAGACTTCCTTCGACCCTTTCATGACTCTCAGGATACTTTTCTCTCCTTGAAAAACATATCCTTTCTTGTCGAATTCACCAAGAGAAATCAAATTTCTCTTCAAATCAGGTACATACCTGACTTCAGTCAACAATCTTATTGACTCATCATGGAGCTTGAATCTCACAGATCCAACGCCTGCAATCTTGCAAGCTTTGTTGTTTCCCAGCAATACCGATCCACCATCTTGATCACATAATTCCTCGAACAAGTCTCTGTTTGGAGTCATGTGCCAAGTGCATCCAGAATCCATAATCCATTCCTTCGATGAGTTTTTGCTTGAAACCACAAGAACATCAGATGATTCGAAATCATCTTGGACAATAGCTGCATTGCCATTATCCTTACCTCCATGATCTTTCAGGCGTTCAGGGCACACCTTTCTTGTGTGACCTACTTTCTTACAGTGATAGCATCTAATACCAGATGTGTCACCACTATAAGACTTCGACTGATGTTTACCTTTCCTCTTGTCGAATTTTCCTTTAACAGCCAAACCTTCACCAACCGTCGAAGGTTTATGCTCCTTACGTTCGTTCAAGTCCTTAGAGTATAAAGCTGATTGAACTTCTTCAAAGGTCAGGGACTCTCTTCCATACAAGAGGGTTTCTTTGAAGTGAGCATGTGATCTGGGCAAAGCGCACAATAATAACAGCGCTTGATCTTCATCATCAATCTTTACATCAATATTTTCAAGATCAAGAATCAGCTTGTTGAACATATCCAACTGCTCAGCCAACACTTTGTCTTCAATCATCTTGAATGAATACAAAGCTTGCTTCAGGTATAGTCGATTTACCAGAGATTTGGTCATATACAAACTTTCAAGTTTCACCCATAACCCTGATGCCGTCGTCTCCTTTGATACCTGTCGAAGAACCTTATCACCAAGGCTCAACAAAATTGCGCTGTGTGCTTTCTCGATCATGGCCGTCTTCTCTCTTTCTGTTAACGCAGCGTCCATCGCCGTCGCTCCCTTCAACGCTTCCAAACAACCCTGCTGAACCAGTAGGGCTTTCATCTTCAAGCGCCATAGACCGAAATCATTCACTCCGGTGAACTTTTCAATCTCATACTTTGTTGAAGGCATCTTCTCCACGCTCACCGCACCAATTTGTTGTGAATTCAATGCCAATAACAAAGTATAGTTTTTGGGAAGAATAAAGAACAAGGAAGAAGAAGAACACAAGAATTGGTTATAACTGTTATTCTTTACTTTCTCTAGAAAACAAGATTACAAGTTTACAAGAATAACGAATAACCCTCTCACCCTATATTAGGATTTGCTGTGATGGCAATGATGAGAGACTAGTATGCTATTTATAATAAAACCTAACACACTAACTAATGGGCTTTTTCCACAGGGCCCATTATACAAGCTAACTTAACAAACAAGCTAACTTAACAAATTAGGGTTTAAACACTAAAACCTAATTCGACAAGCATCCTTCGACAAATACATGCTAGAACCTTCTTCGACTACAGCAAGTACTTCGACCAACTAGAGTTCGATCCAAAATCCCACATATATATATATATATATAATTTAATGTAACAATAATATTTGTTTCTTAGAAAAATAATTTATAATATCATGAAGTATTAATCATTTTGAATAATATCTAGAAATAGAAATTAAAATTCTGAAAATAAATTTAAGTAATTTAAAGAAATTATTATTAAATTACATGATAAATTAGTCATTTTCAAATAATTAATAATACATACTAACTATGTTTTTAAAGTAATAAAAAATATTAAAAATTATAACCATCGATAAGTTGTATGATATTAGAAAAACAAAATGTTACGTAATTTTATCATAAGGATAATTTTGTCACATACTTGGTCTCTCTTGGTGGTTCCTACCAGTATCTTTACTCGAGGATTACAAAACAAGCTCTATAATATCCCAAATATCACATATCATGGTTAGCACTTAATAGTGAATTGATGGTGGATAAATGTGGATTGGTGATCATGATTCAGACTGAGTGGCAAGGCTAGTGCATGTCTAAACCAAGTCTCTAGTTTAATTTCACTAGTGAGATTGGTTAGGAAATTGGTTGCAATGGGAAAGTAAATTAAGTCATATCCTTCTTGTGTATTTAAGCCCTAAAGTGAGAGGGTAGGATCTCATTTCCACATTTCTTTCCCTCATTAAAAATAAGAATCCTTGAAGACAAAAGGAGGAGATGGAGGTGTGTGGAGAGGAAGCTAGGACACAGAGGAAGTCTTGTTCAACCATCTTGGAAGAATTTCACTTTTAGTATATGTAGAGTCGGAACTTGAAGAGGATTTAAGGCTGACTGAAACAAGGCAACATGTTATCATAATCTTCTCATCATTATTCAATTCATAATTCATAATCAAAGAGAAGAAAAACACGGAAGCAAACTTGAAGGAATCCCCTTGCATGTGCAACATTCTTATTAAAGTAGATTGTCAAGTCTTTTTCAACATCTAATCTCTTCATCTCTTAATCCAGAATTTCGTGTTTGAATTCAAGGTTGGGTTCCTCTTCAATTTGGGAATTATATCCAATTAGGCTTAATGCATGATATGGATTGGGAATTGATTCATGAATATGATCTTGTGTGTGTTCATGTGCTTACATGCGATGTTTATGAATTGTGTGATTATGATGATGCACGTTTGGTTTGTGATCTGTTTTAAACATGTTATTCTCATTAAGGTATGAAAATGTAAATTTGGACTAGTTTCTTAGAGAAAATTCTAAGTTTAGGGTTAAAATGGAAGAAGACACTTTATAGGCATGGGTACAAGCTATAGCAACTGCTACTGGTGGATGCAGCCAGCCCTAGAACTTGTAAGGGGATGGGTCTGGACCCTATTATGGGTCGTAGCAAGTGCTATAGGCGGTCGTAAAAGACCACTGTTTTGCATCATTTTGTTTTCATTTTAACCCTACTTGCATGTTTTGTCATGTATACCCTATATTCCCTCCTTGTGTGTGTTGGTTTTCTAGAAATAAAAGCAATCTAGGAAGTAAATAGTCGAGAAGAGAAATGAACCAATTAAAATTTGACATGTTTCACGTGTTATGTTTAACGAGAGTTAGAACCTTAATAATCATCTTTGCTTGGCACGAACCTGATATGTTTCATTAATGATGTGAAACTGCAATTCCTTGTAATTGTTAAATTTGGTGTAATATGTTTGAATAGTTGTTGAAGTCATAATGTATGAACTAAGATATGCTTCAATGATGATTGGGTCTGTAATAGCTTTATTTTTGGGTAACCTTTGATATTATGTATGCTTCAAACATAGTGAATCCATAATAGTTTGAGTGTTATGTTTCGAAGTAAGCAAAACCCTAATAGCATGTGCGTGTATGTTTTTGTATGATGAAAACATAGAGATAACTGGTACTATGTCCCTAAGTTAAAAGAATTGTAATAGTATGTAACACCAATTATGTTCAAAATCTGAAGGGCTGGAAGGTTGAGATTATGCATTGAGACACGAGTCACATTGATAACTGTTCAAAATCTTCACGCCATCCCCCTTTTTCAGAAATCATCAATGTTGTTAATCATTTTGTTTATTTTATTAATTGAAATTAAAATTCATGTTTTCTCCCCGTTGGATATTTATACCTCACTTTATCATAAACACTTTCACACCTTCACTCCCACTCACTCTATTCTCTATGTATTTTCTCTTTTCCCTTTTGTGTGCTTTCAAACCCTAAGTCTATGAACAATGGCTTCTTTTCAACAACAAAAAAGTCTTATGATTCTGAAATAGCACTCTTGGTTCATCCTCTAATACAAACTAAGACATGTATGTTAAACCTGCAAGAATCTCCTCACTCTGGTTGATTCTTCAGAAGTTCGCGGTGAACTCATAGTTGATTTTGAAAGAATGAAAGAAAATGGGTATGACCTTACACCTGATGTTGAGTTTCAAGTGTCGAAAAATACTTTGATCAATTAGTTGGTCCATTTTTTCCCAAACTTGTTAAAGAATTTTGGATTCATGCTACTGCATCAAATCATCAAGTAACTTCTTATGTAATGGGAAATAAGATTTCCATCACTGAATACCTCATTGGAAAGCTTATTGGTCATGATAGAAGCGGCATACGATGCAGTGAAATGGAAGAAAAAGGATCTGACCTAACCATCGTATCCAACTAAATCTTCTCCTCAGGATAATCCTCAAACAAGATCAAAGATCTGAAGGACTATCTATGAATTTGGTCTACAATAATTCTCGGGTGCATCAATCACAGAAAACCTAACTAGTTCTTCTGACTATATCAATATTGATCAATAGTACCTGCTGCACTTCATTGCAACTAAAGCCAAATTCCACCTCCCTCATATTCTATTCAATCATCTGATGACCTGTGTTAAGTAAACAAGGGAAGAAGAAAGACCCAAAAGACATTGGATTCTATTTAGAAGGCTTATCTCAGATATTCTAACACAGAATAAACTGATAGAACATCTGAGTGAGGCTCGACAAGCAAGTGTTCTGGAACCATGTGCTAGAAAGCCTCACAACGCCAAGAACCTTAAGAAAATGAAGATTATATAAACCATTAAGAAGGAACCCTCACTTACTGAAAAGGAAGTCATCACCACCATATGATTCCCTCTGAAGGATTTTCCTCTCGTCACTCAAGCAAACTCATCTCAAGAAATTATCCTCAGATATCTGGAAGCCTGCAAGAGTGATGGAACAATTCCAGATGTAAATATCTTTGATCTTAGGCAATAACCTCTAGAAGTTGCTACCAGAAAGACAAGAAAAAGGAAAGCTTCTAGAGAAGGAACTTCTCAGAAAACTCCCAAAGCTGTTAAAAAGAAAGGTAACCCCTCTTTTGTTTCTGGTATCGAATCAGTTTTCTTATCAACATATGAAATGTCCTCATCTCCAAAACCTACTGAAAATCACTCACCTCAAACCATTGAGGACTTTGACATATAAATTGATAACTCAATACCCACTAATCATATTCTGATTAATCTACCTTCTACCAAACTTGTTCAAACTCAGCCAGAACTTGCACAAGTTCTTTCTGATATTGATCAATTTGATCCATTTTTTGAAGCTCCCCAAAGAGAAAATCTAAATATTCCCTCTGAACAAATGCCATAAACCACATTAGCCATTCCAGGCATAACCTGCCGACTCAACACTTCTCAACCACCAAATATCTCCACCATAACATCACAAGACTTCTCCCTTCCAGATATTCCATCTCCTTATAATTCAACACCACCTAACTCTCTTATAATCCTTTCCGACTCTCCCACTCCCACTGACTACTCAAAAGATCCTCTCAAAATCATAATTGATCTAGAAGCCTCGGACAATCTTGTCACAACTTCTTAGAAAATAGCCATTCTAAAACCAACACCAAAGCTATGAAAGTCAGATGTTAGTAAATCTCTGCTATATTTTGAAACAAAAGTACAAGAATGGATTAACTCCTTAAACCAAGCTTGCATGGATAATCTTAACCCAGTTGCTTCTGATCTTCTCTGGACTCAGTTTAGAAAATCGTTTAATTCTGAATCTCTGAAGATGACGAAACTCAGTTATGAAATTGGTCAATAGAACTTCTGCGATCACGTAAAAATCTTTAAGGATCAAGTTTTACGTCATTGGGTAAGGAAACCGCTTCTTCTTATGGACAACACTTCTTGGGAAGCCTCGCAAAAATCAGAATTTAATGAACCATCTCCTTAATTTCAACCTCTCCCTCATGTCGTTTTTAAAGATAAAGGCAAGTTAGTTAAAGAATCTCCTAAGAAATAATCTGTTGCAGTAACTTCTGAGAATATGGCTTCTCCTATTGAAACAACTCCATCTTATCTTGTGTTGAAAACTCTAGATGAGTTGAAGAAAGAAAATGCAACTGTTAAGGAAAGGGTGGACAGACAGGATGAAATAAGCAAATAAATTAAGGGGATGCTAGGGAAGCAAGAAAAATCAAATAATCAGATCAAAAGTCAATTGGAAGCCTTGTTTGCACGAATTCCACCTCCTCCACAAACTTAGTTTTAATCTCTTGCTTATTTTTTATATGTTTGTTTCTTATTTAAAAAGTTATGTTCATATGCTTTTGTCTGTGTTAATCTTTGTTGAATGCAGCATCTTTTTGTTCTCTTTTAGTGTTTTTATTGCTTTTTGATTTATGAGAAAAAAGGGGAGAACGTAAAATATTTTGAATATAACAGTGTCGGGAATTAGTCTCAAACATTTTGAATATCATAACCTTTGTTTCAATTTTTGAAAGAAAACAGGAAAAGTCTCTTGAAAGTAACTTCTGTCAAATGGACTTATCAGAACTTCCATCACAAGCTCCGATCAAACATCTTTAGAGAAGTATCTATTTTTTTCTTTATCTGAGTATTCAACTCAGGGGGAGACCCTAATTCTTTATGTTCTTACGTGATTTATCAAAATATACATGTTTTTGTCATCACAAAAAAGGGGGAGATTGTTAGAACATAGTTTGGTTCTACATATTTGTAATATTTCTGATGATAACAAATACATGATATATACATAAATAAAAAATATGCTCTCTAATAATTTAATAAAATATGCAGCGAAGTTCTGATAAAGAATCATATATGTATGTATGTATGCATGATGTCGTTAGGTACTTATGTTGAATCAGTAGCAATTAACACTATGTATGATCTTAATATATATGTATATTATATGTGGTTGCTTTAATTGGTATTAGAGCAGATCAATTCTTGAGCTAAACTTGAAACATCATAAGTAAATTAAATCTTGCCTCATATGTGTGTATTTCCAGCATGATTCTTAATGTCACGATATATAGTATTGGGCCTAATCAACCTAATTATATGTGCTTGGTGATAGGACCATAGTTGAGCAACCACGAGGACTCTGAAGGTATAGTAGTGCTTATGCTCGTAGTGTAGGGCCAAGCCAAGTGTTTAGAAGTAAGTAAGACCGATGGATTCAGTTGATGCACTAGCGGCATTCACAATAGTTTGTGATTGAGGTGATGCGGTAAGTGCATGGATGGTACACAGTTCAAGCAATCCGGCAGGAAAGACGACTTAAAATTTTAAGGGTTTCTACAAGATGAATCCACCTGAGTTCGAATGAAGTCTAAACCTTTAGTAGCGTAAGATTGTCCCACTAACATGGAATAAGTCTTGCAACTAATTTCATGTAGTAAGGAGGAAAATGTAATTTTTGCCACTTGTATGTTACAAAGCTCAGCAGCGAAGTGGTGTACCAGTGTCTCAGCTGGTTGGCTTTTGATTTCAAGAAGGTGAGGAGAGAAAGAATATTGAGCGAACAAAGAAGATTATTTGGTCTTGTTCTTGTTTAATCATAATAAAGGTTGGATTTTCTTTTTTTCTATTTTTTTCTCATTGTATGTCACGTGACAATAATTTATTGGAGCAAGTCCAATGTTGAAAAAATCAAAACCAACTCATGAAATGTAAAATATGGGGGAAGATCTCCATGCCTATTTTTTTTTCTCATTTTTTATTATATTATATTATTTTTACTTTTTTGTGTTATTAATTAAATGAGTTTTTTTTTTCAAATCGAGTTTTTATTGGACTTGGATTTATTGATTTATTAATTACACTATTAAAGTTAGTTAACAAGAATATTAAAAATTTCAAAAATGTTTAATTCATTTATTTAGAAAAAAACAATAAACGATAAAAATCCCAAAACACTAGAATAATATATATTATAAATGCTAGAAATAATATAATAAAAATGTTAGACATTATTTTTGTTTATTTTCTACATAAAAATTAATTCCTTTAATTAATCTCGGATGGGCGAATGTACACTCGTTTGTCTCTTGAATAATCGAGAGGCTTAGCGCATATTTTGTCTCAGTGATTACTCACAAATATTTTTCATAAATATAGATTAAAAATGGGTGAATGGACATTCATTCATTTGAATGATAAAAGGCTTAGCGCATGCTTTGTCGGTTTGATTATTCTCTTCCGTACCTAAAATTAACTCAACGCATCAAATCGTTCCCCTTTTTCGCCCCCTAGTTTCTTAAATTAATCATGTTTTCTTTAGTTGTTAAATTACCGATTAACCATTTGAAGCTGAATTTGTAAGTGTCATAATTGGAACTTCCCAATTACCAAACGAAGAACAAAACAATATTAAGAACTGCACTTGATCATCCAATTTAATATCACTAGCTTTTATCTATTTCTCAATATTCTTAACACACTCACAGTCCTTGTCATTGAGTCATCATCTTTGTATTTCTTATTAACTCTTCCAAATCAAACGTGTTTTATTTTGTACATTTTTATGGTCATGCAACTTTTTAAAATTAATTTGATATTTCTTTATTAGATTTTTTTAACTTTTATCAATCTTCTTCCAATTATTCATCTTTTTCAATTCAATTTAAATAGGTCTTACTTTATATATTTTTAATTGATTTTTGTGGGAAATTCTAGTTATTTTGTCTAACTTTACAATATAATTTATTTTATATATTTTAATAATTTACTTACATAATTAACTATATATTTTTTCTGTTATAAATTATTTTAATAATTAAAGGGAGGGCGTAGAAAATTTGTTAAATTAAGTTTATAACTAGAGTTATAAATTTTTATAGCATCTAGTTGCAACTTTAATTATGTTTTAAAATCATGGAAGAGAACAAGAAAACACGAGATAGAGATAAATTAGCAAATATAAGTTGCAAAAGTGAAAATAATTCTAGAGATTGCCATATAAAAATGTTTATATGTGACATAAGAAAATATAAAAGATATAACAATGTACATGAACTCAACTGAATATGATGACGTGGAGAAAAGTTAAAATATATAACTACACGTGAATAAATTGTACACGACTATCTTCAGGATCAGAGCCATCACATAGGAGTTGCACAGCTAGCTGACCATTCATGCCACCTTTAGTTATTCCAAATGTGGAACTTGTCACGTTAATTGAACATGATTGTTTTCCAGTACATGCTTTTTCAACCACTGCCTCACTATGACGTGATTCCCATTCACCTACTTGGAATGATCCACACTTTCCTTGTGGTTCTCCATAGCTCGCAAATTGGATTTCTGAAATAGTTTTTCCATCCGGGCATTTTAATTCTAAGGTTTTTCCATAATCTGTTGTTCCACATATAAAATCAATTGCAACTGTTTGTACAGACACATTAAAGGGGCTTCCACCCATTTCTTCAAACAAAATCAGTGTGTTACTGTTTGTGTCATTATTTAAGAATGACCTTGGCACATGGTAAAACCTCTGAGATGGTTCTCCACAACCACTCAAACATTTATCAGCTCCATAATTTCCTCTATAATCACATTTAGTATCACATCCATTTTTGTCAGCCACCATTGTAGGCCAATACCTTCCAATACTTTGACCATTAACCCATGCATGTCCTTTTGTAAGGCCTATAAAATCCAAGATTACAGGCTCTTTACCTTCAGGTGTCTTAAAAGTAGTCTTGTACCAAGTCAATGGTTTTCCTATAACAACATTATTTATGTTCCATTGAACTTTGTTTATAATTTTAGAATCATAGAACCTTCTAGCCTCACCATTTAATCCAACTTTGTATGACCAACTAGATTTTGATAAATCCAAAATATTTCCTGAATTGGTTGCAATGAGTTTCACAGGACCCCCAACAATACCAGTTTCTTTCATATCAAAGTATGCGCCATAATTTGCATGACCAACTGTACCACTTAATAAACTTATAATGTTGGTACCTTGTTTCAATGAAACCAATCTTTCATATGTAAAACGAAGGTTATCATGTGTTCCCCACTGGGGGCCAATATATTGTCCATTAACATAGGCGTGAAGAACATGGCCTGATGTGTTCACTTGCAAAGTTGCATTATTCCAAATGGATGTTTCATTGATTATAACTTTCGTCATGTACCACAAATAATCACTAGCATCAACGGTAACACTCTTTTGCTCCAAAAGTTCAGATGCATTAAATGTTCCTATTGCTTGCAAGGTGTCATCTACGGGGTCGGGTGCCCATGTCCAGATGAGTGAGTTTCCTAATTTTGTAGATGGTTTCTTCACATAAACATTTGTTTGTGCATCAACCTTTGCAGTGTTGAAAACTTCCTTGTTGCAATCTTGGAGAATAGACACTGACCAAGCAGGCACATAGTACTTTCCATCTTGTACTAGATCAACTTCAACATCCTTAGAATTATGTGAATTACTCAAAAAACAAAATTTTTGTGCAGTGGCATTATTTTCATAAGTAGTCAAAGATATTAAATCTCCGTATTGATTCTCTGTAACAGTTCCATTAGTGAGAACCTTCTCTCCTAACTTTATGGCGGCATGGAGTTTTTTAAGATGTCCCCATTTTGGTTGGTTCAAATTACCGTATTCATCAAGTGGTGCATCATAGTCATATGCTGTGATAATATACGGACCGCCCGCGGTTCTTCCAAAATTTGTTCCTCCATGGTACATGTAGTAGTTTTGGAGGACACCACCCTTTTGAAAAAAATGTGCAACTGAAAATGCTACATCTTCAGCAGTTCTATGTGGCTTCCTTTCACCCCATTTTTGGAACCAACCAACCCAATTTTCTGTAAACATTTTGGGGCTTTTAGGATTGTTTGGCTTGAAATCATCACAATAATAGCCATTGCATGTGTTGATAATAGGTGATGGGGCATTGTTTTGTTTGCACATGATCCATGGGACACCTATATTTTGAGCTAAAGCCATATGGGCACACCATTTAATGTATGTGTTCCCATCTTCTCCGTAGTTAGTTATGACATCCCCATATTCATTCTCAATTTGAGCCAAAATGATTGGTCCTCCTTGTGGTGCAAACAATCCAGCTTCTTTGCACAAGGTCACAATCTTTGTTGTGAATATTTTCATTTCCTCCTTAAAAACTGCATTGTCAGTCCTTAGTTGAATCCCTGGCAAGTTGTGTAACCACATTGGGAAACCTCCATAGTTCCATTCAGCACAAACATAGGGACCAATTCTAAGCACAACATAAAGACCTTCTTCGTGAACATTTTTTAGAAACTTGATGAAATCTAGATTTTTGGAAAAATCATATTGGCGGCGAATAGGTTCATGAAGGTCCCAAAATATATATGTTTCGATGGCATCAAGACCACCATCTTTTGCTTTCTTAATAAGATCTGGCCACATTTGTGAAGTGCTACGCGGATAGTGGATCGCACCTGATATTATTATTCGTCGTTCTCCATTGATGATAATGGCATTTGTATCATACTCAATGGTTGTTGCAAAAGAGAAAGCACACAACAATGCTGAACTTACAATAAGAAAGAGCCCAATCCTAGGATTGCACATATTGTTTAGTTCTCTAAAAGCAATATTATTATGTATCATCTAGTAGAAACAACAAGTTTTTATAGGTACGATTTATTATTTTATTTTCTATTTTTAGTTTATTTGTATGTCGTGTATAAAATCTATCCAATTTGATACGATAGGTATTTGTTTCTATAATTAGCTACCCATCATACCTTAAAATAATCTTTCGGTTACAAATTGTGAATTATCATTTACTATTATGAATGTTTGTTTCGTCAAAACTAAAATAGTAGTTGGTTGAAAGATCTTATATACATTACATATTAGCTAATCATCTAATATTTGTACTACTAAAAAAGTCATATTAGAAAAACACTTCCAATTTGATTTTCATAATATAATATATATATATATATATATATATATATATATATATATATATATATATATATATATATATATATATATATATATATATATATATATATATATATATATATATATATATATATATATATATATATATATATATATATATATATATATATATATATATATATATATATATATATATATATATATATATATATATATATATATATATATATATATATATATATATATATATATATATATATATATATATATATATATATATATATATATATATATATATATATATATCTATATATATATATATATATATAAAATTTAATGTAACAATAATATTTGTTTCTTAGAAAAATAATTTACAATATCATGAAGTATTAATCATTTTGAATAATATCTAGAAATAGAAATTAAAATTCTGAAAATAAATTTAAGTAATTTAAAGAAATTATTATTAAATTACATGATAAATTAGTCATTTTCAAATAATTAATAATACATACTAACTATGTTTTAAAAGTAATAAAAAATATTAAAAATTATAACCATCGATAAGTTGTATGATATTAGAAAAACAAAATGTTACGTAATTTTATCATAAGGATAATATTGTCACATACTTGGTCTCTCTTGGTGGTTCCTACCAGTATCTTTACTCGAGGATTACAAAACAAGCTCTATAATATCCCAAATATCACATATCATGGTTAGCACTTAATAGTGAATTGATGGTGGATAAATGTGGATTGGTGATCATGATTCAGACTGAGTGGCAAGGCTAGTGCATGTCTAAACCAAGTCTCTAGTTTAATTTCACTAGTGAGATTGGTTAGGAAATTGGTTGCAATGGGAAAGTAAATTAAGTCATATCCTTCTTGTGTATTTAAGCCCTAAAGTGAGAGGATAGGATCTCATTTCCACATTTCTTTCCCTCATTAAAAATCAGAATCCTTGAAGACAAAAGGAGGAGATGGAGGTGTGTGGAGAGGAAGCTAGGACACAGAGGAAGTCTTGTTCAACCATCTTGGAAGAATTTCACTTTTAGTATATGTAGAGTCGGAACTTGAAGAGGATTTAAGGCTGACTGAAACAAGGCAACATGTTATCATAATCTTCTCATCATTATTCAATTCAAAATTCATAATCAAAGAGAAGAAAAAAATGGAAGCAAACTTGAAGGAATCCCCTTGCATGTGCAACATTCTTATTAAAGTAGATTGTCAAGTCTTTTTCAACATCTAATCTCTTCATCTCTTAATCCAGAATTTCGCGTTTGAATTCAAGGTTGGGTTCCTCTTCAATTTGGGAATTATATCCAATTAGGCTTAATGCATGATATGGATTGGGAATTGATTCATGAATATGATCTTGTGTGTGTTCATGTGCTTACATGCGATGTTTATGAATTGTGTGATTATGATGATGCACATTTGGTTTGTGATCTGTTTTAAACATGTTATTCTCATTAAGGTATGAAAATGTAAATTTGGACTAGTTTCTTAGAGAAAATTCTAAGTTTAGGGTTAAAATGGAAGAAGACACTTTATAGGCATGGGTACAAGCTATAGCAACTGCTACTGGTGGATGCAGCCAGCCCTAGAACTTGTAAGGGGATGGGTCTGGACCCTATTATGGGTCGTAGCAAGTGCTATAGGCGGTCGTAAAAGACCACTGTTTTGCATCATTTTGTTTTCATTTTAACCCTACTTGCATGTTTTGTCATGTATACCCTATATTCCCTCCTTGTATGTGTTGGTTTTCTAGAAATAAAAGCAATCTAGGAAGTAAATAGTCGAGAAGAGAAATGAACCAATTAAAATTTGACATGTTTCACGTGTTATGTTTAACGAGAGTTAGAACCTTAATAATCATCTTCGCTTGGCACGAACCTGATATGTTTCATTAATGATGTGAAACTGCAATTCCTTGTAATTGTTAAATTTGGTGTAATATGTTTGAATAGTTGTTGAAGTCATAATGTATGAACTAAGCTATGCTTCAATGATGATTGGGTCTGTAATAGCTTTATTTTTGGGTAACCTTTGATATTATGTATGCTTCAAACATAGTGAATCCATAATAGTTTGAGTGTTATGTTTCGAAGTAAGCAAAACCCTAATAGCATGTGCGTGTATGTTTTTGTGTGATGAAACCATAGAGATAACTGGTACTATGTCCCTAAGTTAAAAGAATTGTAATAGTATGTAACACCAATTATGTTCAAAATCTGAAGGGCTGGAAGGTTGAGATTATGCATTGAGACACGAGTCACATTGATAACTGTTCAAAATCTTCACGCCATCCCCCTTTTTCAGAAATCATCAATGTTGTTAATCATTTTGTTTATTTTATTAATTGAAATTAAAATTCATGTTTTCTCCCCGTTGGATATTTATACCTCACTTTATCATAAACACTTTCACACCTTCACTCCCACTCACTCTATTCTCTATGTATTTTCTCTTTTCCCTTTTGTGTGCTTTCAAACCTTAAGTCTATGAACAATGGCTTCTTTTCAACAACAAAAAAGTCTTATGATTCTGAAATAGCACTCTTGGTTCATCCTCTAATACAAACTAAGACATGTATGTTAAACCTGCAAGAATCTCCTCACTCTGGTTGATTCTCCAGAAGTTTGCGGTGAACTCATAGTTGATTTTGAAAGAATGAAAGAAAATGGGTATGACCTTACACCTGATGTTGAGTTTCAAGTGTCGAAAAATACTTTGATCAATTAGTTGGTCCATTTTTTCCCAAACTTGTTAAAGAATTTTGGATTCATGCTACTGCATCAAATCATCAAGTAACTTCTTATGTAATGGGAAATAAGATTTCCATCACTGAATGCCTCATTGGAAAGCTTATTGGTCATGATAGAAGCGGCATACGATGCAGTGAAATGGAAGAAAAAGGATCTGACCTAACCATCGTATCCAACTAAATCTTCTCCTCAGGATAATCCTCAAACAAGATCAAAGATTTGAAGGACTATCTATGAATTTGGTCTAGAATAATTCTCGGGTGCATCAATCACAGAAAACCTAACTAGTTCTTCTGACTATATCAATATTGATCAATAGTACCTGCTGCACTTCATTGCAACTAAAGCTAAATTCCACCTCCCTCATATTCTATTCAATCATCTGATGACCTGTGTTAAGTAAACAAGGGAAGAAGAAAGACCCAAAAGACATTGGATTCTATTTAGAAGGCTTATCTCAGATATTCTAACACAGAATAAACTGATAGAACATCTGAGTGAGGCTCGACAAGCAAGTGTTCTGGAACCATGTGCTAGAAAGCCTCTCAACGCCAAGAACCTTAAGAAAATGAAGATTATATAAACCATTAAGAAGGAACCCTCACTTACTGAAAAGGAAGTCATCACCACCATATGATTCCCTCTGAAGGATTTTCCTCTCGTCACTCAAGCAAACTCATCTCAAGAAATTATCCTCAGATATCTGGAAGCCTGCAAGAGTGATGGAACAATTCCAGATGTAAATATCTTTGATCTTAGGCAATAACCTCTAGAAGTTGCTACCAGAAAGACAAGAAAAAGGAAAGCTTCTAGAGAAGGAACTTCTCAGAAAACTCCCAAAGCTGTTAAAAAGAAAGGTAACCCCTCTTTTGTTTCTGGTATCGAATCAGTTTTCTTATCAACATATGAAATGTCCTCATCTCCAAAACCTACTGAAAATCACTCACCTCAAACCATTGAGGACTTTGACATATAAATTGATAACTCAATACCCACTAATCATATTCTGATTAATCTACCTTCTACCAAACTTGTTCAAACTCAGCCAGAACTTGCACAAGTTCTTTCCGATATTGATCAATTTGATCCATTTTTTGAAGCTCCCCAAAGAGAAAATCTAAATATTTCCTCTGAACAAATGCCATAAACCACATTAGCCATTCCAGGCATAACCTGCCCACTCAACACTTCTCAACCACCAAATATCTCCACCATAACATCACAAGACTTCTCCCTTCCAGATATTCCATCTCCTTATAATTCAACACCACCTAACTCTCTTATAATCCTTTCCGACTCTCCCACTCCCACTGACTACTCAAAAGATCCTCTCAAAATCATAATTGATCTAGAAGCCTCGGACAATCTTGTCACAACTTCTTAGAAAATAGCCATTCTAAAACCAACACCAAAGCTATGAAAGTCAGATGTTAGTAAATCTCTGCTATATTTTGAAACAAAAGTACAAGAATGGATTAACTCCTTAAACCAAGCTTGCATGGATAATCTTAACCCAGTTGCTTCTGATCTTCTCTGGACTCAGTTTAGAAAATCGTTTAATTCTGAATCTCTGAAGATGACGAAACTCAGTTATGAAATTGGTCAATAGAACTTCTGCGATCACGTAAAAATCTTCAAGGATCATGTTTTACGTCATTGGGTAAGGAAACCGCTTCTTCTTATGGACAACACTTCTTGGGAAGCCTCGCAAAAATCAGAATTTAATGAACCATCTCCTTAATTTCAACCTCTCCCTCATGTCGTTTTTAAAGATAAAGGCAAGTTAGTTAAAGAATCTCCTAAGAAATAATCTGTTGCAGTAACTTCTGAGAATATGGCTTCTCCTATTGAAACAACTCCATCTTATCTTGTGTTGAAAACTCTAGATGAGTTGAAGAAAGAAAATGCAACTGTTAAGGAAAGGGTGGACAGACAGGATGAAATAAGCAAATAAATTAAGGGGATGCTAGGGAAGCAAGAAAAATCAAATAATCAGATCAAAAGTCAATTGGAAGCCTTGTTTGCACGAATTCCACCTCCTCCACAAACTTAGTTTTGATCTCTTGCTTATTTTTTATATGTTTGTTTCTTATTTAAAAAGTTATGTTCATATGCTTTTGTCTGTGTTAATCTTTGTTGAATGCATCATCTTTTTGTTCTCTTTTAGTGTTTTTATTGCTTTTTGATTTATGAGAAAAAAGGGGGAGAACGTAAAATATTTTGAATATAACAGTGTCGGGAATTAGTCTCAAACATTTTGAATTTCATAACCTTTGTTTCAATTTTTGAAAGAAAACAGGAAAAGTCTCTTGAAAGTAACTTCTGTCAAATGGACTTATCAGAACTTCCATCACAAGCTCCGATCAAACATCTTTAGAGAAGTATCTATTTTTTTCTTTATCTGAGTATTCAACTCAGGGGGAGACCCTAATTCTTTATGTTCTTACGTGATTTATCAAAATATACATGTTTTTGTCATCACAAAAAAGGGGGAGATTGTTAGAACATAGTTTGGTTCTACATATTTGTAATATTTCTGATGATAACAAATACATGATATATACATAAATAAAAAATATGCTCTCTAATAATTTAATAAAATATGCAGCGAAGTTCTGATAAAGAATCATATATGTATGTATGTATGCATGATGTCGTTAGGTACTTATGTTGAATCAGTAGCAATTAACACTATGTATGATCTTAATATATATGTATATTATATGTGGTTGCTTTAATTGGTATTAGAGCAGATCAATTCTTGAGCTAAACTTGAAACATCATAAGTAAATTAAATCTTGCCTCATATGTGTGTATTTCCAGCATGATTCTTAATGTCACGATATATAGTATTGGGCCTAATCAACCTAATTATATGTGCTTGGTGATAGGACCATAGTTGAGCAACCACGAGGACTCTGAAGGTATAGTAGTGCTTATGCTCGTAGTGTAGGGCCAAGCCAAGTGTTTAGAAGTAAGTAAGACCGATGGATTCAGTTGATGCACTAGCGGCATTCACAATAGTTTGTGATTGAGGTGATGCGGTAAGTGCATGGATGGTACACAGTTCAAGCAATCCGGCAGGAAAGACGACTTAAAATTTTAAGGGTTTCTACAAGATGAATCCACCTGAGTTCGAATGAAGTCTAAACCTTTAGTAGCGTAAGATTGGACCACTAACATGGAATAAGTCTTGCAACTAATTTCATGTAGTAAGGAGGAAAATGTAATTTTGGCCACTTGTATGTTATAAAGCTCAGCAGCGAAGTGGTGTACCAGTGTCTCAGCTGGTTGGCTTTTGATTTCAAGAAGGTGAGGAGAGAAAGAATATTGAGCGAACAAAGAAGATTATTTGGTCTTGTTCTTGTTTAATCATAATAAAGATTGGATTTTCTTTTTTTCTATTTTTTTCTCATTGTATGTCACGTGACAATAATTTATTGGAGCAAGTCCAATGTTGAAAAAATCAAAACCAACTCATGAAATGTAAAATATGGGGGAAGATCTCCATGCCTATTTTTTTTTCTCATTTTTTATTATATTATATTATTTTACTTTTTTGTGTTATTAATTAAATGAGTTTTTTTTTTCAAATCGAGTTTTTATTGGACTTGGATTTATTGATTTATTAATTACACTATTAAAGTTAGTTAACAAGAATATTAAAAATTACAAAAATGTTTAATTCATTTATTTAGAAAAAAACAATAAACGATAAAAATCCCAAAACACTAGAATAATATATATTATAAATGCTAGAAATAATATAATAAAAATGTTAGACATTATTTTTGTTTATTTTCTACATAAAAATTAATTCCTTTAATTAATCTCGGATGGGCGAATGTACACTCGTTTGTCTCTTGAATAATCGAGAGGCTTAGCGCATATTTTGTCTCAGTGATTACTCACAAATATTTTTCATAAATATAGATTAAAAATGGGTGAATGGACATTCATTCATTTGAATGATAAAAGGCTTAGCGCATGCTTTGTCGGTTTGATTATTCTCTTCCGTACCTAAAATTAACTCAACGCATCAAATCGTTCCCTTTTTCGCCCCCTAGTTTCTTAAATTAATCATGTTTTCTTTAGTTGTTAAATTACCGATTAACCATTTGAAGCTGAATTTGTAAGTGTCATAATTGGAACTTCCCAATTACCAAACGAAGAACAAAACAATATTAAGAACTGCACTTGATCATCCAATTTAATATCACTAGCTTTTATCTATTTCTCAATATTCTTAACACACTCACAGTCCTTGTCATTGAGTCATCATCTTTGTATTTCTTATTAACTCTTCCAAATCAAACGTGTTTTATTTTGTACATATTTATGGTCATGCAACTTTTTAAAATTAATTTGATATTTCTTTATTAGATTTTTTTAACTTTTATCAATCTTCTTCCAATTATTCATCTTTTTCAATTCAATTTAAATAGGTCTTACTTTATATATTTTTAATTGATTTTTGTGGGAAATTCTAGTTATTTTGTCTAACTTTACAATATAATTTATTTTATATATTTTAATAATTTACTTACATAATTAACTATATATTTTTTCTGTTATAAATTATTTTAATAATTAAAGGGAGGGCGTAGAAAATTTGTTAAATTAAGTTTATAACTAGAGTTATAAATTTTTATAGCATCTAGTTGCAACTTTAATTATGTTTTAAAATCATGGAAGAGAACAAGAAAACACGAGATAGAGATAAATTAGCAAATATAAGTTGCAAAAGTGAAAATAATTCTAGAGATTGCCATATAAAAATGTTTATATGTGACATAAGAAAATATAAAAGATATAACAATGTACATGAACTCAACTGAATATGATGACGTGGAGAAAAGTTAAAATATATAACTACACGTGAATAAATTGTACACGACTATCTTCAGGATCAGAGCCATCACATAGGAGTTGCACAGCTAGCTGACCATTCATGCCACCTTTAGTTATTCCAAATGTGGAACTTGTCACGTTAATTGAACATGATTGTTTTCCAGTACATGCTTTTTCAACCACTGCCTCACTATGACGTGATTCCCATTCACCTACTTGGAATGATCCACACTTTCCTTGTGGTTCTCCATAGCTCGCAAATTGGATTTCTGAAATAGTTTTTCCATCCGGGCATTTTAATTCTAAGGTTTTTCCATAATCTGTTGTTCCACATATAAAATCAATTGCAACTGTTTGTACAGACACATTAAAGGGGCTTCCACCCATTTCTTCAAACAAAATCAGTGTGTTACTGTTTGTGTCATTATTTAAGAATGACCTTGGCACATGGTAAAACCTCTGAGATGGTTCTCCACAACCACTCAAACATTTATCAGCTCCATAATTTCCTCTATAATCACATTTAGTATCACATCCATTTTTGTCAGCCACCATTGTAGGCCAATACCTTCCAATACTTTGACCGTTAACCCATGCATGTCCTTTTGTAAGGCCTATAAAATCCAAGATTACAGGCTCTTTACCTTCAGGTGTCTTAAAAGTAGTCTTGTACCAAGTCAATGGTTTTCCTATAACAACATTATTTATGTTCCATTGAACTTCGTTTATAATTTTAGAATCATAGAACCTTCTAGCCTCACCATTTAATCCAACTTTGTATGACCAACTAGATTTTGATAAATCCAAAATATTTCCTGAATTGGTTGCAATGAGTTTCACAGGACCCCCAACAATACCAGTTTCTTTCATATCAAAGTATGCGCCATAATTTGCATGACCAACTGTACCACTTAATAAACTTATAATGTTGGTACCTTGTTTCAATGAAACCAATCTTTCATATGTAAAACGAAGGTTATCATGTGTTCCCCACTGGGGGCCAATATATTGTCCATTAACATAGGCGTGAAGAACATGGCCTGATGTGTTCACTTGCAAAGTTGCATTATTCCAAATGGATGTTTCATTGATTATAACTTTCGTCATGTACCACAAATAATCACTAGCATCAACGGTAACACTCTTTTGCTCCAAAAGTTCAGATGCATTAAATGTTCCTATTGCTTGCAAGGTGTCATCTACGGGGTCGGATGCCCATGTCCAGATGAGTGAGTTTGCTAATTTTGTAGATGGTTTCTTCACATAAACATTTGTTTGTGCATCAACCTTTGCAGTGTTGAAAACTTCCTTGTTGCAATCTTGGAGAATAGACACTGACCAAGCAGGCACATAGTACTTGCCATCTTGTACTAGATCAACTTCAACATCCTTAGAATTATGTGAATTACTCAAAAAACAAAATTTTTGTGCAGTGGCATTATTTTCATAAGTAGTCAAAGATATTAAATCTCCGTATTGATTCTCTGTAACAGTTCCATTAGTGAGAACCTTCTCTCCTAACTTTATGGCGGCATGGAGTTTTTTAAGATGTCCCCATTTTGGTTGGTTCAAATTACCGTATTCATCAAGTGGTGCATCATAGTCATATGCTGTGATAATATACGGACCGCCCGCGGTTCTTCCAAAATTTGTTCCTCCATGGTACATGTAGTAGTTTTGGAGGACACCACCCTTTTGAAAAAAACGTGCAACTGAAAATGCTACATCTTCAGCAGTTCTATGTGGCTTCCTTTCACCCCATTTTTGGAACCAACCAACCCAATTTTCTGTAAACATTTTGGGGCTTTTAGGATTGTTTGGCTTGAAATCATCACAATAATAGCCATTGCATGTGTTGATAATAGGTGATGGGGCATTGTTTTGTTTGCACATGATCCATGGGACACCTACATTTTGAGCTAAAGCCATATGGGCACACCATTTAATGTATGTGTTCCCATCTTCTCCGTAGTTAGTTATGACATCCCCATATTCATTCTCAATTTGAGCCAAAATGATTGGTCCTCCTTGTGGTGCAAACAATCCAGCTTCTTTGCACAAGGTCACAATCTTTGTTGTGAATATTTTCATTTCCTCCTTAAAAACTGCATTGTCAGTCCTTAGTTGAATCCCTGGCAAGTTGTGTAACCACATTGGGAAACCTCCATAGTTCCATTCAGCACAAACATAGGGACCAATTCTAAGCACAACATAAAGACCTTCTTCGTGAACATTTTTTAGAAACTTGATGAAATCTAGATTTTTGGAAAAATCATATTGGCGGCGAATAGGTTCGTGAAGGTCCCAAAATATATATGTTTCGATGGCATCAAGACCACCATCTTTTGCTTTCTTAATAAGATCTGGCCACATTTGTGAAGTGCTACGCGGATAGTGGATCGCACCTGATATTATTATTCGTCGTTCTCCATTGATGATAATGGCATTTGTATCATACTCAATGGTTGTTGCAAAAGAGAAAGCACACAACAATGCTGAACTTACAATAAGAAAGAGCCCAATCCTAGGATTGCACATATTGTTTAGTTCTCTAAAAGCAATATTATTATGTATCATCTAGTAGAAACAACAAGTTTTTATAGGTACGATTTATTATTTTATTTTCTATTTTTAGTTTATTTGTATGTCGTGTATAAAATCTATCCAATTTGATACGATAGGTATTTGTTTCTATAATTAGCTACCCATCATACCTTAAAATAATCTTTCGGTTACAAATTGTGAATTATCATTTACTATTATGAATGTTTGTTTCGTCAAAACTAAAATAGTAGTTGGTTGAAAGATCTTATATACATTACATATTAGCTAATCATCTAATATTTGTACTACTAAAAAAGTCATATTAGAAAAACACTTCCAATTTTGATTTTCATAATATAATATATATATTAATATATATATATATATATATATATATATATATATATATATATATATATATATATATATATATATATATATATATATATATATATATATATATATATATATATATATATATATATATATATATATATATATATATATATATATATATATATATATATATATATATATATATATATATATATATATAATTTAATGTAACAATAATATTTGTTTCTTAGAAAAATAATTTACAATATCATGAAGTATTAATCATTTTGAATAATATCTAGAAATAGAAATTAAAATTCTGAAAATAAATTTAAGTAATTTAAAGAAATTATTATTAAATTACATGATAAATTAGTCATTTTCAAATAATTAATAATACATACTAACTATGTTTTAAAAGTAATAAAAAATATTAAAAATTATAACCATCGATAAGTTGTATGATATTAGAAAAACAAAATGTTACGTAATTTTATCATAAGGATAATTTTGTCACATACTTGGTCTCTCTTGGTGGTTCCTACCAGTATCTTTACTCGAGGATTACAAAACAAGCTCTATAATATCCCAAATATCACATATCATGGTTAGCACTTAATAGTGAATTGATGGTGGATAAATGTGGATTGGTGATCATGATTCAGACTGAGTGGCAAGGCTAGTGCATGTCTAAACCAAGTCTCTAGTTTAATTTCACTAGTGAGATTGGTTAGGAAATTGGTTGCAATGGGAAAGTAAATTAAGTCATATCCTTCTTGTGTATTTAAGCCCTAAAGGGAGAGGATAGGATCTCATTTCCACATTTCTTTCCCTCATTAAAAATCAGAATCCTTGAAGACAAAAGGAGGAGATGGAGGTGTGTGGAGAGGAAGCTAGGACACAGAGGAAGTCTTGTTCAACCATCTTGGAAGAATTTCACTTTTAGTATATGTAGAGTCGGAACTTGAAGAGGATTTAAGGCTGACTGAAACAAGGCAACATGTTATCATAATCTTCTCATCATTATTCAATTCAAAATTCATAATCAAAGAGAAGAAAAAAATGGAAGCAAACTTGAAGGAATCCCCTTGCATGTGCAACATTCTTATTAAAGTAGATTGTCAAGTCTTTTTCAACATCTAATCTCTTCATCTCTTAATCCAGAATTTCGCGTTTGAATTCAAGGTTGGGTTCCTCTTCAATTTGGGAATTATATCCAATTAGGCTTAATGCATGATATGGATTGGGAATTGATTCATGAATATGATCTTGTGTGCGTTCATGTGCTTACATGCGATGTTTATGAATTGTGTGATTATGATGATGCACATTTGGTTTGTGATCTGTTTTAAACATGTTATTCTCATTAAGGTATGAAAATGTAAATTTGGACTAGTTTCTTAGAGAAAATTCTAAGTTTAGGGTTAAAATGGAAGAAGACACTTTATAGGCATGGGTACAAGCTATAGCAACTGCTACTGGTGGATGCAGCCAGCCCTAGAACTTGTAAGGGGATGGGTCTGGACCCTATTATGGGTCGTAGCAAGTGCTATAGGCGGTCGTAAAAGACCACTGTTTTGCATCATTTTGTTTTCATTTTAACCCTACTTGCATGTTTTGTCATGTATACCCTATATTCCCTCCTTGTGTGTGTTGGTTTTCTAGAAATAAAAGCAATCTAGGAAGTAAATAGTCGAGAAGAGAAATGAACCAATTAAAATTTGACATGTTTCACGTGTTATGTTTAACGAGAGTTAGAACCTTAATAATCATCTTCGCTTGGCACGAACCTGATATGTTTCATTAATGATGTGAAACTGCAATTCCTTGTAATTGTTAAATTTGGTGTAATATGTTTGAATAGTTGTTGAAGTCATAATGTATGAACTAAGCTATGCTTCAATGATGATTGGGTCTGTAATAGCTTTATTTTTGGGTAACCTTTGATATTATGTATGCTTCAAACATAGTGAATCCATAATAGTTTGAGTGTTATGTTTCGAAGTAAGCAAAACCCTAATAGCATGTGCGTGTATGTTTTTGTGTGATGAAACCATAGAGATAACTGGTACTATGTCCCTAAGTTAAAAGAATTGTAATAGTATGTAACACCAATTATGTTCAAAATCTGAAGGGCTGGAAGGTTGAGATTATGCATTGAGACACGAGTCACATTGATAACTGTTCAAAATCTTCACGCCATCCCCCTTTTTCAAAAATCATCAATGTTGTTAATCATTTTGTTTATTTTATTAATTGAAATTAAAATTCATGTTTTCTCCCCGTTGGATATTTATACCTCACTTTATCATAAACACTTTCACACCTTCACTCCCACTCACTCTATTCTCTATGTATTTTCTCTTTTCCCTTTTGTGTGCTTTCAAACCCTAAGTCTATGAACAATGGCTTCTTTTCAACAACAAAAAAGTCTTATGATTCTGAAATAGCACTCTTGGTTCATCCTCTAATACAAACTAAGACATGTATGTTAAACCTGCAAGAATCTCCTCACTCTGGTTGATTCTCCAGAAGTTTGCGGTGAACTCATAGTTGATTTTGAAAGAATGAAAGAAAATGGGTATGACCTTACACCTGATGTTGAGTTTCAAGTGTCGAAAAATACTTTGATCAATTAGTTGGTCCATTTTTTCCCAAACTTGTTAAAGAATTTTGGATTCATGCTACTGCATCAAATCATCAAGTAACTTCTTATGTAATGGGAAATAAGATTTCCATCACTGAATACCTCATTGGAAAGCTTATTAGTCATGATAGAAGCGGCATACGATGCAGCGAAATGGAAGAAAAAGGATCTGACCTAACCATCGTATCCAACTAAATCTTCTCCTCAGGATAATCCTCAAACAAGATCAAAGATTTGAAGGACTATCTATGAATTTGGTCTAGAATAATTCTCGGGTGCATCAATCACAGAAAACCTAACTAGTTCTTCTAACTATATCAATATTGATCAATAGTACCTGCTGCACTTCATTGCAACTAAAGCCAAATTCCACCTCCCTCATATTCTATTCAATCATCTGATGACCTGTGTTAAGTAAACAAGGGAAGAAGAAAGACCCAAAAGACATTGGATTCTATTTAGAAGGCTTATCTCAGATATTCTAACACAGAATAAACTGATAGAACATCCGAGTGAGGCTCGACAAGCAAGTGTTCTGGAACCATGTGCTAGAAAGCCTCTCAACGCCAAGAACCTTAAGAAAATGAAGATTATATAAACCATTAAGAAGGAACCCTCACTTACTGAAAAGGAAGTCATCACCACCATATGATTCCCTCTGAAGGATTTTCCTCTCGTCACTCAAGCAAACTCATCTCAAGAAATTATTCTCAGATATCTGGAAGCCTGCAAGAGTGATGGAACAATTCCAGATGTAAATATCTTTGATCTTAGGCAATAACCTCTAGAAGTTGCTACCAGAAAGACAAGAAAAAGGAAAGCTTCTAGAGAAGGAACTTCTCAGAAAACTCCCAAAGCTGTTAAAAAGAAAGGTAACCCCTCTTTTGTTTCTGGTATCGAATCAGTTTTCTTATCAACATATGAAATGTCCTCATCTCCAAAACCTACTGAAAATCACTCACCTCAAACCATTGAGGACTTTGACATATAAATTGATAACTCAATACCCACTAATCATATTCTGATTAATCTACCTTCTACCAAACTTGTTCAAACTCAGCCAGAACTTGCACAAGTTCTTTCTGATATTGATCAATTTGATCCATTTTTTGAAGCTCCCTAAAGAGAAAATCTAAATATTTCCTCTGAACAAATGCCATAAACCACATTAGCCATTCCAGGCATAACCTGCCGACTCAACACTTCTCAACCACCAAATATCTCCACCATAACATCACAAGACTTCTCCCTTCCAGATATTCCATCTCCTTATAATTCAACACCACCTAACTCTCTTATAATCCTTTCCGACTCTCCCACTCCCACTGACTACTCAAAAGATCCTCTCAAAATCATAATTGATCTAGAAGCCTCGGACAATCTTGTCACAACTTCTTAGAAAATAGCCATTCTAAAACCAACACCAAAGCTATGAAAGTCAGATGTTAGTAAATCTCTGCTATATTTTGAAACAAAAGTACAAGAATGGATTAACTCCTTAAACCAAGCTTGCATGGATAATCTTAACCCAGTTGCTTCTGATCTTCTCTGGACTCAGTTTAGAAAATCGTTTAATTCTGAATCTCTGAAGATGACGAAACTCAGTTATGAAATTGGTCAATAGAACTTCTGCGATCACGTAAAAATCTTCAAGGATCAAGTTTTACGTCATTGGGTAAGGAAACCGCTTCTTCTTATGGACAACACTTCTTGGGAAGCCTCGCAAAAATCAGAATTTAATGAACCATCTCCTTAATTTCAACCTCTCCCTCATGTCGTTTTTAAAGATAAAGGCAAGTTAGTTAAAGAATCTCCTAAGAAATAATCTGTTGCAGTAACTTCTGAGAATATGGCTTCTCCTATTGAAACAACTCCATCTTATCTTGTGTTGAAAACTCTAGATGAGTTGAAGAAAGAAAATGCAACTGTTAAGGAAAGGGTGGACAGACAGGATGAAATAAGCAAATAAATTAAGGGGATGCTAGGGAAGCAAGAAAAATCAAATAATCAGATAAAAAGTCAATTGGAAGCCTTGTTTGCACGAATTCCACCTCCTCCACAAACTTAGTTTTGATCTCTTGCTTATTTTTTATATGTTTGTTTCTTTTTTAAAAAGTTATGTTCATATGCTTTTTTCTGTGTTAATCTTTGTTGAATGCATCATCTTTTTGTTCTCTTTTAGTGTTTTTATTGCTTTTTGATTTATGAGAAAAAAGGGGAGAACGTAAAATATTTTGAATATAACAGTGTCGGGAATTAGTCTCAAACATTTTGAATATCATAACCTTTGTTTCAATTTTTGAAAGAAAACAGGAAAAGTCTCTTGAAAGTAACTTCTGTCAAATGGACTTATCAGAACTTCCATCACAAGCTCCGATCAAACATCTTTAGAGAAGTATCTATTTTTTTCTTTATCTGAGTATTCAACTCAGGGGGAGACCCTAATTCTTTATGTTCTTACGTGATTTATCAAAATATACATGTTTTTGTCATCACAAAAAAGGGGGAGATTGTTAGAACATAGTTTGGTTCTACATATTTGTAATATTTCTGATGATAACAAATACATGATATATACATAAATAAAAAATATGCTCTCTAATAATTTAATAAAATATGCAGCGAAGTTCTGATAAAGAATCATATATGTATGTATGTATGCATGATGTCGTTAGGTACTTATGTTGAATCAGTAGCAATTAACACTATGTATGATCTTAATATATATGTATATTATATGTGGTTGCTTTAATTGGTATTAGAGCAGATCAATTCTTGAGCTAAACTTGAAACATCATAAGTAAATTAAATCTTGCCTCATATGTGTGTATTTCCAGCATGATTCTTAATGTCACGATATATAGTATTGGGCCTAATCAACCTAATTATATGTGCTTGGTGATAGGACCATAGTTGAGCAACCACGAGGACTCTGAAGGTATAGTAGTGCTTATGCTCGTAGTGTAGGGCCAAGCCAAGTGTTTAGAAGTAAGTAAGACCGATGGATTCAGTTGATGCACTAGCGGCATTCACAATAGTTTGTGATTGAGGTGATGCGGTAAGTGCATGGATGGTACACAGTTCAAGCAATCCGGCAGGAAAGACGACTTAAAATTTTAAGGGTTTCTACAAGATGAATCCACCTGAGTTCGAATGAAGTCTAAACCTTTAGTAGCGTAAGATTGGCCCACTAACATGGAATAAGTCTTGCAACTAATTTCATGTAGTAAGGAGGAAAATGTAATTTTTGCCACTTGTATGTTATAAAGCTCAGCAGCGAAGTGGTGTACCAGTGTCTCAGCTGGTTGGCTTTTGATTTCAAGAAGGTGAGGAGAGAAAGAATATTGAGCGAACAAAGAAGATTATTTGGTCTTGTTCTTGTTTAATCATAATAAAGGTTGGATTTTCTTTTTTTCTATTTTTTTCTCATTGTATGTCACGTGACAATAATTTATTGGAGCAAGTCCAATGTTGAAAAAATCAAAACCAACTCATGAAATGTAAAATATGGGGGAAGATCTCCATGCCTATTTTTTTCTCTCATTTTTTATTATATTATATTATTTTACTTTTTTGTGTTATTAATTAAATGAGTTTTTTTTTTCAAATCGAGTTTTTATTGGACTTGGATTTATTGATTTATTAATTACACTATTAAAGTTAGTTAACAAGAATATTAAAAATTTCAAAAATATTTAATTCATTTATTTAGAAAAAAACAATAAACGATAAAAATCCCAAAACACTAGAATAATATATATTATAAATGCTAGAAATAATATAATAAAAATGTTAGACATTATTTTTGTTTATTTTCTACATAAAAATTAATTCCTTTAATTAATCTCGGATGGGCGAATGTACACTCGTTTGTCTCTTGAATAATCGAGAGGCTTAGCGCATATTTTGTCTCAGTGATTACTCACAAATATTTTTCATAAATATAGATTAAAAATGGGTGAATGGACATTCATTCATTTGAATGATAAAAGGCTTAGCGCATGCTTTGTCGGTTTGATTATTCTCTTCCGTACCTAAAATTAACTCAACGCATCAAATCGTTCCCTTTTTCGCCCCCTAGTTTCTTAAATTAATCATGTTTTCTTTAGTTGTTAAATTACCGATTAACCATTTGAAGCTGAATTTGTAAGTGTCATAATTGGAACTTCCCAATTACCAAACGAAGAACAAAACAATATTAAGAACTGCACTTGATCATCTAATTTAATATCACTAGCTTTTATCTATTTCTCAATATTCTTAACACACTCACAGTCCTTGTCATTGAGTCATCATCTTTGTATTTCTTATTAACTCTTCCAAATCAAACGTGTTTTATTTTGTACATTTTTATGGTCATGCAACTTTTTAAAATTAATTTGATATTTCTTTATTAGATTTTTTTAACTTTTATCAATCTTCTTCCAATTATTCATCTTTTTCAATTCAATTTAAATAGGTTTTACTTTATATATTTTTAATTGATTTTTGTGGGAAATTCTAGTTATTTTGTCTAACTTTACAATATAATTTATTTTATATATTTTAATAATTTACTTACATAATTAACTATATATTTTTTCTGTTATAAATTATTTTAATAATTAAAGGGAGGGCGTAGAAAATTTGTTAAATTAAGTTTATAACTAGAGTTATAAATTTTTATAGCATCTAGTTGCAACTTTAATTATGTTTTAAAATCATGGAAGAGAACAAGAAAACACGAGATAGAGATAAATTAGCAAATATAAGTTGCAAAAGTGAAAATAATTCTAGAGATTGCCATATAAAAATGTTTATATGTGACATAAGAAAATATAAAAGATATAACAATGTACATGAACTCAACTGAATATGATGACGTGGAGAAAAGTTAAAATATATAACTACACGTGAATAAATTGTACACGACTATCTTCAGGATCAGAGCCATCACATAGGAGTTGCACAGCTAGCTGACCATTCATGCCACCTTTAGTTATTCCAAATGTGGAACTTGTCACGTTAATTGAACATGATTGTTTTCCAGTACATGCTTTTTCAACCACTGCCTCACTATGACGTGATTCCCATTCACCTACTTGGAATGATCCACACTTTCCTTGTGGTTCTCCATAGCTCGCAAATTGGATTTCTGAAATAGTTTTTCCATCCGGGCATTTTAATTCTAAGGTTTTTCCATAATCTGTTGTTCCACATATAAAATCAATTGCAACTGTTTGTACAGACACATTAAAGGGGCTTCCACCCATTTCTTCAAACAAAATCAGTGTGTTACTGTTTGTGTCATTATTTAAGAATGACCTTGGCACATGGTAAAACCTCTGAGATGGTTCTCCACAACCACTCAAACATTTATCAGCTCCATAATTTCCTCTATAATCACATTTAGTATCACATCCATTTTTGTCAGCCACCATTGTAGGCCAATACCTTCCAATACTTTGACCATTAACCCATGCATGTCCTTTTGTAAGGCCTATAAAATCCAAGATTACAGGCTCTTTACCTTCAGGTGTCTTAAAAGTAGTCTTGTACCAAGTCAATGGTTTTCCTATAACAACATTATTTATGTTCCATTGAACTTCGTTTATAATTTTAGAATCATAGAACCTTCTAGCCTCACCATTTAATCCAACTTTGTATGACCAACTAGATTTTGATAAATCCAAAATATTTCCTGAATTGGTTGCAATGAGTTTCACAGGACCCCCAACAATACCAGTTTCTTTCATATCAAAGTATGCGCCATAATTTGCATGACCAACTGTACCACTTAATAAACTTATAATGTTGGTACCTTGTTTCAATGAAACCAATCTTTCATATGTAAAACGAAGGTTATCATGTGTTCCCCACTGGGGGCCAATATATTGTCCATTAACATAGGCGTGAAGAACATGGCCTGATGTGTTCACTTGCAAAGTTGCATTATTCCAAATGGATGTTTCATTGATTATAACTTTCGTCATGTACCACAAATAATCACTAGCATCAACGGTAACACTCTTTTGCTCCAAAAGTTCAGATGCATTAAATGTTCCTATTGCTTGCAAGGTGTCATCTACGGGGTCGGATGCCCATGTCCAGATGAGTGAGTTTCCTAATTTTGTAGATGGTTTCTTCACATAAACATTTGTTTGTGCATCAACCTTTGCAGTGTTGAAAACTTCCTTGTTGCAATCTTGGAGAATAGACACTGACCAAGCAGGCACATAGTACTTGCCATCTTGTACTAGATCAACTTCAACATCCTTAGAATTATGTGAATTACTCAAAAAACAAAATTTTTGTGCAGTGGCATTATTTTCATAAGTAGTCAAAGATATTAAATCTCCGTATTGATTCTCTGTAACAGTTCCATTAGTGAGAACCTTCTCTCCTAACTTTATGGCGGCATGGAGTTTTTTAAGATGTCCCCATTTTGGTTGGTTCAAATTACCGTATTCATCAAGTGGTGCATCATAGTCATATGCTGTGATAATATACGGACCGCCCGCGGTTCTTCCAAAATTTGTTCCTCCATGGTACATGTAGTAGTTTTGGAGGACACCACCCTTTTGAAAAAAACGTGCAACTGAAAATGCTACATCTTCAGCAGTTCTATGTGGCTTCCTTTCACCCCATTTTTGGAACCAACCAACCCAATTTTCTGTAAACATTTTGGGGCTTTTAGGATTGTTTGGCTTGAAATCATCACAATAATAGCCATTGCATGTGTTGATAATAGGTGATGGGGCATTGTTTTGTTTGCACATGATCCATGGGACACCTACATTTTGAGCTAAAGCCATATGGGCACACCATTTAATGTATGTGTTCCCATCTTCTCCGTAGTTAGTTATGACATCCCCATATTCATTCTCAATTTGAGCCAAAATGATTGGTCCTCCTTGTGGTGCAAACAATCCAGCTTCTTTGCACAAGGTCACAATCTTTGTTGTGAATATTTTCATTTCCTCCTTAAAAACTGCATTGTCAGTCCTTAGTTGAATCCCTGGCAAGTTGTGTAACCACATTGGGAAACCTCCATAGTTCCATTCAGCACAAACATAGGGACCAATTCTAAGCACAACATAAAGACCTTCTTCGTGAACATTTTTTAGAAACTTGATGAAATCTAGATTTTTGGAAAAATCATATTGGCGGCGAATAGGTTCGTGAAGGTCCCAAAATATATATGTTTCGATGGCATCAAGACCACCATCTTTTGCTTTCTTAATAAGATCTGGCCACATTTGTGAAGTGCTACGCGGATAGTGGATCGCACCTGATATTATTATTCGTCGTTCTCCATTGATGATAATGGCATTTGTATCATACTCAATGGTTGTTGCAAAAGAGAAAGCACACAACAATGCTGAACTTACAATAAGAAAGAGCCCAATCCTAGGATTGCACATATTGTTTAGTTCTCTAAAAGCAATATTATTATGTATCATCTAGTAGAAACAACAAGTTTTTATAGGTACGATTTATTATTTTATTTTCTATTTTTAGTTTATTTGTATGTCGTGTATAAAATCTATCCAATTTGATACGATAGGTATTTGTTTCTATAATTAGCTACCCATCATACCTTAAAATAATCTTTCGGTTACAAATTGTGAATTATCATTTACTATTATGAATGTTTGTTTCGTCAAAACTAAAATAGTAGTTGGTTGAAAGATCTTATATACATTACATATTAGCTAATCATCTAATATTTGTACTACTAAAAAAGTCATATTAGAAAAACACTTCCAATTTTGATTTTCATAATATATATATATATATATATATATATATATATATATATATATATATATATATATATATATATATATATATATATATATATATATATATATATATATATATATATATATATATATATATATATATATATATATATATATATATATATATATATATATAATTTAATGTAACAATAATATTTGTTTCTTAGAAAAATAATTTACAATATCATGAAGTATTAATCATTTTGAATAATATCTAGAAATAGAAATTAAAATTCTGAAAATAAATTTAAGTAATTTAAAGAAATTATTATTAAATTACATGATAAATTAGTCATTTTCAAATAATTAATAATACATACTAACTATGTTTTTAAAGTAATAAAAAATATTAAAAATTATAACCATCGATAAGTTGTATGATATTAGAAAAACAAAATGTTACGTAATTTTATCATAAGGATAATTTTGTCACATACTTGGTCTCTCTTGGTGGTTCCTACCAGTATCTTTACTCGAGGATTACAAAACAAGCTCTATAATATCCCAAATATCACATATCATGGTTAGCACTTAATAGTGAATTGATGGTGGATAAATGTGGATTGGTGATCATGATTCAGACTGAGTGGCAAGGCTAGTGCATGTCTAAACCAAGTCTCTAGTTTAATTTCACTAGTGAGATTGGTTAGGAAATTGGTTGCAATGGGAAAGTAAATTAAGTCATATCCTTCTTGTGTATTTAAGCCCTAAAGGGAGAGGATAGGATCTCATTTCCACATTTCTTTCCCTCATTAAAAATCAGAATCCTTGAAGACAAAAGGAGGAGATGGAGGTGTGTGGAGAGGAAGCTAGGACACAGAGGAAGTCTTGTTCAACCATCTTGGAAGAATTTCACTTTTAGTATATGTAGAGTCGGAACTTGAAGAGGATTTAAGGCTGACTGAAACAAGGCAACATGTTATCATAATCTTCTCATCATTATTCAATTCAAAATTCATAATCAAAGAGAAGAAAAAAATGGAAGCAAACTTGAAGGAATCCCCTTGCATGTGCAACATTCTTATTAAAGTAGATTGTCAAGTCTTTTTCAACATCTAATCTCTTCATCTCTTAATCCAGAATTTCGCGTTTGAATTCAAGGTTGGGTTCCTCTTCAATTTGGGAATTATATCCAATTAGGCTTAATGCATGATATGGATTGGGAATTGATTCATGAATATGATCTTGTGTGCGTTCATGTGCTTACATGCGATGTTTATGAATTGTGTGATTATGATGATGCACATTTGGTTTGTGATCTGTTTTAAACATGTTATTCTCATTAAGGTATGAAAATGTAAATTTGGACTAGTTTCTTAGAGAAAATTCTAAGTTTAGGGTTAAAATGGAAGAAGACACTTTATAGGCATGGGTACAAGCTATAGCAACTGCTACTGGTGGATGCAGCCAGCCCTAGAACTTGTAAGGGGATGGGTCTGGACCCTATTATGGGTCGTAGCAAGTGCTATAGGCGGTCGTAAAAGACCACTGTTTTGCATCATTTTGTTTTCATTTTAACCCTACTTGCATGTTTTGTCATGTATACCCTATATTCCCTCCTTGTGTGTGTTGGTTTTCTAGAAATAAAAGCAATCTAGGAAGTAAATAGTCGAGAAGAGAAATGAACCAATTAAAATTTGACATGTTTCACGTGTTATGTTTAACGAGAGTTAGAACCTTAATAATCATCTTCGCTTGGCACGAACCTGATATGTTTCATTAATGATGTGAAACTGCAATTCCTTGTAATTGTTAAATTTGGTGTAATATGTTTGAATAGTTGTTGAAGTCATAATGTATGAACTAAGCTATGCTTCAATGATGATTGGGTCTGTAATAGCTTTATTTTTGGGTAAACTTTGATATTATGTATGCTTCAAACATAGTGAATCCATAATAGTTTGAGTGTTATGTTTCGAAGTAAGCAAAACCCTAATAGCATGTGCGTGTATGTTTTTGTGTGATGAAACCATAGAGATAACTGGTACTATGTCCCTAAGTTAAAAGAATTGTAATAGTATGTAACACCAATTATGTTCAAAATCTGAAGGGCTGGAAGGTTGAGATTATGCATTGAGACACGAGTCACATTGATAACTGTTCAAAATCTTCACGCCATCCCCCTTTTTCAAAAATCATCAATGTTGTTAATCATTTTGTTTATTTTATTAATTGAAATTAAAATTCATGTTTTCTCCCCGTTGGATATTTATACCTCACTTTATCATAAACACTTTCACACCTTCACTCCCGCTCACTCTATTCTCTATGTATTTTCTCTTTTCCCTTTTGTGTGCTTTCAAACCCTAAGTCTATGAACAATGGCTTCTTTTCAACAACAAAAAAGTCTTATGATTCTGAAATAGCACTCTTGGTTCATCCTCTAATACAAACTAAGACATGTATGTTAAACCTGCAAGAATCTCCTCACTCTGGTTGATTCTCCAGAAGTTTGCGGTGAACTCATAGTTGATTTTGAAAGAATGAAAGAAAATGGGTATGACCTTACACCTGATGTTGAGTTTCAAGTGTCGAAAAATACTTTGATCAATTAGTTGGTCCATTTTTTCCCAAACTTGTTAAAGAATTTTGGATTCATGCTACTGCATCAAATCATCAAGTAACTTCTTATGTAATGGGAAATAAGATTTCCATCACTGAATACCTCATTGGAAAGCTTATTAGTCATGATAGAAGCGGCATACGATGCAGCGAAATGGAAGAAAAAGGATCTGACCTAACCATCGTATCCAACTAAATCTTCTCCTCAGGATAATCCTCAAACAAGATCAAAGATTTGAAGGACTATCTATGAATTTGGTCTAGAATAATTCTCGGGTGCATCAATCACAGAAAACCTAACTAGTTCTTCTGACTATATCAATATTGATCAATAGTACCTGCTGCACTTCATTGCAACTAAAGCCAAATTCCACCTCCCTCATATTCTATTCAATCATCTGATGACCTGTGTTAAGTAAACAAGGGAAGAATAAAGACCCAAAAGACATTGGATTCTATTTAGAAGGCTTATCTCAGATATTCTAACACAGAATAAACTGATAGAACATCTGAGTGAGGCTCGACAAGCAAGTGTTCTGGAACCATGTGCTAGAAAGCCTCTCAACGCCAAGAACCTTAAGAAAATGAAGATTATATAAACCATTAAGAAGGAACCCTCACTTACTGAAAAGGAAGTCATCACCACCATATGATTCCCTCTGAAGGATTTTCCTCTCGTCACTCAAGCAAACTCATCTCAAGAAATTATTCTCAGATATCTGGAAGCCTGCAAGAGTGATGGAACAATTCCAGATGTAAATATCTTTGATCTTAGGCAATAACCTCTAGAAGTTGCTACCAGAAAGACAAGAAAAAGGAAAGCTTCTAGAGAAGGAACTTCTCAGAAAACTCCCAAAGCTGTTAAAAAGAAAGGTAACCCCTCTTTTGTTTCTGGTATCGAATCAGTTTTCTTATCAACATATGAAATGTCCTCATCTCCAAAACCTACTGAAAATCACTCACCTCAAACCATTGAGGACTTTGACATATAAATTGATAACTCAATACCCACTAATCATATTCTGATTAATCTACCTTCTACCAAACTTGTTCAAACTCAGCCAGAACTTGCACAAGTTCTTTCTGATATTGATCAATTTGATCCATTTTTTGAAGCTCCCTAAAGAGAAAATCTAAATATTTCCTCTGAACAAATGCCATAAACCACATTAGCCATTCCAGGCATAACCTGCCGACTCAACACTTCTCAACCACCAAATATCTCCACCATAACATCACAAGACTTCTCCCTTCCAGATATTCCATCTCCTTATAATTCAACACCACCTAACTCTCTTATAATCCTTTCCGACTCTCCCACTCCCACTGACTACTCAAAAGATCCTCTCAAAATCATAATTGATCTAGAAGCCTCGGACAATCTTGTCACAACTTCTTAGAAAATAGCCATTCTAAAACCAACACCAAAGCTATGAAAGTCAGATGTTAGTAAATCTCTGCTATATTTTGAAACAAAAGTACAAGAATGGATTAACTCCTTAAACCAAGCTTGCATGGATAATCTTAACCCAGTTGCTTCTGATCTTCTCTGGACTCAGTTTAGAAAATCGTTTAATTCTGAATCTCTGAAGATGACGAAACTCAGTTATGAAATTGGTCAATAGAACTTCTGCGATCACGTAAAAATCTTCAAGGATCAAGTTTTACGTCATTGGGTAAGGAAACCGCTTCTTCTTATGGACAACACTTCTTGGGAAGCCTCGCAAAAATCAGAATTTAATGAACCATCTCCTTAATTTCAACCTCTCCCTCATGTCGTTTTTAAAGATAAAGGCAAGTTAGTTAAAGAATCTCCTAAGAAATAATCTGTTGCAGTAACTTCTGAGAATATGGCTTCTCCTATTGAAACAACTCCATCTTATCTTGTGTTGAAAACTCTAGATGAGTTGAAGAAAGAAAATGCAACTGTTAAGGAAAGGGTGGACAGACAGGATGAAATAAGCAAATAAATTAAGGGGATGCTAGGGAAGCAAGAAAAATCAAATAATCAGATAAAAAGTCAATTGGAAGCCTTGTTTGCACGAATTCCACCTCCTCCACAAACTTAGTTTTGATCTCTTGCTTATTTTTTATATGTTTGTTTCTTTTTTAAAAAGTTATGTTCATATGCTTTTTTCTGTGTTAATCTTTGTTGAATGCATCATCTTTTTGTTCTCTTTTAGTGTTTTTATTGCTTTTTGATTTATGAGAAAAAAGGGGAGAACGTAAAATATTTTGAATATAACAGTGTCGGGAATTAGTCTCAAACATTTTGAATATCATAACCTTTGTTTCAATTTTTGAAAGAAAACAGGAAAAGTCTCTTGAAAGTAACTTCTGTCAAATGGACTTATCAGAACTTCCATCACAAGCTCCGATCAAACATCTTTAGAGAAGTATCTATTTTTTTCTTTATCTGAGTATTCAACTCAGGGGGAGACCCTAATTCTTTATGTTCTTACGTGATTTATCAAAATATACATGTTTTTGTCATCACAAAAAAGGGGGAGATTGTTAGAACATAGTTTGGTTCTACATATTTGTAATATTTCTGATGATAACAAATACATGATATATACATAAATAAAAAATATGCTCTCTAATAATTTAATAAAATATGCAGCGAAGTTCTGATAAAGAATCATATATGTATGTATGTATGCATGATGTCGTTAGGTACTTATGTTGAATCAGTAGCAATTAACACTATGTATGATCTTAATATATATGTATATTATATGTGGTTGCTTTAATTGGTATTAGAGCAGATCAATTCTTGAGCTAAACTTGAAACATCATAAGTAAATTAAATCTTGCCTCATATGTGTGTATTTCCAGCATGATTCTTAATGTCACGATATATAGTATTGGGCCTAATCAACCTAATTATATGTGCTTGGTGATAGGACCATAGTTGAGCAACCACGAGGACTCTGAAGGTATAGTAGTGCTTATGCTCGTAGTGTAGGGCCAAGCCAAGTGTTTAGAAGTAAGTAAGACCGATGGATTCAGTTGATGCACTAGCGGCATTCACAATAGTTTGTGATTGAGGTGATGCGGTAAGTGCATGGATGGTACACAGTTCAAGCAATCTGGCAGGAAAGACGACTTAAAATTTTAAGGGTTTCTACAAGATGAATCCACCTGAGTTCGAATGAAGTCTAAACCTTTAGTAGCGTAAGATTGGCCCACTAACATGGAATAAGTCTTGCAACTAATTTCATGTAGTAAGGAGGAAAATGTAATTTTTGCCACTTGTATGTTATAAAGCTCAGCAGCGAAGTGGTGTACCAGTGTCTCAGCTGGTTGGCTTTTGATTTCAAGAAGGTGAGGAGAGAAAGAATATTGAGCGAACAAAGAAGATTATTTGGTCTTGTTCTTGTTTAATCATAATAAAGGTTGGATTTTCTTTTTTTCTATTTTTTTCTCATTGTATGTCACGTGACAATAATTTATTGGAGCAAGTCCAATGTTGAAAAAATCAAAACCAACTCATGAAATGTAAAATATGGGGGAAGATCTCCATGCCTATTTTTTTTTCTCATTTTTTATTATATTATATTATTTTACTTTTTTGTGTTATTAATTAAATGAGTTTTTTTTTTCAAATCGAGTTTTTATTGGACTTGGATTTATTGATTTATTAATTACACTATTAAAGTTAGTTAACAAGAATATTAAAAATTTCAAAAATATTTAATTCATTTATTTAGAAAAAAACAATAAACGATAAAAATCCCAAAACACTAGAATAATATATATTATAAATGCTAGAAATAATATAATAAAAATGTTAGACATTATTTTTGTTTATTTTCTACATAAAAATTAATTCCTTTAATTAATCTCGGATGGGCGAATGTACACTCGTTTGTCTCTTGAATAATCGAGAGGCTTAGCGCATATTTTGTCTCAGTGATTACTCACAAATATTTTTCATAAATATAGATTAAAAATGGGTGAATGGACATTCATTCATTTGAATGATAAAAGGCTTAGCGCATGCTTTGTCGGTTTGATTATTCTCTTCCGTACCTAAAATTAACTCAACGCATCAAATCGTTCCCTTTTTCGCCCCCTAGTTTCTTAAATTAATCATGTTTTCTTTAGTTGTTAAATTACCGATTAACCATTTGAAGCTGAATTTGTAAGTGTCATAATTGGAACTTCCCAATTACCAAACGAAGAACAAAACAATATTAAGAACTGCACTTGATCATCTAATTTAATATCACTAGCTTTTATCTATTTCTCAATATTCTTAACACACTCACAGTCCTTGTCATTGAGTCATCATCTTTGTATTTCTTATTAACTCTTCCAAATCAAACGTGTCTTATTTTGTACATTTTTATGGTCAAGCAACTTTTTAAAATTAATTTGATATTTCTTTATTAGATTTTTTTAACTTTTATCAATCTTCTTCCAATTATTCATCTTTTTCAATTCAATTTAAATAGGTTTTACTTTATATATTTTTAATTGATTTTTGTGGGAAATTCTAGTTATTTTGTCTAACTTTACAATATAATTTATTTTATATATTTTAATAATTTACTTACATAATTAACTATATATTTTTTCTGTTATAAATTATTTTAATAATTAAAGGGAGGGCGTAGAAAATTTGTTAAATTAAGTTTATAACTAGAGTTATAAATTTTTATAGCATCTAGTTGCAACTTTAATTATGTTTTAAAATCATGGAAGAGAACAAGAAAACACGAGATAGAGATAAATTAGCAAATATAAGTTGCAAAAGTGAAAATAATTCTAGAGATTGCCATATAAAAATGTTTATATGTGACATAAGAAAATATAAAAGATATAACAATGTACATGAACTCAACTGAATATGATGACGTGGAGAAAAGTTAAAATATATAACTACACGTGAATAAATTGTACACGACTATCTTCAGGATCAGAGCCATCACATAGGAGTTGCACAGCTAGCTGACCATTCATGCCACCTTTAGTTATTCCAAATGTGGAACTTGTCACGTTAATTGAACATGATTGTTTTCCAGTACATGCTTTTTCAACCACTGCCTCACTATGACGTGATTCCCATTCACCTACTTGGAATGATCCACACTTTCCTTGTGGTTCTCCATAGCTCGCAAATTGGATTTCTGAAATAGTTTTTCCATCCGGGCATTTTAATTCTAAGGTTTTTCCATAATCTGTTGTTCCACATATAAAATCAATTGCAACTGTTTGTACAGACACATTAAAGGGGCTTCCACCCATTTCTTCAAACAAAATCAGTGTGTTACTGTTTGTGTCATTATTTAAGAATGACCTTGGCACATGGTAAAACCTCTGAGATGGTTCTCCACAACCACTCAAACATTTATCAGCTCCATAATTTCCTCTATAATCACATTTAGTATCACATCCATTTTTGTCAGCCACCATTGTAGGCCAATACCTTCCAATACTTTGACCATTAACCCATGCATGTCCTTTTGTAAGGCCTATAAAATCCAAGATTACAGGCTCTTTACCTTCAGGTGTCTTAAAAGTAGTCTTGTACCAAGTCAATGGTTTTCCTATAACAACATTATTTATGTTCCATTGAACTTCGTTTATAATTTTAGAATCATAGAACCTTCTAGCCTCACCATTTAATCCAACTTTGTATGACCAACTAGATTTTGATAAATCCAAAATATTTCCTGAATTGGTTGCAATGAGTTTCACAGGACCCCCAACAATACCAGTTTCTTTCATATCAAAGTATGCGCCATAATTTGCATGACCAACTGTACCACTTAATAAACTTATAATGTTGGTACCTTGTTTCAATGAAACCAATCTTTCATATGTAAAACGAAGGTTATCATGTGTTCCCCACTGGGGGCCAATATATTGTCCATTAACATAGGCGTGAAGAACATGGCCTGATGTGTTCACTTGCAAAGTTGCATTATTCCAAATGGATGTTTCATTGATTATAACTTTCGTCATGTACCACAAATAATCACTAGCATCAACGGTAACACTCTTTTGCTCCAAAAGTTCAGATGCATTAAATGTTCCTATTGCTTGCAAGGTGTCATCTACGGGGTCGGATGCCCATGTCCAGATGAGTGAGTTTCCTAATTTTGTAGATGGTTTCTTCACATAAACATTTGTTTGTGCATCAACCTTTGCAGTGTTGAAAACTTCCTTGTTGCAATCTTGGAGAATAGACACTGACCAAGCAGGCACATAGTACTTGCCATCTTGTACTAGATCAACTTCAACATCCTTAGAATTATGTGAATTACTCAAAAAACAAAATTTTTGTGCAGTGGCATTATTTTCATAAGTAGTCAAAGATATTAAATCTCCGTATTGATTCTCTGTAACAGTTCCATTAGTGAGAACCTTCTCTCCTAACTTTATGGCGGCATGGAGTTTTTTAAGATGTCCCCATTTTGGTTGGTTCAAATTACCGTATTCATCAAGTGGTGCATCATAGTCATATGCTGTGATAATATACGGACCGCCCGCGGTTCTTCCAAAATTTGTTCCTCCATGGTACATGTAGTAGTTTTGGAGGACACCACCCTTTTGAAAAAAACGTGCAACTGAAAATGCTACATCTTCAGCAGTTCTATGTGGCTTCCTTTCACCCCATTTTTGGAACCAACCAACCCAATTTTCTGTAAACATTTTGGGGCTTTTAGGATTGTTTGGCTTGAAATCATCACAATAATAGCCATTGCATGTGTTGATAATAGGTGATGGGGCATTGTTTTGTTTGCACATGATCCATGGGACACCTACATTTTGAGCTAAAGCCATATGGGCACACCATTTAATGTATGTGTTCCCATCTTCTCCGTAGTTAGTTATGACATCCCCATATTCATTCTCAATTTGAGCCAAAATGATTGGTCCTCCTTGTGGTGCAAACAATCCAGCTTCTTTGCACAAGGTCACAATCTTTGTTGTGAATATTTTCATTTCCTCCTTAAAAACTGCATTGTCAGTCCTTAGTTGAATCCCTGGCAAGTTGTGTAACCACATTGGGAAACCTCCATAGTTCCATTCAGCACAAACATAGGGACCAATTCTAAGCACAACATAAAGACCTTCTTCGTGAACATTTTTTAGAAACTTGATGAAATCTAGATTTTTGGAAAAATCATATTGGCGGCGAATAGGTTCGTGAAGGTCCCAAAATATATATGTTTCGATGGCATCAAGACCACCATCTTTTGCTTTCTTAATAAGATCTGGCCACATTTGTGAAGTGCTACGCGGATAGTGGATCGCACCTGATATTATTATTCGTCGTTCTCCATTGATGATAATGGCATTTGTATCATACTCAATGGTTGTTGCAAAAGAGAAAGCACACAACAATGCTGAACTTACAATAAGAAAGAGCCCAATCCTAGGATTGCACATATTGTTTAGTTCTCTAAAAGCAATATTATTATGTATCATCTAGTAGAAACAACAAGTTTTTATAGGTACGATTTATTATTTTATTTTCTATTTTTAGTTTATTTGTATGTCGTGTATAAAATCTATCCAATTTGATACGATAGGTATTTGTTTCTATAATTAGCTACCCATCATACCTTAAAATAATCTTTCGGTTACAAATTGTGAATTATCATTTACTATTATGAATGTTTGTTTCGTCAAAACTAAAATAGTAGTTGGTTGAAAGATCTTATATACATTACATATTAGCTAATCATCTAATATTTGTACTACTAAAAAAGTCATATTAGAAAAACACTTCCAATTTTGATTTTCATAATATAATATATATATATATATATATATATATATATATATATATATATATATATATATATATATATATATATATATATATATATATATATATATATATATATAATTTAATGTAACAATAATATTTGTTTCTTAGAAAAATAATTTACAATATCATGAAGTATTAATCATTTTGAATAATATCTAGAAATAGAAATTAAAATTCTGAAAATAAATTTAAGTAATTTAAAGAAATTATTATTAAATTACATGATAAATTAGTCATTTTCAAATAATTAATAATACATACTAACTATGTTTTTAAAGTAATAAAAAATATTAAAAATTATAACCATCGATAAGTTGTATGATATTAGAAAAACAAAATGTTACGTAATTTTATCATAAGGATAATTTTGTCACATACTTGGTCTCTCTTGGTGGTTCCTACCAGTATCTTTACTCGAGGATTACAAAACAAGCTCTATAATATCCCAAATATCACATATCATGGTTAGCACTTAATAGTGAATTGATGGTGGATAAATGTGGATTGGTGATCATGATTCAGACTGAGTGGCAAGGCTAGTGCATGTCTAAACCAAGTCTCTAGTTTAATTTCACTAGTGAGATTGGTTAGGAAATTGGTTGCAATGGGAAAGTAAATTAAGTCATATCCTTCTTGTGTATTTAAGCCCTAAAGTGAGAGGATAGGATCTCATTTCCACATTTCTTTCCCTCATTAAAAATCAGAATCCTTGAAGACAAAAGGAGGAGATGGAGGTGTGTGGAGAGGAAGCTAGAACACAGAGGAAGTCTTGTTCAACCATCTTGGAAGAATTTCACTTTTAGTATATGTAGAGTCGGAACTTGAAGAGGATTTAAGGCTGACTGAAACAAGGCAACATGTTATCATAATCTTCTCATCATTATTCAATTCAAAATTCATAATCAAAGAGAAGAAAAAATATGGAAGCAAACTTGAAGGAATCCCCTTGCATGTGCAACATTCTTATTAAAGTAGATTGTCAAGTCTTTTTCAACATCTAATCTCTTCATCTCTTAATCCAGAATTTCGTGTTTGAATTCAAGGTTGGGTTCCTCTTCAATTTGGGAATTATATCCAATTAGGCTTAATGCATGATATGGATTGGGAATTGATTCATGAATATGATCTTGTGTGTGTTCATGTGCTTACATGCGATGTTTATGAATTGTGTGATTATGATGATGCACGTTTGGTTTGTGATCTGTTTTAAACATGTTATTCTCATTAAGGTATGCAAATGTAAATTTGGACTAGTTTCTTAGAGAAAATTCTAAGTTTAGGGTTATAATGGAAGAAGACACTTTATAGGCATGGGTACAAGCTATAGCAACTGCTACTGGTGGATGCAGCCAGCCCTAGAACTTGTAAGGGGATGGGTCTGGACCCTATTATGGGTCGTAGCAAGTGCTATAGGCGGTCGTAAAAGACCACTGTTTTGCATCATTTTTTTTTCATTTTAACCCTACTTGCATGTTTTGTCATGTATACCCTATATTCCCTCCTTGTGTGTGTTGGTTTTCTAGAAATAAAAGCAATCTAGGAAGTAAATAGTCGAGAAGAGAAATGAACCAATTAAAATTTGACATGTTTCACGTGTTATGTTTAACGAGAGTTAGAACCTTAATAATCATCTTCGCTTGGCACGAACCTGATATGTTTCATTAATGATGTGAAACTGCAATTCCTTGTAATTGTTAAATTTGGTGTAATATGTTTGAATAGTTTTTGAAGTCATAATGTATGAACTAAGGTATGCTTCAATGATGATTGGGTCTGTAATAGCTTTATTTTTGGGTAACCTTTGATATTACGTATGCTTCAAACATAGTGAATCCATAATAGTTTGAGTGTTATGTTTCGAAGTAAGCAAAACCCTAATAGCATGTGCGTGTATGTTTTTGTGTGATAAAACCATAGAGATAACTGGTACTATGTCCCTGAGTTAAAAGAATTGTAATAGTATGTAACACCAATTATGTTCAAAATCTGAAGGGCTGGAAGGTTGAGATTATGCATTGAGATGCGAGTCACATTGATAACTGTTCAAAATCTTCACGCCATCCCCCTTTTTCAGAAATCATTAATGCTGTTAATCATTTTGTTTATTTTATTAATTGAAATTAAAATTCATGTTTTCTCCCCGTTGGCTATTTATACCTCACTTTATCATAAACACTTTCACACCTTCACTCTCACTCACTCTATTCTCTATGTATTTTCTCTTTTCCCTTTTGTGTGCTTTCAAACCCTAAGTCTGTGAATAATGGCTTCTTTTCAACAAAAAAAAATCTTATGATTCCGAAATCAACACTCTTGGTTCATCCTCTACTACAAACTAAGACAGGTATGTTAAACCTGCAAGAATCTACTCACTCCGGTTGATTCTCCGGAAGTTCGCGGTGAACTCATAGTTGATTTTGAAAGAATGAAAGAAAATGGGTATGACCTTACGCCTGATGTTGAGTTTCAAGTGTCGAAAAATACTTTGATCAATTAGTTGGTCCATTTTTTCCCAAACTTGTTAAAGAATTTTGGATTCGTGCTACTGCATCAAATCATCAAGTAACTTCTTATGTAAAGGGAAATAAGATTTCCATCACTGAATACCTCATTGGAAAGCTTATTGGTCATGATAGAAGCGACATAAGATGCAGTGAAATGGAAGAAAAAGGATTTGACCTAACCATCGTATCCAACTAAATCTTCTCCTCAGGATAACCCTCAAACAAGATCAAAGATCTGAAGGACTATCTATGAATTTGGTCTAGAATAATTCTTGGGTGCATCAATCACAGAAAACCCAACTAGTTCTTCTGACTATATCAATATTGATCAACAGTACCTGCTGCACTTCATTGCAACTAAAGCCAAATTCCACCTCCCTCATATTCTACTCAATCATCTGATGACCTGTGTTAAGTAAACAAGGGAAGAAGAAAGACCCAAAAGACATTGGATTCTATTTAGAAGGCTTATCTCAGATATTCTAACACAGAATAAACTGATAGAACATCTGAGTGAGGCTCGACAAGCAAGTGTTCTGGAACCATGTGCTAGAAAGCCTCTCAACGCCAAGAACCTTAAGAAAATGAAGATTATAGAAACCATTAATAAGGAACCCTCACTTACTGAAAAGGAAGTCATCACCACCAGATGATTCCCTCTGAAGGATTTTCCTCTCGTCACTCAAGCAAACTCATCTCCAGAAATTATCCTCAGATATCTGGAAGCCTGCAAGAGTGATGGAACAATTCAAGATGTAAATATCTTTGATCTCAGGCAATAACCTCTAGAAGTTGCTACCAGAAAGACAAGAAAAAGGAAAGCTTCTAGAGAAGGAACTTCTTAGAAAACTCCCAAAGCTTCTAAAAAGAAAGGTAACCCCTCTTTTGTTTCTGGTATCGAATCAGTTTTCTTATCAACATCTGAAATGTCCTCATCTCCAAAACCTACTGAAAATCACTCACCTCAAACTATTGACGACTTTGACATAGAAATTGATAACTCAATACCCACTAATCATCTTCTATTTAATCTACCTTCTACCCAACTTGTTCAAACTCAGCCAGAACTTGCACAAGTTCTTTTTGATATTGATCAATTTGATCCATTTTTTGAAGATCCCCAAAGCGAAAATCAAAATATTGCCTCTGAACAAATTCCATAAACCACATCATCCATTCCAGGCATCACCTGCCCACTCAACCATTCTCAACCACCAAATATCTCCACCATAACATCACAAGACTTCTCCCTTCCAGATATTCCAGCTCCTTATAATTCAACACCACCTAACTCTCCTATAATCCTTTCTGACTCTCCCACTCCCACTGACTACTCAAAAGATCCTCTCAAAATCATAATTGATCTAGAAGCCTCGGACAATCTTGTCACAACTTCTTAGAAAATAGCCATTCTAAAACCAACACCAAAGCTATGAAAGTCATATGTTAGTAAATCTCTGCTATTTTTTGAAACAAAAGTACAAGAATGGATTAACTCCTTAAACCAAGCTTGAATGGATAATCTTAACCCAGTTGCTTCTGATTTTCTCTGGACTCAGTTTAGAAAATCGTTTAATTCTGAATCTCTGAAGATGACGAAACTCAGTTATGAAATTGGTCAATAGAACTTCTGCGATCACGTAAAAATCTTCAAGGATCAAGTTTTACGTCATTGGGTAAGGAAACCGCTTCTTCTTATGGACAACACTTCTTGGGAAGCCTCGCAAAAATCAGAATTTAATGAACCATCTCCTTAATTTCAACCTCTCCCTCATGTCGTTTTTAAAGATAAAGGCAAGTCAGTTAAAGAATCTCCTAAGAAAGAATCTGTTGGAGTAACTTCTGAGAATATGGCTTCTCCTATTGAAACAACTCCATCTTATCTTGTGTTGAAAACTCTAGATGAGTTGAAGAAAGAAAATGCAACTGTTAAGGAAAGGGTGGACAGACAGGATGAAATAAGCAAATAAACTAAGGGGATGCTAGGGAAGCAAGAAGAATCAAATAATCAGATTAAAAGTCAATTGGAAGCCTTGTTTGCATGAATTCCACCTCCTCCACAACCTTAGTTTTGATCTCTTGCTTATTTTTTATATGTTTGTTTCTTATTTAAAAAGTTATGTTCATATGCTTTTGTCTGTGTTAATATTTGTTGAATGCATCATCTTTTTGTTCTCTTTTAGTGTTTTTATTGCTTTTTGATTTATGAGAAAAAAGGGGAGAACGTAAAATATTTTGAATATAACAGTGTCGGGAATTAGTCTCAAACATTTTGAATATCATAACCTTTGTTTCAATTTTTGAAAGAAAACAGGAAAAGTCTCTTGAAAGTAACTTTTGTCAAATGGACTTATCAGAACTTCCATCACAAGCTCCGATCAAACATCTTTAGAGAAGTATCTATTTTTTTCTTTATCTGAGTATTCAACTCAGGGGGAGACCCTAATTCTTTATGTTCTTACGTGATTTATCAAAATATACAAGTTTTTGTCATCACAAAAAAGGGGGAGATTGTTAGAACATAGTTTGGTTCTACATATTTGAAATATTTTTGTTGATAACAAATACATGATATATACATAAATAAAAAATATGCTCTCTAATAATTTAATAAAATATGCAGCGAAGTTCTGATAAAGAATCATATATGTATGTATGTATGCATGATGTCGTTAGGTACTTATGTTGAATCAGTAGCAATTAACACTATGTATGATCTTAATATATATGTATATTATATGTGGTTGCTTTAATTGGTATTAGAGCAGATCAATTCTTGAGCTAAACTTGAAACATCATAAGTAAATTAAATCTTGCCTCATATGTGTGTATTTCCAGCATGATTCTTAATGTCACGATATATAGTATTGGGCCTAATCAACCTAATTATATGTGCTTGGTGATAGGACCATAGTTGAGCAACCACGAGGACTCTGAAGGTATAGTAGTGCTTATGCTCGTAGTGTAGGGCCAAGCCAAGTGTTTAGAAGTAAGTAAGACCGATGGATTCAGTTGATGCACCAGCGGCATTCCCAATAGTTTGTGATTGAGGTGATGCGGTTAGTGCATGGATGGTACACAGTTCAAGCAATCCGGCAGGAAAGACGACTTAAAATTTTAAGGGTTTCTACAAGATGAATCCACCTGAATTCGAATGAAGTCTAAACCTTTAGTAGCGTAAGATTGGCCCACTAAAATGGAATAAGTCTTGCAACTAATTTCATGTAGTAAGGAGGAAAATGTAATTTTTGCCACTTGTATGTTACAAAGCTCAGCAGCGAAGTGGTGTACCAGTGTCTCAGCTGGTTGGCTTTTGATTTCAAGAAGGTGGGGAGAGAAAGAATATTGAGCGAACAAAGAAGATTATTTGGTCTTGTTCTTGTTTAATCATAATAAAGGTTGGATTTTCTTTTTTTCTATTTTTTTCTCATTGTATGTCACGTGACAATAATTTATTGGAGCAAGTCCAATGTTGAAAAAATCAAAACAAACTCATGAAATGTAAAATATGGGGGAAGATCTCCATGCCTATTTTTTTTTCTCATTTTTTATTATATTATATTATTTTACTTTTTTGTGTTATTAATTAAATGAGTTTTTTTTTTCAAATCGAGTTTTTATTGGACTTGGATTTTTTGATTTATTAATTACACTATTAAAGTTAGTTAACAAGAATATTAAAAATTTCAAAAATGTTTAATTCATTTATTTAGAAAAAAAAGATAAACGATAAAAATCCCAAAACACTAGAATAATATATATTATAAATGCTAGAAATAATATAATAAAAATGTTAGACATTATTTTTGTTTATTTTCTACATAAAAATTAATTCCTTTAATTAATCTCGGATGGACGAATGTACACTCGTTTGTCTCTTGAATAATCGAGAGGCTTAGCGCATATTTTGTCTCGGTGATTACTCACAAATATTTTTCATAAATATAGATTAAAAATGGGTGAATGTACATTAATTCATTTGAATGATAAAAGGCTTAGCGCATGCTTTGTCGGTTTGATTATTCTCTTCCGCACCTAAAATTAACTCAACGCATCAAATCGTTCCCTTGTTCTCCCCCTAGTTTCTTAAATTAATCATGTTTTCTTTAGTTATTAAATTACCGATTAACCATTTGAAGCTGAATTTGTAAGTGTCATTATTGAAACTTCCCAATTACCAAACGAAGAATAAAACAATAGTAAGAACTGCACTTGATCATCCAATTTAATATCACTAGCTTTTATCTATTTCTCAATATTCTTAACACACTCACAGTCCTTGTCATTGAGTCATCATCTTTGTATTTCTTATTAACTCTTCCAAATCAAACGTGTTTTATTTTGTACATTTTTATGGTCATGCAACTTTTTAAAATTAATTTGATATTTCTTTATTAGATTTTTTTAACTTTTATCAATCTTCTTCCAATTATTCATCTTTTTCAATTCAATTTAAATAGGTTTTACTTTATATATTTTTAATTGATTTTTGTTGGAAATTCTAGTTATTTTGTCTAGCTTTACAATATAATTTATTTTATATATTTTAATAATTTACTTACATAATTAACTATATATTTTTTCTGTTATAAATTATTTTAATAATTAAAGGGAGGGCGTAGAAAATTTGTTAAATTAAGTTTATAACTAGAGTTATAAATTTTTATAGCATCTAGTTGCAACTTTAATTATGTTTTAAAATCATGGAAGAGAAAAAGAAAACACGAGATAGAGATAAATTAGCAAATATAAGTTGCAAAAATGAAAATAATTCTAGAGATTGCCATATAAAAATGTTTATATGTGACATAAGAAAATATAAAAGATATAACAATGTACATGAACTCAACTGAATATGATGACGTGGAGAAAAGTTAAAATATATAACTACACGTGAATAAATTGTACACGACTATCTTCAGGATCAGAGCCATCACATAGGAGTTGCACAGCTAGCTGACCATTCATGCCACCTTTAGTTATTCCAAATGTGGAACTTGTCACGTTAATTGAACATGATTGTTTTCCAGTACATGCTTTTTCAACCACTGCCTCACTATGACGTGATTCCCATTCACCTACTTGGAATGATCCACACTTTCCTTGTGGTTCTCCATAGCTCGCAAATTGGATTTCTGAAATAGTTTTTCCATCCGGGCATTTTAATTCTAAGGTTTTTCCATAATCTGTTGTTCCACATATAAAATCAATTGCAACTGTTTGTACAGACACATTAAAGGGGCTTCCACCCATTTCCTCAAACAAAATCAGTGTGTTACTGTTTGTGTCATTATTTAAGAATGACCTTGGCACATGGTAAAACCTCTGAGATGGTTCTCCACAACCACTCAAACATTTATCAGCTCCATAATTTCCTCTATAATCACATTTAGTATCACATCCATTTTTGTCAGCCACCATTGTAGGCCAATACCTTCCAATACTTTGACCATTAACCCATGCATGTCCTTTTGTAAGGCCTATAAAATCCAAGATTACAGGCTCTTTACCTTCAGGTGTCTTAAAAGTAGTCTTGTACCAAGTCAATGGTTTTCCTATAACAACATTATTTATGTTCCATTGAACTTCGTTTATAATTTTAGAATCATAGAACCTTCTAGCCTCACCATTTAATCCAACTTTGTATGACCAACTAGATTTTGATAAATCCAAAATATTTCCTGAATTGGTTGCAATGAGTTTCACATGACCCCCAACAATACCAGTTTCTTTCATATCAAAGTATGCGCCATAATTTGCATGACCAACTGTACCACTTAATAAACTTATAATGTTGGTACCTTGTTTCAATGAAACCAATCTTTCATATGTAAAACGAAGGTTATCATGTGTTCCCCACTGGGGGCCAATATATTGTCCATTAACATAGGCGTGAAGAACATGGCCTGATGTGTTCACTTGCAAAGTTGCATTATTCCAAATGGATGTTTCATTGATTATAACTTTCGTCATGTACCACAAATAATCACTAGCATCAACGGTAACACTCTTTTGCTCCAAAAGTTCAGATGCATTAAATGTTCCTATTGCTTGTAAGGTGTCATCTACGGGGTCGGATGCCCATGTCCAGATGAGTGAGTTTCCTAATTTTGTAGATGGTTTCTTCACATAAACATTTGTTTGTGCATCAACCTTTGCAGTGTTGAAAACTTCCTTGTTGCAATCTTGGAGAATAGACACTGACCAAGCAGGCACATAGTACTTTTCATCTTGTACTAGATCAACTTCAACATCCTTAGAATTATGTGAATTACTCAAAAAACAAAATTTTTATGCAGTGGCATTATTTTCATAAGTAGTCAAAGATATTAAATCTCCGTATTGATTCTCTGTAACAGTTCCATTAGTGAGAACCTTCTCTCCTAACTTTATGGCGGCATGGAGTTTTTTAAGATGTCCCCATTTTGGTTGGTTCAAATTACCGTATTCATCAAGTGGTGCATCATAGTCATATGCTGTGATAATATACGGACCGCCCGCGGTTCTTCCAAAATTTTATCCTCCATGGTACATGTAGTAGTTTTGGAGGACACCACCCTTTTGAAAAAAACGTGCAACTGAAAATGCTACATCTTCAGCAGTTCTATGTGGCTTCCTTTCACCCCATTTTTGGAACCAACCAACCCAATTTTCTGTAAACATTTTGGGGCTTTTAGGATTGTTTGGCTTGAAATCATCACAATAATAGCCATTGCATGTGTTGATAATAGGTGATGGGGCATTGTTTTGTTTGCACATGATCCATGGGACACCTACATTTTGAGCTAAAGCCATATGGGCACACCATTTAATGTATGTGTTCCCATCTTCTCCGTAGTTAGTTATGACATCCCCATATTCATTCTCAATTTGAGCCAAAATGATTGGTCCTCCTTGTGGTGCAAACAATCCAGCTTCTTTGCACAAGGTCACAATCTTTGTTGTGAATATTTTCATTTCCTCCTTAAAAACTGCATTGTCAGTCCTTAGTTGAATCCCTGGCAAGTTGTGTAACCACATTGGGAAACCTCCATAGTTCCATTCAGCACAAACATAGGGACCAATTCTAAGCACAACATAAAGACCTTCTTCGTGAACATTTTTTAGAAACTTGATGAAATCTAGATTTTTGGAAAAATCATATTGGCGGCGAATAGGTTCGTGAAGGTCCCAAAATATATATGTTTCGATGGCATCAAGACCACCATCTTTTGCTTTCTTAATAAGATCTGGCCACATTTGTGAAGTGCTACGCGGATAGTGGATCGCACCTGATATTATTATTCGTCGTTCTCCATTGATGATAATGGCATTTGTATCATACTCAATGGTTGTTGCAAAAGAGAAAGCACACAACAATGCTGAACTTACAATAAGAAAGAGCCCAATCCTAGGATTGCACATATTGTTTAGTTCTCTAAAAGCAATATTATTATGTATCATCTAGTAGAAACAACAAGTTTTTATAGGTACGATTTATTATTTTATTTTCTATTTTTAGTTTATTTGTATGTCGTGTATAAAATCTATCCAATTTGATACGATAGGTATTTGTTTCTATAATTAGCTACCCATCATACCTTAAAATAATCTTTCGGTTACAAATTGTGAATTATCATTTACTATTATGAATGTTTGTTTCGTAAAAACTAAAATAGTAGTTGGTTGAAAGATCTTATATACATTACATATTAGCTAATCATCTAAAATTTGTGCTACTAAAAAAGTCATATTAGAAAAACACTTCCAATTTTGATTTTCATAATATATATATATATATATATATATATATATATATATATATATATATATATATATATATATATATATATATATATATATATATATATATATATATATATATATATATATATATATATATATATATATATATATATATATATATATATATATATATATATATATATATATATATATATATATATATATATATATATATATATATATATATATATATATATATATAATTTAATGTAACAATAATATTTGTTTCTTAGAAAAATAATTTACAATATCATGAAGTATTAATCATTTTAAATAATATCTAGAAATAGAAATTAAAATTCTGAAAATAAATTTAAGTAATTTAAAGAAATTATTATTAAATTACATGATAAATTAGTCATTTTCAAATAATTAATAATACATACTAACTATGTTTTAAAAGTAATAAAAAATATTAAAAATTATAACCATCGATAAGTTGTATGATATTAGAAAAACAAAATGTTACGTAATTTTATCATAAGGATAATTTTGTCACATACTTGGTCTCTCTTGGTGGTTCCTACCAGTATCTTTACTCGAGGATTACAAAACAAGCTCTATAATATCCCAAATATCACATATCATGGTTAGCACTTAATAGTGAATTGATGGTGGATAAATGTGGATTGGTGATCATGATTCAGACTGAGTGGCAAGGCTAGTGCATGTCTAAACCAAGTCTCTAGTTTAATTTCACTAGTGAGATTGGTTAGGAAATTGGTTGCAATGGGAAAGGAAATTAAGTCATATCCTTCTTGTGTATTTAAGCCCTAAAGTGAGAGGAAAGGATCTCATTTCCACATTTCTTTCCCTCATTAAAAATCAGAATCCTTGAAGACAAAAGGAGGAGATGGAGGTGTGTGGAGAGGAAGCTAGGACACAGAGGAAGTCTTGTTCAATCATCTTGGAAGAATTGCACTTTTAGTATATGTAGAGTCGGAACTTGAAGAGGATTTAAGGCTGACTGAAACAAGGCAACATGTTATCATAATCTTCTCATCATTATTCAATTCAAAATTCATATTCAAAGAGAAGGAAAAAATGGAAGCAAACTTGAAGGAATCCCCTTGCATGTGCAACATTCTTATTAAAGTAGATTGTCAAGTCTTTTTCAACATCTAATCTCTTCATCTCTTAATCCAGAATTTCGTGTTTGAATTCAAGGTTGGGTTCCTCTTCAATTTGGGAGTTATATCCAATTAGGCTTAATGCATGATATGGATTGGGAATTGATTCATGAATATGATCTTGTGTGTGTTCATGTGCTTACATGCGATGTTTATGAATGGTGTGATTATGATGATGCACGTTTGGTTTGTGATCTGTTTCAAACATGTTATTCTCATTAAGGTATGAAAATGTAAATTTGGACTAGTTTCTTAGAGAAAATTCTAAGTTTAGGGTTAAAATGGAAGAAGACACTTGTGATTGGTGGAAATAGAACTGACTGTTTTTAAAGCTGGTTTCGCGAAATGTCGCGGTAAGCAAGAGTCGCCACCGTCTTTTATATTCTCCAACATGGAAAGGACAAAAGCACAGCAAAATTCCTTCTTTGAGAATGTTTCTCGGTTCGGGAGGTAGATTTATAGAAAGGGAAGGTGTTAGCACCCTTTCTATCCGTGGTTATCCACGGGCTCTTAGGTACTTGCTCTTATGTTTTCAAAAATTTGTTTGCTTTTCAAGTGTGTGTGGGTTTTGGAAAAGTTCTTTTGAAAAATTTCTAAGTAACTCTTGTATCAGTCCTCAAGAGTGTATGAAAAATTTGTTTGAAAACTTTTGAAAGTGTGGGGTGCGAAAAGTTGTTTTTGTTTTTTGAAAGAGCAAGTACCTAGGAGAAATCTACCTACTCTAAGGAATTAGGCTGTGTAAGAGTCCTTTAGATAGTGCTATCCCACCATTGAGAGGTAGGTAGCACCGTCGTTGGAGTTATTCGGGTCAATTTGATTATCAGGACAATGTGGTCACCGAAGCAATAGTAGGATACCATAGAAGTAACCCTAATGTCCTAGATCCTATTTATCCGAGGCAACCGTTTCGAGGCAACTAGATCTTTAGACAAAGGGCGACCTCTAAGACACCTTATACTTGATGACCACGTTCGAGGAAACCAGTGAGGCGTACCCTAGGGATGGTATGTGCTTGTGTGTTGTTTCATGTTAATGTTTATCTTGTACATGTTATTTGTGAGCTACGGATTGATTTTATTTGTCATACATTCTTTCATGCATTTTTTAACAGTTAGGAGTGCGGAAAATAAATTGCGGGAAGATAAATCTAGCTATTACAAAGTGCGGGTCTATACATCGCCAAAAGAAAAAACCCGTTTTGGAAAATAAAGTGCGAGAATTTAAATAAGGCGATAAAAGAGGTCCTAATTAACTATTACATTTCCAGGAGCAGTTACATAAATATAAAGAAAATAAATTAAAGCGCGAGAGAATCGAATCGGGACGTCTTAGGGTGTTGACCCTTTTTTTTTTGAGAAAGAGTTGGATTGTCCTTTTTTTGCAATTAAATTAACTATTAAAAACTAATTTACTAATTAATTTAATAAAAGAAAAATGTTTTTTTTGTATTTTTATGTTTTTAATGGAAATAAAGTAAAAAAGAAATTAAAAATTGAAAGTGAAAGACCTAATTCTAAATTAATTTTACTTATTGAAAAAAAAAAGGTTAAAATTGTCCTAATTACACAACTAATTAATTAATGTTAGAATTTATTTACAAAAAATAATATGAAATTAATAATAATATTAGTTTTTTTGATTTTTAATTTTTATTGTGAAAAATTAATCATGTTAGTTTAATGATAAGAATAATTATTAGAAGAATAGTTAAACAAAATAAAAGAGAAAAAATAGAAAACAAAAGAAAAAAAAAGAATGGACCAGGGGGTATTGGGCCCTGAGGGAGGTGCATCTGGAAATTTGCTGGCCCATTAACCAGCCTTGTTGACTTTTGGAGATTACTGCGCATTGCTTTGACTTGGAGCATGGTTGTTGTACCCCAAAATTTGCCCTCCTCTTTCTCCACAATAAATCGCAGTTTCGGGTTTTTTCTGATTTTTCAGACTGGCTCAAGAATCGGTCAAACAGACTTTTCTCGTCAGTCAGACAAAATTTAGGGTTTTCATTGGTTTTAAGGCAGCTCAAACAGATTGCTTAGGATTGGTTGAATTGGCTCAAAGTTTGATCAGGCGGGCGTTTCTCCAGTGCTAAGTCAAAAATCAGGGTTTTATGTGCATATTTCTCAAGAAGAGTTAGTTCTATCAATGCTTTTCAAATTATTCTGAAATAAGAACTGAGGCTGCTGGTTGTTAATTTGCAGTTGTTTGGATTTAATCAGTGAAAGGAGGCATGTGGACGTCTTGTTTGATTAACTGTCGTCTGGTTTGATTAACTGTGCATTGCTTTGGATAATTGGAGCGCCGGGGTTGTTATTGATTGATGATAAGACCACAGTGTTTATCAATTGATTATTTATTTTAAGTTACAATAATTGGAATTTATTTCCATTTTATTATAATTTAAGAATTATAAACAATTAGATGAATATCTAAAGAAGAATTAAAAATGAATGTCAATAAAAGGACTTTTTTATTTATCTTTAAATTATTTGTATACTTGTTATTATTTACAAAGTATTTACAATAATAATGTTACAGTAATTTAAATTGAAATAAAACTATGTTCTAAAATTTCTAAGTCTTCATCTTCTATCCAATGCTCCCTTGTTGCTCAGTTATTTTTCATCTGTAAAATAAAGAACAAGAAAAGTCAGAGCAGATAAAATAATTAAAGATAGACAGTTAAAAAGATTCATCATTAAAAACAAATGGCCGGAATCAGTTTTGCCCTCTCTGCAAATCACGAGATTTCTCCTGGTTCACAAAGAGGGATGAAATGCTTGCAATGAAACATGAAATGCACAAAGTTATGATTTTGCACAAATTCAAAATTTTTAAGCATACTGCATAAATCAAAAGGATTACCAACCAAGTCTCCAAACAGCATGTACAAGTAAAGGCAAACTGAACTACATTCTCAAACTAAGCCAAAAGTTGTCCAAGGATATCAAAGTCTCAACAACTCCAAAAGCTGTCAAAGGAAAGTACAAAAGTATGCAAGAAACATGGAAATATGCAGTGGAAAAGGGACAATTGCAAGCAATATTCAGAATGCATCATATTCCTAGGCCATTTGTTTTTTCAGAAAAGACGAAATTAAAGCAATAAAAAGGCTTTCTTTAATCCGGAGAGAGAAAGAGAGAGGAAAGCAGATTACAGTACAGCAGGCTAAAGGCTAAAAACAACATATCAGAATACATAGAGAAAAGGAGGCAGAACATATGCAGCAGGATATCACAAAGAGGGAAAACCTCAAGCCTTGCAAACCTGTACACAAATTTGACCAAGAAAGAATATACAAAAAATATAATAACTCATGCCTTTCAAAAGACCACGAGGCCAAGACCCTGCAGAAAAAAAACATAAGCCTTAAAACTTTCAAAGATACACGAGCCTCCGCCGACATAACACAGAGATCACAAGCACCAAACCTTCCAACCTCACAACAAACCTTAAACCTGCATAAGGAATTCATCATTGGGTAACCAACACAAGAAAAAATCATCATCTCAGAATCAACAAAGGCAACATACAGAACCAACCTAAACCCTCAGAAAATTTTCGTCATTGGGCTACCAACATATTAATCATTTCAAGGCATCAAGCTAAAGCATACGAGGCAACAAGGAGAAGAAGAAAAGAAGAAATATTCAAGATCAAGGCAACTCAGCATCTCAAGGCAACAAACTCTCAGGTAAAACATCATTGAAAGCAAGCAGACAAAAAGGCAAAGAAAGTACAGAGTACCAAGTTCCAGCAAAAGCAAGCTAGCTTCAGCATCACCGTTCCCCTCGCCGTCAAGCCACCGGAAGCGCCTCCAAGCTACCGTTCTTCTCCATTTCCAAGGACTAGAGGTAGTATCCCTAATCTTTTCCTTTTCATGTACCTCAATCAGAACACAAACAAGAACATAAAGGAAATCAGAAACGGAACTAAAACATAAAAAGATATGAGCTAAAACCCTAACGCATTACAATGAAGAAATTGAACCTCGTAGCTACCGCTCGCGTGGTCATGGAGAAGAGGAGGCAACGGTGGCGTCCGGTGGCTAGAGATGAAGAAGACGTCAGTAGTTAAGCATGGCGTGAGAAGACGAAGAAGCGATGAAGAGAGCGAACGGCGCCGTAACTCACGAACACAAACCCTAAAAATCCAAATAAACACAAAGCGGTTCAAACCCTTACAAAAAAAACGTGTGAGCCACTTGGGCCACAACCCGTTTCAGCGCCTAAGCCCACTTGTCTTTTGGGGACGCACCCCCTCCTTTTTCCTAAACCCACCTATTTTGTTTGGGCCAAAGACAAACACCAGGCCCATTGAATCTTTTATTTGTTTTTTTTAGTTCAAACTAACTTATACTTCCCTTTTTATACTAAACTTTAATTGACAATATTCTTTTCTTAATATACTTAACATTTTGTTAAATAATACTTTTCTTTTTCTTATATAAAATGTTCCTAATTATTTTCTTGTTATTTTATTACATTTTTAATATATAAACCTTAATATTAATCTTCTTAATGTGGAACAATTTTCTTTTCTTTTTTTAATTAAAATTTTGTACACAAAACAATAATAGATAATTTTCTTAAACTTGAAATATTATTCTTTTTTAATTAAAATTTTGTACATAATTAATTAAAATACATTATTTTTAATACCTAAAAGAATAGACCTTAAAACATTTTCTTTTCTTTTAATTAAATTTTCTTATTTGTACATATTAGCAAAAATATAAAACATGATAACAATACATAAGTAAAGTACAAAAATACAAAATTAAATCAAATACTTAATTTTCTCATTAAGTTAACATTTCTCAAACTTGTAAATAAACCTTATACATTTACACATACACTTACACATTTACAATACACGATACATTTACTTTGCTTTACACATATACATTTGCTATTCTTATACATTGCTATACATTATATTTTACATTTGCGCAATTCGATTTGGTTGTAATTATTTGGATACTATCCTCCTATAAGTCTCATCCCCCATTTGTAAATAATTGTACCCCCACTCCCGGATACTTATTTGTAATAGCGTAGATTTTAAATTCTTGCAATTTATCGCTTTCGAATTATACCATGGTTAGACCTAGGGTTTGCATGTACATAAAATCAAACGCTAGATAACCTAATACAAGACAAATACATGAAATCAATACACAATCACACTTGCACCCCCTAGGGTAATCCCACATGTTGTCTTCCAAAATGGGCCATGCTTGCATGTTGAGTATCTTTGGCAAAACAATTCAAATGATCATAAGAACCTCGATGACGCTTTCGAAAGTTTCCTATCAAAATGATCATAGTCCCTTCAAGCAAATTGCCAAAGACACTTGGCACCATTGCATTCATGGTCCATACGATGACCCGTGCCTGTCCCGTTAACATGCTAAACGCAAGATTGTCCACCAAATACAATGGTGGAACAAAATTGTAAAAAGGGTTAAAACATAGAAAAAACCTTTGAGTAAACTTAGGGGTAGACAAAACTCTTAGTTACTTGATCAACTTGCAAAAACACTTGCCTACTTTTCAAAACCACACTTCACAAACACTTTCAAAACAAACTCTCAAAAACATTTGAAACATCTTTTCGAAAAGATACACACCTTCGTATATACTCAAACACGAGTCATTACAATGGTTGCCGAAACAAAGGCGTCTATTTCAAAACATTTTCAAAAACACACACACACACACCATTTCAAGCAATCAAAAATCAAGGCAAGTGATCTAAAACCAAGTAACTAAGAGCCCATGGATAACCATGGATGAAAAGGGTGCTAATACCTTCCCTTTTCATAATCTACCCCCCGAACCCACGAAACATCTCAAAAGGTTTTTTCCTGTGCTTTTTTAAACCTTTCCTTTAGGATAAAATAAAAAGTCGGTGGCGACTCTTGCTAAACCGAACAAGTGCGAATACAAACGCAAACCTCAAGTCAGTTTTCCCACCGTATCACAATGGTGTTCCTCACCTTTGTAGCCTTTAGATCTGCACACAAGGCCACATGGCGCCTGGGATCTAGACATGTATGGTGGGGACGCGCTTAGTAGCCTGCATAGGAATACGTTTGCAAAAATATGAAACAAGGTTTGGGGGACCTGGGAATCGAACCCAGGTCCCAATGATCATTTGCCAACACCTGTACCACTGAACCAACTGAACGCATTTGTTAGAATAACAAGAAACAAATATAATATAAAATAAACGCGTTATATGCTGAACAAAAAGAAAAAGTAGCGCGCATTTTTGAACAAGCAAATCATGCTCTTCCACGTCTCATCTTCTTCACTGAATGCCTGTAAAAGATAAACAATTAGCGGGGGTTTTAAACCCCCACAAAATGGAATGACAGAAAATAACGAATAGAGCTATGCTCCATATAAATTGTTCGCGAGATGTCCTGCTTGTTCGTCTTGATCTCCTAAATCCAACCATATGCATCATGAGGCTTAATTTTTCATATATGGGAAAGCCCCAATTTGGAAATTGAAGAACCCTAACATTTGTCAATGGTGATTTCTGATTCTATGTGTTTCAATGCAATTGACTTATGCCAAAAGATTCCTGTGGGTTCAAGCAACACAAAAATAACAAAAAATCATATGAATGATGCATATATTTTGAGTTTCGATTCTGAACAAGTTTGACAAACCGTGGGGCTATGGTGGGCGATTCTTTGAGTGTTGGAGCTTGTTTGAGATTGCAAAATGTTCCTGGGAGTGTTAGGAATATGTTTGAATCTTTAAATTGCTGTGAAAGGGGCTGGAGGATTGAAAACAGTTTCCAACTTTTGCTTGATTTTTTTTGGAATTTGGTTATGCCGTTTGTGCAGTGTTCAGGTCGTGAATGAGGCTTGGTTTTCTTGCATATGTACATGTGAATGATATTAGGTCACATTATGAGCCAATGATCCATTGCAATTAAGTTTTTGAGATTCTTCATAACCACCATTAAAGGACTTTCCAAGTTTGTTCAAATTTTGAATTTTATGCATAATTGAGCTTGGAAAGAATTTGGCAACTAGAATATGCTGTATGAAAGCCATTCAAACCACAAAGATGCCACCTAATTATTTTTTTTGATTTTATTTGAATTATTAAGGATTAAAATGAATTAAATCCATAAAAATTAAATAAAAATGAAAAAATAAATGTTTGGTCTTGAAATTAGTCATGGGACACGTGGGTGGCATGAAAAGGCTGAATCAAATGGAAGAAAGTGGGCCCTTTTGTCAAAAATTGAAGTTTCAAGGATAGTTGACTTTTGCCATTTCACAAAAATTTCCCAACTTCTCCAATGTATATCTTGCTCAATTTTGATCATATGAACATGTTCTTGGACATTTTGGAAAGGTCTTGAAGTCCTCTAACCAATTCCTTTAGTCCCATGTCATTTTGATTTACCAATATCAAGTTATGGTCTTTGACTTAAAATGCCTTTTTGTTGACTTTTGAAAATGACCTATAATGTTGAAATTGATAACTTTTTGTGAGAGCATTTCTTGGACTTGGAATGTGAAGATGAGTTGTAGGAAATGTCATCCCCTTCAAAATGAGCACTGGATGGGATTTTTCTGATGAACCATGAAAAAGTTATGCCTTGGTCAAGTTACAGTTGACTTTTCAACTGCCCAAAAATGGAAACTTTTGCATCTTGATGATTTTTGAGCCATTCTTGAGGAATCATGATCAAGAGTTGATCAAATGATGATTGTGGCTTCAAAATAAGATGTTGACAAAAAATTTTGACTTTTGACTGCCAAATGACCATTTTGCCCCTGCAGTTGACTGTAGAGCAACTAGGGTTTTTGACTGTGCAACTTGATGCTGTGAGTCTTGAAACTTGACATGTAGATGCTTGACAATGTTTATAGGAATATGGGACTTGATTGAGCCCTTGAAAACCTCAACTTCCTTGAGAGGAACAAAACCCTAATTTTGACTGCCTTAGGAGGCATTTGACTGTGCAATCCCTTGAAGCATTTGAAGATTGACCTTGACAAAACTTGAAGAATATGGGAGGGAAATTTTGGGGTACAACAGTTGCCCCTGTTCAATCTTCTTAGACCTGAGGATGTAGATTGGCTTGCGTGCCTTTCGTGATCCGAAGGTGGAAGATGATTGAACACTAGAGTGCCCAGAAATTTGCACTCGCATAGTAGAATATCAGCCATGTGATATCGGGAATGGGCTTACAGATGCCATTTGGAAAGGTGGTGGTTAGGAGGATGGGTTTATAGATGCCATCTGGAAGTGTGACAAAACCTTGTCGGGGATGGGCTTATAGATGCCATTTGGAAGTGTGATGGATAGTTTTAGAGATGGGCTCACAGGTGCCATCTGGAGATGTGACAGAACCTTGTCGGGAATGGGCTTATGGATGCCATTTGGAGATGCGTGTCGATCGCGTAAGAGATTCCTTAGCGAGAACTTGCGTACGTGAGAAAGAAAGATAATTACCTGGCCTGTTACAGGGGTTGATCTTCAAACTCTTCATGCAGATATGCCCTGGCTAGATACAGGTGTCGAATCTACAATCAATCACTCACATATATGCCCTGGCTAGATTAAGGAATCGAATCTGGAATTTCAAAAGGCTACTTACAGACGTGCCCTGGCTGGATACAGGAATCGAATCTCTAAACTCTTCATGCAGATATGCCCTGGCTGGATACAGGAATCGAATCTACTCACAGATATGCCCTGGCAGGATACAGGAATCGAATCTGGAATTTGTCGTCTACAGATATGCCCTGGCTGGATACATGAATCGAATCTGGAATTGGCCGTCTACAGATATGCCCTGGCTGGATACAGGAAACGAATCTCTAAACTCTTCATGCAGATATGCCCTGGCTGGATACAAGAATCGAATCTAGAATTAGTCATCTACAGATATGCCCTGGCTGGATACAGGTATCGAATCTCCAAACTCTTCAGATATACCCTGGCTAGATACAGGAATCGAATCTGGAATTAGTCATCTACAGATATGCCCTGGCTGGATACAGGTATCGAATCTTCAAACTCTTCAGATATTCCCTGGCTAGATACAGGAATCAAATCTGGAATTAGTCATCTACAGATATGCCCTGGCTGGATACAGGTATCGAATCTTCAAACTCTTCAGATATGCCCTAGCTAGATACAGGAATCGAATCTGGAATTAGTCATCTACAGATATGCCCTGGCTAGATACAGGTATCAAATCTTCAAACTCTTCAGATATGCCCTGGCTAGATACAGGAATCGAATCTAGAATTAGTCATCTACAGATATGCCCTGGCGGGATACAGGTATCGAATCTTCAAACTCTTCAGATATGCCCTGGCTAGATACAGGAATCGATTCTAGAATTAGTCATCTACAGATATACCCTGGCTGGAAACAGGTATCGAATCTTCAAACTCTTCAGATATACCCTGTCTAGATACAGGAATCGAATCTGGAATTAGTCATCTACAGATATGCCCTGGCTGGATACAGGTATCGAATCTTCAAACTCTTCAGATATGCCTTGGCTAGATATAGGAATCGAATATGCAATTAGTCATCTACAGATATGCCCTGGCTAGATACAGGTATCGAATCTTCAAACTCTTCAGATATGCCCTAGCTAGATACAAGAATCAAATCTGGAATTAGTCATCTACAGATATACCCTGGCTGGATACAGGTATCGAATCTTCAAACTCTTCAGATATGCCCTGACTAGATACAGGAATCGAATCTGGAATTAGTCTTCTACAGATATGCCCTGGATGGATACAGGTATTGAATCTTCAAACTCTTCAGATATGCCCTGGCTAGATACAGGAATCGAATTTGGAATTAGTCATCTACAGATATACCCTGGCTGGATACAGGTACAGAATCTTCAAACTCTTTAGATATGCCCTGGCTAGATACAGGAATCGAATCTGGAATTAGTCATCTACAGATATGCCCTGGCTGGATACAGGTATCGAATCTTCAAACTCTTCAGATATGCCCTGGCTAGATATAAGAATCGAATCTGGAATTAGTCATCTACAGATATGCCCTGGCTGGATACAGGTATCGAATCTTTAAACTCTTCATATATGCCCTGGCTAGATACAGGAATCGAATTTGGAATTAGTCATCTACAGATATGCCCTGGCTGGATACAGGTATCGAATCTTCAAACTCTTCAGATATGCCCTGGCTAGATACAGGAATCGAATCTGGAATTAGTCATCTACAGATATACCCTGGCTGGATACAGGTATCGAATCTTCAAACTCTTCAGATATGCCCTGGCTAGATACAGGAATCGAATCTGGAATTAGTCATCTACAAATATGCCCTGGCTGGATACAGGTATCGAATCTTCAAACTCTTCAGATATGCCCTGGCTAGATACAGGAATCGAATATGGAAAATCTTCATGCAGACATGCCCTGGCTGGATATAGGTGTCGAATCTACTCACATATATGCCCTGGCTGGATACAGGAATCGAATCTGGAATTGGTCGTCTAGAGATATGCCCTGGCTGGATACAAGAATCGAATCTCAAAACTCTTCATGCAGATGTGCCCTGGCTGGATACAGGAATCAAATCTACTCACAGATATGCCCTGGCTAGATACAGGAATCGAATCTGGAATTGCGATAGTTGATAGTAATCATCTTTGGATTGACCTTTTCCTGAAAAGGCAAAACATTAGTTGTATGCAATGTCATGATGTATGAAATGCATGATGTCATGAGATTGTGTGTTTATGATGCGTATATGCATGTGTCATGGTGTATGATAATGTGATGTTTATGAATGTATTTCGTCTGGGAAAATAAATCCTTGAAGAATGCCGGGAAATTGAATCCTGGGCTGATGTTGAAGAGTAGAGTTCTTCGTTTCCGCTGGGGATGATGTTTGCAAGAATAAGCCGGTAGGAGAAGATGACTCCGTTGGGGAATAAACTTGTTGGAGAGATTACTTTGCGGGGAATACTCTGTGGGAAGAGATACTTCGCTGAGAATTGATAATAACTCTGCTGGGGATACCGTTGATAAGCTATGTTGGAAGATTTGATGAACTCCGTTGGGGGATAGGAAGAACCTCACCGAGGACGATCTTTCCGTGGTAATGAGCTGAGGATAACCCAGTTATAAGCTCTGGTGGAGAATAACCTTTGAATAAATCCGGGGAGATGCGTTCGTATTCTGCAGGGGACAAGCTTCCAGAATCTACTGGGGATAAGCTTCCAGAATCTACTGGGGAGGATAATTCAACTCTCCTGGGGAAACTTTATGGACTGTACTGGGGAATGGCTCCACTAGGGTGTCTTGTATTCCTCCGGGGAACAATCTTATATTAAGACTGTCGGGGATGCTTGTTTAGGAACATCTGTATACTCTGCTGGGGAATATTGAGATTTTCTGGGGGTACCCAACTTCCTTAGGGCTGACAGTAGCCTAACTCTGCTTGGGGAGAGCGTTGTTGACTTGTTGGGGATACTGTGCCTTTTCGGGGTTTGTCGGGAGACCAACTCTTCTCGGGGGAGAGTATTGTTGAACCTTGTCTTACTCCCGGGGAGTGGAGGCCTCTTGGTTATGTTCCTCAGCCGAACCTACCTTGGTACCTTGGTTGACAAAGCAACTAGATCGCTTGGACAACTCATTATTGCCCATGTTTCTGATGTGGGAGAAGAAGATACCTTGTGGAGGTGCTTGATAACTGCCGATTGACAAATCTTCTTCTGGTAGGCAAGTGACGAGATGACGGGACATAGTCGTACGCTTTTGATCCCTAACTTTTGCCTGGACCGCCCTCTCGGGTTTTCAGTCCATCGGGATACCCATTTTTGCCCAAGCCGCCTTTTTAGGTTTTCGACTTGCCGGGTGTATAGATTTTTCTATTTCATCCCTTATTTTGCCCGAACCCTTTTGGTTCGCCGTGAAGCCCTTATTTTTGCCTAGGTGTGTCAACCTAGCGGGTCTTTGATTATGCGTAGTATTTTTTCGACTATGTCCGTGCTTTCAGGATGTAGGGAGTTGTCACTGTCAGTAGTGTCATGTTCCATACTTCCAGAAGATGTCTGATCATGCGAGATTCGCTGCTGGGATTCATGTCCAATGCCCCCAAGTGACTCAGATGGAGATTTGCCCCTGGCTATTTGGCATTTGAGAGATTTTCTGAATCTTGACCTAACTGCCCCAGATGATGGACAATGATCACGTCTGCCCCTTGATTGGAAGTGCTTTTGTTCACTAGATATTCTTCGTGCAAATTTCTTTTCTATTCGAACAAAAAATCATATGCAAACAATGTTATATTAAAAATGCAAAGCTTATGTCTGTCTTGAAGTTTTTGAAAATGCATTTTTCATAAAAACAAGTGAATTTTTTGTGAACTGTGATGTCAACTCGTTATTTTACCGCAAGCCTTAAGGAGTCAGGATACCTTTCGTAACAATATGCTTTTGAACTAACCCATGCTTCAGCTAGGACTTTTGAGGGTTGTAGCGTGTCCTGGTTCACGGTTTAAGAAACAAAGGATAAAGGCTCAAATTTCATTTGTACCCACCCGCTCTTCATGATGTTCTTCAAACCTAAACTCAGTTGATCGTGCGTTAGACCTTGTTTGAGTCTTTGCTTTAATATACCAGTGATGGCTCGGACATTGACAGTTTATTTTGAATAGGCAGTCGTTTCCCCCTTTTTTTTGTTGAGGGTTTGTAGGACCTCTTTCTTTTTTGATTTCATTATCCCTGTTTTTTGCCTGAACTGTTTCTTTTTGAATTTACAGTCAGCGTGATGCCCCAGTTTTGTAAGTCTCCTTCATAGGTTTTGACTTAATGGGCTTTTATTTTGAGAGATAATGACTGCCCGTCTTTATGATTATTCAGAACCATCACTGTCTTTTGTTTTGTAAGGACCCTTTTGGTGCCATTCGTTACGCACTTGGATCAACTGAGAGAACTACCCTGCCCCAGGTTATAATTAAAGGTTTTAATTTTCGAAAAGAAAAACTCCTACTTCTTTGGCTCAAAGGGGTTGACGAGGGATTATCTTCCTTATAACTCCAGTGTTTAGGAATTGAAACAATGCATGTACCTCATCAGCGGGGTTTGTTCAAAAGCATACTGTAGATGTCGTGGTATCGTTTTCGTCATCCTCCCTCAAGAGGCTTAGAGTTATTAAGAGTTGACATCAAAAAATGAAAGCAGTTTGAATATAGCGAATGCGAATATATTGATTCAAAACAGACATATGCGATGCATTGATAAAGTAATAAAGTTTGCTATGACAATAATTGTTTGTATAAGCAAAGAAAATACAACTTGAACATTTGAATGAACAAAAAGTCTTCTAGTCTCAAGACTTGTCACTTTAAATGGTGAATCTCGCAGGGATAGTAGAAGAACTCGACCTGACCATCTGGGGTGAATTCCACAGCTCCTTCATCAATCAGGCTTTGGATTTTGTACCTCAACTTCCAACAGTCGTCAGTATCATGCCCCGGGCTATTAGAATGGTATGCGCACCTGGCCCCAGGATTATAGTTGGGTGAAGAAGTCTTAGGATTAGGGTGAGGTCCTATCAACGTCACCAGATTCAACTTCAACAGGTGTTGCAAAGCTTGGGACAGCGACGTGTTGAGCTGGGTGAATTGCCTCCTGGGCTTGTCTGGCTTGCTCTGATCAACCCGTTGTTCTTGGCGAGGTTGTGGTTGGACCTGTGAAGTAGCAGCAGCTTGGAGAGGCCCATTCATTGAACCAAATCTTTGACTTCTTGGAGGCTGATTACCGGTTTGGTCTCCAACCCTGACTACTTGCTTCATAACGTCTTGCTGAAACTAGTGAGGTTGATGCTGGATTTGTGACCCTAAAGCAAGTTGAGGAGATTTTCCCTTGTCTTCTTGTCTCAAAGGGAATTTGATGGTGACTGGCTCTCCAACCTTAGATGTTTGACCCAGTTGGTTATCCCGGAGCAGTTGGTTGACGAGAACCCTGAGCTCTTCTTGTCTTTGAGCTAAGTCTTGGATGAGAGCCATCTGCCCCAGCATCTGGGTTCTCATGGTATCCACTTCAGCTTACAGACGTTTCAGCCGTTCGTCTTTATCGTCTTCTGGACTATTCTTGACCAAAGTCCCCATGAGGAGTGTTCTCAGCTCTTCCTGCCCCTTGGATAGATTTAGGAGGATCTCCCCGAACCGAGTCTCTTGAGCATGAAGATCCAGGTTATCTTGTTGGGAAGCCATTGCTGAAATAAACAGCGAAGAAGGTAAGAGACCTGTACTAAGGGTACCGGTAATGCAATGATATGTATGTATGCATGCAATGTTTTCAAGGATCTCGTGGGGTAAATAAGAAAATTTGTTAGAATTTGAATTCGGTAGCTTGATTGAAGGAACTTCATGTTGTTGAGAGTCCTTCTTCAAGAGTCAAGGCTCACCATATCGAGTGGGTCATAGCCCCTGACTCAGGTTACCCTGTTGGGATTTCCCACTTTGGCTAGAGGAAAATAAATCCCCTTTGCCCCTTGCTAGACATTTTGATTCATCACGACCTGCATCACAGACCCTTGAGATCCTTGAAATGGATTAGTCCTTATGCATGATGTATGCAATGGTATGATGTTATGCTATGCATGGAGTGATGTAAGTAGGCCCTGTAATGAGTCCTAATTAAGGACTGTAAACCACACCTGCAAGGAACTCATGTGTTAGATAACAAGAACATGCAAGTAGTCAGGTTTGAAGGCACACAAGCCACACCAGAAAGCCCTTAGAGTTTAGGCCAGCATGAAGTTTAGGTACTACCCTTTTGAAGTTGGTGGGCTCAAAACCTGTCCTATCAAAAGTAACCGGGTTCTAAGGAGCTCAATATCATTGGGTTGTTTTCTGTGTTCATTGTTTTGATTTAGCCACTGAACTGGCGATCAAAATATTCCACGAAAACAACCCTCAATGAGTGTAGTATCGAGTATCAACCAACTTCGGACTGCACCAAAGTTGGTCATCTCACTACCCCTAAAGAGGCCAGGATGGTCAAGTAAGGTTCCTAAGGTCAGTTGATGCTTCACGACACCACGCGGCGGCCCCGTACTCTCCTTGACTTAACTCAAGGGTTACCGGTACTCACCAAAGTGCCACATCAACGTAGCAAACTGCTTCAACCGTGTCGGTATACCCCACACAGTTCCCTCACAGTTTGTTGCTACTTTCTAAAAGGTATCCCCCAGATCCGGGTTAGGATCTATGAAACTCTAAGACAGGCCCACAATATTAAATCAAACAAAGCAAGCAATTGAAAACATAAGAGTGGTCTAATTCCTAAGGTACACCTCACTTATCACGGTATCCCAAGCAGAGTCGCCAGTTCTGTGATCGGTGGAAATAGAACTGACTGTTTTTTAAGCTGGTTTCGCGAAATGTCGCGGTAAGCAAGAGTCGCCACCGTCTTTTATATTCTCCAACATGGAAAGGACAAAAGCACAGCAAAATTCCTTCTTTGAGAATGTTTCTCGGTTCGAGAGGTAGATTTATAGAAAGGGAAGGTGTTAGCACCCTTTCTATCTGTGGTTATCCACGGGCTCTTATGTTTTCAAAAATTTGTTTTCTTTTCAAGTGTGTGTGGGTTTTGGAAAAGTTCTTTTGAAAATTTTCTAAGTAACTCTTGTATCAGTCCTCAAGAGTGTATGAAAAATTTGTTTGAAAACTTTTGAAAGTGTGGGGTGCGAAAAGTTGTTTTTGTTTTTTGAAAGAGCAAGTACCTAGGAGAAATCTACCTACTCTAAGGAATTAGGCTGTGTAAGAGTCCTTTAGATAGTGCTATCCCACCATTGAGAGGTAGGTAGCACCGTCGTTGGAGTTATTCGGGTCAATTCGATTATCGGGACAATGTGGTCACCGAAGCAATAGTAGGATACCTTAGAAGTAACCCAAATGTCCTAAATCCTTTTTATCCGAGGCAACCGTTTCGAGGCAACTGGATCTTTAGACAAAGGGCGACCTCTAAGACACCCTATACTTGATGACCACGTTTGAGGCAACCAGTGAGGCGTACCCTAGGGGTGGTATGTGCTTGTGTGTTATTTCACGTTAATGTTTATCTTGTACATGTTATTTGTGAGCTACGGATTGATTTTATTTGTCATACATTCTTTCATGCATTTTTTAATAGTTAGGAGTGCAGAAAATAAATTGCGGGAAGATAAATCTAGCTATTACAAGGCGCGGGTCTATACATCACCAAAAGCAAAAACCCGTTTTGGAAAATAAAGTGCGAGAATTTAAATAAGGCGATAAAAGAGGTCCTAATTAACTATTACATTTCTAGAAGCAGTTACATAAATATAATGAAAATAAATTAAAGCGCGAGAGAATCGAATCGGGACGTCTTAGGGTGTTGACCCTTTTTTTTTTGAGAAAGAGTTGGATTGTCCTTTTTTTGCAATTAAATTAACTATTAAAAACTAATTTACTAATTAATTTAATAAAAGAAAAATGTTTTTTTGTATTTTTATGTTTTTAATGGAAATAAAGTAAAAAATAAATTAAAAATTGAAAGTGAAAGACCTAATTCTAAATTAATTTTACTTATTGAAAAAAAAAAGTTAAAATTGTCCTAATTACACAACTAATTAATTAATGTTAGAATTTATTTACGAAAAATAATATGAAATTAATAATAATATTAGTTTTTTTTATTTTTAATTTTTATTGTGAAAAATTAATCATGTTAGTTTAATGATAAGAATAATTATTAGAAGAATAGTTAAACAAAATAAAAGAGAAAAAATAGAAAACAAAAGAAAAAAAAGAATGGACCAGGGGGTATTGGGCCCTGAGGGAGGTGCATTTGGAAATTTGCTGGCCCATTAACCAGCCTTGTTGACTTTTGGAGATTACTGCGCATTGCTTTGACTTGGAGCATGGTGCTCCTCACCTTTGTAGCCTTTAGATCTGTACACAAGGCCACATGGCGCCTGGGATCTAGACATGTATGGTGGGGACGCGCTTAGTAGCCTGCATAGGAATACGTTTGAAAAAATATGAAACAAGGTTTGGGGGACCTGGGAATTGAACCCAGGTCCCAATGATCATTTGCCAACACCTGTACCACTGAACCAACTGAACGCATTTGTTAGAATAACAAGAAACAAATATAATATAAAATAAACGCGTTATATGGTGAACAAAAAGAAAAAGTAGCGCGCATTTTTGAACAAGCCAATCATGCTCTTCCACGTCTCATCTTCTTCATTGAATGCCTGTAAAAGATAAACAATTAGCGGGGGTTTTAAACCCCCACAAAATGGAATGACAAAAAATAACGAATAGAGCTATGCTCCATATAAATTGTTCGCGAGATGTCCTGCTTGTTCGTCTTGATCTCCTGAATCCAGCCATATGCATCATGAGGCTTAATTTTTCTTATATGGGAAAGCCCCAATTTAGAAATTGAAGAACCCTAACATTTGTCAATGGTGATTTCTGATTCTATGTGTTTCAATGCAATTGACTTATGCCAAAAGATTCCCGTGGGTTCAAGCAACACTAAAATAACAAAAAATCATATGAATGATGCATATATTTTGAGTTTCAATTCTGAACAAGTTTGACAAACCGTGGGGCTGTGGTGGGCGATTCTTTGAGTGTTGGAGCTTGTTTGTGATTGCAAAATGTTCCTGGGAGTCTTAGGAATATGTTTGAATCTTTAAATTGCTGTGAAAGGGGCTAGAGGATTGAAAACAGTTTCCAACTTTTGCTTGATTTTTTTGGAATTTGGTTATGCCGTTTGTGCAGTGTTAAGGCCGTGAATGAGGCTTGGTTTGCTTGCATATGTACATGTGAATGATATTAGGTCACATTATGAGCCAATGATCCATTGCAATTAAGTTTTTGAGATTCTTTATAACCACCATTAAAGGACTTTCCAAGTTTGTTCAAATTTTGAATTTTATGCATAATTGAGCTTGGCACGAATTTGGCAACTAGAATATGCTGTATGAAAGCCATTTAAACCACAAAGATGCCACCTAATTATTTTTTTTGATTTTATTTGAATTATTAAGGATTAAAATGAATTAAATCCATAAAAATTAAATAAAAATGAAAAAAATAAATGTTTGGTCTTGAAATTAGTCATGGGACACGTGGGTGGCATGACAAGGCTGAATCAAATGGAAGAAAGTGGGCCCTTTTGTCAAAAATTGAAGTTTCAAGGATAGTTGACTTTTGCCATTTCACAAAAATTTCCCAACTTCTCCAATGCATATCTTGCTCAATTTTGATCATATGAACATGTTCTTGGACATTTTGGAAAGGTCTTGAAGTCCTCTAACCAATGCCTTTGTTCCCATGTCATTTTGATTTACCAATCATAAGTTACGGTCTTTGACTTAAAATGCCTTTTTGTTGACTTTTGAAAATGACCTATAATGTTAAAATTGATAACTTTTTGTGAGAGTATTTCTTGGACTTGGAATGTGAAGATGAGTTGTAGGAAATGTCATCCCCTTCAAAATGAGCATTGGATGGGATTTTTCTGATGAACCATGAAAAAGTTATGCCTTGGTCAAGTAACAGTTGACTTTTCAACTGTCCAAAAATGGAAACTTTTGCATCTTGATGATTTTTGAGACATTCTTGAGGAATCATGATCAAGAATTTATCAAATGATGATTGTGGCTTCAAAATAAGATGTTGACCAAATTTTTTGACTTTTGACTGCCAAATGACCATTTTGCCCCTATAGTTGACTGTAGAGCAACTAGGGTTTTTGACTGTGCAACTTGATGCTGTGAGTCTTGAAACTTGACATGTAGATGCTTGACAATGTTTATAGGGATATGGGACTTGATTGAGCCCTTGAAAACCTCAACTTCCTTGAGAGGAACAAAACCCTAATTTTGACTGCCTTAGGAGGCATTTGACTGTGCAATCCCTTGAAGAATTTGAAGATTGACCTTGACAAAACTTGAAGAATATGGGAGGGCAAATTTTGGGGTACAACAACACTTTATAGGCATGGGTACAAGCTATAGAAACTGCTAATGGTGGATGTAGCCAGCCCTAGAACTTGTAAGGGGATGGGTCTGGACCCTATTATGGGTCGTAGCAAGTGCTATAGGCGATCGTAGACGACCACTATTTTGCATCATTTTGTTTTCATTTTAACATTACTTGCATGTTTTGTCATGTATACCCTATATTCCCTCCTTGTGTGTGTTGGTTTTCTAAAAATAAAAGCAATTTAGGAAGTAAATAGTCGAGCAGAGAAATGAACCAATTAAACTTTGACATGTTGCACGTGTTATGTTCAACGAGAGTTAGAACCTTAATAATCATGTTCGCTTGGCACGAACCTGATATGTTTCATTAATGATGTGAAACTGCAATTCCTTGTAATTATTAAAATTGGTGTAATATGTTTGAATAGTTGTTGAAGTCATAATGTATGAACTAAGCTATGCTTCAATGATGATTGGGTCCGTAATAGCTTTATTTTTGGGTAACCTTTGATATTATGTATGCTTCAAACATAGTGAATCCATAATAGTTTGAGTGTTATGTTTCGAAGTAAGCAAAACCCTAATAGCATGTGCGTGTATGTTTTTGTGTGATGAAACCATAGAGATAACGGGTGTTATGTCCCTAAGTTAAAAGAATTGTAATAGTATGTAACACCAATTATGTTCAAAATCTGAAGGGCTGGAAGGTTGAGATTATGCATTGAGACGCGAGTCACATTGATAACTGTTCAAAATCTTCACGCCATCCCCCTTTTTCAGAAATCATTAATGCTGTTAATCATTTTGTTTATTTTATTAATTGAAATTAAAATTCATGTTTTCTCCCCGTTGGCTATTTATACCTCACTTTATCATAAACACTTTCACACCTTCACTCTCACTCACTCTATTCTCTATGTGTTTTCTCTTTTCCCTTTTGTGTGCTTTCAAACCCTAAGTCTGTGAACAATGGCTTCTTTTCAACAACAAAAAAAGTCTTATGATTCTGAAATCAACACTCTTGGTTCATCCTCTACTACAAACTAAGACAAGTATGTTAAACCTGCAAGAATCTCCTCACTCCGATTGATTCTCCGGAAGTTCGCGGTGAACTCATAGTTGATTTTGAAAGAATGAAAGAAAATGGGTATGACCTTACGCCTGATGTTGAGTTTCAAGTGTCGAAAAATACTTTGATCAATTAGTTGGTCCATTTTTTCCCAAACTTGTTAAAGAATTTTGGATTCATGCTACTGCATCAAATCATCAAGTAACTTCTTATGTAATGGGAAATAAGATTTCCATCACTGAATACCTCATTGGAAAGCTTATTGGTCATGATAGAAGCGGCATAAGATGCAGTGAAATGGAAGAAAAAGGATCTGACCTAACCATCGTATCCAACCAAATCTTCTCCTCGGGATAACCCTTAAACAAGATAAAAGATCTGAAGGACTATCTATGAATTTGGTCTAGAATAATTCTCGGGTGCATCAATCACAGAAAACCCAACTAGTTCTTCTGACTATATCAATATTGATCAACAGTACCTGCTGCACTTCATTGCAACTAAAGCCAAATTCCACCTCCCTCATATTCTATTCAATCATCTGGTGACCTGTGTTAAGTAAACAAGGGAAGAAGAAAGACCCAAAAGACATTGCATTCTATTTAGAAGGCTTATCTCAGATATTCTAACACAAAAAAAACTGATAGAACATCTGAGTGAGGCTCGACAAGCAAGTGTTCTGGAACCATGTGCTAGAAAGCCTCTCAACACCAAGAACCTTAAGAAAATGAAGAATATAGAAACCATTAAGAAGGAACCCTCAGTTACTCAAAAGGAAGTCATCACCACCATATGATTCCCTCTAAAGGATTTTCCTCTCGTCACTCAAGCAAACTCATATCCATAAATTATCCTCAGATATCTGGAAGCCTGCAAGAGTGATGGAACAATTCAAGATGTAAATATCTTTAATCTCAGGCAATAACCTCTAGAAGTTGCTACCAGAAAGACAAGAAAAAGGAAAGCTTCTAGAGAAGGAACTTCTCAGAAAACTCCCAAAGCTGCTAAAAAGAAAGGTAACCCCTCTTTTGTTTCTGGTATCGAATCAGTTTTCTTATCAACATCTGAAATGTCCTCATCTCCAAAACCTACTGAAAATCACTCACCTCAAACCATTGACGACTTTGACATAGAAATTGATAACTCAATACCCACTAATCATCTTCTGATTAATCTACCTTCTACCCAACTTGTTCAAACTCAGCCAGAACTTGCACAAGTTCTTTTTGATATTGATCAATTTGATCCATTTTTTGAAGCTCCCCAAAGCGAAAATCTAAATATTTCCTCTAAACAAATGCCATAAACCACATCAGCCATTCCAGGCATCACCTGCCCACTCAACACTTCTCAACCACCAAATATCTCCACCATAACATCACAAGACTTCTCCCTTCCAGATATTCCATCTCCTTATAATTCAACACCACCTAACTCTCCTATAATCCTTTCCGACTCTCCCACTCCCACTGACTACTCAAAAGATCCTCTAAAAATCATAATTGATCTAGAAGCCTCGGACAATCTTGTCACAACTTCTTAGAAAATAGCCATTCTAAAACCAACACCAAATCTATGAAAGTCAGATGTTAGTAAATCTCTGCTATTTTTTGAAACAAAAGTACAAGAATGGATTAACTCCTTAAACCAAGCTTGCATGGATAATATTATCCCAGTTGCTTCTGATTTTCTCTGGACTCAGTTTAGAAAATCATTTAATTCTGAATCTCTGAAGATGACGAAACTCAGTTATGAAATTGGTCAATAGAACTTCTGCGATCATGTAAAAATCTTCAAGGATCAAGTTTTACGTCATTGGGTAAGGAAACCGCTTCTTCTTATGGACAACACTTCTTGGGAAGCCTCACAAAATTCAGAATTTAATGAACCATCTCCTTAATTTCAACCTCTCCCTCATGTCGTTTTTAAAGATAAAGGCAAGTCAGTTAAAGAATCTCCTAAGAAAGAATCTGTTGCAGTAACTTCTGAGAATATGGCTTCTCCTATTGAAACAACTCCATCTTATCTTGTGTTGAAAACTCTAGATGAGTTGAAGAAAGAAAATGCAACTGTTAAGGAAAGGGTGGACAAACAGGATGAAATAAGCAAATAAATTAAGGGGATGCTAGGGAAGCAAGAAGAATCAAATAATCAGATCTAAAGTCAATTGGAAGCCTTGTTTGCACGAATTCCACCTCCTCCACAAACTTAGTTTTGATCTCTTGCTTATTTTTGATATGTTTGTTTCTTATTTAAAAAGTTATGTTCATATGCTTTTGTCTGTGTTAATCTTTGTTTAATGCATCATCTTTTTGTTCTCTTTTAGTGTTTTTATTGCTTTTTGATTTATGAGAAAAAAGGGGAGAACGTAAAATATTTTGAATATAACAGTGTCGGGAATTAGTCTCAAACATTTTGAATATCATAACCTTTGTTTCAATTTTTGAAAGAAAATAGGAAAAGTCTCTTGAAAGTAACTTTTGTCAAATGGACTTATCAGAACTTCCATCACAAGCTCCAATCAAACATCTTTAGAGAAGTATCTATTTTTTTCTTTATATGAGTATTCAACTCAGGGGGAGACCCTAATTCTTTATGTTCTTACGTGATTTATCAAAATATACATGTTTTTGTCATCATAAAAAAGGGGGAGATTGTTAGAACATAGTTTGGTTCTACATATTTGTAATATTTTTTATGATAACAAATACATGATATATACATAAATAAAAAATATGCTCTCTAATAATTTAATAAAATATGCAGCGAAGTTCTGATAAAGAATCATATATGTATGTATGTATGCATGATGTCGTTAGGTACTTATGTTGAATCAGTATCAATTAACACTATGTATGATCTTAATATATATATATATATATATATATATATATATATATATATATATATATATATATATATATATATATATATATATATATATATATATATATATATATATATATATATATATATATATATATATATATATATATATATATATATGTGGTTGCTTTAATTGGTTTTAGAGCAGATCAATTCTTGAGCTAAACTTGAAACATCATAAGTAAATTAAATCTTGCCTCATATGTGTGTATTTCCAGCATGATTCTTAATGTCACGATATATAGTATTGGGCCTAATCAACCTAATTATATGTGCTTGGTGATAGGACCATAGTTGAGCAACCACGAGGACTCTGAAGGTATAGTAGTGCTTATGCTCGTAGTGTAGGGCCAAGCCAAGTGTTTAGAAGTAAGTAAGACCGATGGATTCAGTTGATGCACTAGCGGCATTCACAATAGTTTGTGATTGAGGTGATGCGGTAAGTGCATGGATGGTACACAGTTCAAGCAATCCGGCAGGAAAGACGACTTAAAATTTTAAGGGTTTCTACAAGATGAAACTACCTGAATTCGAATGAAGTCTAAACCTTTAGTAGCATAAGATTGGCCCACTAACATGGAATAAGTCTTGAAACTAATTCCATGTAGTAAGGAGGAAAATGTAATTTTTGCCACTTGTATGTTACAAAGCTCAGCAGCGAAGTGGTGTACCAGTGTCTCAGCTGGTTGACTTTTGATTTCAAGAAGGTGGGGAGAGAAAGAATATTCAGAGAACAAAGAAGATTATTTGGTCTTGTTCTTGTTTAATCATAATAAAGGTTGGATTTTCTTTTTTTCTATTTTTTTCTCATTGTATGTCACGTGACAATAATTTATTGGAGCAAATCCAATGTTGAAAAAATCAAAACCAACTCATGAAATATAAAATATGGGGGAAGATCTCCATGCCTATTTTTTCTTCTCATTTTTTACTTTATTATATTATTTTACTTTTTTGTGTTATTAATTAAATGAGTTTTTTTTTCAAATCGAGTTTTTATTGGACTTGGATTTATTGATTTATTAATTACACTATTAAAGTTAGTTAACAAGAATATTAAAAATTTCAAAAATGTTTAATTCATTTATTTAGAAAAAAACAATAAACGATAAAAATACCAAAACACTAGAATAATATATATTATAAATGCTAGAAATAATATAATAAAAATGTTAGACATTATTTTTGTTTATTTTCTACATAAAAATTAATTCCTTTAATTAATCTCGGATGGGCGAATGTACACTCGTTTGTCTCTTGAATAATCGAGAGGCTTAGCGCATATTTTGTCTCAGTGATTACTCACAGATATTTTTCATAAATATAGATTAAAAATGGGTGAATGTACATTCATTCATTTGAATGATAAAAGGCTTAGCGCATGCTTTGTCGGTTTGATTATTCTCTTCCGCACCTAAAATTAACTCAACGCATCAAATCGTTCCCTTTTTCGCCCCCTAGTTTCTTAAATTAATCATGTTTTCTTTAGTTGTTAAATTACCGATTAACCATTTGAAGCTGAATTTGTAAGTGTCATAATTGGAACTTCCCAATTACCAAACGAAGAACAAAACAATAGTAAGAACTGCACTTGATCATCCAATTTAATATCACTAGCTTTTATCTATTTCTCAATATTCTTAACACACTCACAGTCCTTGTCATTGAGTCATCATCTTTGTATTTCTTATTAACTCTTCCAAATCAAACGTGTTTTATTTTGTACATTTTTATTGTCATGCAACTTTTTAAAATTAATTTGATATTTCTTTATTATTTTTTTTAACTTCTATCAATCTTCTTCCAATTATTCATCTTTTTCAATTCAATTTAAATAGGTTTTACTTTATATATTTTTAATGATTTTTGTGGGAAATTCTAGTTATTTTGTCTAACTTTACAATATAATTTATTTTATATATTTTAATAATTTACTTACATAATTAACTATATATTTTTTCTGTTATAAATTATTTTAATAATTAAAGGGAGGGCGTAGATAATTTGTTAAATTAAGTTTGTAACTAGAGTTATAAATTTTTATAGCATCTAGTTGCAACTTTAATTATGTTTTAAAATCATGGAAGAGAACAAGAAAACACGAGATAGAGATAAATTAGCAAATATAAGTTGCAAAAATGAAAATAATTCTAGAGATTGCCATATAAAAATGTTTATATGTGACATAAGAAAATATAAAAGATATAACAATGTACATGAACTCAACTGAATATGATGACGTGGAGAAAAGTTAAAATATATAACTACATGTGAATAAATTGTACACGACTATCTTCAGGATCAGAGCCATCACATAGGAGTTGCACAGCTAGCTGACCATTCATGCCACCTTTAGTTATTCCAAATGTGGAACTTGTCACGTTAATTGAACATGATTGTTTTCCAGTACATGCTTTTTCAACCACTGCCTCACTATGACGTGATTCCCATTCACCTACTTGGAATGATCCACACTTTCCTTGTGGTTCTCCATAGCTCGCAAATTGGATTTCTGAAATAGTTTTTCCATCCGGGCATTTTAATTCTAAGGTTTTTCCATAATCTGTTGTTCCACATATAAAATCAATTGCAACTGTTTGTACAGACACATTAAAGGGGCTTCCACCCATTTCCTCAAACAAAATCAGTGTGTTACTGTTTGTGTCATTATTTAAGAATGACCTTGGCACATGGTAAAACCTCTGAGATGGTTCTCCACAACCACTCAAACATTTATCAGCTCCATAATTTCCTATATAATCACATTTAGTATCACATCCATTTTTGTCAGCCACCATTGTATGCCAATACCTTCCAATACTTTGACCATTAACCCATGCATGTCCTTTTGTAAGGCCTATAAAATCCAAGATTACAGGCTCTTTACCTTCAGGTGTCTTAAAAGTAGTCTTGTACCAAGTCAATGGTTTTCCTATAACAACATTATTTATGTTCCATTGAACTTCGTTTATAATTTTAGAATCATAGAACCTTCTAGCCTCACCATTTAATCCAACTTTGTATGACCAACTAGATTTTGATAAATCCAAAATATTTCCTGAATTGGTTGCAATGAGTTTCACAGGACCCCTAACAATACCAGTTTCTTTCATATCAAAGTATGCGCCATAATTTGCATGACCAACTGTACCACTTAATAAACTTATAATGTTGGTACCTTGTTTCAATGAAACCAATCTTTCATATGTAAAACGAAGGTTATCATGTGTTCCCCACTGGGGGCCAATATATTGTCCATTAACATAGGCGTGAAGAACATGGCCTGATGTGTTCACTTGCAAAGTTGCATTATTCTAAATGGATGTTTCATTGATTATAACTTTCGTCATGTACCACAAATAATCACTAGCATCAACGGTAACACTCTTTTGCTCCAAAAGTTCAGATGCATTAAATGTTCCAATTGCTTGTAAGGTGTCATCTACGGGGTCGGATGCCCATGTCCAGATGAGTGATTTTCCTAATTTTGTAGATGGTTTCTTCACATAAACATTTGTTTGTGCATCAACCTTTGCAGTGTTGAAAACTTCCTTGTTGCAATCTTGGAGAATAGACACTGACCAAGCAGGCACATAGTACTTTCCATCTTGTACTAGATCAACTTCAACATCCTTGGAATTATGTGAGTTACTCAAAAAACAAAATTTTTGTGCAGTGGCATTATTTTCATAAGTAGTCAAAGATATTAAATCTCCGTATTGATTCTCTGTAACAGTTCCATTAGTGAGAACCTTCTCTCCTAACTTTATGGCGGCATGGAGTTTTTTAAGATGTCCCCATTTTGGTTGGTTCAAATTACCGTATTCATCAAGTGGTGCATCATAGTCATATGCTGTGATAATATACGGACCGCCCGCGGTTCTTCCAAAATTTGTTCCTCCATGGTACATGTAGTAGTTTTGGAGGACACCACCCTTTTGAAAAAAACGTGCAACTGAAAATGCTACATCTTCAGCAGTTCTATGTGGCTTCCTTTCACCCCATTTTTGGAACCAACCAACCCAATTTTCTGTAAACATTTTGGGGCTTTTATGATTGTTTGGCTTGAAATCATCACAATAATAGTCATTGCATGTGTTGATAATAGGTGATGGGGCATTGTTTTGCTTGCACATGATCCATGGGACACCTACATTTTGAGCTAAAGCCATATGGGCACACCATTTAATGTATGTGTTCCCATCTTCTCCGTAGTTAGTTATGACATCCCCATATTCATTCTCAATTTGAGCCAAAATGATTGGTCCTCCTTGTGGTGCAAACAATCCAGCTTCTTTGCACAAGGTCACAATCTTTGTTGTGAATATTTTCATTTCCTCCTTAAAAACTGCATTGTCAGTCCTTAGTTGAATCCCTGGCAAGTTGTGTAACCACATTGGGAAACCTCCATAGTTCCATTCAGCACAAACATAGGGACCAATTCTAAGCACAACATAAAGACCTTCTTCGTGAACATTTTTTAGAAACTTGATGAAATCTAGATTTTTGGAAAAATCATATTGGCGGCGAATAGGTTCGTGAAGGTCCCAAAATATATATGTTTCGATGGCATCAAGACCACCATCTTTTGCTTTCTTAATAAGATCTGGCCATATTTGTGAAGTGCTACGCGGATAGTGGATCGCACCTGATATTATTATTCGTCGTTCTCCATTAATGATAATGGCATTTGTATCATACTCAATTGTTGTTGCAAAAGAGAAAGCACACAACAATGCTGAACTTACAATAAGAATAATCCCAATCCTAGGATTGCACATATTGTTTAGTTCTCTAAAAGCAATATTATTATGTATCATCTAGTAGACACAACAAGTTTTTATAGGAATGATTTATCATTTTATTTTCTATTTTTAGTTTATTTGTATGTCGTGTATAAAATCTATCCAATTTGATACGATAGGTATTTGTTTCTATAATTAGCTATCCATCATACCTTAAAATAATCTTTCGGTTACAAATTGTGAATTATCATTTACTATTATGAATGTTTGTTTCGTAAAAACTAAAATAGTAGTTGGTTGAAAGATCTTATATACATTACATATTAGCTAATCATCTAATATTTGTACTACTAAAAAAGTCATATTAGAAAAACACTTCCAATTTTGATTTTCATAATATATATATATATATATATATATATATATATATATATATATATATATATATATATATATATATATATATATATATATATATATATATATATATATATATATATATATATATATATATATATATATATATATATATATATATATATATATATATATATATATATATATATATATATATATATATATATATATAATTTGATGTAACAATAATATTTATTTCTTAGAAAAATAATTTACAATATCATGAAGTATTAATCATTTTGAATAATATCTAGAAATAGAAATTAAAATTCTGAAAATAAATTTAAGTAATTTAAAGAAATTATTATTAACTTACATGATAAATTAGTCATTTTTAAATAATTAATAAAACATACTAACTATGTTTTAAAAGTAATAAAAAATATTAAAAATTATAACCATCGATAAGTTGTATGATATTAGGAAAACAAAATGTTATGTAATTTTATCATAAGGATAATTTTGTCACATACTTGGTCTCTCTTGGTGGTTCCTACCAGTAACTTTACTCGTGAATTAAAAACAAGCTCTGCAATATCCCAAATTTCACATATCATGGTTAGCACTTAATAGTGAATTAATGGTGGATAAATATGGATTGGTGATCATGATTCAGACTGAGTGCCAAGGCTCGTGCATGTCTAAACCAAGTCTCTAGTTTAATTTCACTAGTGAGATTGGTTAGTAAATTGGTTGTAATGGGAAAGGAAATTAAGTCATATCCTTCTTGTGTATTTAAGCCCTAAAGTGATAGGAAAGGATCTCATTTCCATATTTCTTTCCCTCATTAAAAATCAGAATCCTTGAAGACAAAAGGAGGAGATGGAGGTGTGTGGAGAGGAAGCTAGGACAGAGAGGAAGTCTTGTTCAATCATCTTGGAAGAATTTCACTTTTAGTATATGTAGAGTCGGAACTTGAAGAGGATTTAAGGCTTACTGAAACAAGGCAACATGTTATCATAATCTTCTCATCATTATTCAATTCAAAATTCATAATCAAAGAGAAGAAAAAAATGGAAGCAAACTTGAAGGAATCCCCTTGCATGTGCAACATTCTTATTAAAGTAGATCGTCAAGTCTTTTTCAACATCTAATCTCTTCATCTCTTAATCCATAATTTCGTGTTTGAATTCAAGGTTGGGTTCCTCTTCAATTTGGGAATTATATCCAATTAGGCTTAATGCATGATATGGATTGGGAATTGATTCATGAATAGGATCTTGTGTGTGTTCATGTGCTTACATGCAATGTTTATGAATGGTGTGATTATGATGATGCACGTTTGGTTTGTGATCTGTTTCAAACATGTTATTCTCATTAAGGTATGAAAATGTAAATTTGGACTAGTTTCTTAGAGAAAATTCTAAGTTTAGGGTTAAAATGGAAGAAGACACTTTATAGGCATGGGTACAAGCTATAGCAACTGCTACTGGTGGATGCAGCCAGCCCTAGAACTTGTAAGGGGATGGGTCTGGACCCTATTATGGGTCGTAGCAAGTGCTATAGGCGGTCGTAGAAGACCACTGTTTTGCATCATTTTGTTTTAATTTTAGCCCTACTTGCATGTTTTGTCCTGTATACCCTATATTCCCTCCTTGTGTGTGTTGGTTTTCTAAAAATAAAAGCAATTTAGGAAGTAAATAGTCGAGCAGAGAAATGAACCAATTAAACTTTGACATGTTTCACGTGTTATGTTAAACGAGAGTTAGAACCTTAATAATCATGTTCGCTTGGCACGAACCTGATATGTTTCATTAATGATGTGAAACTGCAATTCCTTGTAATTGTTAAAATTGGTGTAATATGTTTTAATAGTTGTTGAAGTCATAATGTATGAACTAAGTTATGCTTCAATGATGATTGGGTCCGTAATAGATTTATTTTTGGGTAACCTTTGATATTATGTATGCTTCAAACATAGTGAATCCATAATAGTTTGAGTGTTATGTTTCGAAGTAAGCAAAACCCTAATAGCATGTGCGTGTATGTTTTTGTGTGATGAAACCATAGAGACAACAGGTACTATGTCCCTAAGTTAAAAGAATTGTAATAGTATGTAACACCAATTATGTTCAAAATTTGAAGGGCTGGAAGGTTGAGATTATGCATTAGGACGCGAGTCACATTGATAACTGTTCAAAATCTTCACGCCATCCCCCTTGTTCAGAATTCATTAATGTTGTTAATCATTTTGTTTATTTTATTAATTGAAATTAAAATTCATGTTTTCTCCCCGTTGGCTATTTATACCTCACTTTATCATAAACACTTTCACACCTTCACTCTCACACACTCTATTCTCTATGTATTTTCTCTTTTCAACAACAAAAAGGTCTTAAGATTCTCAAGTCAACTTTCTTGGTTCATCCTCTACTACAAACTAAGACAGGTATGTTAAACCTGCAAGAACTCTCCTCACTCCGATTGATTCTCCGGAAGTTCGCGGTGAACTCATAGTTGATTTTGAAAGAATGAAAGAAAATGGGTATGACCTTATGCCTGATGTTGAGTTTCAAGTGTCGAAAAATACTTTGATCAATTAGTTGGTCCATTTTTTCCCAAACTTGTTAAAGAATTTTGGATTCATGCTACTGCATCAAATCATCAAGTAACTTCTTATGTAATGGGAAATAAGATTTCCATCACTGAATACCTCATTGGAAAGCTTATTGGTCATGATAGAAGCGGCATAAGATGAAGTGAAATGGCAGAAAAAGGATCTGACCTAACCATCGTATCCAACTAAATATTCTCCTCAGGATAACCCTCAAACAAGATCAAAGATCTGAAGGACTATCTATGAATTTGGTATAGAATAATTCTCGGGTGCATCAATCACAGAAAACCCAACTAGTTCTTCTAACTATATCAATATTGATCAACATTACCTGCTGCACTTCATTGCAACTAAAGCCAAATTCCACCTCCCTCATATTTTATTCAATCATCTGATGACCAGTGTTAAGGAAACAAGGGAAGAAGAAAGACCCAAAAGACATTGGATTCTATTTAGAAGGCTTATCTCAGATATTCTAACAGAGAATAGACTGATTGAACATCTGAGTGAGGCTCGACAAGCAAGTGTTCTGGAACCATGTGCTAGAAAGCCAATCAACGCCAAGAACCTTAAGAAAATGAAGATTATAGAAACCATTAAGAAGGAGCCCTCACTTGCTGAAAAGGAAGTCATCACCACCAGATGATTCCCTCTGAAGGATTTTCGTCTCGTCACTCAAGCAAACTCATCTCCAGAAATTATCCTCAGATATCTGGAAGCCTGCAAGAGTGATAGAACAATTCCATATGTAAATATCTTTGATCTCAGGCAATAACCTCTAGAAGTTGCTACCAGAAAGACAAGAAAAAGGAAAGCTTCTAGAGAAGGAACTTCTCAGAAAACTCCCAAAGCTGCTAAAAAGAAAGGTAACCCCTCTTTTGTTTCTGGTATCGAATCAGTTTTCTTATCAACATATGAAATGTCCTCACCTCCAAAACCTATTGAAAATCACTCACCTCAAACCATTGATGACTTTGACATAGAAATTGATAACTCAATACCCACTAATCATCTTCTGATTAATCTACCTTCTACCCAACTTGTTCAAACTCAGCCAAAACTTGTACAAGTTCTTTCTGATATTGATCAATTTGATCCATTTTTTGAAGCTCCCCAAAGCAAAAATCTAAATATTGCCTCTGAACAAATCCCAGAAACCACATCAGCCATTCCAGGCATCACCTGCCCACTCAACACTTCTCAACCACCAAATATCTCCACCATAACATCACAAGACTTCTCCCTTCCAGATATTCCATCTCCTTATAATTCAACACCACCTAACTCTCCTATAATCCTTTCCGAATCTCCCACTCCCACTGACTACTCAAAAGATCCTCTAAAAATCATAATTGATCTAGAAGCCTCGGACAATCTTATCACAACTTCTTAGAAAATAGCCATTCTAAAACCAACACGAAAGCTATGAAAGTCAGATGTTGGTAAATCTCTGCTATTTTTTAAAACAAAAGTACAAGAATGGATTAACTCCTTAAACCAAGCTTGCATGGATAATCTTAACCCAGTTGCTTCTGATTTTCTCTAGACTCAGTTTAGAAAATGGTTTAATTTTGAATCTCTGAAGATGACGGAACTCAATTATGAAATTACTCAATAGAACTTCTGCGATCACGTAAAAATCTTCAAGGATCAAGTTTTACGTCATTGGGTAAGGAAACCTCTTCTTCTTATGGACAACACTTCTTGGGAAGCCTCACAAAAATCAGAATTTAATGAACCATCTCCTTAATTTCAACCTCTCCCTCATGTCGTTTTTAAAGATAAAGGCAAGTCAGTTGAAGAATCTCCTAAGAAAGAATCTGTTGCAGTAACTTCTGAGAAAATGGCTTCTCCTATTGAAACAACTCCATCTTATCTTATGTTGAAAACTCTAGATGAGTTGAAGAAAGAAAATGCAACTGTTAAGGAAAGGGTGGACAAACAGGATGAAATAAGCAAATAAATTAAGGGGATGCTAGGGAAGCAAGAAGAATCAAATAATCAGATCAAAAGTCAATTGGAAGCCTTGTTTGCAGGAATTCCACCTCCTCCACAACCTTAGTTTTGATCTCTTACTTATTTTTGATATGTTTATTTCTTATTTAAAAACTAATGTTCATATGCTTTTGTCTGTGTTAATCTTTGTTGAATGCATCATCTTTTTGTTCTCTTTTAGTGTTTTTATTTCTTTTTGATTTATGAGAAAAAAATGGGAGAACGTAAAATTTTGAATACAACAGTGTCGGGAATTAGTCTCAAACATTTTGAATATCATAACCTTTGTTTCAATTTTTGAAAGCAAACAGGAAAAGTCTCTTGAAAGTAACTTATGTCAAATGGACTTATCAGAACTTCCATCACAAGCTCCAATCAAACATCTTTAGAGAAGTATCTATTTTTTTCTTTATCTGAGTATTCAACTCAGGGGGAGACCCTAATTCTTTATGTTCTTCCGTGATTTATCAAAATATACAAGTGTTTATCATCATCAAAAAGGGGGATATTGTTAGAACATAGTTTGGTTCTACATCTTTGTAATAGTTTTGATGATAACAAATACATGATATATATATATATATATATATATAAAATATGCTCTCTAATAATTTAAAAAAATATGCAGTGAAGTTCTGATAAAGAAGCATAGAAGTTGGCGAACAAAATTATGCTAAGAAGATCTGATAAGAATTTATGTATAACTATTGAAATATCATTCTCAAATAAGTTCTAATGCTAAAGCTTTTAAAGCACCAAAGCTGCATGCTAAAACTCTGATGAAGCAAAACTCTGATGATCTAAAGTCTCAATGTTAATATTCTTATTCTGATTAGTTTTTAAAGAAGAAAGTTCTGATGCATTACAATTCAATTATTGCAAATCAAAAAGTAACGACTGGTACCATCAAGGATCTTTATTTTTAGAAAGTGCATTAATAACTTTTTATCAACCTTCCAAAATCATCTTCTCATGTCTCATATGCTTCGCCTATATAAAGGAGTCCTGAAGAGTGATCAAAAACACTTACGCATATAAATAAATATTTTCACAAGCTCTCTCTTATACATTCATTTGCTTTAACCTTGTGTATAAATCACATTGTGATATAGTTTTTCTAGAAACACTATTGTACATATTTTGATTCATATTTTGTAATTCCTTGAGAAACTAAGTTGTGGTTTAGTCTCAAGAAGACATTGAAAGTAGTCTTTGTGATTGTGTAATCAATGTTTTGATTAGTGGATTAAGACCTCATTTGAGAGAGGAGAAATCAACTTGGCGGGTGGAATGGAGTAGTTTGAGTTTAAACGAACCAGGATAACCAAATATGTCATATTGTTTTAATTTTTGAAAACCCCAATTCAAACCCCCTTTCCTGTGTTTTTCTATCCTTCAATCTGAACATATGAATCGAAGATAAAATCAAGATGTATTTTTTGCCCAAAGAACCATCCAAAAATCTCAAACCGGACGAAAGTTATGAATTTTTTAGCATCCGAAAAACAGCGGTTCAGCACATTATTTTTACTGTATATCTTCAAAATATTCGCACATTCAGAGACCTTCCTGGATGAATTGGATTTCGTGCCGAACACGAAACTTGAAGGAAATAACAAGACAATTTCAATTATCCAAGAACAACTCAAAAATTATATTACGGTCATAAGTTACGCATTTTTAAGCATCCAAAAACCAGTGAAACATTAAACCCATTGTATGACGCATTTTAGGTATTTGGCGCTTTCGAATATCTTCCTCACAAAATTAGTCTTCTATCTGAACAAGTGAATTGGAGAAGATATCAAGATGGTTCTACAGATAGAAGAACCATTCCCAAACCATTTTTCGATCTTAATTTATGAATTTCTGAGCTTAAAACCCACAATACTGAATATCTGTCTGCATTGCCTCAAATCAAATGAAACGCTTGACTTTCTGCATAATTCAAAGCGTGTGGGAATACATGAGAAATTAACATGATGATTAATTGATTGTTTGTTGATTTAATATCTTGGGCAAACGTGCAATGTGCATTAAAAAAATCTGAAAACCTTGAGTTCTGCTTCACAATGCTGCTTAACGGAACAATTGCCTTTCGTAGTTCTTTTCACATAGAAAACCCTTGATTCCATGAGCATAGGAAATATGACATGTATGTATGCATATGATCATAAATTATAATCCAATTATAGTAAAAATGATGAGGGGAAATTTTGGGTTAAACACGCTGGTCCACTTTTAGTGTTTGACAATATTGTCGTTGTACTCACTGTAAACGGTATTGTTTCAGTCACAAAAATTATGGTCTTGTTTTCCCATGTCGAAGAAAGGGGTTGCTCTCTATTTGTTGTGTTAACCATTCTTTTAGCGTACTTACTTTTTGGTATTTCTTTGCTAGTTCTACCTATTCTAACACTTCTTAATCTCATGCAACAATGCTTAGAGAAAAATTTATATGAAAAAATGTAAAAAAACCTCTAAAATACACAAACTAGACACTGGTCCCATTGGGCATGCCAATTTGTTTATTGAGAAATTTGGTAAACAAGCGCTAGTCTTCTAAAATCTAATGCCTTTGGTTACTTGCATGATCTACGAGATTGATGATAGGACAAAAGTGTATAGTTTTTGTTTAATTTTTTCTAGGTCTTTAGTTCTTTGAAAGTAAAAGGTTAATTTGAAGATAGTAATAAAACTTTTTATGAAAATGACATGAAAATAGAGAAGTATCGTCTGAATTTAAAAGGAATGCCAACAACTTTGATGAAAATAAACAAATAGTACAAATAAATATGGTGTTTCATACGTATATCTCTCAAAAACTCGTTCCACAATAACACTTTGGTACTCTGAGTGAATATGAGTCATTTGTACAATATTGAGCATACAAAATCCTACTAAAGACTCCTATTTTTACTAATTCGACACTAATGGTAACAAACAATCTTCTTCTAAAAGAATGAAATTTTCTCTCTTGCATGTGTTCTACCCTTCATAGGACTCCACATAGCAAGACAAAGCATATTGAAATTCGCCACCATTTTATTAGGGATCTTGTTGAGGACCAAACTGTTACTCTTGAGCATGTGCCCACTGAGAAGCAACATGCAGATTTGTTTACTAAGGCTTTGGATGCAAATCAATTTGAGAAGTTAAGGGTTGAATTGGGAATTTTCACTTTTGAAGAGTTATTGCAATTACAGGTGTGGAGGAGTGCAGCAGATATTTTCACTTCCCTCCATTTAGTAGTGCACGAAAATTTAGACAATCTAGTTTGAACGTTGTTGTTAATAACAATGTTGATAAAGGTGTTCACATGTCTGTCTCTAAAATTTTGGTTGCTGACCCTGAGTCTCGTGTTATGCCGAATGTTGCAACATCCTTGGCCCATCCTGATCATTATGTTGAAACCACACAAGAGAACTCTCATGGTGAGTCTGACAATGATTCTGTTTCTATTGAGTCTCCTGAAAAATCTCAAGATGTTGTTGTTGTACCTTGATTTTTTCCTCTAAGATCCCTCATCATTTCATATCATCACCATACATCAAAATCACGCCTTTGGGTTGGCAACTCTCTCCTACCTATAAGTTTGCCCTTGAGGGATCACCAAGAACCTTGAATTATGTATCTAGATTATGTATATTTTATGTTTACTAGCCATTGACCTAAATCCAAAAACATGTATGTGCTTCCTTTTATGCGTTATACATTGTAGGTATAGAGCCAAGTGCATCTCTCTCACCTCCAAAGCTAGGGTTTTGAATATTGATCCTCAGTCAACTGGCTATTCATTGGACTTTAAAAGCTTGAATTTCAAGGCTATGTTTATGGAATCAAATTTCAATGGTTTGGAAATTCTCTTAACTTCATTTGTTCAACTTTGTCTCAAAGTTAGTGGTTGGATTCATCAAGAAGTTTCATAGGTTCATGTTTTTATTTCCATGCCTTCTCTAACAAGTTTCATCAAGCAATGAGTCTTCTCATAAAGTGTGTTTCAAAGTAACATCATTTCAAGGTCTAATATGATTCATCATGCCTTAATTTGCAAGACAAGTTCAAAAGATGCAAAGTTGATCCAAGTGGTTTGACCTAATTTGGACAAGTCCCTGATTCTATGGTCACAAGTACATAACTCTCTCGATTCTAAATATTTTGAAGTGATTCATTTTTCTATGTACTCTTCTCATCATTTAAAACAACTTCTCTTCACATGATAAGATCTAATTATGCAAGAGAATCATCAAAAATTTGAAAAGATTACAAGTCCTTTGTTAAAACCATTGGAATATTTGACTTGACTTGACAAGTCCCTTAAGTGTTTTGAGTGATGTCATAAATATGAGTGTCTTTCATTTATCTAATTGAATACTATCTCTGAGTTAGTATGGCACTTTGATCTTTGGGAAATCTTGGGTTATTTTGGAATCATTAAAAGTTACCTTGAAATTGCGTCAAGTCACTAAAACTCTTCATTTGGTCATATTTTCGTTGCATGTGTCGACACATCTGCTTTTAAGGTCGACACATGTAACTTATTTTTAAAACATGTAAGCTTATTTAAGTCTTAGGCTGACAGATGTATATTTCAGGTCGACACATACTGAAGCTTTTTTGAAATTGCAGAAATTCTTATTTTATGTGTCAACACATACACTTTTTAGGTCGACACATTTGCTATCCTTTTAAAGCTCATGGCTCCTATAACTTTCTGGTCAACACATAATTCTTTATAGGTCGACACATTTTATTCAAAAATCACGTATGTGTCAACACATATGATTCTTAGGTCGATACATACTGCTTTAGTTGGTCAATTTTTTAAATTCTTTTATTCCAAATTTATCCCTCTTTACCCTAAAAATTCCAAAACTATAAATATTATTTCATGCATAATTCCAATTTGTTGGAAACCATAAAAAGTATTCTATTTATCTCATTATCTTCAACCTCCAATATATGCATAAACACTGACATTACATTGTAGCAATTGTGTATTTGTTGTACCCCAAAATTTGCCTTCCCATTTTACTCAACAAATGTCAATTGAGGTCCCCAAGTTGCTCAAGGAAGTCCAAGAGTTGACCAGACAAACTCTCTCCTAAGGCAGTATACCTCAAATTAGGGTTTCTCTTTTCATCCAGAAGTGTGAAACACAAAGGACCCAAATGCTCTCCAAGGCCCTAATATGTTCCCAAGATTCTCCATGTCAAGTCTCATGCCTTGCACAAGAAATTTGCTCAGTCAATTGCTCAGATGCTTGAGAATCGACTGTATTAGGTCAAAAGTCAACTGTGACCCACATACAGTCAAACCTCAAGATTTTAGGTCAACATCCACATTTTGAAGTTACTTTCATAATTTGATCAAGGATTGACCTTGATTCCCCAAGGAATGCTCCAAATTCATCAAAACCCAAAAGTTGCTAAATTAGGGTTTCTTAGTATAACTCAACTCAACTTTGACCAAGCAAAACATCCATATGATTTATTAGAAATTTTCCATCCAAAGCTCTTTTTGAATAGGATTCAATTCCCTACAACTCATCTTGAGCCCACAAGTTCAAAATATGCACTCATAAAAAGATATGAATTTTTGCATTATGGGTCCTTTTGAAAAGTCAACAAAAACATCTTTTGGGTCAAAGATTCATACATGAACATGGGATATCCAAATGAGATGAAACCAAAAGTATTGTTTAGGGGACACCCTAAGATTTATAAAAAGTCCAAGAACACCCTCCTAGGGTCAAAATTGAGAGAGTTGTGCATTGTCAAAGTTGGCAATTTTTGGAAAATTGTCAGAAGTCAACATTGATCAAATTTGCATTTTTTCCAAAGGGGCCCATGTTTTCTTGTTTGAAACATGTTTCTAATAGCACCCACGACCCCTGAGATTTTCCACCTATTATGTTTTTATTTTTATCATTTATTTTGATATTTTATTCATTTAAATCAAAATAAATCAAATTAAATGGTAAAATAATAAAAGCAAATCAAATCTTGGGATTTTTGTACACATTTGGAGTTTATGTACAGCTAGCATGATGATAAATTCATGCAAGACTCATTAGGATTGGAAAATATTGGATTGAAGCTTGTTTTGGAAAGATATCATACATGAATCAAATCAAATCATATTTTCATAATTCTCAAAGATATGATGCAATTTTATTGACCTAATATGCTCTACTATATGTATACAACAATTCCAAATCATAAAGACAAGGGGTTGCAGTCGTGAAAAGGCCAAAGCAAACTCAAAATTTTGGCAAAAAGTGAGGTTCAAATTCTGGGATAGAGGGCTATTCAAGATGATTCTAAGCCAGAAATCATTTTCTTGGCATCTCAAGAAGCATTCCTAACCATTTGCGGGCTTCAAAACATCAAGAATCCTCGCATAGAAGTATCACGGTTTACATCCCAAACTCAAATTCGATTTCTATGTTTTACGCATTATAAATCCATTATATTCATATATTCTTGTTCATAATCGTGTTTGAAAGCTTTTTATATCCTTTAATTGTATTAACAGTGCAGGAATCAATACTTACCATTGTTAGGGTTTGAGGTCACGATTTGGGGATTCCTGGTACAGGTTAAATTAGGCAAAAAGAAGGGTACCATGGTGTTCACGAGATCAACACGAATGGATCTATATAGTTAGAAATCATTTATCGTGCGTATTGTGCATTTTGGAAATTTACAGGGGCTATGGCTACGAACATTTGACTGTAGGTAAAAGTAGTATGTCTAAAACGACGGAGAAAGGAAGAAGACAATTATGTGTCAGCCAACCATTCGCCCGTTTGAATCTCGCACGTTTTTTGGTTCAGTTAACCACGTTTTATATATTATGTTTTATGCTTGAATTAATAACAAAAAAACGCAGATGGCTCAGTGGTAAAGACGCTTGGTATTGGGTGGAAGGACCTGGGTTCGATCCCAGGTCCCAACAAATTTTCTTTATTTCACTTTCTTGTAACAGATCATATGCATTATCCTTTCTGGTGACCACCATGCATCACTTGTGTCCAACCATTTGATCCAGCGTGTCATTAGATCTAACGCCCCATCCGTGAGGGACCATGGTACACGTTCAAGTCAACACCGGATTCAGTATTGACCAGGCTTGGAGCATTTTGGGCCTGGAAATTCAGATGTGCACCCCCAGATTTGCTAACAACATACAGGCCCATTTTTAATTCTTTCTTATTTTTATTTCATTTATTTAATTATTTTGCTTAATTATTTTTTCACAAAAATTAATCACTTTTTTTTTATTTAATCATAAAATAAATAAATCACAAAATACCAAAAAAATAATTTTTTTAAATAAATTATTTGATTTAATTAGAAATCTAGGTTAATTTAATTTCTTTTCTATAATTAAAATCAAATAGAAATTAGGTTTAATTTTACAATTAAATTTATTTTTCTAAAATAAAAAACCCAAAATACACAAAATCTTGTTTTCTTCGTAAAATATTTTATTTTCTTGAAATTATTTAATATAGCTAGATTAGGTTATTTTCAATTTCTTTTTCATAATTAAAATAATTAGAATTAGGGTTTTAGTCATACATAAATCAATTAATTCTTTTCTCAAAAAAATAATCTTTTTTCTTTCAATTAGGGTTTAGGTTATTTTTCAAAATTCCTCGTATTTAATTTACCGCCCGCACTTTTATTTGTTTCTTTATTATTGTAACTGTTTCGAGGTTGTAATAGTTTTAATTAGGGTTTTAAATTTCGCATCTTTTATTTCCCATCAAAATAATTATGTATATGTCAAAGCCTTGTAATAGCTAGGTTTATCTTCTCGCATTTTTAATTCCTGCAAATATTTAACTGTCTAGATGTATGCTAATAGGACTGTATGGCAAGAGTGTATGGAAATTTAAAATGGTAGATCACCTAATGTGCAAAGATTAAATAACTGAAACAACTCATATGCACATATTCACCTCTAGGGTTTACCTCACTTCGGTTTCCTTCGGTAAACAATCATTAAGTATAGGAGATTTTAATGGTGGCCCTCCAGTTTAAAAGATCAAAATGTCCCATTCGTATGTTGCCTCGAAAATGTTGCCTCAGAAATGTTGCCTCGGAAATGTTGCCCCGGAAATGTTGCCTCGAAAAAGATCTTAAGACTCTAGGGTTACTTCTAATATTTTCTAACTATTGCTTTAGTGATTGTACTTGTCCCTTTCGAATGTCCCTTACAACTCCAACGACGGTGCTACCTACGCCTTAATTGTAGGATATCGCTGTCTAAAGGAAATAGAACGAACAATCTTTATTCGAGTAGTAGAATCTTAAGTGACTGCTCAATAAAAACTTTTCACACAAACACCTTTCAAAACAAATTTTCAAAATAACTTTGTCACATCCTTGAGGACTGATACAAGGGTTATCACGAAGTAAAACATTTTCAAAACAAGCACACACAAGCAATTTCAAAATGAGCAAGTACCTAAGAGCCCATGGAAAACCATGGATAGAAAGAGTGCTAACACCTTACCTTTCTATAATCTACCCCCCGTACTCAGAAATCTAGAAAAAATGTTTTTTCTGTTCTTTTTCCTTTTCCATGATTGGATAAAATAAAAGTCGGTGGCCCTCTAGCTTACCGTGATATTTTGCGAACACAAAACGCAAAATGCAAACCAGTAAAAACAGTTGGTTCTGCCACCGTATCACAATATTGGGTTGAGTATTGTAGGGGTTTTCATCCAAGAAAAAATATCAGGTTTTCCCTACAAGGTCATTGGTTGATTTAGGGGTTTTCGTGCAAGATCATTCGAGAAGGAATCGTCCATGTGAATCATCTTGGAGTGTTTGAAATCTTTGCAAGGAACCTTGGAGTGTTTGAAATATTTTCAAGGAAGTAACAAGTATTGGAAGAGAGAATTGAAGGTCTTGTGTTTGATAGAGTGCAATCGGATTTACTCGAGTGAAATCCCTTGGAGTGTTTGTAATATTTTCAAGGAAGTAGCTTAAGCGGCGAATAGGTTGTATCTATCGGTTCTTGGTCTTGCTCAAGATCAAAAGAGGAGAATGGGTTCAATCAACAATAAGCTTAGGGTTTATGGAGTTTCTCTTTAACACTTCTCTTGTATAAATAATTATGCATAGTAAGAATTATCCTAATTCCATTGGAAATAGGCGCAAACGTACCCACACACGAGGACGACAATGGGGAACTGTGGAGACAAATTCCTTGTGTCTCTTTTTTTTACTTGCTTTGATTTTCATTGATCAATTTATCGAATAGAATCATGGTATCAATTTAATTGTAAGAATTTTCCTAATCAGTTTTTGATTTTAAATCTAGTGTTGATATAGCTTATAATCACTTTTGATTATAAGTGGTTTTGTGCATAAACATAACCAAGGGAAAAATTCTGAATATTCACTTGCACACCAAGTGTTTGATAAATTGATTCAACTAGTTCTTTTAATATTGTCATTGGAAATAGTCTTGCAAGTAATTTTCATTGAACGATAAATAAGTTTCAAAGTGGTTCAAAGTTATTAATTCATATTATCATTTGCGTTCCATATTATTTTTGTTCTACGGTTTGCATATCTGAGCTTCCCAATAAGTGTTCGTATAGACGATAATTTGAAAAAGCTTTGAGTCGTACTTTGATAAAACTTTTTCAAAACCAAATGTTATTTGGATATTTTTAAATGGGTATCTATTCACCCCCTCTAGATACTGTTGTCATCGTCTAACAAGTGGTATCAAGAGCCTAGTTCATTCCAGCTTCGACACTTTTTAGAAAATGGCTTCCAAACCTAAAGGGGATTATAAAAGAGCCCCAATTTTCACGGGAGAAAATTATAGTTATTGGAAAGCTTGTATGCAAATTCATGTCAACTCAAATGAAAAAGGTATTTGGGAAGTCATTCCAAATGGTCCAACACCAGTGGCATATCTTGTTGATGGTGTAATCGTACCAAAGCCAAAAAACCTATGGGATGAGAATGATAATAATAAGTGGTCTTGTGATTGGAAGGCTAAGAACATCATTATATCCGCTCTTGGAGTTGATGATTTATATCGCATTTCCAATTTTCAAACCGCTAAAGCTATGTGGGATGCCATACAAGTTACCTATGAGGGAACTAATGAGGTCAAATAGGCTAGAATTAATACACTTAATCAAGAGTTTTAACTCTTTCGCGTGAAGCAAGAGGAAACCATTGCTCAAATGAAAAAGAGAATCTCACATCTTATTAATAGTTTAAATTTACTAGTCAGTCCTATTTCTAATGATATTGCTACTAAAAAGGTGTTGATATATCTTACTAGAAATTCGCAACCAAAGGTCACTGCGATCAAGGAAACTAATAATTCTACAACACTTGATCTTACCGTTTTGTTTGGAAAGTTAGAAGAACATGAAAAAGAACTCAACATTTTTGACAAATATGAAAAGAAGCTTGAGAAAAAGAAGAAGAAGAAAGAAAAAGGAATTACTAAGGAGGAAGTGTTGTACCCAAAAAATTCCCCGCTCATTTTATTCAACACATTCCCATTGAGGTCCTCAACTTGCTCAAGGATGCCCAAGAGTTGACCATACAAACTCTCTCCTAAGGCAATGTACCTCAAACTAGGGTTTCCATTTTCATCAAGGTTTGGGAACTCCAAAGGTCCCAAATGCCTTCCATGGTCCCAATATGTTCTCAAGATCATCCATGTCAAGTTTCATGCCTTGCACAAGAAGTTTGCTCAATCAATTGCATAGATGCCTGAAAATCAACTATATTAGGTCAAAAGTCAATTGTGGCCCACATACAGTCAAACTTCAAGATTTTTGGTCAATGTCAACATTTTGAAGATATATCCATCATTTGATCAAGGGTTGATCATGATTCCTCAAGGAATGCCCCAAATTCATCAAAACCCAAAAGTTGCTAAATTAGGGTTTCTTAGGAAAAGTCAACCAAACTTTGACCAAGCATAACTTCTTCATACTTTATCAGAAATTTTCCATCCAAGCCTCATTTTGAAGATAATGAAATTCCCTACAATTCATCTTCATCCCACAAGTTCAAAATATGCACTCATCAAAAGATATGAATTCCTACATTATAGGTCCTTTTGAAAAGTCAACAAAAACACCTTTTGGGTCAAAGCTTCTTACATGAACATGGAAGACCCAATTGAGATGAAACAAAAAGGGTTGTTTAGGGGAAATCCTAAGCTTTCTAAAAATTCAAAGAACGCCTATCTAGGGTTAAAATTGGAGGAGATATGCCTTGTCAAAGTTGGCCATTTTTGGAAAATTGTCAAAAGTCAAATGTGCTCAAAAGTGCATTTTTTTGTCAAATGGGTCTAGCTTTTCATGATTGTATCTTGTTTGTGACATGGTCCACGAACCAAATCAGCATCCACACATTTTTTGCTTTATTTATTTATTTATTTTGATTTTTTATTATTTAAAAGTTAAATTAAATCAAATAAATTACAAAAAATATAAAAAGATTGGTTTTGATCTGATTTTTTTGTAGGAATCAAATCCAATTAGGCTAGTATAGCATATCAAATCGTGCAAGGGATGATTAGAACAAAGATGGCATGATTAGGCCTATTTTGGAAACATATCATACAAGGAGTAAAATCAAATCAAATCTCCATGATTTACCAAGATACAAATTGTTTTTGTTAACCTAATTTGTCCCAGTACATATACAGAACACAACCAAGGCAAGAAAAAAGGGATTGCAGTCGTGAGAAAGGAAGAACAAAACTAAAAAATGGGCAAGAAAGTGGTGATTCATTTTCTAACCTAGAGATCAATTCAAGCAATTCCAAAGCTCATAATCGATTGACCATCCCAGAAGCTAACACGATCAATTGCAGGCATTCCCAAGCCCAAAATCGCCCCCTAGAATACACGCGGTTTACTCTTTATTTCAAAATTGACTACAACTATTATTGCATCATAAGCATATTTTAATAATGTATTTATGATTATTGACACATTTGCAACATGCTTGGATGATTTAATTGAAGTTTTGACGCCTTTATGCGTATTTGCCATTGCTAGGGTTTACTTCATCATTTTAGGGCTTTCAAATGCAAGAATAATTGGCCCTAATGAAGGACACCATTATGATCAGAGGGTCAAATCCAATTGATCCATGGCCTATAATTTTATTTATGTTGCTTAAACGTGATTTTTGAAGTGCACAGGTTATGGCTACAGACGTTTGTCTGTAGGTAAAAGTCTTGGTCTAAGACGACGGTCTCAACGAAGGAGACGATGACTTGGCACCATAGTATTGGACCATTTGAATGGCTGGCGCACGCTTTCTTTTATTCAGTTTCCACTTGTTTTTCATATATTATTAATTGTTGTTATTGTATTAACAATTAAATACTGTAGCCTAGATGGCAAGGCGTGCGTGGTATTGAGTGGGAGGACCTGGGTTCGATCCCAGGTCCTAGCATTTTCTCTATTTTCTTAACATTTACATGTAGATTCTATACACATACGTTCCGGGCGCCTACCATGCATCCAACAATCCAGCCATTGGATTCATCATCAATCCAGATCCAACGCCCAACGCTCAATTCATACCATGGACCATTAGAAAGAGTATCACACTGGATCTAATGCGTTGACTGGGCTGAGCAAGGAATGGGACTAACAAATTCAGTGCTACACCCCTGAATTGCTCAACAATACAAGCCTAATTTTTTTCTTTTTTATTTTATATCATTTATTTTAATTATTTGATTAATTATTTCCTTTTACAAAAATAACACAAAAAGCATTACTTTTTTTCATTTAATCAAAAATCATAAAAAAACATCAAAAAACATTTTTTTTCATAAAAAATATTTTATTTCCTTAATTAGATTAATTTAATTTAGGGAAATTTAATTCGTTTTTTTATAATTTAAATTAATTAGAAATTAGGGTTAATTTGTAATAGTTTAATCTAATTTTTTCTCAAAAAATAACTTAAATATTTTTCAATTATATTTTTTAGGTTTCCTAATTTATTCTCGCATTAAATTCGACGCGCACTTTTAATTTCCTTTTATTATTATTGTAACTGCTCCGAGTTTGAAATAGTAATTAGGGTTTTAATTTCGCATCTTTATTTTCGGTCAAAATAATTATGTATCTGCAAAAGCCTTGTAATAGCTAGGACTTTAACTTTCTCGCTTTTCATTTCTGCAAACTATAAACTTCTTAGACGTATGTTAATAGGATTGTATGGAAAGAATAACTGAAACTTAATACAGTAGAAAACCCTAAATATGCAAAGATAAATTAACTGAAAATTACACTCGCACATGCTTACTCCTTGGGTTTACTCCACTCTGGTTGCCTTTGGTAAACAGTCATGAAGTATAGGGTTTGTTAGTGGTTGTCCTCTATCCCCGAAAGATATAAAATGATCCATTCGGATGTTGCCTCGGAAAAAGATCTTTAAGGCTTTAGGATGATTACTAACATTTCCTAACTTTGCTTTTGTGATCGTACTTGTCCCTTCGAATGTCCTTAAAAAACTCCAACGACGATGCTACCTATTTCTAAATAATGGGATAGCATTGTTTAAAAGGAAAACGAACATACCTTTTTCGAGTAGGTAGATTAGTTCCTAGGTACTTGCTCAAACAAACAAACTTTTTTCACACAAACACTTTTCAAACAAAGTTTTCAAAAACAACTTTGTAACACTCTTGAGGATAGAAACAAGGGTTAATACAAAGTAAAACAAAAACTTTTAAAAACAAGCACACACAAGCAGTTTTTAAAATGAGAAAGTAACTAAGAGCCCATGGAAAACCATGGATAGAAAGGGTGCTAACACCTTCCCTTTCTATAATCTACCCTGTATACTCAGAAACATCTCGAAAAAGGTTTTTTCTGTTCTTTTTCTTTTTCCTGATTGGATAAAATAAAAGTCGATGGCGACTCTTGCTTACCGCGACATTTGCAAACAAAAAATGCAAACCACTATTAACAGTCAGTTCTGCCACCGTATCACAGAACTGGCGACTCTGCTGGGGAATAAAATATAAAGTGGGGTAAACCTTAGGATCTTGGTCATATTTAATTGCTTTCTCTTGATTGTCTTGCTTGCTTTATATTTATGGGAACTGTTTGGGTTATTTGATCCTACACCCAGATCGGGAAACACGTTTTAGGTAAGTAGCAATAAACTGTGAGGGAGTTGTGTTGGGGTATACCGACACGGTTGAAGTAGTAGTTATGTTGATGTGGCACTTTGGTTGGTACCCGTAACCCTTGAGTCAATCAGGGAGATGTACGGGGCCGCCGCGTGGTGTCATAAAGCATCAACTGACCTTAGAACCTTTAATTGCACAACTTGGCCTGTAGGACGTATCGAGATGGCCGACTTTGGTGTATGCCCAAGGTCGAAAGATACTCGATGCTACACTCATTGAGGTTTGACTTCTAAGTTTTGTTTGATTATGAGTCAATCTTTGATTGAATAAGGCTTGGGGGAAAGATCAGTGATATTGAGATCCCTTAGAACCCGGTTACTATTTATATGACAAGTTGAACTAATCCAGCTTCAAGAGGGTATGACCTTAAAACCCATGCAAGCCTAAACCTAAGGTTGTTTGCCTGACTTGTGTGCTTTTAACTTGAACTACTTGCAGAGTTTTATTACCTGACAACATGAGTTCCTTGCAGGTTTTGTTTACAGTTATTATCCAATAACTTGGATTTCTTGCAGGGTTTACTTGCTTACATCACTTCACACCTTTGCTTAAAATCATAACATACACATCAAACATCATGCCTTAACATTTCCTTAACCATTTCAAGGATCTTGAGGGCCTGTGATGCAGGTTATGATAAATCAGACGTCTAGCAAGGGGCGAGGGGATTTATTTTCCTCTAGCCAATGTCGTCAAAAGATCAAAACTCAACAACTTGAGTCAGGTGCTATGACCCACTTGATATGGTGAGCTTGACTCTCGTAGAAGGACTCTTAACGATACAAAGTTCTTCAATCAAAGCTGTAAAATTCAACTTCTAACATTTTCTTGTTTACCCCGCGAGATCCTTGAAAACATTACATACGTATATAATACATATCATTGCATAAGCAGGTTTCAAAGCAGGTCTCTCATGTTCTCGCTGTTTATTTCAGCAATGGCTCTCCAACAAGACAACAGAGATCTCCAATCTGAAGATGCCCAATTCAAGGAATTTCTCCTGAATCTATCCAAGGGGCAAGAAGACCTGAAAACACTCTTCGTCGGGAATCTGACCAAGCAACGTCCTGACAACAACAAGGATGAACAATTGGAACAACTGAAAGCTGAGGTAGAAGCAATGAGAATCCAGATGCTGGGGTAGATGGCTATTATCCAAAAATTAGCTTGAAGACAAGAAGGGCTAAGAGCCTTCCTCAACAAGCTTCAGCAAGATGGATGCAAATCCATGAAACAAACAATTGAAATTGTGGATCAAGGCATTAATCAGCATAAGAAGACCTTTCCAGATTGTGGATCAAGGCATTAATCAGGAACAAACCTTTCCAGATTTCTACTACATCACAAGCCCAACCACAACCTCACCAACGACAATAGGGAAATCGACATAAGAAGAATACATCCGAAAGCCGCTTCATCGAAACCAACATGTCATTAGCTCAAGCATTGCAACGCATGTTGAAGGCCAAGTTGGTTATGTTAAGGGACCCTCCTCAGAATCCCAACATAGCCTACCCAAGGTACAATCCAAATGCAAGATGTGCGTACCACTCCAACAGTCCTGGATATGACACCAACAACTGTTGGGCGTTGAGAAATAAAATTCAAGACCTGATTGATGAAGGAGCGCTAGAATTTGCACAAGATGGTCAGGCTGAGTTCTCCTGCCATCCCTCCAAGGCATACCATCTGAAGTGACAAGTTCTCACAGGAAGACTTTTCGCTCATTAGAATGTTCAATGTGTAATTTTCTTTTGATTTGTTTGAACATTTATTCATATCAAACCTCGTTATTTCATCAATGTATTGCAAATGTTTATCTTGAATCAATTCATTCGTATTCATTATTTCAAAAATGCGTTCTTATTTCCTTTTGTGATATTTAACTCTCGATTAAAAGCTCAAATCCTTAGAGGGAGGATGACGAAAATGATACCATAATCTCTACAGTATACTTTTAAACAGACCCTGCTGACGATGTACAGGCGTTGTTTCAAATCCTAAACAGTGGAGTTATAAGGAAGATAATCCCGAGTCAACCCCTTAAAGCCAAAGAAGTAGGAGTTTTTATTTTCACACAAATTAAAACCCTTAATCATAACCTGGGGCAGGGTAGTTTTCTCAGTTAATTCAGAGGTGCATTCAACCACAATCTGTTGCTTCGTACACAATGAATGGCATCGAAGACGTCCTTCCAAAACAAAAGACGGTGATGGTTCCGTATAATCGTCAAGACAAGTAGTCATTATCTCTCCAAATAAAATCCCATTAAGTCAAAACCTATGAAGGAGACTTTAGAGAAAAATTGGGGCATCCCACTGACTGTAATCACAAAAGAAACAGTTCAAGAAAAAGAAGGGATAACAAAAACCAAAAAAAAAAAGAGGTTACTATAAATCCTCGACAAAAAGAAGATTACATAAATGGCTGCCTTTTCAAAACAAATGTTCAATTTCTGAATCATCACCAAGTGTTGTACCCCAAAATTTGCCCTCCCATATTCTTCAAGGAATTGTCAAATCAAGCTGCAAAAGTCTCCAAGGGTTGCACAGTCAAGGATCTCCTATACAGTCAAAATTAGGGTGTTGATTCTGATCGAGAAAAGGAAGTTTTCAAAGGCCCAATCAAGTCTCACATGCCTATAAACATGGTCAAGCATCCTCATATCAAATTTCAAGGCATTCAGTTCAAAATTGCACAGTCAAAAACCCTAATTGCACTACAGTCAACTGTAGGGGCAAAATGGTCATTTGGCAGTCAAAAGTTCAAATTTTTGATCAACATCTCATTTTGAAGCCTCAAACATCATTTGATCAATGCTTGATCATGATTCTCAAAATTTGGCTCAGAAATCATCAAGATGCAAAAGTTTCCTTATTTGGACAGCTGAAAAAGTCAACTGAAATTGACCAGGGCATAACTTTCACATGGATTATCAGAAAAATTCCATCCAAAGCTCATTTTGAAGAGAAAGACATTTCCTACAACTCATCTTCATACTTCAAGTCCAAGAAATGCTCTCACAAAAAGTTATCAATTTCAACATTATAGGTCATTTTCAAAAGTCAACAAAAAGGGACTTTAAGTCAAAGGCCATAATTTGAGATTGATAAATCAAAATGACATGGGACCACAGGCATTGGTTAGAGGACTCAAAGACCTTTCCAAAATGTCCAAGAACATTAGAAAAGCTTAAAAATTGAGCAAGTTATGCCTTGTGGAAGTTGGGAAATTTTTGGATATTTTGAAAAGTCAACATTGATTCAAATGACCTAAAATTGCTAATGGGCCTATTTTTCTTCCACAATTCATTATCCAAGGCATGTGCACGACCACTTGGCCCAAAGGGAAGTATTTCTTCATTTTTTATTTATTTATTTGAATTTTTATTTATATTAATTCATTTAAATTAAATTAAATGCATAGAAAATACTTAACCTAAAGTCTTAAATCTTTTTGTGCATGTTTTAAACTCAATAATTCGTGCCTAGCCAAATAAGGAAAGATTTGGAGTGAATTGATCATAATTGATACAAGAACACATGGAAAAGATTGAAAAAGATCCTTAAAAATCAAATTTCCAAAAACCATGAAAGCATTGGATTTGTTCTATTTTTCTTGACCTAATGGACTCAATACAAAAGCCTAAACACAACCCTAATGATCAGACAGACTAAGCTGCACAGAAGAGCATAAACAAAACTTGAAATTTTTCTCTAAAAACTGAATTCTGAAAACAAACCTGCAGGAGGTTTCAAGCCAAGATTTCCTTTCCATTAGCTTGCTGAAGGTTCATATGACATATTCCAATCACTAACGCTCATCAAAACCTCAAGAATCGTTGTACAGAAGCTAACCTTTCTCACTTTTTTTCATTATCGTGTTTTGCATTCTATGCACTTTCATGACGTTTTGTTCATATATTCGTGATCAGTGAAGTATTTGCAAGCTAACCATATGCTTTAATTATATTTTTATGCTGTGTACACGATTATGCCATGATTACTTTCTAGGGTTTACAGGATTTGAAATTGGGGGTTTTTGAATGAGGAAAAATTAGAGCCCCTGAGTACCACCATTGGCATGAGCACGTCTGGACGAAGAAGAAGCCACTATCGCGCCTAATTTATGAGTGTCCTAGGCCTAATCGTTATTTTCTCAAAACTGGCCTAGGAGAACACGTGAAAAACTGTGGCTTAATATATTCGTGTTTCAGGGATGTGGAGAAGACGATATCGTGGCAAACGGTGATAGGTTGATTCAAAAATTCGCGCGCGTTGGTGGTCCCTGACCATTATTTCTTTTATAATGTTTATTTGCTATTATATATTAAACGTGTTTGGGATGGCTCAGTGGTAGGTACACGCGCTGGCAATGTCCATGACCTGGGTTCGAACCCCAGGTCTGTATTATCTCAATATTATTTTTCCATGTACGTTCACATGCAGCTTCAGTGTAAAGGATCGTGATACACCTCCATAATCCAGTCGTCCATGCGTCCAAGGGAATCAATCCAAAGGCTGAGAATTGATGAACACCATAAGCTTGAGTCAACATGCCAGCACGTGAGTAAAAAAGTCCAACAAGGCCACAGTCAAATGGGCCTGAATTGCTAAAGAGAGACCTCCATGTTGGGGACTACAACCCCCCTAGGTTTGCCATATTTTTTAATTTAATTTAATTCTATTTCTTTTAATAATTGTTTTGTTCAAATTAATTAATTATTTTCATAAAATATAAAATACCATAAAAAAAAATCAGAAAAGAATCAAAAATAATAAATATTTTTATTTTCAATATTTTCCATAAATAAATTGTATATCATTATTTAGTTTTAAATTAGGTTGCAATTTTAATTCTTTTCATAATAAAATCTAAAAAATGTAGAACTAGGTTTAATTAATGTTTTTATTCCTTTTTAATTTTTCTTTTTTTATAATAATATTGTTTATTTTATTTATTTTTATAATTAAACTTGTATATAAAAATTAGGTTTAATTTAGGTTAAATTCTAATGTTTTTCTTAATAAATTAAAATAAAATAGAATTAGGGTTAGCGTTTAATTGCAATTAATTTTTTCTATTAAATCTTAAAATACTAAAAACACCAAAAAAACAAGTTCTTTCTCTTTTAATTAATTAACTCCGTTATTAATTTAATTTTTGCAAAAGGGTCCAACGCCCTCGTTCTTAATTTCTTATTTATTCGCATATTTATTTTATTTCATTTGAATAATTATGTACCTCTCCCGAAGCCATGTAAATTACTTCTCGCACTTTTAATTTCTTTATTTTCCGTCAAATCGGGTCCTGGTTAATTTTGGCGATGTGGACCCGCGCCTTTTGTAATAGCTTTAGATCTTTACTTTCCCGCAAATATTTTAACTGTTAACAAATGGCATGAAAGAATGTATGGACAAAATAAAAACAAGCGTAGAAAACCAATGACATGAACAAGATAAATGCAAATGAACATGACACACAAATCACACACCACCCCTAGGGTACGCCTCACTGTTGCCTTGCCTCGAAAGGTGATCGTCGAGTAGAGGATGTCTTAGTAAGTCCTCATGATCCGGGAACCTGGCATGAGGGTAGCTTCTAAGGTATCTTCCTATTGCTCCGGTGATCACCATGTCCCGAACCTCGAATTGACCCGAACACCTCCAACGGTGGTGCTACCTACCTCTCAATGGTGGGATGGCACTACTTTAAAGGACATTTACACAGACGAATTCCTTAGGGTAGGTAGACGACTCTAGATACTTGCTCTAATTTCAAAACAAATCAAAAATACTTTTCACACCGACACCTTTTCAAAAAGCTTTCGAAAGCAATTTTTCAAACACTCTTGAGGACTGATACAAGAGTCGAACTGAAATTTTCAAAGAAACTTTTTTTAAACCCACAGTTGAAAAGCAAACAAACAATTTTGAAAACACAAATGAGCAAGTATCTAAGAGCCCATGGATAACCATGGATAGAAAGGGTGCTAACACCTTCCCTTTCTATAATTTACCTCCCGAACCGAGAGCAATCTCTTTAAGGAATTTTTCTGTGCTTTTGTCCTTTCCATTTGGAGAAAATAAAAGACGGTGGCGACTCTTGCTTCCGCGACATTTCGCGAACCAGCGTTAAACAGTCAGTTCCAGATCCACCGATCACAGAACTGGCGACTCTGCTGGGGATATTATTTTAAAGTGAGGTGTACCTTAGGACTAGGATCACTGTGTTTTCAATTGTTTTCCTTGTATGCTTTAAATTGTGGGTTGCTTGGGAGTTCTATAGATCCTAAACCCGGATCTGGGGAATACCTTCTTAGAAAGTAGCAACAAGGCTGTGAGGGAACTGTACGGGGTATACCGACATGGTTGAAACAGTCTGCTACGTTGATGTGGCACTTTGGTGTGTACCGGTAACCCTTGAGTTCAGTCAAGGAGAGTACGGGGCCTCCGCGTGGTGTCGTGAAGCATCAACAGACCTTAGGAACCTTAATTGAACTATCTTGGCCTCTTTAGGGTAGTGAGATAACTGACTTTGGTGCAGTCCGAGGTTGGTTGATACTCGATACTACACTCAATTGAGGGTTGCTTTCCTGGAATATTTCGGTCGCCAGTTCAGTGGCTAAATCGAAACGATGAACAATGAAAGCAATCCCGTGATATTGGGACCCTTAGAACCCGGTTACTTCTGATAGGACAGGTTGACCCCACCAACTTCAAGAGGGTAATACCCAGACCTCATGCGGGCCTAAACTCTAAGGGTTTCTCTTGTGTGACTTGTGTGCCCTCGTACTTGACTACTTGCATGCTTTACCTGACACATGAACTATTTGCAGGTTTTGTTTATAGTCCTTAATTGGGACTCATGACAGGTTTTACTTGAGTTTCTCGCAGGTTTCGTTTATAGTCCTTAATCGGGACTCATAACAGAGTTACTAAGTCTTGCAGGTTTTGTTTATAGTCCTTAATTGGGACTCATGACAGGTTTTATTTGAGTTTCCCGCATGTTTCGTTTATAGTCCTTAATTGGGACTCCTAACAGAGTGTACTGAGTTTCTTGCAGGTTTTGTTTATAGTCCTTAATGAGGACTCATAACAGGGTTTACCCATAGTACCCCATGCATAGCATAACATCATACCATTGCATACATCCTAACCCATTTCAAGGATCTCAAGGGTCTGTGGTGCAGGTCAGGATGAATCAACTGTCCAGCAAGGGGCAAAAGGGGATTTATTTTCCTCTAGCCAAGGTTGTCAGGGGCTATGACCCACTTGATATGGTGAGCATTGACTCCTGGAGAAGGTTCCCCTAACCAAGGTTGTTTGGAAACCAAAACTAGACATGATGACTAAAGTCAGGGGCTATGACCCACTTGATATGGTGAGCCTTTGACCCTTTAAAGAAGGACTCTCAACAACATGCAGTTCCTTCAATCAAACTACCGGACCCAAATGCTAACAAATTTTCTTGTTTACCCCGCGAGGTCCTTGAAAACATTACATGCATGTCATACTCATCATTGCATAACAGGTATCCTTGTTGCAGGTCACTTACCTTTCTCGCTGTTTATTTCAGCAATGGCTTCACAACAAGATAACCAGGACCTTCACGCTCAAGAGACTCAGTTCAGGGAAATCTTCCTAGATCTATCCAAGGGGCAGGAAGAGTTAAGGACACTCCTCATGGGGAATCTGATCAGAAAGAGTCCTGAAGATGACAAGGACGAACAGCTGAAACGTCTACAAGCTGAGGTAGACACATTGAAAACCCAGATGCTGGGGCAAAGGGCCCTCATTCAAGGTTTAGCTCAGGAGCAAGGAGATCTGAGGGCCATGATCAGTCAGCTTCATCAAGGCATGAAGCAATCAGCCCAAATCAGGGACCAGGCCATGGAACAGCTTCCAAGAAGGCAAAGGTCGGGTCCAATGAATAGACCTCTCCGAGTCGCTACTACTTCACAGGTCCAACAACGACCTCGCCAAGAACAGCAGTTTGATCAGAACAGGCCGAACGAGCCCAAGAGACAATTCACCAACATCAATATGCCATGGTCATGAGCTTTGCAGCACATGTTGAGGATGAACCTGATTGCGGTGATCAACCCTCCTGCAAATCCAAAGACTTCCTCTCCTAATTACAACCCGGAAGCAAGGTGCACGTACCATTCTGGTAGCCCGGGGCACGATACTGAGGATTGTTGGGCACCGAAGTACAAGATTCAGAACATGATCGATGCTAAAGAGATCGAGTTCGAGCCCGCCGAGACTCCCAACGTGGTCACTGCCCCCATGCCAAGACATGGCTAGGATAGAAAGCACTTTTTGTTCATTTGAATTCAAGTTGTAATTTTCTTTTGATTGTTCAAGCATTCTATTCATGTCAAACATTGTTATTTCATTAATGCATCGCACATGTCTGTTTTGAAGCAATATATTCGTATTCACTATATGCAAATTATTTTCATATTTTTTCTGATGTCAAGTCTTGATCTAAAATTCTAAGCCTCTTGAGGGAGGATGACGAAAATGATACCGCAATCATTACAGTATGCTTTTGAACAGACCCCGCTGATGAGGTACAGGCATTGTTTCAAATCCTAAACACTAGAGTTATAAGGAAGATAATCCCTCGTCAACCCCTCTGAGCCAAAGAAGTAGGAGTTTTTATTTTCGAAAATTGAAACCCTTAATCATAACCCGGGGCAGGGTAGTCTTCTCAGTTGATCCAAGTGCATAACGAATGGCACCAAAAAAGGTCCTTACAAAATAAACAAAAGACAGTGATGGTCCGGAACAATCATAAAGACAGGCAGCCATTACCAAAATCAAAAAGCCCATTAAGTCAAAACCTACGAAAGAGACTTACAAAACTGGGGCATCCCGCTGACTGTAATTCCAAAAAAGGAAACAGTTCAGGCAAAAAAGAAAGGGATAACAAAAATCAAAAAAAGTAAAGAGGTCCTACAAACCCTCAGCAAAAAAGGGGAATGGCTTCCTGCTCAGAATAAATCATCAATATCCGAATCATCGCCAGGAAAATCAGAGCAAAGACTCAAACAAGGTCTAACGTATGATCAACTGAGTTTAGGTTTGGAGAACATCACGAAGAGCGGGTGGGTACAAATAAAAATTTGAGCCTTTATCCTTTGTTTCTTAAACCGTGAACCAGGCCACGTTATAACCCTCAAAAGTCCTAGCTGAAGCATGGGTTAGTTCGAAAGCATACTGTTACGAAAGGTATCCTGACTCCTTAAGGCCTATGGTAAATACAGAGTTGACATCACGTTTTACAAACATCTAATTTCTTTATGAAAAAATGCATTTTCAAAATCTTCAAGACAGACATAAGCTTTGCATTTTTAACATAACTTTGTTTGCATATGACTTTTTGTTTGAACAGCAGGGAAATTCGCACGATGAATACCTAGTGAACAAAAGCACTTCCAATCAAGGGGCATGGCATGAGCATGGTCCATCATCTGGGGAAATCCAATCAAGATTCGGAGAATCTCTCAAAGGCCAAATAGCCTGGGGCAAATCTCCGCCTGAGTCACTTGGGGCATTCCAGCAACAAATCTTGCCTGATCAAACACCTTCGGATGGCATGACAAAACACTTCTAAACAGGGGCAACTCCCTACATTCTGAGAAAATGGACATAGTCGAAAAGATACTACACATAATCAAAGACCCGCTAGGTTGACACACCTAGGAAAAAATAAGGGCTTCCCGACGAACCAAAAGGGTTCGGGAAAAATGAAGGGATGAAATGAAAAAATCTGTACACCCGGCAAGTCGAAAACCTGAAAAGGCGGCTTGGGCAAAAATGGGTATCCCGGTGGACTGAAAACCCGAAAGGGCGGTCCAGGAAAAAGTTAGGGATCAAAGCGTACGACTATGTCCTGTCACCTCGTCACCTGCCTACCAGAAGAAGGTCTGTCCATCAACCAGCTATCAGCACCTCTCAGGTCTTCCTCTCCCACCTCAGAAACAGGGGCAATAAAGAGTGGTCTAAGCGATCTAATTGTGCTGTCCATCAGGGTACCAAGGTAGGTTCAGCTAAAGAACATAACCAGCATATCTCAATTCCCCAGAGAGTAAGCCAGCAAGCAGTGCATTCTTCTCCAAGCAAAGCTATACAATCAACCTCAAAGAAATTGAGTATCCTACAGTAGATCTCAACCTTCCCCCAGCAGCATACAGTCTTAACAAGCATCCTCGGCATTCTTGATTTAAGATTGTTCCCCGGCGTTCTATCAAACATTCAAAGGAATCACTTCCCCGCAGCCAAAACTTCCCCAAGAGAGTCCAATCCAATGCCCTCAGGAAAATTGAAATTCATATCCCCAAGCAGTAAGCTTATCCCCAGTAGATTCTGGAAGCTTATCCCTCGCAGAGCACGAACGCGTCGCCCGGCTTTATTTAAAGAGTTATTTCCTTAACAGGATATAACTGGGTTATCCTCAGCCAAAAGCCATGGAAAGAGCGTCCTCGACGAAGTTCTCTTACCCCCCAGCGAAGTCTATTCATACTTCCAATACAGCAAAGATATCCTCAGCAAGTCATTCTCAACAATTCAGCAAAGCATCTCTATCCCCACAGAGTATCACTCCCCAGCAGGGTCGCTAGAGTATTTTTCTCCCCGCAGAATCTTCCATTTTCCAAGTTTATTCCTCAACGGAGTCATCTTCTCCTACCGGTATTCTTGCAGTTATCACCCCCAGCGGAAGTACAAGCTTATTCTTCAACATCAACCCAGGATATGACTTCCCGGCACCCGTCAAGGATTTACTTTCCTAGACGAAAACATACATTCATAAAACATCACATACATCATTATAGCATGCATAGACGCATTATATCATACAAATCTCATTTATGTTGAGAACATCATCGCTTGATCTATATCATGCATGGCATATGACTGACCTTTACCTTTCAGGAAAGATGCAGTTAAATTCTCAAATCATATTTCAAGATCTAGACCGGTTCAGTTAATCGACTCCAAAGATTTCTTATCCAGTCCCAGGCCTTCTCTAGTCCAGCTAAATCGACTCCCAACAGATTTTTCTGAAAAAGACTCAGTAGAAGTTATCCCAGGTTATAATTTCCTATTGGTTCTCTCTCCGACGGTGCATGAGATTTCCATTTTAGGGTTTTCTTTAAGATTATAATTTCAGATGGTTCCCTCTCCGACGGTGAGTGAGGTGATAATTCCTTTTCCTATGGTTCCCTCTCCGACGGTGAGTGAGGTGATAATTCCTTTTCAGATGGTTCCCTCTCCGACGGTGAGTGAGGTGATAATTCCTTTTCAAATGGTTCCCTCTCCGACGGTGAGTGAGGTGATAATTCCTTTTCAGATGGTTCCCTCTCCGACGGTGAGTGAGGTGATAATTCCTTTTCAGATGGTTCCCTCTCCGACGGTGAGTGAGGTGATAATTCCTTTTCAGATGGTTCCCTCTCCGACGGTGAGTGAGGTGATAATTCCTTTTCAGATGGTTCCCTCTCCGACGGTGAGTGAGGTGATAATTCCTTTTCAGATGGTTCCCTCTCCGACGGTGAGTGAGGTGATAATTCCTTTTCAGATGGTTCCCTCTCCGACGGTGAGTGAGGTGATAATTCCTTTTCAGATGGTTCCCTCTCCGACGGTGAGTGAGGTGATAATTCCTTTTCAGATGGTTCCCTCTCCGACGGTGAGTGAGGTGATAATTCCTTTTCAGATGGTTCCCTCTCCGACGGTGAGTGAGGTGATAATTCCTTTTCCTATGGTTCCCTCTCCGACGGTGAGTGAGGTGATAATTCCTTTTCAGATGGTTCCCTCTCCGACGGTGAGTGAGGTGATAATTCCTTTTCAGATGGTTCCCTCTCCGACGGTGAGTGAGGTGATAATTCCTTTTCTTATGGTTCCCTCTCCGACGGTGAGTGAGGTGATAATTCCTTTTCTTATGGTTCCCTCTCCGACGGTGAGTGAGGTGATAATTCCTTTTCAGATTATAATTTCTTATGGTTCCCTCTCCGACGGTGAGTGAGGTGATAATTCCTTTCAGATTATAATTCCCTAGGGTTCCCTCTCCGACGGTGAGTGAGGTGATAATTCCTTTCAGATTATAATTTCCTATGGTTCTCTCCCCGACGGTGCGTGAGATGTAATTTCCTTTCAGATTATAATTGCCTATTGGTTCTCTTCCTGATACTGCGAAGATGGTAATTCCCATCAAGATTTGCTCAACGAGCGTTGTTGAAGTTAAAGTCACCCAAGGTTCTCTCAGCGTTCATGCTAAGGTAGTAACCGCTCCTGGTTCATTCATCGCCGTTTGAAGCTCCAGACTCAGCTCCTGTAACCAGTCAGGACACATCTATACCAAGCATCTGAAAACCAGCTCCTGCAACGTGTCAGGTACTCATTTTTTCTTTTGCAGGTATGCAGGTTCTCGCTAAGGAATATCTTACGCGATCAGCACCCAAGATGGCATCTATAAACCCATCCACCTTCCAGCACATCCAGATGGCATCTATAAGCCCATCATCCTATCCAGCAACCTCTAAATGGCATCTATAAGCCCATTCAACCATCACTGCTACTATGTGAGCGCAAATTTCTGGGCACTCTAGTGTTCAATCATCTTCCACCCTCAGATTACGAAAGGCACGTCAGCCAATCTGCATCCTCAGGTCTAAGAAGATTGAACAGGGGCAACTGTTGTACCCCAAAATTTGCCCTCCCATATTCTTCAAGGAATTGTCAAATCAAGCTGCAAAAGTCTCCAAGGGTTGCACAGTCAAGGATCTCCTATACAGTCAAAATTAGGGTTTTGATTCTGATCGAGAAAAGGAAGTTTTCAAAGGCCCAATCAAGTCTCACATGCCTATAAACATGGTCAAGCATCCTCATATCAAATTTCAAGGCATTCAGTTCAAAATTGCACAGTCAAAAACCCTAATTGCACTACAGTCAACTGTAGGGGCAAAATGGTCATTTGGCAGTCAAAAGTTCAAATTTTTGATCAACATCTCATTTTGAAGCCTCAAACATCATTTGATCAATGCTTGATCATGATTCTCAAAATTTGGCTCAGAAATCATCAAGATGCAAAAGTTTCCTTATTTGGACAGTTGAAAAAGTCAACTGAAATTGACCAGGGCATAACTTTCACATGGATTATCAGAAAAATTCCATCCAAAGCTCATTTTGAAGAGAAAGACATTTCCTACAACTCATCTTCATACTTCAAGTCCAAGAAATGCTCTCACAAAAAGTTATCAATTTCAACATTATAGGTCATTTTCAAAAGTCAACAAAAAGGGACTTTAAGTCAAAGGCCATAATTTGAGATTGATAAATCAAAATGACATGGGACCACAGGCATTGGTTAGAGGACTCAAAGACCTTTCCAAAATGTCCAAGAACATTAGAAAAGCTTAAAAATTGAGCAAGTTATGCCTTGTGGAAGTTGGGAAATTTTTGGATATTTTGAAAAGTCAACATTGATTCAAATGACCTAAAATTGCTAATGGGCCTATTTTTCTTCCACAATTCATTATCCAAGGCATGTGCACGACCACTTGGCCCAAAGGGAAGTATTTCTTCATTTTTTATTTATTTATTTGAATTTTTATTTATATTAATTCATTTAAATTAAATTAAATGCATAGAAAATACTTAACCTAAAGTCTTAAATCTTTTTGTGCATGTTTTATACTCAATAATTCGTGCCTAGCCAAATAAGGAAAGATTTGGAGTGAATTGATCATAATTGATACAAGAACACATGGAAAAGATTGAAAAAGATCCTTAAAAATCAAATTTCCAAAAACCATGAAAGCATTGGATTTGTTCTATTTTTCTTGACCTAATGGACTCAATACAAAAGCCTAAACACAACCCTAATGATCAGACAGACTAAGCTGCGCAGAAGAGCATAAACAAAACTTGAAATTTTTCTCTAAAAACTGAATTCTGAAAACAAACCTGCAGGAGGTTTCAAGCCAAGATTTCCTTTCCATTAGCTTGCTGAAGGTTCATATGACATATTCCAATCACTAACGCTCATCAAAACCTCAAGAATCGTTGTACAGAAGCTAACCTTTCTCACTTTTTTTTCATTATCGTGTTTTGCATTCTATGCACTTTCATGACGTTTTGTTCATATATTCGTGATCAGTGAAGTATTTGCAAGCTAACCATATGCTTTAATTATATTTTTATGCTGTGTACACGATTATGCCATGATTACTTTCTAGGGTTTACAGGATTTGAAATTGGGGGTTTTTGAATGAGGAAAAATTAGAGCCCCTGAGTACCACCATTGGCATGAGCACGTCTGGACGAAGAAGAAGCCACTATCGCGCCTAATTTATGAGTGTCCTAGGCCTAATCGTTATTTTCTCAAAACTGGCCTAGGAGAACACGTGAAAAACTGTGGCTTAATATATTCGTGTTTCAGGGATGTGGAGAAGACGATATCATGGCAAACGGTGATAGGTTGATTCAAAAATTCGCGCGCGTTGGTGGTCCCTGACCATTATTTCTTTTATAATGTTTATTTGCTATTATATATTAAACGTGTTTGGGATGGCTCAGTGGTAGGTACACGCGCTGGCAATGTCCATGACCTGGGTTCGAACCCCAGGTCTGTATTATCTCAATATTATTTTTCCATGTACGTTCACATGCAGCTTCAGTGTAAAGGATCGCGATACACCTCCATAATCCAGTCGTCCATGCGTCCAAGGGAATCAATCCAAAGGCTGAGAATTGATGAACACCATAAGCTTGAGTCAACATGCCAGCACGTGAGTAAAAAAGTCCAACAAGGCCACAGTCAAATGGGCCTGAATTGCTAAAGAGAGACCTCCATGTTGGGGACTACAACCCCCCTAGGTTTGCCATATTTTTTAATTTAATTTAATTCTATTTCTTTTAATAATTGTTTTGTTCAAATTAATTAATTATTTTCATAAAATATAAAATACCATAAAAAAAATCAGAAAAGAATCAAAAATAATAAATATTTTTATTTTCAATATTTTCCATAAATAAATTGTATATCATTATTTAGTTTTAAATTAGGTTGCAATTTTAATTCTTTTCATAATAAAATCTAAAAAATGTAGAACTAGGTTTAATTAATGTTTTTATTCCTTTTTAATTTTTCTTTTTTTATAATAATATTGTTTATTTTATTTATTTTTATAATTAAACTTGTATATAAAAATTAGGTTTAATTTAGGTTAAATTCTAATGTTTTTCTTAATAAATTAAAATAGAATAGAATTAGGGTTAGCGTTTAATTGCAATTAATTTTTTCTATTAAATCTTAAACAACTAAAAACACCAAAAAACAAGTTCTTTCTCTTTTAATTAATTAACTCCGTTATTAATTTAATTTTTGCAAAAGGGTCCAACGCCCTCGTTCTTAATTTCTTATTTATTCGCATATTTATTTTATTTCATTTGAATAATTATGTACCTCTCCCGAAGCCATGTAAATTACTTCTCGCACTTTTAATTTCTTTATTTTCCGTCAAATCGGGTTCTGGTTAATTTTGGCGATGTGAACCCGCGCCTTTTGTAATAGCTTTAGATCTTTACTTTCCCGCAAATATTTTAACTGTTAACAAATGGCATGAAAGAATGTATGGACAAAATAAAAACAAGCGTAGAAAACCAATGACATGAACAAGATAAATGCAAATGAACATGACACACAAATCACACACCACCCCTAGGGTACGCCTCACTGTTGCCTTGCCTCGAAAGGTGATCGTCGAGTAGAGGATGTCTTAGTAAGTCCTCATGATCCGGGAACCTGGCATGAGGGTAGCTTCTAAGGTATCTTCCTATTGCTCCGGTGATCACCATGTCCCGAACCTCGAATTGACCCGAACACCTCCAACGGTGGTGCTAGCTACCTCTCAATGGTGGGATGGCACTACTTTAAAGGACATTTACACAGACGAATTCCTTAGGGTAGGTAGACGACTCTAGATACTTGCTCTAATTTCAAAACAAATCAAAAATACTTTTCACACCGACACCTTTTCAAAAAGCTTTCAAAAGCAATTTTTCAAACACTCTTGAGGACTGATACAAGAGTCGAACTGAAATTTTCAAAGAAACTTTTTTTAAACCCACAGTTGAAAAGCAAACAAACAATTTTGAAAACACAAATGAGCAAGTATCTAAGAGCCCATGGATAACCATGGATAGAAAGGGTGCTAACACCTTCCCTTTCTATAATCTACCTCCCGAACCGAGAGCAATCTCTTTAAGGAATTTTTCTGTGCTTTTGTCCTTTCCATTTGGAGAAAATAAAAGACGGTGGCGACTCTTGCTTCCGCGACATTTCGCGAACCAGCGTTAAACAGTCAGTTCCAAATCCACCGATCACACCAAGTATCAAAGCAAAGATTCCAGACTCAATTGGGATCTAAACGCGCAATTAACTGAGCATAGGACTGAAGAACATCACGAAGAGCGGGTTGGGTACAAATACAATTTGAGCCTTTATCCTTTGTTCCTTGAACCGTGAACCAGGCCACGTTATAACCCTTAAAAGTTCTAGCTAAAGCATGGTTTAGGTTGAGAGCATACTTCTACAAAGGTATCCTGACTCCTTTAGGCTTTGTTACGAATCCTGAGTTGATATCATATTCTTGCAAATTTCGTTTTACTACACAAAACACATTTTCAAAAAAAATTTCAAGACAGAGTTTTACATTCTTTAAATGACATTGTTTGCATATGACTAATTGTTTGATAGCAGAGAAATCCGCACAATGGATATTCAATGAACAGACATCCTCTCAATAGACAGAATCACCTCAGCGGGAAAGACACTTCCAATAACAGGTCTTTCATAAGCAAGGGGCATGACATGATGTCTAAACACACCTGGGGTAGTCTTTCTAAAAGTGCAAAATAACCAGGGGCAGATCTCCATCTGAATCACTTGGGGCATTACACACGCATTCCAGCAACGAATCATGTGCCATCAAGAAAACATTTTTGACAGTACTACAACATAACACTATGGACAGTGACAACTTTCTACATCCTGAAAGCGTGGACATAGTCGGAAAATACTCCGCATGAAAAAAAAGACCCGCTAGGTTGACACACCTAGGCAAAAATAAGCGAATCCCGGCGAACTAAAAGGGTTCAGGCAAAAGTTAGGGATATACATAAAAAAAAATATGTACACCCGACAAGTCGAAAACCTGAAAAGGCGGCTTGGGCCAAAAGGTATCCCGGTGGACTGAAAACCCAAAAGGAAGGTCCAGGCAAAAGTTAGAGATTTAAAACATAGGACATTGTCTCATCACCTGTCTATCAGTGGAAGACTTATACCTTAATCAACATTCATCAAGAGCACCAGAATCGAGAAACGGTTCAGATACACTCCAGATACGGATGCCATTCTGATACTCATTCAGATTTAGCTTTCAAACACAGTTCAGATACGCTCTAGATACGTATGCCATTCTGATACTCATTCAGATTCAGCTTTCAGATACAGTTTAGATACGCTCCAGATACGGATACCATTCTGATACTCATTCAGATTCAGCTTTCAGATACAGTTCAGATACGCTCCAGATACTGATGCCATTTTGATACTCATTTAGATTCAGCTTTTAGATATAGTTCAGATATGCTCCAGATACAGATGCCATTATGATACTCATTCAGATTCATCTTTCAGATACAGTTTAGATACGCTCCAGATACGGATGCCATCCTGATACTCATACAGATTCAGCTTTCAGATATTGTTCAGATACGCTCCAGATACGGATGCCATCCTGATACTCATTCAGATTCAGCTTTCAAATACAATTCAGATACACTCCAGATACGGATGCCATCCTGATACTCATTCAGATTCAGCTTTCAGATATAGTTCAGATATGCTCCAGATACAGATGCCATCCTGATACTCATTCAGATTCAACTTTCAGATACAATTCAGATACGCTCCAGAGACGGATGCCATCTTGATACTCATTCCAACACATGTTTCAAATACAGTTCAGATACGGTCCAGAGACGGATGTCATTCTGACACTCATTCGACATATGTTTTAAATACAGTTCAGATACGATCCAGAGACGGGTGTCATTCTGAAACTCATTCAACACATGTTTTAAGTACAATTCAGATACGATCCAGAGACGGATGTCATTCTGACACTCATTCAACACATGTTTCAAGTACAGTTTAGATACGATCCAGAGACGGATGTCATCCTGACACTCATTAAATACATGTTCAAGTACAATCACGATATTAGATCCATCCACAAAATCTCCGCATGTACTTTTCCAGCATGGTACAAGGGGCAGAGACAGTTGGAAGTGAAGTCACTATCATATACACGCCCGTGATATATATATTCCCCATAGAGTAAGGACAACCAAATTCCGATCTCCAGGTCCCCAAGAAGGAATCACTTCCCCAGCAGGTTCCTTTAGAAAGCTGATATCTGCATTCCCCAACCGAGTTTTATAATCTCAAGCAGATTATAAAGCCATCTCCTGAGCAGAGTTTATTTCTCTGACAGCGGAAGCTCAATCTCCAACAGAGCTCTTCTCTCCAGCAATGGAAGTTCATCCCCAGCTGAGTTTATTTCTCCAAATCCATAGATCTTCAACAGAGTATCTCTCTTCCCCACAGAGTCATTCCCCCGCAGGATTATTCTCAGACAGAGTCTCCTTCGGTAGAATATTCTCAAGCAGAATGGATGTAAATCCCCAGCTAATCATCTTCGGTCACTATCCCCAGTTGAAACGAAGAACTCAACTCCTTATACTCTCCAGCAGTGGTCCTGGATTTATTTTCCCCAGCTAGAGAATATCACAATAGCATTGCATATCCATACATCATGGTATATACATACATATTATACAGCACAATCTCATTTATTTTGAGAACATCATTACTCAATACATTTCATTCATCATGACATTACATACGACTAACTCTCTACCTTTTAGGGAAAGATGCCATCAAGTTCTCACAAGTTCTCTCTAGTTCAGTCAAACCGACACCAACATTTCTATTCCAGTTGAAGATATTCCAACACTTTTCAAGATTTTCTCTGGTTCAGTCAAACCGACACTAATATTTCTATTCTAGTTGAAGATGTTCTAAGACTTTCGTTTGGGTCAGCCGAATCGCCGCTAATATTCCCCTGATTTCTATGCCAGTAAAAGTTAATCCGAGACCTCTCCCGGGTTTAGTCAAATCGATACTAATATTTCTCTCCCAGTTGAAGAAAACTCGAGACCTTTCCCTGGTTCAATCAAATTGATACTAAGATTTCTATTCTGATTCCAAAGCTATGAAGCCCGAAAACTGACAGGATAATAGTCAACCAACAATAGATCATGCTATGAAGCCTGGAACCGACCAGATAGTGGTATATCTCAAATTCAAGTTATGAAGCCCGGAAATCGACCGAATAATATCTTAATTTCTCCAAAATACTATAAAGCCTGGAATCAACCAGATAGTGGTATATCTCAAATTCAAGCTACTAAGCCCGAAATTCGACCGGATAATATCTTAATTTCTCCAAAATACTACGAAGCCTGGAATCGACCAGATAGTGGTATATCTCAAATTCAAGCTATGAAGCCTGGAAATCGACCAGATAATATCTTAATTTCTCCAAATTACTGAAGCATGGGACACTACCAGATAACGGTAAAAGACACTAAGAAACCTGAAGCATGACCAGATAACAGCATAAGGTATTGCGAAGCTTGGAATTCGACCAGATAATAGTTTACTCGGCCAATTACTATTAAAGCCTGGAAACAACCGGATGTTAGTTTGCCTTAAATTCAAGTTGAAACCCGGATGCGACTAGATAATCACTTAATTCCTTCTGAAGCCTGGAACACGACTAGATAAGAATTGAGAAATTGTAAAGCCTGGAGCACGACCAGATAGCAAGTGTAATCTCATCTCCCCAGTAAGTCACTGTGAAACCTGGAGCACGACCAGATAGCAGTTAATCTTATTACCCTCAACAAATCACTGTAAAGCCTAGAGCACGACCAGATAGCAGTTCATTTTCGCCTCTTCGACTAAGAGATGATTCCCCAGTAGAGTAACAGACAACTAAAGCTCCTAAAATTCTATTTCTCCCAAGATAGAGACCAACATTCCTTAGCAGATTCCTCTTTAACGACAGGAACAAGAATTCTCATCAAAGGAATATCTCGGGAAATCAATATCCTCTAGATGGAATCTTGAAGCCCATCTCTGGTGACCTTCCATCATCTCCTCTAAATGGCATTTGTAAGCCAATTCCTGATACTACCTACATAGTACAACACCATCTCAGACGTGTGCAAATTTCTGGGCGCTCTAGTGTTCAATCATCTTCCACCTTCAGATTACAAAAGACAGACAACCAATCTACATCCTCAGGTTTCAGTAGATTGAATAGGGGAAGCTGTTGTATCCCAAAATTTTCCCTCTCATTTTATTCAACACATGCCCATTGAGGTCCTCAACTTGCTCAAGGATGCCCAAGAGTTGACTAGATAAACTCTCTCATAAGGCAATGTACCTCAAACTAGGGTTTCCATTATAATCAAGGTGTGGGAACTCTAAAGGTCCCAAATGCATTTCCATGGTCCCAATATGTTCTCAATATCATCCATGTCAAGTTTCATGCCTTGCATAAGAAGTTTGTTTAGTCAATTGCCCAGATGCCTGTAAATCAACTATATTAGGTCAAAAGTCAACTATGGCCCACATATAGTCAAACTTCAAGATTTTTGGTCAACGTCAATATTTTGAATATATATCCATCATTTTATCAAGGGTTGATCATGATTCCTCAAGGAATGCCCCCAATTCATCAAAACTCAAAAGTTGCTAAATTAGGGTTTCTTAGGAAAAGTCAACCAAACTTTGACCAAGCATAACTTTTTCATACTTTATCAGAAATTTTCCATCTAAGGCTCATTTTGAAGAGAATGCAATTCCCTATAATTCATCTTTAGACCACAAGTTCAAAATATGCACTCATCAAAAGATATGAATTCCTACATTATAGGTCCTTTTGAAAAGTCAACAAAAACACCTTTTGGGTCAAAGCTTCTTACATGAACATGGAAGACCCAATTGAGATGAAAATAAATTTTTTGTTTAGTGTACATCCTAAGCTTTCTAAAAATTCCAAGAACACCTCTCTAGGGTTAAAATTGGAGGAGATATGCCTTGTCAAAGTTGACCATTTTTGGAAAATTGTGAAAAGTCAAATGTGCTCAAAAGTGCATTTTTTGTCAAATGGGCCTAGCTTTTCATGATTGTATCTTGTTTGTGACATAGTCCACGACCCAAATCAGCATCCACACATTTTTTATTTATTTATTTATTTATTTTGATTTTTTATTATTTAAAAGTTAAATTAAATCAAATAAATTGCAAAAAATATAAAAAGATTGGTTTTGATCTGATTTTTTGTAGGAATCAAATCCAATTAGGCTGGCATAACATATCAAATCATGCAAGGGATGATTAGAATAAAGATGGCATGATTAGGCCTATTTTGGAAACATATCATAGAAGGAGCAAAATCAAATCAAATCTCCATGATTTACCAAGATACAAATTGTTTTCGTTAACCTAATTTGTCCTAGTACATATACAGAACACATCCAAGGCAAGAAAAAAGGGATTGCATTCGTGAGAAAGGAAGAAAAAAACTCAAAAATTGGAAAGGAAGTGGTGATTCGTTTTCTAAGCTAGAGATCAATTCAAGTCATTCCAAAGCTCATAATCGATTCTCGGACCTTCCTAGAAGCTAACACGATCAATTGCAGGCATTCCCAAGCCCAGAATCACCCGCTAGACTACACGCCGTTTTCTCTTTATTTCAAAATTGACTATAACAATTCTTGCATCATAAGCATATTTTAATAATGTATTTATGATTATTGACACATTTGCAACATGCTTGGATGATTTAATTGAAGTTTCGACGCATGTATGCGTATTTGCCATTGCTAGGGTTTACTTCATCGTTTTAGGTCTTTCAAATGCAGGAATAATTGGCCCTAATGAAGGACACCATTATGATCAGAGGGTCAAATCCAATTTATCCATGGTATTTAATTTTATTTATGTTCCTTAAACGTGATTTTTGAAGTGCACAGGTTACGGCTACAAACGTTTGTCTGTAGGTAAAAGTCTTGGTCTAAGACGACGGTCTCAACGAAGGAGATGATGACTTGGCACCATAGTATTGGACTATTTGAATGGTTGGCGCGCGTTTTCTTTTATTCAGTTATCCAATTGTTTTTCATATATTATTAATTGTTGTTATTGTATTAACAATTAAACATTGTAGCCTAGATGGCAAGGTGTGCTTGGTATTGAGTGGGAGGACCTGGCTTCGATCCCAGGTCCCAACATTTTCTCTATTTTCTTAACAATTACATGTAGATTCTATGCACATACGTTCCAGGCGCCTACCATGCATCCAACCATCCAGCCATTAGATTCATCATCAATCCAGATCCAACGCCCAACGCTCAAGTCATACCATGGACCATCAAAAAAAGTATCACACAGGATCTAGTGTGTTGACTTGGCTGAGCAAGGAATGGGCCTAATAAATTCAGTTCTACACCCCCTGAATTGCTCAATAATACAGGCCTAATTTCTTTTCTTTTTTATTTTATTTCCTTTATTTTAATTATTTGATTAATTATTTCCTTTTACAAAAATAACACAAAAATCATTACTTTTTTTCATTTAATCAAAAATCATTTTTTTTCATAATTTTTTTTTATTTCCTTAATTAACTAGATTAATTTAATTTAGGGCAATTAAATTCATTTTTTTATAATTTAAATTAATTAGAAATTAGGGTTAGTTTGTACATAGTTTAATCTAATTGTTTCTCAAAAAATAACTTAAATATTTTTCAATTAGATTTTTTAGGTTTCCTAATTTATTCTCGCATTTAATTCTCCGTGCGCTTTTAATTTCCTTTTATTATTATTGTAACTGCTCCGAGTTTGTAATAGTAATTAGGGTTTCAATTATGCATCTTTATTTTCGGTCAAAATAATTATGTATCTACAAAAGCCTTGTAATAGCTAGGACTTTAACTTTCTCATTTTAATTTCCGCAAACTATAAACTGCTTAGATGTCTGTTAATAGGATTGTATGGAAAGACTAACTGAAAATTAATACAGTAGAAAACCCTAAATGTGCAAAGATAAATTAACTGAAATTTACACTCGCACATGCTCACTCCTAGGGTTTACTCAACTTCGGTTGCCTTCGTTAAACGGTCATGAAGTATAGGGTTTGTTAGTTGTTGTCCTCTAGCCCCGAAAGATCTAAAATGACCCATTCAGATGTTGCCTCGGAAAAAGATCTTTAAGGATTTAGGATGATTACTAACATTTCCTAACATTGCTTTTGCGATCGTACTTGTCCCTTCGAATGTCCCTAAAAATCTCCAAGGACGATGCTACCTATTTCTCAATAATGGGATAGCATTGTCTAAAAGGAAAACAAACATAACTTTTTCGTGTAGGTAGATTAGTTCCTAGGTACTTGCTCAAACAAACAAATTTTTTCACACAAACACTTTATAAACAAAGTTTTCAAAAACAACTTCGCAACACTCTTGAGGACAGAAACAAGGTTTAATACAAAGTAAAACAAAACTTTTCAAAACAAGCACACACAAGCAGTTTTCAAAATGAGCAAGTACCTAAGAGCCCGTGGAAAACCATGGATAGAAAGGGTGCTAACACCATCCCTTTCTATAATCTATCCCCCGTACTCAGAAACATCTCGAAAAAGGTTTTTTCTGTTCTTTTTCCTTTTCCTGATTGGATAAAATAAAAGTTGGTGGCAACTCTTGCTTACCGCGACATTTGCGAACAAAAAACGCAAACCAGTATTAACGGTCGGTTCTGCCACCGTATCACAGGAAGAAATGAAGCCTAAAGTTCTCACGACTTTAAACTCAAAGTCCTCAAGGAAAGAGCATCACCATTATGATAGAGAGGTGGATGAAAATTATATTTCGGAAGACGAAGAGATGAGTCTATTAGCCATAAAGTATCACAAGTATGTGAATAAGAAAAATAAAAAGGGTGACAAAAAGAGAAGTATTGAATCCAAAGGAAAAGATACATCCTCCAAGAAAGAAGGATCCAAAAAGGATGACTTAAACCTTGACAAAGAGAAAATGGGGAATCAACTCAAGAGTCATGACAAACCTAGGAAAGCCTATGTAGCTTGGGGAATGATGTTGATACCTCAAGCGGTGAAGAATCTAATGATGAAATTAAAATGGAAATGTGTGCTTTCTAACTCATCACAATGACAAGAGAAATAAAGGACACAAATTCTCTAAGTATGATGAAGTTTGCCTATCAGGTCATTATCATGAAGATAAGAAGAAAAGGAAGATAACATCTACAATCAAAGACACTCATCATGGTGATCATCATCAAAAAGGTAAAAGTTACAAGGTAAATTATTCTCAAAATAATTTTTTAATGGAAAGTATCATCTTGATTTACCTGATGCTTTTGAAAATCTACACAAGGGAGATATTGAAGCTTTTAAAAAGTTAGCCTGAAATAGAAAAATATGTTCTCATCTTGAAGAAAAAAGTTTAGAAACTAAAAATAAAATGAAAGCTCTAAAGAACTCACTTGTAGGTATCCCTAAGGTGAAAAATAATATGGATGACAATCCATTTAATTTTGGTTGTGATACATGTTATATTTGGCAAAATGAGGTAAGAAATCTTAAAGCTAAAGTAACAAACGGTATACAACCAAAGGTTATTTTTTCTATTGATTCAACAAAGTTTAATAAAACTTTGAATCCTCCATATGCAAAATATAGCTTTGTTGAAAAGAAAATAGAAAACAATATTAATACCTTTCGAAATATAACATGTTATTGCTGTCGTAAAAATGGACATACCATTGTGAAATGCAAACTTTAGAGTCCCTCTGACTCTAATAGTATTTCTCAATTGTTACCATGTTGCGATGATTATGTTACTCACCTTTAAGGACCCAACGAGAATTGGGTACCTAGTTTATCTTGTAGAAAATTGCAGGTAGATTGTCTCGATTATGTGAAAAAGATCTAAGTGCTTAATAAATAGGTAAATCAAGACAATTAGAAGGTAACATATTCATATTGTATTAACTTAGTGGAAAAATGATCGAATGTGTTATAGAAGAACATCAACAAGTAACTCCCCAATAAAAGATCTTGAACCAATGAGGAGGTAAATGTGATAAAACTTTGTTATCCTTGTTCTTAGCTCACTTGCAAAAATTGATGCTCATGTTCTTGAGCTTCTTGTGAGATGCTTGTGTTCTTGCTCTGTCTTATCGGTGAGGTTGTATCATTTCTTTTATCATGTCTTCTAAAAGTAAGATAGTTCTTTTATCTATCTATGTGCACCAAATATATAAAATGCGTGCTAAATATTCTATTATCCTATGTTCATTTCCAAGAATGTTAATTGAATTTGTGATTATTTCAATTTATATGTTTAAAGTGACTTCGGGTAAATAGTGCAAACTATAAGTATTTGCCTCATTTTGATATATTCTTGTGCATGTTGTGATTTAATTATTTAATTTGCATAACAATGAGAAATATTGTTCTCACGTACAAATATTTTGTAGTTACATGTTCATGAATCATATAGAATATTCAAAGATGAGAAGTTTTAGGTCCTTTAGTGTTTTTGAGTCAGTATAGGTCGGCTCATGAATTCTATGTGTCAAGTCATAAAATGAAATATTTTCAGAATACCTAAAATCCTTCAGTATGTGTCGACACGTAAATCATATAGGTCGACACATAAAATAATTTCTTTAAGATATTTTGAAAAAGGTTTCAATATAGGTCGAATCTTAAAACAAATGTGTTGACATATGAGTCTATTTACGCTGACACGTGTTTGCAGAAAGGGAATAAAATTTATCCTCCTCATCTTCTACTCTCTTTCTTCTATATCTTGAATACTTTGAACCTAAATAAAACTTTATGGAATCACATAGTTCCATCCAAAATCTCATTTTCCCCATAAAATCAATCTTAAATCCTATCTCACAAATTCAATTAGATTTCATTCTCTTCAAAACCCACTTAAGGCGTCATTCATTGTCCACTACAATCAAGGTACATTCATTCATTACATTTTTCATTCATATTAGTATAAGTTGAATGTTTGTTGGCTAATCCTGTACATGTATCTTCATCATAACATGATTGTCATTAGTTCAAATTGCACATCTCTCTGAAAAATCCAATTGTTTTGGTTGGGGAATTCTATCAAACACCTTGTAGGAAAGCTCGAAACTATGCATTCGCTCATGGATCCTAAGTTTTCAAGAGTCAGGGGTGCTGGTCGGGGTAAAGGAAGGGCTAGTTCCTCATCAAATACTATTGAAAAATGTGTTCAATTTGGTTAGTGAAGAAAATCTTGATTTCTTTGATGAGAAATGTCGAGGGAGACTCATCGCCAATCAACACATCTACAAGGTGACTACTACAGATGAATTTCATATCCCTGATGTTTGTAGCAGGTTGGATCATCAAGAAATTAACTACTTTCTTCAATTGACTCAACAATACAATGAAGACTTGATTTGTATCTTTTACGCGGGGTTAAGGAAAAGAGAGGGTGTTGCTTTTAACTTTGAGATTAGAGGTAAGCTTTATACTTTCACTAAATAAATTTGGGGCTCTCTTTTTAACATCATAATAGTTGATGAACCAAGGGTTAGAGATTCAAGTGTTCATTGTGATTTCAAATGGAGAATGCACTCAAATGAACAATTAAAGGAGTTGCATGTTGATAACAACAATGATGCAATTACAACGGGTTGTCTCAACAGATTGCCTTGAATATTGCATTGGTTTGTAACCCACATTTTATGCGCTAAGGGTGGTGGATGCTCACGGGTTGATAATTCTTAAATACACATGGTTTATATTCTTCTCAATAAGATCAAGATAAATTGGCCTTATTACTTTGTTTCTCGAATGTTTACCATCAAGGAGTGTAACAAGGGGACCGTTTTTAGCTACCCATCCATGATTGCCAAAATTTTGAATTTCTTCAACATTGGATTTCGCAATATTCCATTGACTTATCCAAGTCCTATTTTGGAATTCCCCTAGAGGACCATGCACAATATATCATTGGGGTTCTACCAAAGAGGTGTACTACTATAAGGTTCTTCAAACAAAGTGAAGAATCTATAACTATGGTGATCCTACTAAATATTATAATATTATTGATGATCAAGGCAATGATGATGGTTTTGAAGAAATCAGTGGTATTCCCCATGAAGACCTTCCAATGTGTGATGTAAATCATGCAGACGATGAAATTTGGTTGAATGCTACTACTACTCAACAACATAACTATGAGAAACTTTGGAATGACACTTGGCAACAAAATTCTTGGACTGCACAAGGAGGAACCTTTGGTGGATATAATGGAGGTTCTCATGATTATGATGATAATTCATATGAAGATAGGTATGGATATGATACAGGAAACAACTCTGAGATTTTGTCTCTACTTCAGAACATGCAGCTCCAACAAAATCAGCACTATGAAAAGGAAGTCAAATGATATGAAGCTGAAGTGCAATGGCACACTGATTTTCATAACGCTCAAAATGAGTAATTTAGGCTGGTTAATGAAAGATTGAATATGCAAGAGACCAACTTTGAGTCATTTTCTTCTACTGCTATTGCACAGTTTTTATCTCTTCATTAAGATATCCATAGTGCAAGTGGAGCTATCCAAGGTAAAATCAATCGTCTTTAAATAATTGGTGTTCAGCAAAGTGAGGAAGCAGCTGCATTTTATGAAGATATATGTATAAGTGGAAGAACTTATCAAAGGCACCATGGTGGAAACAATGGAAATTGATGGGTTGCATTTCATTTTTATGCATTTCATTTAAAGAACAATTTGGTGTTTGGTTTCATGTACTTTAATCATTATGTTCTTGAACAATATTTGCAACTTTACTTGTGTTATTTTATGAACTTATGGCTGTTTATCTATGATTATATAATGTAGTGTTATAACATATATAATGTATGTTTACACTCTTGCTATGCAAAATTGCTTTTGGAGTGATGTATTATATCGTTATGCATTTAAGGGAAAAATACTTATAATTGTGTTCTTTGTCTCTTTTTGATGTTGTCAAAGGGGGAGTAGATATAAGAGAAGATAAAGGATGAAATCACATATTCAGGGGGAGCATCATTGAAGTGCATCGTCATTTTTAACATCATTAAAAAGGGGGAGTTTGTGAGTGGAACTTGGTCCCTTAAGTGTTTTGAGTAATGTAAAAAATGCGAGTGTCTTGAATTTATCTGATTGAATACTATCTATGAGTTTAGTATGGAACTTTGATTGTTAGGAAGTCATAGGTTATTTCGGAATCATTAAAAGTTACCTTGAAATAGAGTCAAGTCACTAATAATCGACATTTGGTCATATTTTTGTTGCATGTGTTGACACATCAGCTTTTCAGGTCGACACCTGTAACTCATTTTTAAAGCCTGTAAGCTTATGTAAGTCTTAGGCCGACACATGCATATTTCAGGTAGACACATACTAAAGCTATTTTAAAATTGTAGAAATTCTTATTTTATGTGTCGACACATCCACTTTTCACGTAAACACATTTGCTATCATTTCAAAGCCTTTAGCTTCTGTAACTTTCTGGTCTACACATAATTCTTTATAGGTCGACACATTCTGTTTAAAAATCATTTATGTGTCAACACCATATGATTCTTAGGTTGACACATACTTCTTTAGTTGTTCAATTTTTTAAATTCTTTTATTCAGAATTTATCCCTCTTTTCCCTAAAAATTCCAAAACTATAAATACTCTTGCATTCATCAATCTAACTTGTTGGAAACCATAAAAAGTATCATATTTTTGTCATCATCTTCAAACTCCAATCTATGCATACACACTGACATTACATTGTAGGGTTGCTCTGTTGGGGTGTCATCTAGACGAGGATTTCTAGTGTCTAATTGTGTATTGGGTTGAGTTTTGTAGGGGTTTTTACCAAGCGAAAACACCAGGTTTTTCCTCCAACATCATTAGTTGATTTGGTGGTTTTCGTGCAAGATCATTCGAGAAGGAATCGTACATGTGAATCACCTTGGAGTGTTTGAAATCTTTGCAAGGAACCTTGGAGTGTTTGAAATATTTTCAAGGAAGTAGCAAGTATTTAAAGATAGAATCGAAGGTCTTGTGTTTGATAGAGTGCAATCAGATTTACTCGAGGGAAATCCCTTAGAGTGTTTGAAATCTTTGCAAGGAAGTAGCTTAAGCGGAAAATAGGTTGTATCTATTAGTTCTTGGTATTTCTCAAGATTAAAAGGGGAGAAGGGGTTCAATCAACAACAAGGTTATGGTTTATGGAGTTTCTCTTTAACACTTTTCTTGTATGAACAATTTTGCATAGTAAGAATTATCCTAATTCTATTCGAATTAGGCACAGACGTACTCACACGCGAGGACGACAGTGGGGAACTGTGAAGATGAAGTTTGTGTGTCTTTTTTATTTTTGAATTTAATTTCTATGATTTTCATGGATCAATTTATTGAATAAAATTGAGTTATCAATTGAATTGTAAGAATTTTTCTAATCAGTTTTTGATTTTAAATCTAGTGTTGATATAGCTTATAATAACTTTTGATTATAAGTGGTTTTGAGTATCAACACAACCAAGGGAAAATTATGAAAATTCACTTGCACACTAAGTGTTTGATAAATTGATTCAACTAGTTCTTCTAATATTGTCATGGAAATAGTCTTGCAAGTAATTTTCATTGAACGATAAATAAGTTGCAAAGTGATTCAAAGTTATTAATTCATATTATCATTTGTGTTCCATATTATTTTTGTTCTACGGTTTGCATATTTGAGCTTCCTAATAAGGGTTCGTATAGACGACAATTTGAAAAAGTTATACGTCGTACTTTGGTTAAACTTTTTTCAAAACCAAATTTTATTTGGATATTTTTAAAGGGGTATTTATTCACCCCCCCCTCTATATACCGTTGTCATCGTATAATAATAAATTGGTCAATTTTCATCTCCTTGAGCTCATTCTTTTTTCATAACAATATTGAGAATTCCGACTACAACTTTAATTCATAGTGAAAGATCTAAAAATGTTTGGAATGTTATGGAATTGATGAAAATATTATAGTTCATCTATGTATTTTTCAATAAATTTTCATCAACTTCCAAGAACCATAACTCTCTCATTTTTTATGATCTTTGAGTGATCTCAATTCCATAATTTCTTTGAAACTTGTTGTTAGGAGGTTTTTATTTTATCAATCCTCTAATGAGTTTTCATTATTCTTTGTCCATTAACTTTGACCATTAAACATTAAATTCTAACTCACTAACAATTAACTTTACTCCATGCATTTACTTTATGCATTTATTTTATGTCTTTACTTTTATGCACTTTTATCTTTAGCATTTATATTTCATACTATTTTCCTTTTTTCTCACTTGAGCTTTTATTTTTATGTTATTTCTTTTTTACTCATTTAAGCTTTTCTTTTTCTTTTGAAGACACTTAATAACCAACCTTAACATTAAAAGACTTAAGGCTCTTTAACAGCTATTGGTTACTGTGATACGGTGGGAAGAACTGTCTGTTTTTGGAATGCTGGTTTGTGTTTTGCGTTTGTTTTTGCAAAATGTCGCGGTAAGCAAGAGTCGCCACCGACTTTTATTTTATCCAACAAGAAAAGGAAAAAAAGCACAGAAAAATTCCTTTTTCGAGATATTTCTCGGGTTCGGGGGGTAGATTATAGAAAGGGAAGGTGTTAGCACCCTTTCTATCCGTGGTTATCCACGGGCTCTTAGATACTTGCTCAAATGTTTTCAAAATTGTTTTCTTTGTGCTTGTGGGTTTGAAAAGGTTTTTATTTGAAACTTCGATTTAACTCTTGCTTTTGTCCTCAAGATTGTATGAAGTGTTTTTGAAAACTTTGTTCGAAAAGTGTAAGTGTGAAAAGTTTGTTTTGTTTTGAAAGAGCAAGTGTTGTACCCCAAAATTTGCCCTCCCATTTCCTCAACATTTTCTCACCACAAGACCCTTGGAGCTCAAGATCCAGTTAGGGTTTCCTCTGCTCAAGACTTCTCCTTGCACTGTTAACCCAAATTAGGGTTTGTGTTTGCACAAAGATGTTTTGACCTAAAATGCCTAAGATGAATTTCATGCTTCATGTTGGACTCCCAAGTTTATCCATACCAAGTTTCAAGTCTTGATTCCAAATTTTGCCCAGTCAATTGGACAGTTGACCTAGAAATCAGCTGTATTGGGGAAAAAGTCAACTGTGGCCAATTGACAGTCAAACTTCATGAAATTTGACCCACATCAACATTATGAACTCACATGGACCATTTGATCAAGTTTGGATCACAATTCCACAAGAAATTTGATCAGATCACCAAAAGGGCAAAATGGTCATTTTTAGGGTTTTGACTGCACAAAGGCAATTTTTGACTGTTTGACCTAGCCAATGGCAAACCAAGCTCACATATAGACTCAAGGACCTCATGGAATTATCTTGACATGCTCAACAAGTTCAAAAGATCCCAAATGCACAAGATTGACAGTTGAATTTCCCAGTCAATTGATCAATTTTGACTATATACTGAAAAGTCAAACTTTGACTTTTTGGGCAAAATCAAGTGTCAAGATTCATTTTTCATCAAAACATGCCAAATCATGAAACTTGTTCATCAAGAAAACAAAAATTGCAAATTAGGGTTTGAAATGAAGATTTTTCATAACTTAGAATTTTTCTAAGTTATGAAAAACCCTAATTTTTTCCTAACTTTGTCCCACTTTCTCACCAAGATTCATTTGGATTCAAGCAAAAGTCAAAACATGAAAGTTGTAGCCTATTGCAAAATCTACAACTTTGATTCACAAAGTTTTCCCAAAAGAAGCTTGTAGCTCAAGTTACAATTTTTGGAACAAGGGTACCAAACCATTCTTAACTTAGAGAAAATTTGACCTATTTTGGGCAGGATTTTTGCCTAACTTCAAGACCATTTTTCACATACTTCCACTTGGAATTTCAATTTGCATTTCAAAGATGGATTGTAGTACACATTCCAAGCTTTCCAAAATTTCCAAGAACTCATCAAACAACCTCATGGTTAGGGAGAATCGAATTTGACAAGTTGGGAAAAACTCACTTTGTTCATGACCAAGTTACATGTCCATAACCTTGCATTTTTGAACTCAGCATGCCTTAAGCTAGATTACAGGTCTTTCATCTCATCTACACTCCATAATTTAATGCCAATCCTTTGTTCCAAGGTGTTGTTCTATGAGTTTGGACATTGTATGCAATATTAAGTCATTTTTAGATAAAGCATAATATCCATTTTAGAAAAGTTGCACTTTATGTCAATTAACAATCCAAGCAAGTACAGATCAAATCTCTTTGGCACAAGTTTATGAGCTAATTACACTGATCAATGCCAAGGTTTGCAGCACATTAGGGGGGCCTCTACCTGTCTAAAAACTCAAGTGGCCTTTTGTTGCTTAAGTAAGAAGAAAGCTAGCATAACATAACACAACTATCATTCCTGTAAACCAAGGCTTAAGAAAACTTGTCAAACACTTTCAAAACATCCTAACTGAGCTAGAACATGAGTCAACCACCTCCATTGCCTTCTAAAACACAGAATCACCCTCAAACTGCCCAAACAGAGCAGCTGCTGCAGATTGAGTTCCATAGCTCAATCCTTTCATGCATTCTTGCTAAAAACACTTCAAACACATCCCACAACATCCCTTGAAGCTATTCCAAAGCTCAAACACGACCTGTAACACTCCCATTCACCATCACCATTTTCATTTTTCTGTTTTGCAGGTGGAGTTCTATAACTCGATTCAGCAAGTTTCAAAGCAAAGTAAAACTTGGAATAGCATCCCTGGACATCAAGGAAGCTGTACCAACCATTACCTTACACTGATAGTACCTCTATCATCAGATACAATTCCAACTGAGCAGGTAAGTTCATGAACTCGTATCTCTCTATCCAGGCATTGTTAGCTTTAGGTTTGTGAAGAAAATATGTTACATTCATAGCCCTGAACATGCCCATGTAATTAGTTTTCATTTATATTATGTGTGCTGTGAGAATTTAATGTCTGAACATGGAACAAAAACTAGGTCAGGAATTGGGGGAGAAGAAATTCTCTCTCATCTTAGAGAGTTAAGTCAAGTTCTTTATATGTCTGGATTTGTCTCTTAATGCCCTACATTTTTCATGTTGTGAGTTTTGCTTGAAAGTCCAGGAATTGAAAGATAGAAAACGCGTGTTTGTTTGAACAAGAATGCTGGAGGTTGAAGATGACAGGATCTTTGGGCTGGGCCTGTATGACTTTTCTTTTCACACCATGTTTTTACTTTTACACCCCCTAGGCCCATTTTGCTTATTTTTATGATTTTTTGACTTTTTCTTTTTTGTTCTGACTTATTTATTTTTTCTTATAATATTAAAAATATAAAAAATATTTTTCATACCATTTTTATATTTATTAGGCATTTATTTTGTTTAGGTTAATATTTGTACATAAAATAAATACATAAACACTTTTATTTGAAAAATACAAAAATAATGTAAACACATTTTATTTTCCATTTTTATTTTATTTTATCTTCTGAAAATATTTTATATAAAATATACTTTTTTTATAAATATTAAATATTATTATTTTTGTACATATATAATATATATTTAGTAAATAATACAAATACATATATATTTATTAGCATATTTAGAAAAATACAAAATATATACATTTTTATTTTTATTAATATTTAGTATTAAAAATACCCTTTTTTACAAATATACTTCATTTTTATTTTATTTTTGTACATAATTGATAAATATTTGTACATATTAAATAATTAATACATTTACTTAATAAAATTAGGGTTTTTCCCTAAACATAAAAACTCCAAAAAATAATACTTTTTCTTTTGTTTATTTGACATATAAAAATACTTTTTTTTCATACATATAAAAAGCCTTTTTGCATCTTGTATATTTATTTTATTCCTATTTAATTTGTGCAAATTAATTACCTTGTATAATTCCAAATTGATGTAATAGTCTAGGTTTAAATTCCTTGTCAAATACCCCCCATTTGAACAAATGTACCCCCCATTCCCATATATTGTGTTGTAATAGTTTAGGACTTTAAATTTTGTACTTTAATGCTTTCTAAGTATACCATGTTAGAATTAGGGTTTGTATGCGAATCAAAAAAATAACAAAAATAGTGTGACCTAATTTCAAGATAAACAAGCATGAAAATGGACAACACTAATCACACTTGCACCCCTAGGGTATTCCACTTGTTGCCTTCAATAAATGGGCCATATTGCATGTTAGGTCTCTTTGGGCAAAACAAACAATCAAATGATCATAGTCCCTCGATGACGCTTTCGAAAGTTGCCTAAAAAATGATCAAGTCCCTTAAAGGAAAAATTGCCCAAAGATACTTGGCACCATTGCAATTATGGTCTAAACGATGACCCGCGCCCGTCCCTTTCACATCCTAACACAAGATTGTCCACCAAATGCAATGGTGGAACAAAATTGTTAAAAGGGTTAAAAACATAGGAGAAATCTTTGAGAAATTTAGGAGTAGATAACCTCTTAGTTACTTGAATCAAACTTGCAAAACAAAACACTTGCCTATTTTTAAAACCACACCTCACAACACTTTCCAAACAAACTTTCAAAAAACAAATGAAAACCTTTTCAAAAGACATACACTTTTGTATACATCCCAACATGGATCATTACAAAGGTTGCCACCACATTGGCTTCTTTTCAGAATATTTTCAAACCCACACACACAAAGCACCATTTCAAACAATTGAAAATTAAGGCAAGTTGATCTAAGCAAGTAACTAAGAGCCCATGGATAACCATGGATAGAAAGGGTGCTAATACCTTCCCTTTCTATAATCTACTCCCCGAACCCAAGAAAACATCTCAAAGGTTTTTGCTGTGCTTTTTAAACCTTTCCTTAGGATAAAATAAAAAGTCAGTGGCGACTCTTGCTCAACCGAAACATTTGCGAAAACAAACGCAAAACCATAGTCAGTTCTCCCACCGTATCACAGAACTGGCGACTCTGCTGGGGAAAAATTTAAAAGTGGAGTAACCTTAGGGCTTAGATCACCCTCTTGCATGACTAATTGTTTGTCTTGATTGCTTTATATCTTGGCTCTCTTGTTTGGGTTTTCAATCCTACACCCGAATTTTGGGAAACATTCATAGATAGCAATACGTTGTGGAAACTATGCGGGGTATACCCACACGGTCGAAGCAATAGCTATATTAGTGCGACATATTTGTGAGTACCGGTAACCCTTGAGTTCAATCAAGGAGAGTACGGGGCCGCTGAGTGATGTCATTAAGCACTAATGACCTAGAACCTTACTTGACCATCTTGGCCTTTTATTAGGGGTAGTGAGATGACCGGCTTTGGTGCAGTACGAAGTTGGTAGATACTCGATACTACACTCATTGAGGGTTGTTTTCTTGGAATATTTTGGTCGCTAGTTAAGTGGCTAAACCAAAACAATGAACAATGAAAACAATCCAATGATATTGAGCTCCTTAGAACCCGATTACTATTTATAGGACAGGTTTTTAAGCCAACTACACTCAAGAGGGTACTTACCTATGAAACCCCATGCAAGCCTGAAACTAGGGTTTGGTGTGATTTGCTTGTACATATGCTTGTGCATACATCATGAACATCATAAAGCATCATATGCATTTACTAACCACTTCAAGGGTTTGGATCTTCATCTTTGTTCTTGTTTTGTAGGTCATGGAAATTCCTCGCAGAAAAACCATCCAAGTCAACCTTGTAAGAATCCCTCCTCAACTCAAGGAGCTCACATTAAGAATTCCGGAAAGCTCATCCTTCAGTGAAAGACATGGTAGACTGCTCAGCTTAGTCAGCACCAACATTGAAGAAGACATGATGAAAGTGCTATTCCAGTTCTTTGACCCTCTTCATCACTGTTTCACTTTCCCCGACTACCAGTTGGTGCCCACTTTGGAGGAATTTTCTCAACTCCTGAGAATTCCAATCCTCAATCAACTACCTTTCAACGGTACGGAAAAGGAACCAAAGCCTGAAGATGTTGCTCGAGCATTACATCTACAGCCTTCTGACATCAAGGGGCATTGGGAAACTAGAAGCGGCGTCAAAGGTTTCTTAGCAAAATTCTTGTTTGAGAAGGCACAAGAATGTTGGAATTCATTGGACGTACAAGCCTTTGAAGAAATTGTGGCACTCCTTATCTATGGGTTGGTTTTGTTCCCAAATCCTGACCAGCTCGTAGATGTCAACGCCGTCAAAATCTTCTTGTCCAGAAATCCAGTACCAACATTGCTTGGGGACATTCTTCACTCATTTTACACTCGAACAATGAGAAAGAGGGGTGTTCTCATGTGCTGTACTCCTCTCCTTGCAAGGTGGTTTATTTCGCACCTTCCACAAACTGTCTTGAAGAATGACCAAGGCTCAAGGTGGTCCCAACGGTTGATGACTCTTACTCACTCTGATGTACATTGGTGTTCTCGGTCCAGAGAAAATGTCATCATCGTCGATCGTTGTGGAGAGTTTCCTAATGTTCCTTTACTTGGAATCAGAGGAGGTATCACCTACAACCCTTGCCTATCTTTGAGGCAATTTGGATATGCACGAAGAGATGGCCCTCACGACATGTTGATTCCTGACCTGGTTTTTGACTTCGACAACGATGCGCAAGGACTTCGCCAAAGATTCATCAGAGCTTGGGGGAGGCCCAACAAGGTTGATAGCAAGACACTGGGACACAAGAACTCCATCCCTCTTGAGCCTTATCTCAAGTGGGTACGAGCCGGAGCCCAGAGTCTAATGATGCATTATCCTCATGTTCTCCCCGTGATTAAAGAGCCCGTTAAGGAAGGAGAGGTTCCCTACACCATCCTACATCCTGACATGCCTACATCGTGGGAGGAGATGCAGAAAAGTTGGATCCAACTCAAGGAGGAACGAAACACTTTTGAAGCCAGCTTCTACGCCAGCGAGAAGAAGGTTCTAGAGCTCACCCGCCGACTCCATGAGCAAGAGACCCTCAACACCTACATTGCGCCAAAGAGGATGTGCAACGTCTTTTTACCCTGAGAAGTTGTAATATTTGGCCCATGGGGCATTTATGTACTAACAAATTTCTTCTTATTAATATGACGTGCGTTCTATTTTGTTTGCAACAATTTTGAATATTCTAAATCCTTGAATGCATTGCATACATAAGCATACCATTCATCATGTGCATAAGCAGGTCTCTTCACCAGGTTTCCTTATCTGTCTGCTGTTTATTTCAGTAGGATGGATCTCGAGCAAACAATCAAAGACTTGCAAGCTCAAAATGCACAATTTCAGCAACTCCTGATGACCTTGGCTAAGGGTCAGGAGGATCTAAAGACCCTAATAGGGAACAAAGACCCAGTGAAGAAGAAGAAAAAGAGACTCGGGGTGGCTACTTTAGGGAGAAGGTTTGAAGGAGAGGCCCGGAGAGTGCTTGAATTTCCTCCTACTTCTGAGGAAGGAACCAGTAAAGGAGGTGGGGTTGCGGTACCTTCCGAGTCCGACAGGGAAGAAGAGGAGGCTGAAGAGGATGAAGACTACTCTGATCAACAATACCATCCGGCTGATGATAAATACAAAGGCTTAGAAGACAGGTTGGCAGCCATGGAGCTGCAGAGAGTTTCGGGCTTAGACTTCGAAGACTTGGGTTTGGTTGCTGGGATTGTGATTCCCCCAAAGTTCAAAGTGCCGGTGTTTGTGAGATATGACGGGCTATCCTGTCCAAAAATGCATCTCAGGTCCTACGTAAGGAAGATCCAGCCTTACACGACAGATAAGAACCTTTGGATCCATTTCTTTCAAGACAGCCTTTCTGGGGCTCAGCTGGAGTGGTTCTATCAGCTAGAGGGGACCAGCGTTCGAAACTGGGAAGACTTGGCCACCGCCTTTTACAAACAATATCAGTACAATTCTGACCTTGCTCCCACGCGTACCCAACTTCAGGGTATGTCTCTGGGAACAGGCGAAGGGTTTAAAGAATATGCGCAAAAATGGAGAGATTTGGCTGGCAGGGTGCAGCCTCCTTTGACTGATCGCGAATTGGTTGACATGTTTTTAGGGACCTTGTCTGGTCCATTTTTCAATCATCTAATTGGTAACTCCTCCGCTGGGTTTACGGATTTGATCTTAACAGGCGAGAGAATAGAAGCTGGCATCAAGTCAGGGAAGATTCAGAAAAGTTCCTCCGCAAGTATTGAGAAAAAGCCTTTCAAGAAGGAGGCTAGTGCCGTCTATGGTTCTAGAAGACAAGTCAAGCCAGAAAGCCGCCAAGCCGTCAATGCCTTGGTCATTTCAAAACCTGTTGCTGCTCCTCAGCAGTATAATCAACAAAGAGGTGAAAGGCCCAAGAGGCAGTATACTCGGCTGAGTATGACCTTATCACAAATCTTACCGCAACTGTTATCAACCAACTTGGTGACCATCAAAGAGGCTCCAAAGGTCGTGAACACTTCATCTCCTAAATATAACCCAAATGCCCGTTGTGCTTATCATTCTGATGGCCCCGGGCATACTACTGATGATTGCTGGGCCTTGAGAAATAAGGTGCAAGACCTTATCGATGCAAAGGAAATTCAGTTTGAGGCGCCTGAGAGGCCAAACGTTGTAACTGCTCCTATGCCCCAGCATAGGGTAAATGCCATTGAGGAAGATTTGTATGTTGTTTCGGTGAATGATGTTGCTACCCCTCTATTGACTGTTAAGAGGAACCTACTACTAGTCGGTTTATTTCCGGGTTGTAGCAAGGGTTGCCTCCTGTGTGTTGTTATCCCTACCGATTGTCCGCTGCTGAAATCAGGCATCCAAAGCCTGATGGATAGCAAAGAAATTTTGTTCAAGAAAACTGTTGTTCTGTTTGTTTCCACTGAAGAAGTATCTATCGTCACAATTTTCAACAATCCTACCAAGGCTCTCCCAAGGAAGCCAGTCCAAATTATGTCTGTTGCACCCATTACTATTACTGTTCCGGGGCCTCTCCCCTATGAATCCGACAAGGTTGTCCCATGGCATTATGGGGCAGATGTGTATGTGCTTGGAGTGAAGCAGGAGTTCAACACCAATACCAGTATCAGTAACATCACTGGTCCCGCCAAGATTACCCGCAGTGGCAGGCTCTTCTCGCCTGACATTGCACCACCAGTTATCCGAAAACCTCTCATCATTACACCCGCAAGTGTGCATGTTTCAAATCAAGTTCCTGTGTCTACTACTGCTGCCGAGTCCTTTGATGCTCGGGGCAAAGAAGTTGCTACCGATTTGCCTGCCAGGACGGAGGCACCAAAAAAGGCTGCTGTCGAAGCCTCCCAACAAGAGATGGAGGAAATCCTTAAAATCATTAAAAAGAGTGATTTCAATGTTGTTGAACAGTTGGGGAATACCCCCTCCAAAATCTCTATGCTATCTTTGCTGCTGTGCTCAGAGGCCCACACCAAGGCCTTGATTTCATTTCTGAAAACGGCCCATGTGCCGCAAGAGACTTCTGCAGATCAGTTCACTGACTGCGTGGCCAATTTGACAGCTGACAATGGCTTGGGTTTCTCAGATGCAGACCTTACCGCCAAGGGGAAAAATCACAATGATGCCCTGCATGTCTCTATAGAGTGCAGGGGCACTACTCTCGCACACGTGTTGGTGGATACCGGTTCTTCCCTGAATGTTTTGCCCAAGAAGGCATTGGATCGCTTGGATTGTGAGGGCCTGGAATTGAAACCTAGTAACATCATTGTTAGAGCCTTCGACTGTTCTAAGAGGATGGTGCATGGTGAGGTAGACATTCCTATTCGTGTGGGTTCCCAAGTCTTCGACTCAACGTTCTATGTAATGGATATCCGTCCATCTTATTCCTGCTTGTTGGGTCGACCCTGGATTCACAAGGCTGGGGCAGTAACATCCACTCTACACCAGAAGCTCAAATACCCTGTCAAAGGGAAGATTGTTACTGTGTAGGGAGAGGAGGAATACATGGTAAGTCACTTGAATTCATTCCGGTATATCGAGATGTACGGGGAGTTTATTGAAACCCCCTTTCAGCATTTTGAGGAGGTACCTCCAACGTTGGCGTCGGCTGAGACAGTGGTTGAAGAAGACTTTCCCATGAAGATGGCTTCCATGAAGGATGCCCGGGCAGTGATCGAGAAAGGCAAATATGCAAACTGGGGTTAGCTTCCTGACTTCACTCAAAAGACCGACAAGTTTGGGCTGGGCTTCACTGCAGAGGCTCAGAGGGCTGTTCACAAGGAAAGGATCAGAAAGGCTCCAGTGTTCATCACTAATCCAAGGGTGAATGCTATCGAGGAGGACGTAGAGGAGGCAGAGTTTGACAGTTGGATCTATCCAACCACCAGCAACGGACCAAGCAACTGGACGGAAAAGGATTTTACACCTATTACATTTGTCACGCAGTAATTAACTCTTTTGATTTTCAATTTGTAACAAACAATGTGTTGAAACTTTTATTGGCTCGGTGTCCTACCGGGGGCACCGTAGCTCCATTTGTGAGGGCTTTTTGTATGACATTTCCATATATCATAAATCAAAACATTGGACGTTTGTTGCATTTCAAATCTTGTGCTCTTTTTCTTTCTGTGTTATATATTGCAAAACAGCTATATTTACACACACTCACTTATACAGGTTTCAATCCACTCTGGATCTCACTGGTAACGGCTCTGCTACCACCAGTTATGACTTCGAGAATCCGATCAACTTAGCCGAAGACGAAGGTGAAGATGATTGCGAAGTGCCTGGTGAACTCGCAAGACTGCTACTCCAGGAAGAAAGGGCAATTCAGCCGCATGAAGAGTCGGTGGAAACAGTGAACCTGGGTACTGAGACAGATAGAAAAGAAGTCATGATTGGTGCCAATCTAGAGCTCAGCGTGAAGCAACGATTGATCCAGATGCTGCATGATTATATGGAGATATTTGCTTGGTCTTACGAAGACATGCCTGGTTTGGATGCCGACATTGTGGTTCATCATCTGCCTACCAAGGAAGACTGCCCTTCGGTAAAGCAAAAGGTCTGTCGTATGCGCCCAGAGATGTCCGAAAAGATCAAAGCTGAGGTTATGAAGCAATTCGATGCCGGATTTCTAGCAGTGACTTCTTATCCTCAATGGGTTGCCAACATGGTGCCAGTGCCGAAGAAGGATGGTAAAGTCAGAATATGTGTTGACTACAGGGATCTGAATAGGGCAAGCCCCAAAGATGACTTCCCTCTGCCTCACATTGACGTTCTTGTTGACAATACTGCTCAACACAAGGTGTTCTCCTTCATGGATGGTTTTTCGGGGTATAATCAGATCAAGATGGCTCCTAAAGATATGGAAAAGACTACCTTTGTCACTCAGTGGGGCACCTTCTGCTACAAGGTCATGCCATTCGGGTTGAAAAATGTTGGGGCAACCTACCAACGTGCCATGGTTGCTTTATTTCATGATATGATCCATCATGAGATTGAGGTATATGTTGATGACATGATTGCAAGGTCTCAAACTGAGGAAGAACACCTTGACCATCTGCGGAAGCTGTTTGACCGATTGAAGCTATACAAGCTGAGGCTGAATCCCAACAAATGCACCTTTGGGGTAAGGTCCAGAAAATTGCTAGGTTTCATTGTGAGCGATAAAGGTATTCAGGTGGACCCTGCCAAGGTGAAAGCCATACAAGAGATGCCGTCTCCCGAGACAGAGAAAGAAGTCAGAGGCTTTCTGGGACGACTGAATTACATAGGCCGATTCATCTCACATCTAACTACTACCTGTGAGCCAATCTTCAAATTGCTGAAGAAAGATCAAGTAGTACGTTGGAACGATGAATGTCAGGCTGCTTTCGAAAAAATAAAAGAGTATCTCCAAGAACCACCCATTCTTATGCCACCAGTAGAAGGGAGACCTCTGATACTATACTTGACAGTACTTGACAACTCAATGGGGTGTGTGCTGGGGCAGCATGACGAGTCTGGCCGAAAAGAGCACGCTATTTATTACCTGAGCAAAAAGTTTACCGATTGTGAGTCTCGGTACTCACTGCTCGAGAAAACTTGCTGCGCTCTGGTATGGGCTTCTCGCCGGCTGAGACAGTATATGTTGACCCACACTACTTTGTTGATTTCAAAGATGGATCCCATCAAGTACATATTCGAAAAGCCTGCTCTGTCTGGAAGAATAGCAAGATGGCAAATGATCTTTACAGAATATGATATCCAGTACACAACTCAAAAAGCAATCAAGGGAAGTGTATTGGCAAATCATTTGGCACACCAACCTGTGGACGATTACCAATCATTGAACTTTGAATTTCCAGATGAAGATATCATGGTAGTAACTGACTGTGAAGTACCTGGACCGGATGAAGGACCTGAGGAAGGATCCCGATGGTCTATGCATTTTGACGAAGCCTCAAACGCTTTGGGTAATGGCATCGGTGCTGTGATCATATCCCCCAAAGGAACTCATACTCCACTCACCGCCCGGCTGTGTTTCAACTGCACCAACAACATGGCAGAATATGAGGCATGTATCATGGGTCTTCAAGCTGCAATCGACTTAAGGATCAAGTTTCTGAGTCTCTTCGGAGATTCCACTCTCGTGATCAATCAGATCAAAGGCGAGTGGGATACGAAACACCCAAATCTTATTCCTTACAAGGAGTATGTGTTAACTTTGCTTCCCCACTTTGAAGAGATAACTTTTGAACACTTCCCAAGAGAGGATAATCAGTTAGCGGACGCACTAGCTACGATGTCTTCAATGTTCAAAGTCAAATGGGACAATGAGGCTCCCCGGATTATTATCTGGAAGTTGGAAGAACCTGCATACTGCTGCGATCTTGAGGCCGAAGAGGTGACTGAAAAACCCTGGTATCATGAAGTGAAGAGATATTTGGAAGCTCAGGAATACCCTGAAGGTGCATCTGTCAACGACAAGAAGTTCATGAGAAGGTTTGCGGAAAAATTCTTCCTCAGCAACGGCATTCTCTACAAACGGAATCATTATTCAACTCTACTGCATTGTGTGGATAAGGCTGAAGCAGAGAAGATCATGATAGAACTACATGAAGGTACATTCGGAACACATTCCAGTGGACATACCATGGCAAAGAAAATCCTTCGGGCAGGATATTTCTGGTCCACAATGGAAGCCGACTGTTACCAACATTCTCGAACTTGTCACAAATGCCAGATCTATGCTGATAAGGTGCATATCCCTTCGGTTCCTCTGAACGTCCTGACGGCACCTTGGCCTTTTGCGATGTGGGGCATTGATATGATCGGCGAGATCCGACCAACGGCATCCAACGGGCATCGCTTCATCTTGGTAGCAATTGATTATTTCACAAAGTGGGTTGAGGCAGCTTCCTATGCCACGGTAACCAAGAGCGTCGTTGCACGTTTCATCCGGCATAACCTGATCTGTCGGTACGGCGTCCCAGAAAGAATCATTACGGACAATGGTACCAATCTCAACAACAAAATGATCACTGAGCTCTGCGAGCAATTCAAGATACAACACCATAACTCTTCTCCTTACCGGCCGAAGATGAATGGGGCTGTAGAAGCAGCCAATAAGAACATCAAGAAAATTGTGCAGAAGATGACAGTGACCTATAAAGATTGGCACGAAATGTTACCGTTTGCTCTTCATGGGTACCGTACCTCAGCAAGGACGTCAACCGGGGCAACACCCTTTTCTTTGGTCTACGGCATGGAGGCGGTCTTTCCGATTGAAGTCCAGATACCCTCTCTCCGGATAATGAAGGATGCGATCTGAGCGAAGATGACTGGATCCAGACTCGACTTGATCAGCTAAACCTGATTGACGAAAAGAGACTCACCGCTATCTGTCATGGTCAGACGTATCAAAAACGGATGATCAGGGCATTTAACAAGAAAGTCAGACCACAAGAGTATCAAGTTGAGGACCTGGTAATCAAGCGCATTATCCTTCCTCAAAGTGATCCCCGGGGCAAACGGACCCCTACATACGAAGGGCCATTTGTGGTTAAACATGTGTTCTCAGGAGGAGCCATGATTCTGACCACCATGGATGGTGACGACCTTCCTCACCCCGCCAATGCAGACATAGTAAAAAGATACTACGCATGAATAAAAGACCCGCTAGGTTGACATACCTAGGCAAAAATAAGGGCTTCCCGGCGAACCAAAAGGGTTCGGGCAAAAATAAGGGATGAAATGAAAAAAAATCTGTACACCCGGCAAGTCGAAAACCTGAAAAGGCGGCTTGGGCAAAAATGGGTATCCCGGTGGACTGAAAACCCGAAAGGGCGGTCCAGGCAAAAGTTAGGGATAAAGCGTAACACTATGTCTCATTGGATCACCTTGCATCCAGAATTCGGCATCGACCATCTGGCTCAGACCTCAGCATCGATCAATCAGCTTCATCTTCAACTAAGCAGCAAAGTGATGAGACGCTTGAAGACATAAAGGCGATAGCAGAGTTGGAACCCAGTGGGAATATTGTGCACATAGCTGTTTTGTTCCCTTTTCAAAATTGTATAAACTCTATGTTGTTCGGCGGCGTTCTCTTACTAGGACGTCGGCCTCTTGTACAAAAAACGCCTATTTACAGGCAAATTTCAAAATCAATACAAGTTCACTCTTCCAAACAAGCTGCCAATTGTTTTTTTTTCTTTTTCTGTTTTGTCTTGCGATGAACGTCCAATGTTCATTTTGATATATGCATTTGACATTAAAATTGCTAAATACTTGCATATGAAACAAAAGACTAGTTACAGGTGACATCAGAAGTAGGGGCAATGTAGAATTGTCCAATGCAGTCTAATTGCTTTGTCCGCCAAGGTACCAAGGTAGATTCAACTGAAGAATGTGACCAAGTTACCTCAACTCGCCTTAGAGTAAGACGAGATTCAGTAATATTATCCCCAGAAGATATCAACATTCCCCAGCAGGCCTTTAAGCTTATCCCCAGTAGATTCTGGAAGCTTTTCCCCTGCAAAGTACGGACGTCTCTCCCGAGCTTTATTCAAAGTTATTCCTCACAAGGGCTTATAACTGGGTTATCCTCAGCTAATTACCACGGAAGATCGCTCTCGGCGACGTTCTTCCTGTCCCCAGCGGAGTTCATCAAAATTCCCCAACATAACTTATCAACGCAATCCCCAGTGGAGTTTATCATTGTTATGCTCAGCGGAGTCCATCATTGAAATCCTCAGTGAAGCTCTCGTCAAACTTCAGCAAAGTATCTCTTCCACAAAAGCAATTCCCCGCAGAGTAATCTCTCCAGCAAGTTTATCCCCCAACGGAGTCATCTTCTCCTACCGGTGTATTCTTGTAACCATCATCCCCAGCGAAAGCAAAGAGCTCTACTCTTCAATGTCAGCCCAGGATTTAATTCCCCGACCGGTCGTCCAGAATTTGTTTTCATAGACGAAAATACATTCATAAACATTTCACATTTCACACATCTTGCTTACACGCATGATAAAGCGCATACAACGCTATCTCATTTTGAACATCATAACAGCATGCATTTCATACATCATGACATTGCATACAACTGATGTTTTGCCTTTTCAGGAAAAAGACAACCCCAAAGACTACTACCTTCAACTATCACAATTCCAGATTCGATTCCTGTATCTAGCCAGGGCACATCTGTGAGTGATCGGTTTTCCAGATTCGATTCTTGTATCTAGCCAGGGCACATCTGAAGAGTTTGAAGATTTGATTCCTGTATCTAGCCAGGGCATATCTATCAACTGTCACAATCCCAGATTCGACTCCTGCATCCAGCCAGGGCATATCTGTTGACAAAAATTCCAGATTCGATTCCTGTATCTAGCCAGGGCACATCTGAAGAGTTCGAAGATTCGATTCCTGTATCCAGCCAGGGCATATCTGTTGATGACTATTTCCAGATTCGATTCCTGTATCCAGCCAGGGCACATCTGTGAGCAACTGATTGTAGACTCGACACCTGTATCTAGCCAGGGCATGTCTGCATGAAGAGATTGAAGATCAACACCTGTAACAAGCCAGGAAAACATCTGTCTTTCTCAAAATACACAGGTTCTCGCTAAGGAATCTCTTATGCGATCAATACTTCCAAATGGCATCTATAAGCCCATTCCCGACAAGGTTCTGTCGCGTCTCCAGATGGAATCTATAAGCCCATCTCCCTATCCACCACCTCTCCAAATGGCATCTATAAGCCCATTCCCAACATCACATTGCTGATACTCCAACATGCGAGTGCAAATTTCAGGGCACTCTAGTGTCCAATCTCCTTTTACCCTCGAGTCACGAAAGGCAAACTTGCCAATCTAACTCTTCAGGTTCAAGAAGATTGAACAGGGGCAACTGTTGTACCCCAAAATTTTCCCTCCCATTTCCTCAACATTTTCTCACCACAAGACCCTTGGAGCTCAAGATCTAGTTAGGGTTTCCTCTGCTCAAGACTTCTCCTTGCACTGTTAACCCAAATTAGGGTTTGTGTTTGCACAAAGATGTTTTGACCTAAAATGCCTAAGATGACTTTCATGCTTCATGTTGGACTCCCAAGATTATCCATACCAAGTTTCAAGTCTTGATTCCAAATTTTGCCCAGTCAATTGGACAGTTGACCTAGAAATCAGCTGTATTGGGGAAAAAGTCAACTGTGGCCAATTGACAGTCAAACTTCATGAAATTTGACCCACATCAACATTATGAACTCACATGGACCATTTGATCAAGTTTGGATCACAATTCCACAAGAAATTTGATCAGATCACCAAAAGGGCAAAATGGTCATTTGTAGGGTTTTGACTGCACAAAGGCAATTTTTGACTGTTTGACCTAGCCAATGGCAAACCAAACTCACATATAGACTCAAGGACCCTATGGAATTATCTTGACATGCTCAACAAGTTCAAAAGATCCCAAATTCACAAGATTGACAGTTGAATTTCCCAGTCAATTGATCAATTTTGACTATATACTGAAAAGTCAAACTTTGACTTTTTGGTCAAAATCAAGTGTCAAGATTCATTTTTCATCAAAACATGCCAAATCATGAATCTTGTTCATCAAGAAAACAAAAATTGCAAATTAGGGTTTGAAATGAAGATTTTTCATAACTTGGAACTTTTCTAAGTTATGAAAAACCCTAATTTTTTCCTAACTTTGTCCCACTTTCTCACCAAGATTCATTTGGATTCAAGCAAAAGTCAAAACATGAAAGTTGTAGCCTATTGCAAAATCTACAACTTTGATTCACAAAGTTTTCCCAAAAGAAGCTTGTAGCTCAAGTTACAATTTTTGGAACAAGGGTACCAAACCATTCTTAACTTAGAGAAAATTTGACCTATTTTAGGCAGGATTTTTGCCTAACTTCAAGACCATTTTTCACATACTTCCACTTGGAATTTAAATTTTCATTTCAAATATGGATTGTAGTACACATTCCAAGCTTTCTAAAATGTCAAAGAACTCATCAAACAACCTCATGGTTAGGGAGAATCGAATTTGGCAAGTTGGGAAAAACTCACTTTGTTCATGACCAAGTTACATGTCCATAACCTTGCATTTTTGAACTCAGCATGCCTTAAGCTAGATTACAGGTCTTTTATCTCATCTACACTCAATAATTTAATGCCAATCCATTGTGCCAAGGTGTTGTTCTATGAGTTTGGACATTGTATGCAAGATTAAGCCATTTTTAGATAAAGCATAATATCCATTTTAGAAAAGTTGCACTTTATGTCAATTAACAATCCAAGCAAGTACAGATAAAATCTCTTTGGCACAAGTTTATGAGCTAATTACACTGATCAATGCCAAGGTTTGCAGCACATTATGGGTGCCTCTACCTGTCTAAAAACTCAAGTGGCCTTTTGTTGCTTAAGTAAGAAGAAAGCTAGCATAACATAACACAATTATCATTCCTGTAAACTAAGGCTTAAGCAAACTTGTCAAACACTTTCAAAACATCCTAACTGAGCTAGAACACGAGTCAACCACCTCCATTGCCTTCTAAAACACAGAATCACCCTCAAACTGCCCAAACAGAGCACCTGCTGCAGATTGAGTTCCATAGCTCAATCCTTTCATGCATTCTTGCTAAAAACACTTCAAACACATCCCACAACATCCCTTGAAGCTATTCCAAAGCTCAAACACGACCTGTAACACTCCCATTCACCATCACCATTTTCATTTTTCTGTTTTGCAGGTGGAGTTCTATAACTCGATTCAGCAAGTTTCAAAGCAAAGTAAAACTTGGAATAGCATCCCTGGACATCAAGGAAGCTGTACCAACCATTACCTTGCACTGAAAGTACCTCTATCATCAGATACAATTCCAACTGAATAGGTAAGTTCATGAACTCGTATCTCTCTATCCAGGCATTGTTAGCTTTAGGTTTGTGAAGAAAATATGTTACATTCATAGCCCTGAACATGCCCATGTAATTAGTTTTCATTTATATTATGTGTGCTGTGAGAATTTAATGTCTGAACATGGACCAAAAACTAGGTCAGGAATTGGGGGAGAAGAAATTCTCTCTCATCTTAGAGAGTTAAGTCAAGTTCTTTATATGTCTGGATTCGTCTCTTAATGCCCTACATTTTTCATGTTGTGAGTTTTGCTTGAAAGTCCAGGAATTGAAAGATAGAAAATGCGTGTTTGTTTGAACAAGAATGCTGGAGGTTGAAGATGACAGGATCTTTGGGCTGGGCCTGTTTGACTTTTCTTTTCACACCATGTTTTTACTTTTACACCCCCTAGGCCCATTTTGCTTATTTTTATGATTTTTTGACTTTTTCTTTTTTGTTCTGACTTATTTATTTTTTCTTATAATATTAAAAATATAAAAAATATTTTTCATACCATTTTTATATTTATTAGGCATTTATTTTGTTTAGGTAATATTTGTACATAAAATAAATACATAAACACTTTTATTTGAAAAATACAAAAATAATGTAAACACATTTTATTTTCCATTTTTATTTTATTTTATCTTCTGAAAATATTTTATATAAAATATACTTTTTTTATAAATATTAAATATTATTATTTTTGTACATTTATAATATATATTTAGTAAATAATACAAATACATATATATTTATTAGCATATTTAGAAAAATACAAAATATATACATTTTTATTTTTATTAATATTTAGTATTAAAAATACCCTTTTTTACAAATATACTTCATTTTTATTTTATTTTTGTACATAATTCATAAATATTTGTACATATTAAATAATTAATACATTTACTTAATAAAATTAGGGTTTTGCCCTAAACATAAAAACTCCAAAAAATAATACTTTTTCTTTTGTTTATTTGACATATAAAAATACTTTTTTTTCATACATATAAAAAGCCTTTTTGCATCTTGTATATTTATTTTATTCCTATTTAATTTGTGCAAATTAATTACCTTGTATAATTCCAAATTGATGTAATAGTCTAGGTTTAAATTCCTTGTCAAATACCCCCCATTTGAACATTTGTACCCCCCTTCCCATATATTGTGTTGTAATAGTTTAGGACTTTAAATTTTGCACTTTAATGCTTTCTAAGTATACCATGTTAGAATTAGGGTTTGTATGCGAATCAAAAAAATAACAAAAATAGTGTGACCTAATTTCAAGATAAACAAGCATGAAAATGGACAACACTAATCACACTTGCACCCCTAGGGTATTCCACTTGTTGCCTTCAATAAATGGGCCATATTGCATGTTAGGTCTCTTTGGGCAAAACAAACAATCAAATGATCATAGTCCCTCGATGACGCTTTCGAAAGTTGCCTAAAAATGATCAAGTCCCTTAAAGGAAAAATTGCCCAAAGATACTTGGCACCATTGCAATTATGGTCTAAACGATGACCCGCGTCCATCCCTTTCACATCCTAACACAAGATTGTCCACCAAATGCAATGGTGGAACAAAATTGTTAAAAGGGTTAAAAACATAGGAGAAATCTTTGAGAAATTTAGGAGTAGATAACATCTTAGTTACTTGAATCAAACTTGCAAAACAAAACACTTGCCTATTTTTAAAACCACACCTCACAACACTTTCAAAACAAACTTTCAAAAAACAAATGAAAACCTTTTCAAAAGACATACACTTTTGTATACATCCCAACATGGATCATTACAAAGGTTGCCACCACATTGGCTTCTTTTCAGAATATTTTGAAACTCACACACACAAAGCACCATTTCAAACAATTGAAAATTAAGGCAAGTTGATCTAAGCAAGTAACTAAAAGCCCATGGATAACCATGGATAGAAAGGGTGCTAATACCTTCCCTTTCTATAATCTACTACCCGAACCCAAGAAAACATCTCAAAGGTTTTTGCTGTGCTTTTTAAACCTTTCCTTAGGATAAAATAAAAAGTCGGTGGCGACTCTTGCTCAACCGAAACATTTGCGAAAACAAACGCAAAACCATAGTCAGTTCTCCCACCGTATCACAGCAAGTATCTAAGGACCATCTACCTACTCGAAAAAGGAATCGTTCTATGCTAATTTCCTTTAGAAAATGCTATCCTACTATTGATGAGTAGGTAGCACAGTCGTTGGAATTTGAGGGTCAATTCGAATTAGGGACTTACGGTTACTAAAGCAATGTTAGTATGCCCTAGCGGTAACCCTAATGTCTTAGATCATTTGTTTGAGGCAACAATATTCGAGGCAACCATTTCGAAGCGACTATGATCTTTTAGACAAGAGGACGACCTCTAAAGTGACCTATACTCAATGACCGTGTACGAAGGCAACCAAGTGGGGCGTACCCTAAGAGTGCGCATGTGCGAGTATGTCGTTTTCAGTTATTTTTATCTTTGTACATGTTAAGGGTGATCTAATTTGATTTTAGGTTAAAACATTCAGTCTTGTCATGCAACCCTATTATCAAACATCTAACAGTTATAATTTGCGGAAATAAAATGCGGAAATTAAATTACAAGGCGTCGGGTATTTACATCGCCAAAGACAAACCCTTTGAAAATAAATAAAGCGATAAAAATAAATAAAAGTTCTATTTACTATTACAATCCGGGAGCAAGTAAGTTATTGGATAAAAATAAATAACGCATGCGGGAAATTAAATCGAGCACAAATTTTAGGGTTTTGACCCTTTTGGTTAGAGAAGAAATCTTCTTGTTGCTTTTATTTTAAGAAAGAAATTAAACCTAAATCAATTACTAAATTAAATTAATAAATTAATTAAATGAAAAATTAATTATGACATATTTTGATTTTGTTATTTTAAGAAAGAAAAATGAAATTAATTAAATTAATGGTTAGTACCTAATTAGATCTAATTAATTATTTATTTACAAAATAGGTTAAAATTATTCTAGAATTAAAACCTAAATTAATTAATTAGTGTTTATTAAGAAAAATATAAGTTTAAAGTTTAATTAAATATAAAAAATATTTTTGTGATTTTTATTTGTGAGAAAAAGAAATTTGATTGGTTAGAAATTAATTAAATAAAAAATAATAAAACAAATAATAAAACAAAATAAAAAAAGAGGATTATTGGGCCTGAATCATGGGGGTGCTGGTAGCAATTGGAAGGCCCATTAGAGCTGGCCTTGTTTGACTTTGCAGATCTAATGCGCATGCGTTGACTAACGCCTTGGTAGTCCTTCAATCCCTAGCCATCAGATCTGGCCATTGGCCATCTGTCTCTTGGATGTATGAAGGTGCATGGTGAGCTGCAAGCCAACACGCGCATTGGAACACCTGAAGACAAAATTAAGAAGAAATTAGGGGACTGGGATTCGAACCCAGGTCCTGAAAGATAATTCACGCTTGCGTTGCCACTACGCCATGTTGTTCTGTTTGTTAGTATAATGCAAATAGTATATATTATATAAAAACAAAATCATATGCCAACAATTAAAAAAAACGCGCGCGTGATTTGAATACGCCAATGGCCAGGGGACACCTCATCGTCCCTGTCTAAAACCTGTAAAAGATTACCTGCGGATTTGAATCCACAGCTAAAAACACATGCCTGTCCTGAAATCTTCTCTAGGCCATATAAATCCATTCCAAGAACATGGTTAGGTTTGTTATGGCCTCTTGATCAAAGATATGCCCTTCTTGTGGATCAATTATTCCTGAAATAGAAAACCCCAAAAAAACATCAAGAACCCTAGCTATGGTGTTTTGCATTACAGGTTATATAAACGAAATTAAATGATGCAAATAGCTTGGAAATGTTGTAAGGATTACAAATATGCAGTTAGTTTTCTCAAAAGATGCAAGAATAAGCCAAATCGATTTCAAGAACAGGGCTATGTTTCATGAGACTTACAGTGCTTTAGAGTGCTTGAAAATGCGTGGTCTGGGTTGTAAAAGCTTCTGGAGATGATCAGTAGTCGATTGAGACAAGTCCCCAATCCTGAAAAGGCCTCTAGCTTGGACGTTGATCTCTCACTTTTTTATGAATTTTCCAAATATGATTCTGCCTCTCTCTGCACTTTCCAACCCCGATTTTCACGTGCTTTTATTCCTTATGTAATGCTCAATGTATTAGGTCTACAAACTTGACTCAAATATTTCCAGATCAATGCCCATGAATTGGATTTGATCCCCATTTACAAACTTGCCAAATTTGACTCCATTCAATCTTTTTGCACATGATTTGCCTTGCTACGAGTTTGGAGATATGCTAGCTGTCCATTGAAGCCTATAACAATAAAAAAATCAAGAGTTATTAATTATTTGGATTTTCTATGATTTTATTTGATTTAAAATGAATAAATTTAATAAAAAATCAAATTAAATATTAAAAATAAAATATGGGCTCATGGCTGAAGCTAGGACACGTGGGAAACTATGCAAGCTCAAATTAAGTGGAAAAGAATGGGCCCATTTGACAAAATTTGAAGTTTTGGGCATTGTTGACTTTTGGCAATTTTGCAAAAAGGTCCAACTTCAACAATGCATACCTGTTTCAATTGTGAACTTTTGGAAGTGTTCTTTGACTTTTTAGAAAGCTTGAGATGTCCTCTAACCAACCCTTTTTGTCTCATCTCATCTTTATATTCCATGCTCAAGTTATAAGCTTTGGCAAAAAAGGTGTTTTTGTTGACTTTCAAAAATGACCTATAATGTCCAAATTTATAACTTCTTGTGAGTGCATTTTTTGATCTTGGGGTATGAGGATGGATTGTAGGAAATTTCATCCTCTTAAAAATGAGCTTTGGATGGTTCATTTCTCATAAAGCATGAGAAAGTTATGCTTGGTCAAAGTTGAGTTGACTTTTCCTACAAAACCCTAATTTAGCAACTTTTGAGTCTTGATGAATTTTTAGCAATCCTTTATGAATCATGATCAACCCTTGATCAAATGATTAAATATCCTTAAAAATGAGAGTTTTGACAAAAAATCTTGAAGTTTGACTGTATTTGGGTCACAGTTGACTTTTGCCCTAGCACAGTCGATTTTTGGACCCTTTGAGCAATTGACTGAGCAAACTTCCTCTGCAAGGCTTGAAATTTGACATGGTTGATTTTGAGAACATATTAGGACATTAGGGAATGCTTGAGGTCATTTGGATTCAAAGATCTTGGTGAAACACAAAACCCTAATTTGAGGTAGACTGCCTTAGGAAATAACTTGTCTGACCAACTCTTGAGCAACCTTGAGCCACTTGGAGATTTTTCTTGCAATATCTTGAGAAATATGGGAGGGCAAATTTTGGGGTACAACAGTTCCCCTGTTCAATCTTTTTAAACCTGAGGATATAGATTGGCTTTCGTGCCTTTCGTGATCCGAAGGTGGAAGATGATTGAACACTAGAGTGCCTAGAAATTTGCACTCGCATGAAGCGGTATCAGCCTGGTGATGTCGGGAATGGGATTTCATATGCCATTTGGAGATTTCTGGCGGGAAGATGGGCTTAAAGATGCCATCTGGAGGAGTGTCGATCGCATTAGATATTACTTAGCGAGAACTTGCATACCTGTTGTTGTGGAAGATTCCACTGGGGGAAGTCTGATCTTTGCTGAGATTTAGGAGCTTGCTTGTACTTCAACTGAGAGAACATCTCTGCTGAGTTTTAAGAACTTGTTTTTATTTTAACTGGGGGGAAATCTGTCGAGATTTAGAACCTTATATGTAATTCAACTGAGGATAATTCGGTTGAGATTTAAGAACCGGTTAGTACTTCGACTGAGGGAACATCCTCATCGAGATTTAGGACTTGTTTGTACTTCAATGGAGGATAATTCTGTTGAGATTTAAGAACTTGTCCACACCTCGACGGAGGAAAATTGTCGATATTTAGAACCTTATCTGTAATTCAATCGAGAATAATTCAGTTGAGATTTAAGAACCGGTCAGTACTTCGACTGAGGGAAACATCTTCATCGAGATCTAGGACTTGTCTGTACTTCAACGGAGGATAATTCTGTTGAGATTTAAGAACTCGTCCACACTTCGATGGAGGAAAATTGTCGAGATTTAGAACCTTATCTCTAATTCAACCGAGAATAATTCAGTTGAGATTTATGAACCGGTCAGTACTTCGACTGAGGGAAACATCTTCATCGAGATCTAGGACTTGTCTATACTTCAACGGAGGATAATTCTGTTGAGATTTAAGAACTCGTCCACACTTCGACAGAGGAAAATTGCCGAGATTTAGAACCTTATCTGTAATTCAACCGAGAATAATTCAGTTGAGATTTAAGAACTGGTCAGTACTTCGATTGAGGGAAACATCTTCATCAAGATCTAGGACTTGTCTGTACTTCAACGGAGGATAATTCTGTTGAGATTTAAGAACTCGTCCACACTTCGACGGAGGAAAATTGTCGAGATTTAGAACCTTATCTGTAATTCAACCGAGAATAATTCAGTTGAGTTTTAAGAACCGGTCAGTACTTCAACTGAGGGATACATCTTCATCGAGATCTAGGAACTTTATGTACTTCAACGGAGGATAATTCTGTTGAGATTTAAGAACTCGTCCACACTTCGACGGAGGAAAATTGTCGAGATTTAGAACCTTATCTGTAATTCAACCGAGACTAATTAAGTTGAGATTTAAGAACCGGTCATTACTTCGACTGAGGGAAACATCTTCATCGAGATCTAGGAACTGTCTGTACTTCAACGGAGGATAATTCTGTTGAGATTTAAGAACTCGTCCACACTTCGACAGAGGAAAATTGCCGAGATTTAGAACCTTATTTGTAATTCAACTGAGAATAATTTAGTTGAGATTTAAGAACCGGTCAGTAGTTCGACATAGCTGAGAACTTAACTGCATCCTTCATGAAAGGTAAAGGTCAGTCGTATGCAATGCATGATATATATCACGCAATGATGTTCTTAAAATAAATGAGATTGTGTTGTATGATGCGTATATGTATGTATCATGATGTCAGGAAATGTTATGTTTTGGCTGGGGAAAATAAATCTCGGAGAGCTGCTGGAGAATATAGTTGGATTCTTCGTTTCCGCTGGGAATAGAGAACGAAGATGATTGTGAGAATAAACCTGCGGGAGAGGATGACTCTGTTGGGGAATAAACTGATGAGGATATTACTCTGTGGGGAAGAGATACTCTGCTGAGGATTCCACCGATAAATTCTGCCGGGGATGCATTACCGTTGCTAGTGATACTGAATCCTGTTGGGGATTGACTTCTTGTTTGTGAAATAAAATAACTCCGTTGGCGATGAACCTTCAGTTGCGACTTCACTGGGGATAACCTTTTAGACTCATATGGGGATAATCCTTTGAACTTGCTGGGGACAATCTTCCAAAGTCTACTGGGGATAACTCTCCAAATTCCACTAGGGAAGCTTTTTCAGACCGCGCTGGGAAAAATTTCAGACTCCACTGGGGGTATGTTGTATTCTTCCGGGGAAGATTCTTATACTCCGCTAGGGGATATTAAAACCTTTCAGTGTTAATGGTAGATAAACTCTGCTTGGGGAGAACTAATACCGATTCATTTGCAGTTGCAAGTCTCAGCTGGGGAGTTAACATTATTGTCTTACTCTGCGGGAGTGAATGCACCTTGGCCATATTCTTCAGCTGAATCTACCTTTGTACCTAGTGGATAAAGCATCCGTACAGCTTGGACAATTCTTATTGCCCCTATTTCTGATATTACCAGTAATCGTCTTTTTTTTCGCATGTAAATTTTTATGAGCAGCAATTAATGTCAAGTGCATATATCAAAAATGAATATTAGACGTTCTTTGCAAAACAAAATAGATAAAGGAAAAAAAGTTTGAAATTTCTTTGAAAATGAATTGTATTGACTTTGAAGTTTGGCCTGTAAATAGGCGTTTTTTTATAAGAGGCTGACATCCTAGTAAGAGAACGCCGCTGAATAATAGAATTTACACAATTTGTGAAAAACTAAACAAAACAGCTATATGAAAATCCCACTGGGTTCCAACTCTGCTATTGCCTTTATGTTCTCGAGCATCTCATCACATTGCTACTTGGTTGAAGGATGACCAGATTGATTAGTGTCGTCCGAGCTTGATAGTCGATACCGAAGTCTGGTTGCAAGGTGATCCAATGAGACATAGTGTTACGCTTTGATCCCTAATTTTTTCATGGACCGCCCTTTTGGGTTTTCAGCCCACCGGGATACCATTTTTGTCCAAGTCGCCTTTTCAGGTTTTCGACCTGCCGGGTGTATAGTTTTTTTTTATTTTCATCCCTTATTTTTGCCCAAACCCTTTTGGTTCGCCAGGAAGCCCTTATTTTTTCCTAGGCCAGTCGACCTAGTGGGTCGTTAATTATGCGTAGTATCTTTTCACTATGTCTGCATTGACGGGGTGAGGAAGGTCGTCACCATCCATGGTGGTTAGAATCATAGCTCATCCTGATAAAATGTTCTTAACCATAAATGGCCCTTCGTAAGTAGGGGTCCATTTTCCCATGGGGTCGCCTTGAGGTAGTATGATGCGCTTGATAACCAGGTCCCCAACTTGATACTCTTGTCGTCTAACTTTCTTGTTAAACGCCTTGATCATCCGTTTTTGATACGTCTGACCATGACAAATAGCAGTAAGTCTCTTTTCGTCGATTAAGTTCAGCTGATCAAGCCGGGTCTGAATCCAGTCATCTTCGCTCAAACCTGAATCCTTCATAATCCCAAGAGAGGGTATCTGAACTTCAATGGGAAAGACGGCCTCCATGCCATAAACCAAGGAATAGGGTGTTGCCCCTGTTGACGTTCGTGCTGAGGTACGATACCCATGAAGAGAAAAAGGTAACATCTTGTGCCAATCTTTGTATGTCACCGTCATCTTCTGCACAATCTTCTTAATGTTCTTATTAGCCGCTTCAACAGCCCCATTCATCTTCGGCCGGTAGGGAGAAGAGTTGTGATGCAGTATCTTGAACTGCTTGCAAAGTTCGGTGATCATCTTATTGTTGAGATTTATACCATTGTCCGTAATGATCCTCTCTGGTACACCATATCGATAGATCAGGTTGTTTCGAATAAACCGTGCCACGGCATTCTTGGTTACAGTAGCAAAGGAAGCTGCTTCAACCCACTTTGTAAAGTAATCAATTGCTACCAGGATGAAACGATGCCCGTTGGACGCCGTAGGTCTGATCTCGCCGATCATATCAATGCCCCACATTGCAAAAGGCCAAGGTGCCATCAAGACATTCAGAGGTACTGGAGGTATGTGCACCTTATCAGCATAGACTTGGCACTTGTAACAGGTCCGAGAATGCTGATAACAGTCGGCTTCCATTGTGGACCAATAGTATCCTGCCCGTAGGATTTTCTTTCCCATGGTATGTCCACTGGAATGAGTTTCGAAAGCACCTTCATGTAAATCTGCCATGATCCTTTCTGCCTCGTTCTTATCCATACATCGCAGTAAGATCGAATCATGGTTACGCTTGTAAAGGATGTCATTGCTGATGAAGAACTTCGCCGCGAACCTCCTGAAAAACTTCTTATCATTAACAGATGCACCCTCGGGGTATTCCTGAGCCTCAAGGTATCTCTTCACTTCATGAAACCAGGGTTTATCTGCTACCTCTTCAGTCTCAATGTCACAGCAATGTGCAGGTTCATCCAACCTTTCAATGATAATCCTGGGAGCTTCGTTGTCCCAATTCACTTTGAACATAGAAGACATCGTAGCTAGCGCATCCGCCAACTGATTCTCCTCTCTTGGGAAGTGTTCAAAGGTTATCTCCTCGAAGTGGGGAAGCAATGTCAACACATACTCCTTGTAAGGAATAAGATTTGGGTGTTTCATATCCCACTCTCCTATGATCTGACTGATTACGAGAACGGAATCTCCGAAAACACTTAGAAACTTAATCCTTAGGTCAATTGTTGCTCGAAGACCCATAATGCACGCTTCATACTCCGCCATATTGTTGGTGCAGTTGAAACATAATCGGCCGGTGAATGGAGTATGAGAGCCCTTAGGAGATATGATCATGGCACCAATTCCATTACCCAAAGCGTTTGAAGCTCCATCTAATTACATAGACCATCGAGATCCTTCCTCAAGTCCTTCATTCGGTCTAGGTTCTTCACAGTCGGTTACTATCATGATATTCTCATCCGGAAATTCAAAGTTCATAGACTGGTAATCCTCCACTTCTTGATGTGCCAAATGGTCTGCCAACACACTTCCCTTGATTGCCTTTTGGGTTGTGTATTGGATGTCATACTCAGTCAAGATCATCTACCATCTTGCTATTCTTCCGGACAAGGCAGGCTTTTCAAAGATATACTTGATTGGATCCATATTTGATATCAATATAGTAGTGTGAGTCAGCATATACTGTCTCATCCGGCGAGCAACCCATGCCAAAGCGCAGCAAGTTTTCTCGAGCAACGAGTATCGGGTCTCGCAGTCGGTAAACTTTTTGCTAAGGTAATAAATAGCATGCTCTTTTCGGCCAGACTCGTCATGCTGCCCTAGCATACACCCCATTTATTTGTCGAGTATTGTCAAGTATAAGATCAAAGGTCTCCCTTCAACTAGAGGCATCAGAATTGGTGGCTCTTGGAGATTATTCTTTGATCCATTCGAAGGCGGCCTGGCATTCATCATTCCATCTTACCACTTGATCTTTCTTCAGTAACTTGAAGATTGGCTCACAGGTAGCAGTCAGGTGCGAGATGAATCGGGAAATATAGTTCAAACGTCCCAGAAAGCCTCTGACTTCTTTTTCTGTTTGGGGAGCTGGAATATCCTGTATAGCCTTCACCTTTGCAGGATCCACTTGAATACCTTTATCACTTACGACGAAACCTAGTAGCTTACCAGACCTCACCCCGAAGGTGCACTTGTTCGGGTTTAACCTCAACTTGTACAACTTCAACCTGTCAAATAACTTCTGAAGGTGGTCAAGATGTTCTTCTTCAGTTTGGGATCTTGCAATCATGTCGTCGTCGTATTCCTCAATCTCATAATGGATCATGTCATGGAACAAAGCGACCATGTCGCGCTGATACGTTGCCCCAACATTCTTCAATCTAAAAGGCATGACCTTGTAGAAAAAGGTACCCCATTGAGTAACAAAGGTTGTCTTCTCCATGTCTTCGGGAGCCATTTTAATTTGATTGTATCCGGAGAAACCATCCATAAAGGAGAAGACCTTATGATGTGCGGTGTTATCAACCAGAACATCGATATGAGGCAGAGGGAAATTATCTTTGGTACTTGCCCTGTTCAGATCCCTATAGTCAACACACATCCGAACTTTACCATCCTTCTTCGGCACAGGAACCACGTTGGCCACCCACTGAGGGTAAGAAGTAACTGCTAGAAAACCGGCATCAAACTGTTTCATCACTTCAGCCTTGATTTTCTCAGATATCTCCGGGCGCATTCGACGAACCTTCTGTTTCACTGGAGGACAGTCTTCTTTGGTAGGCAGGCGGTGAACCACAATATCGGTGTCCAACCCAGGCATATATTCATAAGACCAGGCAAAGATCTCAACATAGTCACGCAACATCTGAATCAACCGTTGCTTAACACTAAGCTCCAGATTTGCACCGATCTTGACTTCTTTCTTGTCTATCTATGTACCCAGATTGACTGTTTCTACTGGCTCTTCATGCGGCGGTATGGCCCTCTCTTCCTATAGTAACAATCTAGAAAGTTCACCAGGCACTTCGCAATCATCTTTACCTTCGTCTTCGGCTAAGTTGATCGGACTTTCAAAGTCATAACTGGCAGTAGCAGAGTCGTTACCAGTAGGATCCAGAGTGGATGTAGACCAGTATATGTGAGTGTGTGTAAAATAGTTGTTTTGCAATATATAATAAAAGAAAAACAAGGAGCACAAAATTTGAAATGCAAGAAACATCCAATGCTTTTATTAATGATATATGTAGATGACATACATAAAGCCCTCACAAATGAAGCCACGGTGCCCCGGGTAAGACACCGGGCCGTAAAGTTTAAAAATTGTCTGTTACAGATTCAAAACAAAAGTCTCATTACTGGGTAATAACAGAAACGGGCATAGAATCCTTTGCCGTCCAATTGCTTAGTCCACCATCAGCAGTCGGGTATATCCAACTATCAATATCAAACTCTTCATCATCGTCCTCAATAGCATTCACTCTCGCGTCATGTTTGGGCATAGGTGCCATTATGACATTAGGCCTTTCTGGCGCTTCAAACTGGATTTCCTTAGCATCGATCAAGTCCTGCACTTTATTCTTCAAAACCCATTAATCATTCGTATCATGCCCCGGGCTATCGGAGTGAAAAGCACAGCGGGCGTTCGGATCGTACATCGGTAATGTAGTGTTGGGATTCTTCGGGGCCTCCCTCGGAATCACCAGATTGGTCTTCAATAACTGCAGCAGAATTTGGGATAAAGTCATGTTGAGCTGAGTGAATTATCTTCGCGACCTCTCGGGCCTTGGTCGATTGTTGCGCTTAGGAGCAACAACAGGTCTTGATATAACCATCGCATTAACTGCTTGGCGGAATTCAGGTCTATTATTGCTTTTTGAATTGTAAACAGCACTGGACTCTTTCTTAAAAGGCTTCTTCTCGGTGCCTGATGAAGCACCCTTCTGTATTTTACCGGACTTGATACCGGCCTCAATCCTTTCCCCGGTCATAATCAGCTTCGTAAACCCGGACGAAGAACTTACAATCAGATGGTTGAAATACGGACCAGACAATGTCCCCAGAAACATATCCACTAGTTCCCTATCAGCCAAGGGTGGTTGCACTCTTCCAGCAAGGTGCCTCCACTTCTGAGCATAATCTTTGAAACCTTCTCCCGCACCCATAGACATACCCTGGAGTTGGGTACGTGTGGGAGCGAGGTCAGCATTGTATTGGTACTGCTTGTAGAAAGCAGCAGCCAAATCTTCCCAATTTCGGATACTAGCTCCTTCCAGCAGGTAAAACCATTCAAGCTGAGTCCCTGAGAGACTGTCTTGAAAGAAGTGGATCCAGAGGTTCTTATCAGAGGCGTACGGCTGAATTTTCCTAACATACGAGCGGAGGTGCAGCTTTGGGAAAGAAACCCCGTCCTATTTAGAAAAGATCGGTGCTTTAAACTTGTGGGGAATTACCACCCCGGATGGCAGACCCAAATCACCAAAGTCCAGGCCAGGCACTTTCTGAACTTCCATCGCAATCACCCGGTCTTCCAGTTGTTTATACCTATCCTCAGCTGGATGATACTGGTCTTCGTCAAAGACGGTCTCGTTGTCTAAAACCACAAGACTAGGAGCCCTCCTTTCTTCCTGATTATCTTCCCCTCCAGATGAGTGGGTCAAATCAACCTCTTCTCGCAAATCATTTCTGAATCTGCGACCCATATTAAATAGGACTTTCTTCTTCTTCTTCTTCTTCTCTTTCAAGATAAGGGTCTTCAGATCTTGCTGACCCTTAGCCAGGCTCATGAATAATTCCTGGAACTGGGTGTTTTGGGCTTGCAGAGCCTTGATTGCTTGTTCAGTTGATGTTTCAGAAGACATGATGCTGAAATAAACAGCGAAGAAGATGAGAAAACCTGTAAGGGTACCTGTTATGAGGTGCATGGGAATGATATGTGCATGACATGATTTCAAAGACTTTAGGGATTCAAATTCGTAAACCACAATAAAACACACTTTTATTAGATAAACTTGAAATTCAATTGTTCAACAGATGCCTTTAAGGCGTTACAAGAAAGAAAAAGTAAATCAAAACTAGAAATAATAAAAAAGACAATCAGTGCTCCCATGGTCGTTTCTTGTCGGTGCGGACATAGTCATTGAGGATCCGCTTGTTCTCGAATTGCCTTCTCAACTTTTGAATCTTTTGCTCTTACTCGTGATACTTTTCTCTATAAGTATCCCACTCTTCTCTCAACTTCATCCAAGATCTCTTTAATGCACCAATGTCAGTAGGCATGTATGGATGGAGGATGGTAGGAGGAACCCCTTCTTCATCAGCAACCTCGACAATTATAGGCAAGACGGCTTCGTACGACATTCCCAGCTTTTGGGCACGGATTCAAACCCATCGGAGATATGGCTCCATCGGAAGAGAAGTATTTGCATCCAGCTCGTGCAGATCAGACCTGTGTACCCTATCCCAAGCTCTTATGAATCTGCGGCGTTGCTCGTCACTATCCCCTTGGAAGTCAAAGGCAATACTCGGCATCAGCAACTCATGAGGTCCTTCCCTCCTAGCTCTCCCAAATTGACGTAAGGCCAAACATGGATTATAAGTGATCCCTCCATTGGTTCCTATAAGTGGGACATTGGGGTATTCCCCACAGCGATCAATAATAGCCACATCTTCCATGCCCTTGATAGTCCAAATGATGTCATTATGAGAGAGAGACATAATCTTATAGGCCCATCCCATGCCTTCCTTGTTCTTCAAAACTGATTTGGGGAGGTGAGAAATAAACCACCTCACCAGCAATGGCGCGCAGCACATAAGGGTTCCCTATTTCCGAGCAGTACGGGCATAAAGAGAGTGCAAAATATCACCAAAGAGAGTGGGTACAGGATTATTGGATATGAAAATCTTCATTGCATTCACGTTGATGAAGGAATCTGAGTTAGGAAACAACACCAAACCATATATGAGAAGAGCCAGAATATCTTCAAATGCCTGGAAGTCTAGACTGTCCCAGAAATGATTAGCTTTACCAACCAAGAACTTAGTCAAGAAGCCCTTTGTTCCACTTCTAGTCTCCCAATTAGCCATTACCTCAGCCTTTGTCAGATAGAGGGCTGAAGCAATTTCCTCCGGCCTAAGGATCTTCTCCCAACCTGTGAACGGGGTCTGCTCCAGAATAGGATACCAAGCAGATCAGAGAACTCTTTCAAGGTAGGGACCAACTGGTAGTCCTGAAAAGTAAAGCAGTGGTACAGTGGATCAAAGAACTGAACTAAGACACTCATCATTTGTTCATCCATCTTAGAAGTGACCAAACCAAGGAGGTGCCCATGTCTTCTGATAAAGGAGGAAGTATCTGAAATATTTGCAACCAATTCCTTAAGCTGAGTGGGAATCTGGACAAAGTTGATCCGAATGGTGTTTCTACGCATGGGTGCCATGACCTGCAAAACAGAACAAAGATGAATCCCTCGTGTCTTTGAAATAGGTTAGTCCAATGCAAGATGCATGCAATGTCATGATGTCATGATATAAAACACACCACAAGTATCCACAAATAGCAAACATGGTAAGGGAAAACAAGTCACACAGATAGCCCTTAGATTTCAGGCTGGCAAGGAGCTTAGGTACTACCCTCTTTCAGTTCAGTTGGTTCAAACCTGTCCTAAAAATAGTAACCGGGTTCTAGAGGATCTCAATATCACTGACCACCCTCGATCGGTCATAATTCCAGTTTAGCAACCTTTTCTTGCAGCCGGAATCATCGCGAGAGTTTGGTCTCAATGAGTGTAGCATGATGCTACTGTTCTATGGCTAAGTTGGTCCATTTAAAGGTTCTAAGGTCAGTTGGTGCTTAATGACCCCTTAGAAGACCCATATTCTCCTCGTTACGCCACAAGGGATATCGGTACAAACTAAAGTGCCACACCAACGTAGCTACTGCTTCAACCGTATCAGTCTACGTCGTACAGTTCCCTCACAGTTTATTGCTACTTACCTAAAGGGTGTCCCCCAGATCCGGGTTAGGATCTATAGTAACTCCGATTCAAACCCACAAAGATAAAGCATACAAATCAAGCAATTGAAAACATTATGAACTATTCCTAAGGTACACCCCACTTATGAGCGTCCCAAGCACAGTCGCCAGTTCTGTGATACGGTGGGAAGAACTGACTGTTTTTGGAATGCTGGTTTGCGTTTTGCTATTGTTTTTGCAAAATGTCGCGGTAAGCAAGAGTCGCCACCGACTAATATTTTATCCAACAAGGAAAGGAAAAAAAGCACAGAAAAATTCCTTTTTCAAGATATTTCTCGGGTTCGAGGGGTAGATTATAGAAAGGGAAGGTGTTAGCACCCTTTCTATCCGTGGGTATCCACGGGCTCTTAGATACTTGCTCAAATGTTTTCAAAATTGTTTTCTTTGTGCTTGTGGGTTTGAAAAGTTTTTTATTTGAAACTTCGATTTAACTCTTGCTTCTGTCCTCAAGATTGTATGAAGTGTTTTTGAAAACTTTGTTCGAAAAGTGTAAGTGTGAAAAGTTTGTTTTGTTTTGAAAGAGCAAGTATCTAAGGACCATCTACCTACTCGAAAAAGGAATCGTTCTATGTTAATTTCCTTTAGAAAATGCTATCCTACTATTGATGAGTAGGTAGCACCGTCGTTGGAATTTCAGGGTCAATTCGAATTAGGGACTTACGGTCACTAAAGCAATGTTAGGACTTACGGTCACTAAAGCAATGTTACGCCCTAGCGGTAACACTAATGTCTTAGATCATTTGTTTGAGGCAACAATATCCGAGGCAACCATTTCGAAGAGACTATGATCTTTTAGACAAGAGGACGACCACTAAAGTGACCTATACTAAATGACCGTGTACGAAGGCAACCAAGTGGGGTGTACTCTAAGAGTGCGCATGTGCGAGTGTGTCGTTTTCAGTTATTTTTATCTTTGTACATGTTAAGGGTGATATAATTTGATTTTAGGTTAAAACATTCAGTCTTGTCATGCAACCCAATTATCAAACATCTAACAGTTATAATTTGCGGAAATAAAATACGGAAATTAAATTACAAGGTGTCGGGTATTTACATCGCCAAAGAAAAACCCTTTGAAAATAAATAAAGAGATAAAAATAAATAAAAGTCCTATTTACTATTACAATCCGGGAGCAAGTACATTATTGGATAAAAATAAATAACGCGTGCGGGAAATTAAATCGAGGGCAAATTTTAGGGTTTTGACCCTTTTGGTTAGAGAAGAAATCTTTTTGTTGCTTTTATTTTAAGAAAGAAATTAAACCTAAATCAATTACTAAATTAAATTAATAAATTAATTAAATGAAAAATTAATTATGACATATTTTGATTTTGTTATTTTAAGAAAGAAAAATGAAATTAATTAAATTAATGGTTAGTACCTAATTAGATCTAATTAATTATTTATTTAGAAAATAGATTAAAATTATTCTAGAATTAAAACCTAAATTAATTAATTAGTGTTTATTAAAAAAAATAAAAGTTTAAAGTTTAATTAAATATAAAAAATATTTTTGTGATTTTTATTTTGTGAGAAAAAGAAATTTGATTGGTTAGAAATTAATTAAATAAAAAAATAATAAAACAAAATAAATAAAAAATGAGGAGTATTGGGCCTGAATCATGGGGGTGCCGATAGTAATTGGAAGGCCCATTAGAGCTGGCCTTGTTTGACTTTGCAGATCTAATGCGCATGTGTTGACTAACACCTTGGTAGTCCTTCAATCCCTAACCATCAGATCTAGCCATTTGCCATCTGTCTCTTGGATGTATGAAGGTGCATGGTGAGCTGCAAGCCAACACGACATTGGAACACCTGAAAGACAAAATTAATAAGAAACAGGGGGACCTAGGATTCGAACCCAAGTCCTGAAAGATAATGCACGCTTGCCTTGCCACTACGCCATGTTGTTCTGTTTGTTAGTATAATGCAAATAATATATATTATATAAAAACAAAATCATATGCCAGCAATTAAAAAAAACGCGCGCGTGATTTGATTACACCAATGGGCAGGGGACACCTCATCGTCCCTGTCCTGAAACCTGTAAAAGATTACATGCGGATTTGAATCCGCAACTAAAAACGCATGCCTGTCCTAAAATCTTCTCTAGGCCATATAAATCCATTCCAAGAACATGGTTAGGTTCGTTATGGCCTCCTAAACAGAGTTATGCCCTTCTCGTGGATCAATTATTCCTGAAATAGAAAACCCCAAAAAAGCTCCAAGAACCCTAGCTATGGTGTTTTGCATTACAGGTTATATAAACTAAATTAAATGATGCAAATAGTTTGGAAATGTTGTGAGAATTACAAATATGCAGTTAGTTTTCTCAAACGATGCAAGAATAAGCCAAATCAATTTCAAGAACAGGGCTATGTTTCGTGAGACTTATAGTTATTTAGAGTGCTTGAAAATGTGTGGTCTGGGTTGTAAAAGCTTCTGGAGATGATCAACAGTCGATTGTGACAAGTCCCCAGTCCTGAAAATGCCTCTAGCTTGGACTTTGATCTCTCACTTTTTTGTGAATTTTCCAAATATGATTCTGCCTCTCTCTGCACTTTCCAACCCCAATTTTCATGTGCTTTTCTTCCTTATGTAATGCTCAATGTATTAGGTCTACAAACTTGACTCAAATCTTTCCATATCAATGCCCATGAATTGGATTTGATCCCCATTTACAAACTTGCCAAATTTGATTCCATTCAATCCTTTTGCACATGATTTGCCTTGCTACGAGTTTGGAGATATGCTAGCTGTCCATTGAAGCCTATAACAATAAAAAAATCACGAGTTATTAATTATTTGGATTTTCTATGATTTTATTTGATTTAAAATGAATAAATTCAATAAAAAATCAAATTAAATAATAAAAATGAAATATGGGCTGATGGCTGAAGCTAGGACACGTGGGCAACTATGCAAGCTCAAATTAAGTGGAAAAGAATGGGACCATTTGACAAAATTTGAAAATTTGGGGATAGTTAACTTTTGGCAATTTTGCAAAAAGGTCCAACTTTAACAATGCATAAGTTCTTCAATTTTCAACTTTTGGAAGTGTTATTAGACCTTTTAGAAAGCTCGAGATGTCCTCTAACCAACCCTTTTTGTCTCATCTCATTTTAATATTCCATGCTCAAGTTACAAGCTTTGGCAAAAAAGGTGTTTTTGTTGACTTTGAAAAATGACTTATAATGTCCAAATTTATAACTTCTTATGAGTGCATTTTTTGATCTTGGGGTATGAAGATGGATTGTAGGAATTTGCATCCTATTCAAAATTAGCTTTAGATGGGTCATTTCTCATAAAGCATGAGAAAGTTATGCTTGGTCAAAGTTGAGTTGACTTTTCATGCAAAACCCTAATTTAGCAACTTTTGAGTCTTGATGAGTTTTGTGCAATCCTTGATGAATCATGATCAAAACTTGATCAAATGATTAAATATACTTCAAAGTGAGAGTGTTGACAAAAAATCTTGAAGTTTGACTGTATTTGGGTCACAGTTGACTTTTGCCCTAGCACAGTCGATTTTTGGACCCTTTGAGCAATTGACTGAGTAAACTTCCTCTGCAAGGCTTGAAATTTGACATGGATTATCTTGAGAACATATTAGGACATTAGGAAACACTTGAGGTCATTTGGATTCAAATATCTTGATGCAACACAAAACCCTAATTTGAGGTAGACTGCCTTAGGAAATAACTTGTCTGACCAACTCTTGAGCAACCTTGAGCCACTTGGAGATTTTTCTTGCAATATCTTGAGAAATATGGGAGGGAAAATTTTGGGGTACAACAGTTACTATCCTTGGCATATTGGAGTTATGGACCTCTTGGACTTAGGATTATAAGCCTTGATACTTGGAGACCTTGAGTGTTTTGGACTTTGTTTACTTCTTGTTATTCTGCTTGTGTATTGTGAAATCTTCTATGTGTAGGTGTTATTATGTTGGCCTTAAGTGATTTATATGGTACATGGCTCAATATTGAATACCTTTTTTTGGGTTTTAAAACCTGGGGTTTCTTTGATACTTCTTTACTTATGATTTATTTTCACATGATGATTGGTATACTCTTGGTCTATTTGGTATTTGTGACTTTAAAGGATGGGAATTCTATGTTGAGTTATTTATGTCAAGTGTGGGCTTCTTTTTTGGTCAGACTCTTCTTTATCTTAGCTTTTACTTTATGCTTTAGGATAGTATCTTCATCTCTTGCTCATTTTCTTTAATTTCAAAAATCTTCTCCCTCCTTTTTAAAACTCTTCTTGTTTTCTAACTTGAACCGCTTTCATAATAAACTTGGACATAGGTCCATGCATTTTCAAAACTTATTTATTAATCAAGTCATCAATCAATTTTAATCAAGATATGACTTCTTTCTTAAATACTTAAAAAATACAAAACAAATTCAAATCATTTTCTCACTTAGGCTTTTGCATCTTTAAAACATTTTCTTTAAAATTAACCAACATACAAACTTTAAATTTTTTTTACTCGAACTACATGTGTTTTGATTTCAACATTGCACATTGTTGGTATCTAGGCCTAAAGCTCGTTTGAAGCTTTGTGAAATTAAAATTTTGAAAAATGTACTTCTTTTCTCATCTCCATAATCTATTTTGTTCATACTTCCTTTTTAGTCAAATACACATATTTTCAAAGAGGTTTCTGCAAAGTATCGTAGATGTTTAGGGTGCTAATACCTTCCCTTTGCATAACCAACCCCCTTACCTTGATATATATCTCATTTTTGGTTTTATTTGCTCTTTTTCCATTCCTCTGGAACAATAAAGTGTGGTGGTGACTTTCACTTTATAGGTGAAGTCAATTAATGGCTTATTCTAAACTTTTTACCTCTATAGTTGTGTCTAAATATGAATCACTTGGTGGTGAGAAAGATGACTTTGATAATGGTAGTATGACTTTTGAAGGTAAGAAATATTTGTCTGACAAAGAAGACAAAGATTAAAGTGATGGTGTGAAGACATATTAGTCAATTAATATTGTCAATGTTGATAATATAGATTCTGATGATGAGCCTATCCAAAAGAAATTGGCTCCTGGTATTGCTAAATGTTTAAAGAATAGGAAATTGAAGGTGGATAATGGAAATACACAATAAGGGGGGTTTTGTGATACGCTGGCAGAACCGACTGTTATACTGGTTTGCGTTTGTATTCGCAAATGTCGCGGTAAGCAAAAGTCACCACCGACTTTTATTTCATCCAACTAAAGAAAGGAAAAAGAACAGAAAAAACCTTTTTTCGAGAGTTTCTGACTACGGGGGTAGATTATAGAAAGGGAAGGTGTTTACACCCTTTATATTCGTGGTTTTCCACAGGCTCTTAGGTGCTTGCTCATTTTTGAAATTGCTTGTGTTTGCTTGCTTTGAAAAAGTTTTACTTCGTGATAACCCTTGTATCAGACTTCAAGAGTGTGACGAAGTTGTTTTTAAAATTTTTTTTGAAAAGTGTTTGTGTGAAAAGTTTTGTTTGAGCAAGTACCTAGGAGCTAATCTACCTACTTGAAAAAAGTTTGTTCGTTTTCCTTTAAACGGCGCTATCCTATTATTAAGGAATAGGCAGCACCGCAGTTGGAGTTTTAAGGGACGTTTGAAGGGACAAATACGATCACAAAAGCAATGTTAGGAAATTTTAGTAATCATCCTAAAGTCTTAAAGATATTTTTTCGAGACAACATCCGAATGGGTCATTTTAGATCTTTTGGGACTAGAGGATGACCACTAACATTCTCTATACTTTATGACCGTTTTCCGAAGGCAACCAGAGTGGAGTAAACCCAAGGAGTGAGCATGTGCAAGTGTATTTTTTCAGTTTATTATGTTTGCACAATTAGGGTTTTCTACTGTTGTAATTTCAGTTCGTCTTTCCATACAATCCTATACATACGTCTAAGCAGTTTATAGTTTGCGGAAATAAAAATGCGAGAAGTTAGAGTCCTAACTATTACAAGGCTTTAGGCAGATACATAATTATCTTTGACTGAAAATAAAATGCGGAATTAAAATCCTATTTAAATCTATTACAAACTCGGAGCAGTTACAAATAATAATAAAAAAAGGAAAATTAAAAGCACACGGCAAATTAAATGCGAGAAATAATTAGACGACCTAAAAATCTAATTTGAGAAAAATATTTATGTTATTTTTAGAGAAAAACTAGGTTATGTACAAAATTAAACCCTAATTCTAATTATTTTAAATTATAAAAAAAAGAGAATTAAATTGCCTAAATTTAATTAAACTAATTAATAAAATTTTTTTATGAAAAATAGTTTTTTGATGTTTTTTATGATTTCTTTGATTAAATAAAAAAAATATGATTTTTAATGGTGTTATTAAAAAACATAATTAAAAATAATAAGAAAAGAATTAAAAATAAAAAAAAAAGATATTGGGCCTGCATAAGCAAACCAAGGGGGGTGTATTTCTAATTTTTGTTAGGCCCATGCATATTGAGCCCATGCCTGCGCCAGATCCAGTGTTGCTCCCTTCTGATGGTCCACGGTATGACTGCATGTACTAGATGTTAGATTTTTGTATGATGAGATCTGGGGGTTGAATTTTGGAGACGCACGGTAGATATTAGGCAAGGAAGTACGTTGGATCTGCAATGAGCAAATGAGAAAATGAAAAAACTCCAGACCTGGGTATCGAACCAAGGTATTTCCCGTTACAAACGCTTCCCTTTACCACCTGACCATAATTTCTTTTGTTTATATGAATAGACAAAATATATTATTTTAAAATAATGGCCAATGCTAATGAACAACGCACGTGAATTCAAATTGGCCACTGGGATGGTGACAAATCATCATCTTCTTCCCTATCCGTCGTCTTAGGTATCAGATCTATACCTATGGACAAAGCTCCATAGCCATAAACCTGTAAACTTCAAAAATCCATACAACGCATGATAAGTTAATTCTAAATACACCAATCAACTCGTCTTGATCTTACGAGTATCATGGCATCATTTTCTTAGCCTAATTTTACCTGTATAGAGAAGCCCCAAAACGGCTTCTTAAACCCTAATCATGGTAATAATTAGTATATGCATCAAAACGTCAATTAAACCATTCAAACATGTTCTAAACATCCATACAAACAAGAATAAATGATCAAAAAGTATTTATAACACGTGTATGATTGTAATTGTTTTTGAAAATAAAATGCAAATCGTGATCGGATTGGTCGTGATTCTGAGAGTTTTGACACTTGAAAACAATGCAATTAGTCTCAGTGTGTCTCCAGGAATGCGTTGCAACCTTTAGAACCTCTTGAATCAGCCTCAAAATCCAAATTCAATGATCACTTTTCCTTGAATTTCAAGCTTGTGTACAAGGTATATTTTGAGCAGTTGCGCCTCTCTCTCCTCCTCCTAGGGTTCAAACATACCTTAATATATGTATTGAGTCTAATTAGGTTAACAATTTTGGATCCAATCTTGGGAGTTGATGGATAAAATCTTTGATCTTTAAGCCATATTCTTTCATTCCAAACTTTGCCAAATCATGCCTTTTTTGCCTCAAATTGCCTTGATTCGATTTGATCTGATTAGGCCATCTTAATTAGATTTGATCTTCATCAAAATCAGATCATCAAAATAATCTTTGATATTTTTTGTTATTTATTTAATTTAATGTGATTTTTAGTAAATAAAAATCAAAATAAAATAAATAAATAGGGAAAATAAGATATGGCTGCTGATTTGGGTCGCGGACCATGTCCTTAACAAGATACAATCCTGAAATGCTAGGCCCATTTGACAAAAAATGCACTTTTGAGCACATTTGACTTTTGGCAATTTTCCAAAAATGGTCAACTTTGACAATACATATATCTTCCAATTTTAACCCTAGAGAGGTATTCTTGGAATTTTTAGAAAGCTTAGGATGTCCCCTAAACAACCCTTTTGGTCTCATTTAAATTGGGTCCTCCATGTTCATGTAAGAAGCTTTGACCTAAAAGGTGTTTTTGTTGACTTTTCAAAAGGACCTATAATATAAAAATCCATATCTTTTTATGAGTGCATTTCATATACTTGTGGGCTGAAGATGAGTTTTAGGAAATTAAATACCCTTCAAAATGAACTTTGGATGAGAAATTTCTGATAAAGTATGAGAAAGTTATGCTTGGTCAAAGTTTGGTTGACTTTTCCTAAGAAACCCTAATTTAGCAACTTTTGAGTTTTGATGAATTAGGAGCATTCCTTGAGGAATCATGATCAACCCTTGATAAAATTATGAATATCACTTAAAAATGTTGATGTTGACCAAAAATCTTGAAGTTTGACTATATGTGGGCCACAATTGACTTTTGACCTAATACAGTCGATTCTCAAGCATCTGAGTAGTTGACTGAGCAAACTTCTTGTGCAAGGCTTGAAATTTGACATGGAGGGTCTTGAGGACATATTAGGACTGTGGAGAGCATATAAGGCCTTTGGAGCTCACCCATCTTGATGAAAATGGAAACCCTAGTTGGAGGTTCATTGCTTTAGGAGAGAGTTTTTCTGGTCAACTCTTGGGCATCCTTGAGCAAGTTGAGGATCTCCATGAACATATGTTGAGTAAAATGGGAGGGAAAATTTTGGGGTACAACGGGTTTGAATTAGGGTTTTTAAAAATAAAGCAATAGACACACTGGTTATCCTGGTTCGTTTGAACTCAAACTACTGTAGTCCACCCGCCAAAGTGATTTCGCCCCTCTCAAGGTATTACAAGATAAGGCAATTTAGAGTGTGTACAAATATGTTTTCTAAACAAAACTATATCACAACAGTGATGTATACACAATTGAAAAGCACAACATAGAAAGGTAGTCGGATTTTTCTTTTCCAGTGCGCAATAGTATTGTGTGTGATTTCTTCTTCAAGTCTGCTTTATATAGGCGGTGTATGAGAGACATGAGAAGATGCTTTTGGAAGGTTGATAAAGTGTAGTAAATGTAATTTCCAAAAATAGAGATTTTGTCTTAATTCAGCCTTTACTTATGATTTTGTAATGAATAAATTGTAACTCTTCAGAACATGCTTTCTTGGGATCATATCAGGAGATTTTGCTCAAGGAAGTCCAAGAGTTGACCAAACAAACTCTCTCCTAAGGCAATTTATCTCAAATTAGGGTTTCTATCTTCATCAGGATGTGTTAACCACAAAGGACTCAAATTCTCACCATTGTCCTAATATGTTCTCAAGATCATCCATGTCAAGTTTCAAGCCTTGCAGAAGAAGTTTGTTCAGTCAATTGCTCAAATGCCATAAAATCAACTTTGCTAGGTCAAAAGTCATATGTGACCCACATACAGTCAAACTTCAAGATTTTTGGTCAACATCCCAATTTTGAAGTATTATTCATCATTGGATCAAGGGTTGATCACGATTCCTTAAGGATTGCTCACAAATCATCAAAACCCAAAAGTTGCTAAATTAAGGTTTTGTAGGAAAAGTCAACTCAACTTTGACCAAGCATAACTTTCTCATACTTTATCAGAAATGACCCATCCAACTATCATTTTTAAGAGGATGCAATTACCTACAATTCATCTTCATCTCCCAAGTTCATAATATGCACTCACAAAAAGATATGAATTTTGACATTATAGGTCCTTTTGAGAAGTCAACAAAAACATCTTTTGGGTCAAAGCTTTATACATGAATATGGAAGACTCAATTGATATGAGACCAAAAAGGTTGCTTAGAGGACGTCCTAAGATTTATAAAAAGTCCAAGAACACCTCTCTAGGGTCAAAATTGAGAGAGTTATGCATTGGCCAAGTTGACCATTTTTGCAGAATTGTCAAAAGTCAAATGTGCTCAAATTTGCATTTTTTGCTAAATAGGCCCAACTTTTTATGCTTGCACCTCAAATATAATGTGGTCCACGACCCAAATGTTCACTCTCATGTTATTTGCTTCATTATTTATTTTATTTTGATTTTTTTATTTATTAAAATTGAATTAAAACAAATAATTGGTAAATAATAGCAAAGATTTGTTTTAATTGGATTTTTGGACAGAATCACAAGCTCATTATGCTGGAATATCATAATCAAATCATATCAATAGCAATTGATACAAGAAATGAATGATTTGTATGATTATGGAAAGATATCATATGGCTTAAAAATCAAATATTCCATTCATGAATTCTCAAGATTGGATCCAAAATTGTTAACCTAATTGGATTCAATACATATACTAAAGTTTGTGGAACCTTGGAGACAAGGATTTTCGTGCACAACCTGCCTCCAAGAACATGAACAAAACTTGAAAATTTCCAAGAAAAGTGTAAAATGAATCTCCTTCCACATGCCAATTCAAGGTGTGTTGAGGTTCCCAATCACTTGCTAGACATCCCAGGAAGCATTCCCAATCATTTTCAAGCGTCAGAACATCTAGAATCACTCCCTATCACTCTCACGGTTTGCACAATTATCCAAATTCGATTACTGTAATTCTTGCATCTTTAGCATGTTTAAGTTACATATTTGTGTTCATCATCATGTTTGCAATGCTTCTGGATAGTTTGATTTAATTTAGAGTGCGGGAATAAGCTTTTGCCATTGTTAGGGTTTCGTGCTCCAATTTGGGGTTTTGGGTTCCAAGCAAAATTAGGCCTGATAATGGGTACCATGATGATCAGAGCTTCAAACCCAGTTGATTCATGGTCCCCAATTGAATTTATATTGTGTGTGCTTGATTCTTGAATGACACAGGTTTCAGCAATAGACTCGCGTCTGTAGGTAAAGGTTCAGAGCCTAAAACAACGATTCCAGAGAAGAAGACGATAGCGTGTCACAACCTGACTTGCTGGTTTAAATTCTGGCGCGTTATTCTGGCCACTAACTTGTCTTCCAATATATTGTTTATTTTTTTATTACATTAACAAGTTAACATCCAGCACAGTTGGTCAGAAGAAAGAAGTAATAAGTTCATGTTCTGGGTTCGATCCCAGGCGTGAGCTTTTGGCATTTTCTCCATCGTTTTCACCAGATCCAGCACATACACCTTCTGAGGGTCATCATCTTCTGGATCCATCAGCCATAACCAGATCAAGCATCCTCTGGTCATCATCTTCTAGATCAATCAGCCAGAACCAGATCTAGTGAACCACACCTTCTGAGGGTCATCATCTTCTGGATCCATCAGCCAGAGCCAGATCCAGTGTACCTCACCTTTTGAGGGCCATCATCTTATGGATCCATCAGCCATAACCAAATCCGGTGCACCTCACCTTCTGAGGGTCATCATCTTCTGGATCCATCATCCAGAACCAGATCCAGTGCACCTCATCTTCTGAGGGTCATCATCTTTTGGATCCACCTCCAACCAGATCTACTGACAGCAGGCCCATTTGGTTATTTCCACTATTTTTCTTTAATTCCTTTTCTTTAATTATTTTGTTTTTTTTAAATCCACACAAAAATTATTTTATTTTAAATTAACCTATCAAAATAACAGAAAAAAGATTTATTTTCTTAATAAATGTTTTTTTAATTAATTAGTTTAATTATTTAGGACAACTTTAATTTCTTTCATAATTAAAATTCAATTAGAAAATTAGGTTAACTTTTGATTTAATTTTTATTTCTTTCTCAAATAAAATAAAAGAATACAAAAATAAGGTTTTTAGAATGAATTAATTTATTTTTCGTAATTTAAAATTAATTAGAACTTAGGATTTTCTTTTAATTTAATTATTTCATTATTTTCTCAAATAATAAAAACATGACAAAAAACATTTTTCTTTAATCAATCGCAAATAGGATTAGACAAAGGGTCAAAACCCTAATCGCCTCAATTTAATTTTCCGCACGCTTGTTGCACCCAAAAATTTACCCTCTTGTTTTAGGCTTATGTTTCATCATGAACATCATAGTGCATTGCATTCATACATTGTGATAGGATCAAAGAACTTTGGTTATCAAGTTTTCCTCAAAGCTTTGAGGGTTGATTACATGGACAAGTTGCTCAAGAGATATCTTATCATCCAAATCTCTGGATCTTTCAAGATCAAAAGTTTTTGCATATCTCAAGATGCTTTATTTATCTCTTTGGACCCCCAAAAGATTGGAGTTTGTGTTTGATCACAAGTGGAATCACTCTTTGAATTCATCAGCCAAATTAGGGTTTGCTTGAGCAAGGTTGTAGGCCAATGTACAAAACTTGATTTAGTGAGCTACAATATTTCTTTGATATTTGAAAGGTCCTTGTACAAGGAATTGGTCAAGATGCCCAGAGGATTTGAAGTTTTGAAGATAATTCATCAGTCTCCTAATGTGTTGACCAAAATTAGGGTTTTGGTTTTCATCAGGTTTTCTTGGGAATTTTGAAGTGAAACTTTGCACATGGCCTTTATATGTTTGTAAGATCATATGTTTGAAGTCTTGATCATCAATTTTGAAGGGAAGTGGATCATTTGATTTAGAGGGGCAAAATGGTCATTTTGGTCAAAATCAGTCAAAGTCAAGGTGGACCAAGTGAATTTTTGGCCAACCATTAATTCAATGATGTACTTTTCATATTTCAAGTCCATTTTGGTCATGGGATTAAAGAGATTGAAGTTTGGGTTGAAATTTGTTATTGAGGAAACCCTAAAAGTTACTAATTTTGGAAAATAAGGACTTAATTTCAAAAAATCATATTTTATTCACTCTTGATCAAGAAGATGCAAATGAAATATGCTTGGAAAGCTAAGAGAATTATATTTCACCTCCTTTAGGTATCATATTCAAATTTTCAAGGAACCAAGAGTTATGGCCTTTTGAAGTTACAAAATTATAGGTCATTTTCAAAATTTGTGAATTTCAAGCCAAATTTTGAGTACCTTAATGGATTAATTTGCCAAAACTATAAACTAAGGGTTTGTAGATATTTTCAAGACCTTTCCAAGTTGTGCTAATTTGTGCCAAAATTCAAAAGTATGAGTAAGTTATAAAGTTTAGAACTTTGGGGCATTTTATTGAAATTTGGCAAATATGCAAAATGGCCAATTCATGAAAACTCAAGTTTTAGCCATTCTCTTTGTTCCTAACCCAGCCCATGACCAACATGCAATGTACCAAGGCCCATCATGCCAAAGTTTGAGCTGCACATGGGCAAATAAACAAGGAATTCGTGGTTTTGCAAAAAATGCCATGAAGTTGCCTAATCACCCATACTAGCTTAAAGCAAGGATTTAAGTCCTAATCTTGTTGCTAATCTCTTCCTGAGGGAAAATGGATTAAAATGCACGAAGAAAGCGAGCCAACGCACGAGGGAATGAGAGGCTACGCGTGCATACTTGATTTTGGCCAAAAGATTATTTCTTTGATTCCAAGAGTTTTCAGCGCGAAAAACCAATCTTACCCTTCTCCTAATGCCCTATATATTGAGAAGCAAGCCTCGGTGTAAAGGGTTCGTGCCTCATTTCACCAATCAAAGTCAGAAACTCCATAGCTTATTGCTCTGCATTTTTTTATGATTCTTCCATCTCCCTTGCGCGTTTTGGCCAATTCTTCTTGCATTCTCTTCTCCAAGTGATAAGGATTGTAGATCGAGCCTTGGATTGCAACTGGAGTGAAGGAGACAATAGATCCATTTTTTCTCAAAGGTTTGATTTCTCAACTTTGTATTCTGATTTCTAGCCATGGTTCATGTTATTTAAGTTCATAATCATGTTGTTTGAAGTCTATGGAATGATTCTGAAGCTTTATAGCGTTTAATTTGATGAATTATGCATGATTGAATGTTCTGAAACTCGTGATTCAGATTGATTTTGTTCATGTTCATGGCTTGATTGTGGATAATGTGGTGGATGATTTGATTTTATTCGAATTGCTATGGATTCCTTGCCATGCTAGCTTTGATTTGCTTTTAATTTCATAAAAAATGATGCAAGATTGAGTGAGTTATGTTGATCAGAAAGTGTGCCCTAAGCCTGAGTTATGCGCGTGTTTTTTGAATGGCCAGAGGTTGAAGATGATGTGGTGGCACATCCTGATTGGTCCATTTGAAATTTTGGTTTATTTGAATTTTTGTTTTTATAATTTGATTTCCATGATTTTATTTCTTGCTCAAAAATGATTGGAAAATTCTGATAAAATTATCATAAATCCAAAATAATATTTCTGACTTTGTATATTTTTTTGTTAATTTTTTGGAATTATTTTGATTGGTTCAAAAATTGTTAAGTTTAATTAATTAATTGATCAAAGTTTATTTTTATTTTAATAGTTCTAGTGATCTAAAAAATCCACAAAAATTATTTGAGAATCACCAAATAATGTGAAAATTGATTCTGACTTTGGTTCATCATTTTTCTCATTTTTTATTTAAAATTTAATTTCAAAGTTTATTTGTAATAGTTGTTTGTTTTATTTTAATTTTAACACTTCCATTAATTCAAAAATTCCAAGAAAAATCATGTAATCTTGTTTTTAATCATAGAATCTGAATATATGTTTTTAAATAATAATTTTATGATTAATTGTTTTTTTTAATATTTTCCTTTCATTCAAAAAATTCACAAAAATTCAGGGATGTATGTTTGTAGCCCTAATATTTGAATATAATTTTGGTTGGACATTTTTCTGAATTTTTGATTTAAATATCATTTTGATATGTGAATATTTGTTAATTACATAATTGCTTGAATATTAATTTCTTTCTTGACTTTTCCTAATTTAAAAAAATATGAAAAAATATATTTTCTGACATTTAGGGTTTCTTGATGTTTTGCATGACCTTGGTTTGATTTGTTTGAGTTTTGATCCTATTTAATTAATACTTAGGATTAAAAGTCAAAATCTAGGGTTTTGTTTCTTATGGTGCAATTTTCATGTTCAAAATATTTGTGCCTTGGACTTTGATTGGATTTCAGGTTTTTTCATGGTTCATGGATGTGTTGGGAATTTGAAAACTATTTTTCTTGAATTATTTTACTTGGTTTGACTTTTTTCCACAAATAACTTTGAAAACTTGTCTAGTTTGGTGGTTTTGCCAACTAGTCTTGACTTGTGAACTTCATTTGGCCTCCTCCCCAATCATTAATGAACTTAGGGTTTGCATTAAGACTTCTAAACACTTACAAGATGTTAATATTTTTTTGGTTGGAATTATGGATCCTTGTTTCTATTTTTGATATAATTTTGAAGTGAAGGTACCTAATTATGTTTGCATGCTATGTTGCAATTTTTTTGATGGCCAATGAACTTGAGTGAGGCCTATAATAGGGAACTTAATGATCATTTTTGTTCTGACTTGTCCATGTTAGCATCAAACCATTTTTGACTCAATGTCCCATGCTTGAACGTTTTGAATCTTCTAGTGCATTATGTAGGTTTCATCTCCTATTGAATTCATGAAATTGTGTTGAATCAATTGTGCATGATTGAGATGTGTTTGCCACTGACTTTGCATGGTCTTTGTTCATATTATTCTCAAGCTCTTTTGATCCTTGATTGACATTCAATTGTCAATTCAACATGGTGATAGAAAGGAGCAACATTCCCCTACTTTTCTTGACCTAATCTGTGCATGTGCTTGTTTTTTTCTGGTTTATCATGTCTAAAGCCATCATGTTTGTTCTCACTTTTTCATCTTATGGAATACTAACTTAGTTGTTGAATGTGCGAGGTACTCTGAGAAGGTGGCCACTTCTGGATAGAGGCTTTATCTGTGTTTCACTTTATTTGTGAAACACAATCTATTATACTGGCATTGCTTCTTGTTGTACCCCAAATTTTGACCTAAGATATCGTCTCCTACCTGCATTATTACATTTGTTTTGATCCATCGATTTTAAAATTCATGACTTTTTCTGGCCAAGAGCTATTTATGCTGAACATTAAATCATTTATTCGATTCGTGCTAAAATGATGTTTATTAATTATTTATTCTCTAAAATTTAAATAATTGAAATTCATTTTCGATTATTATGTAGTTTAAAGATGTATAGATAATAAAATGAACATCAGAGAAGAGGCGCATTAATTTTGCGGACAGTATTTATTTATTACTCATTATCTTAAATTTAAGTAACTGGAATTTATTCTTAGTTATTACATAATTTAAAGGTTTATGAATAATATAATAAGCATTCGAAAAAGTTCATTGGTCAATAACGATTGTTTAATCATTTGTCATTCTAAGTTAAATAATTGAAACCCTGTTTTAATTATTATAATTTAGTTATGAACGATGAATTAAATAACTGAAGATATTAGTTGATCAACGATAATTATTTATTTATCTGTTTATTATTCTAAATGTAGGTAATTGAAATGTGTTTTCAATTATTATTTGCTTGGAGAATTGTAAACGATAAATAAATAATTAAAAGGAAAGAAGAATTTAATTGGCCAATAGTTTTTTATTCATTTTTCTAATTGTACAGTTATTATGTAACATTGTATCTATTACAATAAATTATAATAATAAATTGACAAAAACTAAAATGAAATAAAAAAACTAATCTATCCTAATTCTAAAACTTCCGATCCAATGCGTTTTGTCCGCTCACTTAATGTTACCTGCACAATTAAAAAGAAAGAAATTAGAATTCGAATAAACGAATAAAAAGCGAAATTATTAAAGTTTCATCATTAAATGCAATGGCCGGAATCAGTTACTCTTTTTTGCAAATCACGGGATTGCTCCCGGTTCACAAAAAAGAAAGGAATTTTAAAATAAATGCACAAGTTTATGTTTTCCAAAAAAACTGCATGTTTAAATTAATTACATTTTTCAAATGCAATTTCAAAAAGCATACAGCATAAGCATACAAAACCCATGCAGTGACTACATATGCAAGCATGCTTACGTGAACCATTGCCTACACAGCAGAAAACAAAACAACTTTTGTATTAAAGGGAAAACATGCAGTTTGACCACATTTGCAAGTAATGTAAAAGTTCCATTTTCATCATTTTCTGGCCATTACAGTTTCAGAAAAAATGCACAGCTTATCACTCTTTTATCAAAGCCATACTGAGAGAAAAAGAGAGGGAGAAGTGTGGGATTTGCAGGCTTGGCATAGGCAGAAAGAAGGTATACAAGACAAACAAAAATATAGCCAGTAGAAATAATAACACAAAAGAAGAATAGAAACAAATTGGAGGGACAACATAGTGCAGAATGCTCAAGAGATCCCAAAAGCATTTTTCAAATTCCTGGCCTGTAGCGAAAAGAAGAGGGAAGTTGTTTTAGCATATAACAAAAGAAAAACATACAGCATATCATATATCCAATCCTCCAAGAAACACTTAGGAAAAGAGTTATCAAAGAAAAACATCAAAGACTCAAAAACCTGCATAATCACATACTGTCAAAAACCATTTCCAAACCTTATGGCCAAGCTTTGCAAAAATCGATTGAGCCATTAAAGCCAACATCATCATCCTGTCATCAAGAAAAACACCAAAATAATCTCACAGAAACACAAGTTACACAACCATCAATATGGCCTAACAAACTTCTGCCCCACTTTCCATCAATCTGTCCAAACCACACAAAACCCCTACATTCATCACCATGTCCAACTGTTACTCAAACCTGAGCTTGATCCATCCAAAAACCTGAAAAATTCTAAGGCAACCGGCTAGGCCTCAGTTCAACATCATTGGCCTTTCAAACAATTACTCAAGCCAACCTCATTCCAAAAAACAACCATTCAAGCCAACATACATATCGTACAGCATCATATTCAAGAAGAAGAAAGAAATAAAGTACAGTTTCAACAAGTTTCAACAAGAACAAGTGCAGTAACCCATTCAAGGAGAAGGAAGAAACCAAGTGCAGTAATCCATTCAAAGAGAAAAAAAACAAAATCATCATACAGTAGCTCGTTCAAAGAGGAAAGAAGGAACAAAGTGCAGTATCACACTCCAGAAGAGGAAGGAAAACAAAGTACGGTACCCAGACCAACAAGAAGAAGCAATACAGTACAGTACAGTGGCAGCAAACAAAGAGAAAAAAAAATCATAAATACCAGTCACCGTTGTGCACGCTTGCCCTCTCCCCGCCGTCCGGCCTCCGTCACCCCTAGCTCTTCCTCCGCCTCCACCTAGGTAACACTCCCCTCTCTTTTATTTCCTTTGAGTATACTCAATCAAACATCAACAATCAAGTATAAGAGTTAATAATAAAGATCAACATAGTGGAAATCGTGAAATCAAATCAACATGCAAGAAAAACCGAATTAAGTGTAACAATCGATCGCGTCACTTACCGTCTCCGCCTAGCCGTCTCGTTTCTTGTCCGGTGGAGGGAAGAAGGGCCAAGAGTGGGTGGCCGTGGCGAAGAGGAAACATCAAGTCCGATGGCGAGAATGAAGAAGCAGGGCGAAGAAGATGAAGATCGTGAAGAAGAGGGAGGCGCCGTTTCTGCCCATAAGACAAACCCTAATCCCAATTTGTGTTAAACATGTTTTAACCCTAATACTATATTAGCTTTTGGGCCTCATCCCTTCATTCAGCTTAAGCCCACGAATCCTTGTGCCCCCCCCCCCCCCCCCTGTCTTCAATTTGAGCCTTGGGCCTTATCCTAACCTTCTAGCCCATTCTGACTTATTTATTCACCTCCTCTTAATACTTTTTTTTTTCTATTTTGACTACCTCTTAGAATCTTATTAGTTTTAATTGTAATTTAGTTAACAAATAAAAGATATAATCTAAAGCTTTTTAATAATGGGCCATTTTATCAATTCAAACTTTCAAGATTTAATAATCTTAATATCTTTTAAAAGATTAGATTTAAGTTAGTAGTATTGAGTTTTAATTTAATCTAAAGAATTCCTAAAGTAATACTTTTTATAATAAAAGGCATAAAAATAGAAAACCAAAAATATTTTATTATCTTAATATTAATATCAAAAATATAAAATAAAAAAACTTAATAACTTAAAACTAAAAAAATGTCACGTCATCGTTAAATAATTCTTTTGTTTTATCCTTATCAAAAAATGCGTAAAAAATTAAAATACTTTATTCCCGTTAACATTAAACCAAAATCATAAAAAACACATTATTCGCATCTTTTATTCCATCATTTAGATTATCGCCATTTAATTGTTATTCGCATATTTTTGTCCGTATATTTATTTGTTTATTCGGTTTATGCTTAAATCCAAAGGGAATTGTCTAATTTTTGTTGACTTCATGTCCTCAAAAACGATCGAGCGAATACTCTCATTCATTAAAAGCTTAGGGTAATTTTTCCTCAAATATTCACCCTTTTCAAAATTTATGCCCTTTAAGCAAAAACTTCGACATTAGGTCGTCGTATCTTCAAAAACCCGTCCGTATCCCTTTTCGGCCAAAATAATTTATTTCTTTAATCAAGCAATCAATTTTAAATAAAACAGATATTTCAAAAGGTTCCTATAGAGTACTATAGATGCATTGGGTGCTAGTACCTTCCCATTGTATAACCAACCCCCGAACCATAAGATCTCTTTTCAAAAACGCTTTGTATTTTATTATTATTTACATTGCATATTTAGGGTTTTATTTCGCTCTTTTCCCTTTTCCTTTGGAAACAATAAAGCGCGGTGGCGACTCTTGCTTTTGTGAGACGAATTAATCAATAATTCGATCTCCGATTTACCCCGCTACATTTTTTATCGCTACACTTCTTATGCTTGGCATGTTTGTTGGTTTATGCAGGATATATATATACATATGATTGTGAATGCCATACATTGCCCCTGGGACTTGTTCATATCTGATAGATTCCTGATTTAATTTGTTTACTGATGCCAGCTTGCTTGTAGTTTCTCTGGGTTTCTTTTATTCTTTCTTGATTTCTACAGATAGTTATCTGTTTGGTAATGCACAACTTCCTTTCTCCCATTTTTATTTTGCATAATTCTCTGATTGCATGATGGGACCTCTGTTGCTGATATATGTCAGGAGGCCCTCTGGTTTTTTATCTGCTGCATGTGTTGTGACTGTTGATCGATGAGTCACTCAATTTAGATATTGAGATCACGACTTCGCTCTCATTGCATGTTCCCTATAGGATGTCTATTTCTTTTCTTCTTTAATTGTTGATCGATGAGTCACTCAATTTAGAAATCGAGATCACGACTTCACTCTCATTGCATGTTCCCTATAGGATGTCTATTGTTTTTCTTCTTTAATTGTTGATCGATGAGTCACTCAATTTAGAAATTGAGATCACGACTTCGCTCTCATTGCATGTTCCCTATAGGATAGTTTTATGGAACTTCCTTTGGCATGTTGATTAAGGTAGGAATCCATGTATGCTAACATAGGATAGGATTTTCCTTTAACCTCAACCTTAGGGTCAACCATTGTATGATAACTCTAGGGATAGTGTTAGGCTAGCTTCCCTTAGTTGTTTTTACCTTTCTTTGCATTTTTCATCTTAAAACGAAAACTTGTTTTCTTGGCAAATCATAAGACACCTCTAATGAACTCAAATCCATCTTCAAAGTAAAAGATACAAACCAATCTTACTTTGTTTGTGTTATCTTGAAGCCGATGTTTCGCCATCGCATCTGTTTGTTATCTTACTTTGATTCCCAATATCATTTATAGGTGTTATGTTTCATCATTTATTTTATTGATGATTCGCCATCTATGCCATGATTTCATGTTATCTTTTAGCCGATGTTTCTCCATCGCACATTCGTTTGAAGCCGATGTTTCGCCATCGCACATGTTTGTTATCCTACTTTGATTCTCAATATCATTGATAGGTGTGATATTTTACTATCTGTTTCATTGATGTTTTTCCATCTTTGCCATGATCTCTTGTTATTGTTTAGCCGATGTTTCTCCATCGCACATTTGTTTAAAGCCGATGTTTCGCCATCGCACATGTTTGTTATCCTACTTTGATTCAAAATATCATTGATAGGTGTGATATTTTGCTATCTGTTTCATTGATGTTTCGTTATCTTTGCCATGATATCTTTGTAACCTCTTAGCCGATGTTTCTCCATCGCACATTTGTTTGAAGCCGATGTTTCGCCATCGCACATGTTTGTTATCCTGCTTTGATTCTCAATATCATTGTTAGGTGTGTTGTTTTGCATCTGTTCTATCATTTGATGTTTCGCCATCTTTGACATGTTACTTTGTTATTATTTAATTGATGTTTGACCACCTCATTTTCTTGTTGTTTCATTCGATGTTTTTCCATCTTGGATATCTTTGTTTGTCTTAATTAAAAAACACAAACCAACCAAAACATATAAGCCGAACTACGGCTGCTTTTATTCCTTAAAAGGGATACGTAGGCATTGGGGTAGGGCCCAACCGAGAACATCTTTTATTTTCCCTACATTATTTTCTTTTTCCTTTCTCATGCATTCCCTTATCAGTTTTAAGCCATAGATATAGGATTTGACCACACCCATTAGATTAGACAACAAGAGTGGATACTGTAGAGTACTACGGGCGTGTGGGGTGCTAACACCTTCCCCTCGCGTAACAGACTCCCTTACCCAATCTCCCGATCGAAAGACCGTGATTTCTCCCTTTTCAAGTTTTCTCGATGTTTACCTTTTCCTCTCGGCGGGATAAAAGACGTTCAGTGGCGACCTCATTGATGTTTCATTAACATCCAGATGACAGGTTCCGGCCGCATAGTTTAAGCTGGTGACTTCACTGGGGATAGATTGTCCTTTTGCTGGTCCATCCCGGAGTCGACCCTAGCTCTTGTTTGTTTTCTTTTTGGGTGTTTATTTTACCGCTTTTCATATTTATCTGTTTTCATTGCATCCTATGTGCGCTTTACTTTCTACATACTGGATTTGGCTGGACTGTTTGGATTTTGGATTTCTTGGTGGGTGGGTTGTTCCATGAGGTAAAAGGCCTCGTACCAAGGCTATGAGTGAATTCCATAGGAACTAGGAATAGAGTGGCCTTGGCAGCTATGAGGCGGATGCTTTGTAGACCTGACCATGAGACCCATGACTTTGGAGGTAGTTCAGATAGGTGTTATCGTATGATAATACCGACATTCGAGCTCTCGTACTCTGATTTGGCTTTAAACCTTACCTTGACCTATACTACACCTGTGAGAGGGGCGGGAAAACTTTTTTTACAGGTACAGGTACTGTTGGTGACTTTATGTTGTTAAGGTGACTCAGGTTCTCATGTTAGTTTTGAAGCTTCGAGATTCTCTTTTGATCTTGAGTGGCGTTGTTCCGTAATGGTCCAGCCACGGTCCAGTGTGAAACTTTGATCTTGTCATATTGCATCATAGCATATTTATTTCAAAAAAATGATGTAAAAAAAATAACTAGCATGCGCATGTCATTTTCCAGGGACATTCAAGGGTCTTCTTTCCGTCAGAAATGGTTGATCTCCCTCCAGTTGAGTCTGATTTAGTTCGTGTTAAAGAGCTCACCAGGCATACTTTCTCTTATCAGATTTCTACCATTGATGCGGCCGAGTTGAAGAGGTTGAGTTCTTATTTGAAGGGTGATGTTTTGAACAATTTCAACCAAAATTATGGCAACTTGTTACTAGTCCTTAACACTTCAGTTGACCCGATGGCTTTGATCACTCTTTTCCAGTTCTATGACAAAGAATTAAGGTGCTTTACTTTTCAAGATTATCAACTGGTCCCCACCCTAGAAGAGTATGCGCACCTGCTTAATATCAGATAGATCGATGAAGTTCCTTTTGTCCAAGTGCCGGAAAAGCCAAAGTTCGAGGTTGTCGCTGAGATTCTTCGTTTGAGTTTGAAAGAGGTGAAAGACAATTAGAAGTACAGTGAGGGTATTGCAGGATTTTATTTGGACTTTCTGGTGAAGAAGGCTGAAGGCTGGGCAAAGAAAGGCAATTGGAGTGGATTTAGTTCTCTGTTTGCTCTCTTGATATACTGGAATGTCCTCTTCCCTCACAAGAGAAATTTTGTGGATTTGACGGCTAACTGTGTTTTTAGAAACAAGAACCCGATACCGACACTCTTGGTAGATACTCTTTACACTATTCATTCCAGGCATGGAAAAGGTGGTAATGTAAGTTTATGCCATTCGATGTTGTATCAATGGCTTAAGTTGTATCTACCAGTAAGAGGCCCTTTCATGGATACCAGGCTTTCTCTCTGGTGGTCATCAAGGCTTGTCAACCTTACTTCTTTCGATATCTGGTAGAATTATGACATGGGAGAAGTACGAAGTATTATCACTAGCTGCAGAGATTTCCCTAATGTTCCCCTCATAGGAACTAAGGGGTGTATCAACTATAATCCTGTGCTTGCTTATCGTCAATTGGGATATGCAATGGAGGGACCGCCAAAGGTTGATGAGGTGTCCGAATCAGTGTATTTTGTTAGAGGTAGTGATCCTGAGATGTTGAAAAGAGTGACAAGTGCTTGGAAGGGAATTCACAGGAAGGATAAAACTACTTTGGGCAAGAAGGTACCTATTGCTAGAGTTTCTTACCTGGAGTGGGTTAAAGCCAGGGTCAAGATCTTACGGTTACCATTTGCATGGTCGGCTCCTCTATATGAGCAACCTCCTGCTGTTCTAAGTAACACGGTGCCTACCGAGATTTTCACCCAGGTTCATGTTGAGAATATTCAGCTTCGTGCAAAAGACCGATAGGGGGGATGAAACTTTATTGAGAAGATCAAGAAAGGGCTGACTTAGCTCGCAGACTCAAGGAAGCTCAAGGGGAAACTTATGATGCAACCGGTTCTAGGAAGAGGTCTCATGCTGAAATGGAAGAAGAATTGAGTAAGATTCGGCAAGAGTGGCGGAAGCTTCAGGCCTCAGAAAATGGTTACAAGAAGAAGATTCAGAACTTAGAAAGACAGCTCAAATACAAAGACGCTCAGCTTGAGAAAGAAGTAGCCCAAAAGCGTGTTGCAGAAAATCGATTCCAAGAGAGTAAAATGGTCGTATCTCAAATCTTGAAGGAGAAAGCCAGACTTGAAGAGTACTGTCAACATCTTGAAGCATGTCTACTTCCGGAGATTTAGATCTGTTATTTTCTTTTGATGTATTTGGTCACCCCCAGAATTGTTGGAAGGGGCCAATTGTTTGTTGTTATTATTCAGTTCTTTTTTCTTTTTATTAAGACATGTATTTAGTTGTTTATCATTTTTCTCTTAATTGCTCGAAGCCACTCGAACATCGCTTCTTTTGTTTGTAAATAATTGAAATGTTTATCTTATTATCCTTTTTATTTTGATTGTACGGTCGCTCGCCACGATTGATGAATAAAAAGACTCTTGGATACTCGGAATGACAAACATATCATGCACATCATGCATTTCATAACATTATAGGTCATCTCAAGACGGTTTTCTTATTCTGTTGCTTTTCTTATTCATAATTTAAGATGAATACTCATCGGTATTCCACCACAAACAACTTGTCGAGACAGATGGAACATGTTCAAGCTGAACTCACTGAAATGAGGGCCCAGATGGCTACTCAGATGACTCAGTTCATGGAGGTCATCACCAATGTGAATCGCCGACAAGAGGAACTAGATGCCATTATCAACAACCAGCGCCACCATCCAGGGGATGGTGGAAATCAAGGGCTCTATCAGGACATTTCTGTAGGATTAGGGGATGTGCAAGATCAGCCTGCTGGAAATTTTCATGGGATGCCAGGAAACCCTTTTGTGCGCAACGTAGGGCAGTTTCCTCCATCTCCTGGACCTCGTCTTGTGGGGAACAGAAGAGTTAATCAGGGTGGTGCAAGGAATTATCAAGATCAAGATTACGATTTTGACCAGGATGAAGATCAGTTTTCTGTTCGGCGTTTAGAGCCGGGGGTTCAGATTGAGGATGTGAAGTATCATTTATTGGAAGAGCGTCTGAACGCTGTGGAAGGGCAAGGAGTCCTTGGTATAGATGCTAATGATCTCGGGTTGGTGTCTGGGGTAAAATTTCCTCCAAAGTTCAAGCCTCCTACATTTGAAAAGTACAACAGAACGTCGTGTCCTATTACTCATGCAACTGCTTATTTCTGGAAGATGTCAGTACATACTGAGGATCAAGGGCTTTTGATTCACTTTTTCCAGGATAGCCTATCTTTGGCATCCCTGGAATGGTACATGAAGCTGGAGAAAACCCATATTTGTTGCTGGAATGATCTTGCTCGGGCTTTTGTCAAACATTATCAGTACAATGTGGATATGGCACCTAATCGCACTCAGTTACATAATATGTTACAAGGACCAAAATAATCTTTCAAGTAATACGCTTAGAAGTCGCGCGAGTTGGTTGCGAGGGTTCAACCACCACTCATGGAGAGAGAACTCATTGATATGTTTATGAGTACCCTGTAAGGGCCGTTCTATGAGCACATGATAGGAAGTACTTCGGCAGGATTTACAGACTTGGTTATGGCCGGTGAAAGAATTGAAGTGGGTTTGAAATTGGGAAAAATTCAGATTGGAGGTTCCAGTGGCTCATCAGGGAGCGGTAAGAAGCCATTCAATAATTACCCTAAGAAAAGGGAAGGCGACGCAAGCGCGGTTTACTCTCATAGGGGACGAAGAGAGGATCGTTAGCACCAACAAATCAATGCTATTTCTATTCCTGTTAATGCTCCTCCACAGCAGAGACCAAATGCAGTGCCTCAACAATAAAGGCAGCAAGATGCTTCCCATCAGTATAATTACCAACAACAGAGCCAACCCAGAAAATTTGATCCCTTGCCAGTAACTCTTACTGAAGTGCTCCACCACTTGCTTGATTTGAAGTTAATCAGTTTGAGGAATATGTCGCTGCCACCCGCAAGACTCCCTGTTAACTATGATGCTAATGCAAGGTGCGAATTCCATTTGGGCGGGGTTGGTCATTCTACTGACAATTGTTTTGTGTTGAAATGAAAGGTACAAGACTTGTTGGATGCTAAGGCAATTGAGTTTACTCCAGTAACTGGTACGAATGTTACTTAGAACCCAATGTCGAGGCATGGAGGGGGTGTTGTTAATATGATTGATGATAACGGTGAAGTGTTGAACTTGATCATGAATGTGGAACAAGTAACTATTCCGTTGAGTTGTCTTAAGAAGTGTTTTCTTGACAATTCTATTTTCCCAGGTTGTACTTCAGAGTGTGCCAAGTGTAGAGAGCAACCGAAGCGCTGTGGTGATTTAAAGGTCGGTATCCAGCTAATGATAAATGAGGGATCCCTTCAATTTGATAGAAGACCGAGCTACCGCAAGGTCGTCGAAGAAGATGTTGCTGTGATATCTATTCCTTACACCCCTGCGCGCATTCCTTCCCCATCAAGGGCACCCCATCTGATGATTACGGTACCTGGTCCTATGTCGTATACTAGTGAAAGGGTCGTCCCGTGGCATTACGATGCCGATGTTTATTACCATGGGGTAAAGCAAGAGGTTAATGCTCGTTTGTCCGAGAAAGAACATGCTGTAGGTGATGAAGAGGAAGTCCATAACTTTTCTGGTATGGGTTGAATGACTAGAAGTGGGAGAGTATTTGGTCCTTCCAATGTGCACGATGCGGCAGATGCTTCCGCAAGAGAAAAAGGGAAACAACAGGTAATGATTGGTAATCCCAGGGTTACGCCAGCCAATGTGACTCAACCAATTCCGATACCAGAAGCTTCTTCAGTTCTCGATGAGGTTGAAGAGTTGATGCGAATTATCAGAAAGAGTGATTATAGCATAATTGATTATCTGACCCATACTCCTTCTATGATGTTTATCTTGTCTCTGTTGATTTATTCAGAATCTCACAGAAATGCTTTAATGAAATTGTTAAAGAATGCGTTCGTGCCACATGAGATAACTGTCAATCAGTTCGAGAATGTCTGTGCTAATATATCTGCCGGGAATGGTTTGGGCTTCATAGATTTCGATCTTCCTCCAGAGGGACCAGACCATAATAAAGCGTTTCATATTTCAATGGAGTGCAGGGGCACTACTTTATCTCGGGTTTTGGTAGACACAAGATCATCTTTAAATGTATTTCCCAAATCAACATTGATGAAGATTGATTATTCTGGACTAGAGTTGCGCCCAAGCGATTTGATGGTAAAGGCGTTTGATGGGTCTCGAATATCAGTATTTGGGGAGGTGGAGCTACCAATCAAGGTTGGTCCTTGCACCTTCACAGCTACTTTTTTGTAATGGATATACAGCCAGCATACTGTTGCTTGTTTGGGAGGTCGTAGATTCATAGAGCAAGAGCAGTCACTTCTACTCTTCATCAGAAACTCAAGTATCCTGCAGAGGGAAAGGTGATAAATGTATGCGGAGAAGAAGAGTACATTGTGAGTCATTTGACGTCATTCCTATATGTCGAAGTTGAACGCAATATTCACGAAACTCCATTTCAGGCATTTGAGACAGTTCATGCAGTCAATTTTCCTCCTCCAGAGCAGAAAAGGAAATCGGAAACTGTTATGTCTTCTCTCAAAGATGTAAAAGCTGTAGTGGAAGGTGGTAACCCTGAAGGTTGGGGTCAGGTGTTAGATGTTACTCCGAAGTTTGATAAATTTGGTCTTGGTTTTAGCCCAGGTCAGCAGAGTGCAGCTCCCAGAGCATCCAGTTTATCTACTCATGTGAAGTGTTCCCGCCCTTGTGCTACTCAAGAAGGACACGTCAATGCAATTGGTGACGATAGGGTTGATGGATGCAATATTTAAGATTGGATCTACCCGAGTATTCCAGGCCAGACACTCAACAATTGGACTTCTATGGATGTTATCCAAGTTTCAAGCACTGAGGAGTAATTTTCTTGTTTCTTTATTTGTCATATCATAATTCCTACGCTCTGCCTAAGGCGTAGTGGATCATTTGTATAGGGCCACCATGTTTATTTTGCAAGTTTATCATGAAATAAAGGATGTTTTTGCATTCAAAATCTTGTTTCTTTTTCTTTTTCTTTTAAATGGCAATGTTTCTCTTTTCACACACTGTCACTAAAAAACGCAAAAATGTCATTCATGCAGATGCACTTCCACCATCGATTCTATCGATAACGACTCTGTTATGGCTCATTATGACTTTGATACTCCTATTTATCAAGCTGAAGAAGAAGCATATAAGGAGTACGATGTTCCTGAGGAATTAGCAAGACTTTTGAAACAAGAGGAGAAGGTTATCCAGCCGAATCAGGATTCGATTGAGGTGGTGAATATTGGCACAGAAGAGGTAAGAAAAGAAGTCAAGATAGGGGCAGATCTCGAAGAAAGTATAAAGGTCAGATTGATCAAGCTACTCCGTAAGTATTCTGATATCTTCGCCTGGTATTATGAGGATATGCCCAGGTTAGATACAGACATAGTGGTGCATCGACTGCCGCTAAAAGAAGGTTGTTCTCCTGTCAAGCAGAAGCTCCGGAGAACTCACCATGAGATGTTCAGGAAGATCAAAGAGGAAGTCTAAAAGCAGTTAGACACAAATTTCTTAAAGGTTGTCAACTATTCGCCATGGATTGCAAATATTGTGCATGTGCCCAAGAAAGATGGTAAAGTCAGGATGTGCGTGGATTATAGGGTTTTGAACAGGGCCAGCCCCAAAGATGATTTCCCTCTTCCGCATATTTATGTGTTGGTCGATAACACGACTCATTCCAATGTGTTCTCGTTCATGGATGGCTTTTCAGGTTACAATCAGATTAAGATGGCTCCGGAGGATATGGAGAAAACAACATTCATCACGCCTTGGGGAACCTTCTGTTATAAAGTGATGTCGTTTGGTTTGAAAAATGTCGGGGCAACATATCAGCGCGCCATGGTCACTCTCTTTCATGACTTGATTCACAGAGAGATTGAGGTATATGTAGACGATATGATTACTTAGCCTGACACGGAAGAAGAACATCTTGTTCATCTCGAAAAATTGTTCGAGAGACTGAGGCAGTTCTTGCTAAGGTTGAATCCGAATAAGTGCACCTTCGGGGTGAGATCTGGAAAGCTATTGGGTTTTATTGTAAGTGAGAAATGTATCGAGGTGGACCCGGCCAAAGTCAAAGCTATAAGGGAAATGCCTGAGCCAAGGACAGAGAAGGAAGTACATGGTTTCTTGGGGAGATTAAACTATATTTCTAGATTTATTTCTCATCTCACAGCCACCTGTGAACCTTTGTTCAAGTTGTTGAAGAAGAGTCAGACAGTGAAATGGAATGAGGATTGTCAGAAAGCCTTTGACAAAATAAAGGAATATTTGCAAGAACCTCCGATACTCATACCGTCAGTGGAAGGAAGGCCACTAATCAAGTATCTCATTGTGTTGGAGACCTCAATGGGTTGTGTCTTCGGTCAGCACGATGAGACAGAAAAGAAAGAACAAGCTATTTACTACTTGAGTAAGAAGTTTACGGAATGCGAGTCAAGGTACTCATTGCTGGAAAAGACTTGTTGTGCGCTTCCTGGGCCGCCAAACGTTTGAGGCAATACATGTTAACTCACACCACCTACTTGATATCCAGAATGGATCCAATCAAGTACATTTTCGAGAAGCCAGCTCTTACAGGCAGGGTAGCCCGTTGGCAGATGATACTCACCGAATATGATATCTAATACACTACTAAAAAAGCAATGAAGGGTAGTGTACTGGCCGACCATCTTGCTCATCAGCCCATGAATGATTATGAACCGATGAAGTTTGATTTTCCAGATGAGGAAATTGTTTATATTCGGGATTGTAATATACCAGACCCAGACGAAGGACTCAAGCCGGGATCACGTTGGACGCTTGTGTTTTGATGGTGCCTCCAATGCCATGGGCAACGACATCAAAGCTATTATCACATCCCCTGAGGGATACCATATTCCTTTCACGACTCGTATTTGTTTTGATTGCACTAACAACATGGCCGAGTTTGAAGCTTGCATTTATAGCATTGAAGCAGCGATCGACTTGCGCATCAAAATTTTGAAATTTTACGGGGATTCCAATCTTGTTATCAGCCAAATTAATGGAGATTGGGAGACTCGGCATCAGAACCTAATTCCTTATTGTGAGCATGTTATGAAGCTGATTCCGTACTTCGAAGAGATCACCTTTGAGCACATTCCCAGAGAAGAAAACAATTTAGCTGATACACTGGAAACTTTATCCTCCATGTTCAAGGTTAAGTGGGCTAATGAGGCACCTTCCATTACTATCAGAAGTTTGAGTGAGCCAGCTTTCTGTTTTTAGGCCAGTTTGGAGCTAGATGGTAACCCTTGGTTTTATGACGTTAAGCGATATCTGGAAACACAAAAGTACCCTGAGGGGGCATCCATCACAGATAAGAAGTTCTTGAGAAGATTTTCAGCCAAGTTCTTTCTCAGTGGTGGTGTGTTGTACATAAGGCATCATGATGGTCTACTGCTCAGATGTGTTGACAAGAAAGAAGCAGCTAGAATCATTGAGGAGATACATGAAGGTGACTTTGGAACCCATTCCAACAGGCACACTATGGTTAAAAATATCTTGCGAGCAGGTTATTATTGGTCCACCATGGAGACTGACTGTTACAACCATGCACGAGTTTGCCACAAATGTCAAGTCTATACTGACAAGGTGCATGTGCGGCCAGTACCTTTTAATGTCTTGACCTCCCCTTGGCCGTTTGTGATGTGGGGAATTGATATGATCGGAAAACTTGAACCGACTGCGTCCAACGGGCACCGTTTCATTCTGGTTGCCATCGATTATTTTACCAAATGGGTCGAAGTTGCATCCTATGCCAATGTCACCACGCAAGTGGTAACTCGGTTCATTAAGCACAACATTATTTGTCTCTATGGAGTGCCTGAGAAGATCATTACTGATAATGGGTCTAATCTGAATAACAAAATGATGAAGGAGCTTTGTGAGTTCTTCAAAATCAAGCATCATAACTCTTCCCCATATAGACCAAAGATGAATGGCCCTGTCGAAGCGGCCAATAAGAATATCAAGAAAATTGTGCAGAAAATGGTCGTCACTTATAAAGATTGGCATGAGATGCTGCCTTTCGCTTTGCATGGTTATCGCACCACTGTGTGTACTTCGACTGGCACAACCCCATTTTCATTGGTTTACGGCATGGAAGAAGTACTGTCGGTAGAAGTCGAGATTCCTTCTCTTAGGGTCATGAGAGATGTTGATCTGGATGAAAGTGAATGGGTACAAAATCGGCTGGATCAGCTGGAACTTATTGATGAAAAAAGATTGACGGCCGTATGTCATGGTCAGGTATATCAGCAAAGGATGAGGAAAGCTTTTGATACGAGGGTACGACCTAAGTGTTACAAGCCACGTGACCTTGTGCTAAAGAGGATAATTCTTCCATAGGGATATCCCAGGGGCAAGTGGGTTCCGACTTATGAAGGTCCTTTCGTGGTCAGAAAAGTTTTCTCTAGAGGAGCGATGATGCTCACGACTATGGATGGAAAGTACTTCCCTTTCCCGAAAGGGAGATTTAGGCAAAAGTTAGGGACTCAAAGCAAATGACTACGCTCAGCATGGGATTCTTTGTTTCTTTCCTTCGTTCCGTCACCTAGAATAAGCTCGAGGCTAATCCAAGAATGATTTGTCTGAAGGCAGGAAGATGAGAGTCATCAGAGTCATAACAGAGTCGAGACTTAGTGGATATTCACATTCACATTGTCTTTTGTAAACACTTGTTTGTTTTAATTTTGCAATTTCTTTCTTCCCAATGTAAATGCCTTTTTCACAGGCAGATTTCTCAAAATCAATAGAATATCTTCTTTCAAGTATACGTATGCTTTTCTTTTCTTTTATTTTGTTTGCAAAAACGTCCAATATTTTTGATAAGCATGTGCATATAAATTTCATGGACCTTACATGAATATGGTAATACAAGTCATGGTTAGTCGATCGCTTGAAATGCAGATAACAAACACCACTACTATTGTGTAAGGGGCATGTTTGGTTCCATGTTTGATGAATCTCCCCTTCACTCTGTTGGCGTTTTCCTTGCCATTTTGTTTCACGGCTCCGGGCTGTTGGTAAAGATCATGGGTCAGGATAATATCAAGGTTACGGCAGGTCAGTGGGACCGGTGAACCTGGTTGGAGATACTTCTTCCCCATATTGGCTTTTATTATGTTTCTTTGCCGCGCTTTCATGTGTTATCTTGATTGTCTGTTTTAAGCATTGTCTGCATATAGGATTTTGTTTATAGCTGAATGTCAGTCTTGATGCGCTGAATGTTTTTGCCTAAAAAATTATTTTTATACAAAATCACTCTTTAGTTGTTTTCCGGGCGTTTTAATACCAACTGTATCAATTCTTTTGCATGACCAAGAATTTGGAGGAGGAAGTTTAGCTAAAGAACGATGACTGTAGTGGTATGCTTTTGAGTAGAACCCCGTTGACGATGTACAGACATTGTTTCAATCCCCAAACACCAGAGATATAAGGGAGTTAGACCCTCGTTAACCCCTCTGAGCCTTCGAAGTAGGAGTTTTCTTTCTGTTCAAAAAAGAAAAATAAACCCTTTTTTAACCAAGGGTAGGGTAGATGTTCAGTTGATTTGCCCAAGCATTCAAATTTCAGAAAGAATGTCCCATCTGAGGATCACCACATTTTATTTTTCGCATCATGAGATCAGGAAAAAATGTCTAAACGATGATGTTCATTTCCTCAGAAAGTCTTGAGGTCGAGATCGAATCGATACAATAATAACTATCCCTTGCCGACCAAGGAATAAGGCATTTGTTTTCTTCAAAAAAGAGAAAGAAAAGAAAGAAAAAAGACCTAAAGTCACGTTGACTTGTTCAAAACGGAAAGCATGAATAAGAAAGAAACTAAAAGCCCCGCTAAGTCGAAACTTGAAAACAAGTAGCTTAGGCAAAAGTTTGGGCATCCCACTGGACTCCCAAAATGGAGATTCAAAAGATTTTGTCTAGGCAAAAGTTAGGGAAAAGAGAGCCTAAAAGGCCAAAAAAAAAGAAAAGGAAAAAATATTCAATAAAATTTTCTTTAAAGGAAGAACAATAATATCAAAAAATTGGAGCAGCGGAAGTTAAGCGACAATCATGATGGAGGATTTGTCGTGATCACTCAGTCATTATTAATCTTTTTGAAAGATGAATGTTTGTGATAAATCAACAGAACTTAGGACAGAAGAATATCACGAAGGGGGTGGGCACCAAATAACTTGAGCCTTGAAATTTTTTTTCAAAAGAACCTTGAACCATGCCACGTTACAACCTCTAAAAGTCCCAACTGAAACAAGGGTTTAACTCAAAAGCATACTACAGCAGGATAACATTTCCTAAACGCCCCAAATATGTGTTGCATAGCCGTGTTGGTATCTTATCGCTCGCGTTGTGACTCGTTTTTCAAAAGGAAAAGAAAAGTTTTAAAACCTTTTTGCACTCTAGCCAGTGATTCATTCACAACAGAGATGCGACATTTTGTTAAATTTTTCAACTTCAAGGTTTAAATAATTATCGCATCAGGTCTATCATTCTCAATAAACATCTCTCTGTATGCAAAAACATTTGTTTGACATCAAAAGAGTTTACACGTTGAACACCTGTAAAGAGCTTAATGATTGCCAAGAAGGGAATGTTCGGCTCTCTTCTGTTTTGACAGAGCCCATGTTTGATTAGGACTCTACTTATCCCCTGTAAAGTTTTGTTTCTCCAGTGAAGTTTCCTTTCCCCGATGAAGTTTTGTTTCCTCCGTTTCCCTAATGAATTTTCTTACCCCCGGTGAAGCCTCGCTTCCGCAGCAAAGTTTGTTACTCCAGGGATTTTCTTTCAAAAGGCCTCGTTTAAAGACTTCAAGTTTGGATATGCCGCCTATCCCCAATGGAGTCGTTAAGCCGGGAGCCCTCGCTTTAACCTCTCAGTTCCCAGTCGATCTATTTACCGGGGCATTCTTTGTTAAGGATCTGCTTTTATTCCCCAGTAAGGTTTTGATACCGTGTGACTGTCTGCATGATCCGGTCTTTGGTTGTATTCCAAGAATATCTCTCCAACAAAAATCTTCAACAGAGTTTTGTATCCCCGGTGAAGTCATGTCTCCTCAGTAGAACTTTGTTCCCCCAGCAAAGGTTTTCACCCCTCACGTCGGGTTTTTGTCTTGGTTTTATCCTCAACACGGCCAAACGCTATCTTTTCCAGAGATTACAGTCTTTCCCTGATCTTCTCCCTCATTGTCTAATCTTCAGATGGCGCCCCTCTCCAGAAGCTACAATGTCGATCTGATCTTCTTTAGGAGTTTGCAATTTATTTTTCAGTGCCTCTTAATGTTTGTGGCCCGTTGCTACTGGTTGCTCGGTTGTTATTCTCCGTGAAGCTTCATCTTTTCGAGGTTCCCTCTCTAGCGGTTCCCAATATTTTCCCCTCTCCTTTGGAATTTGCAATTTATTTTAGCAAGACATGTCAGATTCTGACTTCTTGGTTTTTGGCTTCTCAATTGGCCTTCCCTAGTGGGGCTTTTAAACATGCATCATTGCATTGCATCTACCAAAACATGTAGCATTTCCATTATATGGAGCATTGCGCTATAAAAAAGTATTCAAACATACATCGGAACGTAAGCCGTTATTATTTGCGTCAACCCCAGTGATTTGCCAATACTTAGGATTTAATCCCCAGCGAGGTCTTCGTCCTCATTATCCACCCCATACCCATATCCTTTTGAAGTCAATCATTTGTTTGTTTGAGTGTTCACTCTTGACTGTAGTTCAGTTTCATCCTAGCTCAGTCTTTTCGGGTTTAGTCTTTACTACCCTCTCCGGTTCATTCTAATGTCTATTGATGCACCTTTCAAATACCAGTTTCGTCCTGATATTCGCTTTCAGCAGGTTTTTAGGTGTACGCCCTAATCTCTTTGCTTTGGTTTGAGTTTAGAGTTTCGTCTCCTCGCCTTGTGCAAGAAATCCAGTCTCGACCTGGTACTCATCTAGTTTCGTTTCGGCTAACTGGTTATTGAGTCTTGTTTTTGCTCTCCTACCGTAGACTCTTTGACGATGTTCGTTTAACAAGTATAGTGTTCGTGTTGTGTCCCTGGTTTGAAATCAGTCTCCTTTATTCCTTGGATTCTCCTACCAGTTTTCGTCAATGTTTATCCTTTGAGTTGAGACCAGCAGGTGCTCTGAGAAACATGCACTCTCATCACTTCGCTTTGGGTCGAGTTTCACCTCGTTACCCGTGCGCGAAATCCAGTTTCATCTTGTTACTCGTCTAGTCTAGTTTCGTCTGACTAGTTGTGAATCGAGTCTCGTCTCGCTTTTGTTCCTCATTTCTGGGATTCTTTCAGTTCCTTCATAGTGTATATCTTAGTTGAGATTGGCAAGTATTCCTAGAATCACGCACTCTAGCCACGTTGCTTTGGGTCGAGCTCAGAGTTTCGTCTACTCACCGGTGTATGTTTTCTGTTGCAGAGCTTAGTTTCGCCTATGCTCTGTCGGTTTATTTTTGTCTCACCCCTTTAGAAGCCCAGTTTTGCCCTGGAACATTTGTCCGGAAGTCTAGTTGCGTCTACTCTTCTTTTTTTTTTTCGTTCTGTCTCAACCTGCGTTGCAGCTTCTTTCTGACGCATGTCTTAGGAGTTTTATTTCCGTTTCTTTCAAGAGTGTAAAATTTCCGGTTCTTTCGTATTCAAACATCTTCAACCCTGAACGCTCGAAAGTTATCACTTTTCTCACTTATCATGTTAAAGATATTGAATAGGGGCAGTTGTTGCACCCCAAAATTTACCCTCTTGTTTTAGGCTTATGTTTCATCATGAACATCATAGTATATTGCATTCATACATTGTGATAGGATCAAAGAACTTTGGTTATCAAGTTTTCCTCAAAGCTTTGAGGGTTGATTACATGGACAAGTTGCTCAAGAGATATCTTATCATCCAAACCTCTGGATCTTTCAAGTTCAAAAGTTTTTGCATATCTCAAGATGCTTTATTTATCTCTTTGGACCCCCAGAAGATTGGAGTTTGTGTGTGATCGCAAGTGGAATCACTCTTTGAATTCATCAGCCAAATTAGGGTTTGCTTGAGCAAGGTTGTAGGCCAATGTACAAAACTTGATTTAGGAATCTACAACATTTCTTTGATATTTGAAATGTCCTTGTACAAGGAATTGGTCAAGATGCCCAGAGGATTTGAAGTTTTGAAGATAATTCATCAGTATCCTAATGTGTTAACCAAAATTAGGGTTTTGGTTTTAATTAGGTTTTCTTGGGAATTTTGAAGTGAAACTTTGCACATGGCCTTTATATGTTTGGAAGATCATATGTTTGAAGTCTTGATCATCAATTTTGAAGGGAAGTGGATCATTTAATTCAGAGGGGCAAAATGGTCATTTTGGTCAAAATCAGTCAAAGTCAAGGTGGACCAAGTGTATTTTTGGCCAACCATAAATTCAATGATTTACTTTTCATATTTCAAGTCCATTTTTGTCATGGGATTAAAGAGATTGAAGTTTGGGTTGAAATTTGTTCTTGAGGAAACCCTAAAAGTTACTAATTTTGGAAAATAAGGACTTAATTTCAAAAAATCATATTTTATTCACTCTTGATCAAGAAGATGCAAATGAAATATGCTTGGAAATCTAAGAGAATGATCTTTCACCTCCTTTTGGTCTCATATTCAAATTGGCAAGGAACCAAGAGTTATGGCCTTTTTAAGTTACAAAATTATAGGTCATTTTTCAAAAATTGTGAATTCCAAGCCAAATTTTGAGGACCTTAATGGATTAATTTGCAAAAACTATAAACTACGGGTTTGTAGATATTTTCAAGACCTTTCCAAGTTGTGCTAATTTGTGCCAAAATTCAAAAGCATGAGTAAGTTATGAAGTTTAGAACTTTGGGGCATTTTATTGAAATTTGGGAAATATGCAAAATGGCCAATTCATGAAAACTCAAGTTTTAGCCATTCTCTTTGTTCCTAACCCAGCCCATGACTAACATGAAATGTACCAAGGCCCATCATGCCAAAGTTTGAGCTGCACATGGGCAAATAAACAAGGAATTCGTGGTTTTGCAAAAAATGGCATGAAGTTGCCTAATCACCCACACTAGCTTAAAGCAAGGATTTAAGTCCTAATCTTGTTGCTAATCTCTTCCTGAAGGCAAATGGATTAAAATGCACGAAGAAAGCGAGCCAACGCACGAGAGAATGAGAGGCTACGTGTGCATACTTGATTTTGGCCAAAAGATTATTTCTTTGTTTCCAAGAGCTTTCAGCGCGAAAAACCAATCTTACCCTTCTCCTAATGCCCTATATATTGAGAAGCAAGCCTCAGTGTAAAGGGTTCGTGCCTCATTTCACCAATCAAAGTCAGAAACTCCATAGCTTGTTGCTCTGCATTTTTCTTCGATTCTTCCATCTCCCTTGCGCGTTTTGGCCAATTCTTCTTGCATTCTCTTCTCCAAGTGATAAGGATTGTAGATCGAGCCTTGGATTACAACTGGAGTGAAGGAGACAGTAGATCCATTTTTTCTTAAAGGTTTGAATTCTCAACTTTGAATTCTGATTTCTAGCCATGCTTCGTGTGATTTAAGTTTATAATCTTGTTGTTTGAAGTCTATGGAATGATTCTGAAGCTTTATAGCGTTTAATTTGATGAATTATGCATGATTGAATGTTCTGAAACTCGTGATTCAGATTGATTTTGTTCATGTTCATGGCTTGATTGTGAATAATATGGTGGATGATTTGATTTGATTCGAATTCCTATGGATTCCTTGCCATGCTAGCTTTGATTTGCTTTTGATTTCATAAAAAATGATGCAAGATTGAGTGGTTTATGTTGATCAGAAAGTGTGCCCTAAGCCTGAGATATGCGCGCATTTTTTGAATGGCCAGAGGTTGAAGATGATGTGGTGGCACATCCTGATTGGTCCATTTGAAATTTTGGTTTATTTGAATTTTTGTTTTTATAATTTGATTTCCATGATTTAATTTCTTACTAAAAAATGATTGGAAAATTCTGAAAAAATTATCATAAATCCAAAATAATATTTCTGACTTTGTATATTTTGTTGTTAAATTTTTGGAATTATTTTGATTGGTTCAAAAATTGTTAGGTTTAATTAATTAATTGATCAAAGTTTATTTTTATTTTAATAGTTCTAGTGATCTAAAAAATCCACAAAAATTATTTGAGAATCACAAAATAATGGGAAAATTGATTCTGACTTTGGTTCATCTTTTTTCTCATTTTTTATTTAAAATTTAATTTCAAAGGTTATTTGTAATAGTTGTTTGTTTTATTTTATTTTTAACACTTCCATTAATTCAAAAATTCCAAGAAAAATCATGTAATCTTGTTTTTAATCATAGAATCTGAATATATTTTTACTTTGACCATTTTGTGTTTTTTGGTTATGGATTGCATTTTCTTGCCCTTAAAAAATAATTTTATGATTAATTGTTTTTTTTTGTTTTTAATATTTTCCTTTCATTCAAAAAATTCACAAAAATTCAAGGATGTATGTTTTTAGCCCTAATATTTGAATATAATTTTGGTTGGCCATTTTTGTGACTTTTTTATTTAAATATCATTTTGATATGTGAATATTTGTTAATTACATAATTGCTTGAATATTAATATCTTTCTTGACTTTTCCTAATTTAAAAAAATATGAAAAATTATTTTTTCTGACATTTAGGGTTTCTTGATGTTGCATGACCTTGGTTTGATTTGTTTGAGTTTTGATCCTATTTAATTAATACTTAGGATTAAAAGTAAAATCTAGGGTTTTGTTGCTTATGGTGCAAGTTTCATGTTCAAAATCTTTGTTCCTTGGACTTTGATTGGATTTCAGGTTTTGATCATGGTTCATGGATGTGTTGGGAATTTGTAAACTATTTTTCTTGAATTATTTGACTTGGTTTGACTTTTTTCCACAAATAAATTTGAAAACTTGTCTACTTTGGTGGTTTTGCCAACTAGTCTTGAATTTTGAACTTCATTTGGCCTCCTCCCTAATCATTCATGAACTTAGGGTTTGCATTATGACTTCTAAACACTTCCAATATGTTATGATTTTTTTGGTTGGAATTATGGATCCTTGCTTCTATTTTTGATATAATTTTGTAGTGAAGGTACCTAATTAAGTTTGCATGCTATGTTGCAATTTGTTTGATGGCCAATGAACTTGAGTGAGGCCTATAATTGGGAACCTAATGATCATGTTGGTTCTGACTTGTCCATGTTAGCATCAAACCATTTTTGACTCAATGTCCCATGCTTGAATGTTTTGAATCTTCTAGTGCATTATGTAGGTTTCATCTCGTATTGAATTCATGAAGTTGTGTTGAATCAATTATGCATGATTGAGATGTGTTTGCCACTGACTTTGCATGGTCTTTGTACATATTATTCTCAATCTCTTTTGATCCTTGATTGACATTCAATTGTCAATTCAACATGGTGATAGAAAGGAGCAACATTCCCCTACTTTTCTTGACCTAATATGTGCACGTGCTTGTTTTTTCTGGTTTATCATGTCTAAAGCCATCATGTTTGTTCTCACTTTTTCATCTTATGGAATACTAACTTGGTTGTTGAATGTGCGAGGTACTCTGAGAAAGTGGCCACTTCTGGCTAGAGGCTTTATCTGTGTTTCACTTTATTTGTGAAACAAAATCTATTATACTGGCATTGCTTCTTGTGCTTGGCATGTTTGTTGGTTTATGCAGGATATATATATACATATGATTGTGAATGCCATACATTGCCCCTTGGACTTGTTCATATCTGATAGATTCTTGACTCAATTCGTTTACTAATGCCAGCTTGCTTGAAGTTTCTCTGGGTTTCTTTTATTCTTGCTTGATTGCTACAGATAGTTATCTGTTTGGTATTGCACAACTTCCTTTCTCCCATTTTTATTTTTCATAATTCTCTGATTGCATGATGGGACCTCTGTTGTTGATATATGTCAGGAGGCCCTCTGGTTTTTTATCTACTGCATGTGTTGTGATTGTTGATCGATGAGTCACTCAATTTAGATATTGAGATCACGACTTCGCTCTCATTGCATGTTCCCTATAGGATGTCTATTGCTTTTCTTCTTTAATTGTTGATCGATGAGTCACTTTTAGAAATTGAGATCACGACTTCGCTCTCATTTCATGTTCCCTATAGGATGTTTATTGTTTTTCTTCTTTAATTGTTGATCGATGAGTCACTCAATTTAGAAATTGAGATCACGACTTCGCTCTCATTGCATGTTCCCTATAGGATAGTTTTGTGGAGCTTCCTTTGGCATGTTGATTAAAGTAGGAATCCATGTATGCTAACATAGGATAGGATTTTCCTTTAACGTCAACGTTAGGGTCAACCATTGTATGATAACTCTAGGGATAGTGTTAGGCTAGCTTCCCTTAGTTGTTTTTACCTTTCTTTGCATTTTGCATCTTAAAACGAAAACTTGTTTTCTTGGAAAATCATAAGACACCTATAATGAACTCAAATCCATCTTCAAAGTAAAAGATACAAACCAATCTTACTTTGTTTGTGTTATCTTGAGGCCGATGTTTCGCCATAGCATCTGTTTGTTATCCTACTTTGATTCCCAATATCATTGATAGGTGTGATGTTTCGTCATCTATTTTATTGATGTTTCGCCATCTATGCTATGACTTCATGTTATCTTTTAGCTGATGTTTCGCCATCACACATTCGTTTTGAAGCAGATGTTTCGCCATCACACATGTATGTTATCCTACCTCGATTCTCAATATCATTGATAGGTGTGATATTTTACTATCTATTTCATTGATGTTTTGCCATCTTTACCGTGATCCCTTGTTATCCTTTAGCCGATGTTTCGCCATCGCACATTTATTTGAAGCCGATGTTTCTCCATCGCACATGTTTGTTATCCTACTTTGATTCTCAATATCATTGATATGTGTGATATTTTGCTATCTGTTTCATTGATGTTTCGTTATCTTTGCCATGATATCTTTGTTACCTCTTAACCGATGTTTCGCCATCACACATTAGTTTGAAGCCAATGTTTCGCCATCGCACATGTTTTTTATCCTGCTTTGATTCTCAATATCATTGTGAGGTGTGTTGTTTTGTCATCCGTTCTATCATTTGATGTTTCACCATCTTTGACATGTTACTTTGTTATTATTTAATCGATGTTTGACCAACTCATTTGCTTGTTGTTTCATTAGATTTTTTGCCGTCTTGGCTATCTTTGTTTGTCTTAATTAAAAAACACAAACCAACCAAAACACATAAGCCAAACTACGGCTGCTCTGATTCCTTAAAAGGGATACGTAGGCATTGGGGTAGGGCCCAACCGAGCACATCTTTTATTTTCCCTACATTATTTTCTTTTTCCTTTCGCATGTATTCCCTTTTAAGTTTTAATCCATAAATATAGGATTTGACCACACCCATTAGATTAGACAACAAGAGTGGATACCATGGAGTACTACGGGCGTGTGGGGTGCTAAAACCTTCCCCTCGCATAACAGACTCCCTTATCCGATCTCCCGGTCGAAAGACCGTGATTTCTCCCTTTTTAGGTTTTCTAGATGTTTACCTTTACCTCTCGGCGGGATAAAAGACGTTCGATGGCGACTTCATTGATGTTTCATTAACATCCAGATGACAAGTTCCGGCCGCGTAGTTTCAGCGCTTATTATTATTTTGCCAATATTTTTGTAACTGTTCATGGTTTGTAATAGTTAATTTAGGGTTTTATTTACTGTTTAAATCCTCGGGTTTTTTGGCTATCTAATTAATCCCCCTCCCTGAAGCTTTGTAATAGCGTAGATTTATTTTCTCGCATTTTTAATTCGTGCAAATATTTAACTGCCTAGATGTATGATAATAGGATTGTATGACAAGAATGCGTGACAAAATTGAAATGGTTAGAAAACCCTAATGTGCAATGATTAAATAACTAGAAAAAAATTACTAGCACATATCACTCTTAGGGTATACTCTCACTTCAGTTGCCCTCGGTAAACGATCATTAAGCATAGGACGTCTTAGTGGTTACCCTCCTGTCTAAAAAGATCTAATGTCCCACTCGGAAATGTTACCTCAGAAATGTTGCCTCGGAAAAGTTTCCTCGATAAAGATCTTAAGACTCTAGGGTTATTACTAAGGTATCCTAATGTTGCTTTAGTGATCATATATCCCTTTCTAATTGACCCTTACAACTCCAACGATGGTGCTACCTACTCCTTAATAATGGGATAGCGTTGTCTAAAGGAAACAAGAATAGAAACAATCTTTTTTTTCGAGTAGGTAGATGCTAGTAGGTACTTGCTCAAATACAAACTTTTCACACTTACACTCTTCAAACACATTTTCAAAACAACTTTGTCACACCTTTGAGTACTGATACAAGGGTTATCACGAAGTAAAACTTTTCAAAAACATGCACACAAACACAAGCAATTTAAAAATGAGCAAGTACCAAAGATCTCTTGGAAAACCATGGATAGAAAGGATTTTTTTTTGTACTTTTTTCCTTTCCGGTTGGATGAAATAAAATTCGGTTGCGACTCTTGCTTATCGCGACATTTGCGAATACAAAATGCAAACCAGTATTAACAGTCTGTTCTTCCACCGTATCACAGAACTGGCGACTCTGCTGGGGAATTATAAGTGGGGTATACCTTAGGATCTAGGTCATCATAATTACTTCTTTTGTTTGCTTTGTATGCTATACTTTTAAGGGTTTTGTTTGGGGCTACTATAGATCCTACACCCGGATCTGGGGAACACCTTTTAGGTAAGTAGCAATAGACTGTGAGAGAACTGTACGATGTAGACCGATACAGTTAAGGCAGTAGCTACGTTAGTTTGGCACTTTGGTTGGCACCGGTATCCCTTGTGGAGAAACGAGGAGAATACGGTGCCTCCGCATGGTGTCGTTAAGCATCAACTGACCTTAGAACCTTTAATCACCCAACTTGGCCATTAGAAAGTAGTGAGATAGCTGGCCTCAGTGTAGAGCTGAGAACTGGTTAATACTCGATGCTACACTCATTGAGATCATACTCTCGGAATAAGTTCGGCCACAAGAAAAGATTGCGTGAGCTGAAACCATGACTGATGGAGGATGGTCAGTGATATTGAGATCCTCTAGAACCCGGTTAATTTTCTAGGACAGGTTTGAAACCAACTTAACTTCAAGAGGGTATTACCTTTGACCTCATGCAAGCCTTAAACCTAAGGGCTTTGTGTGATTTGATTGTGTTTGCAATACATGTTGTTTGCTATAACTGTGGTTTATCATGACATCATGAATCATAACATAGCATTCATGCTTCATTACACTAACCATTTCAAAGACCAAGGGAATTTATCTTTGTTCTGTTTTGCAGATCATGGCTTCCGTGCATAGAAATACTATCTGAATCAACTTTGTGGAGATACCTTCCCAACTCAAAGAGATGGTATCAAGAATTTCTGAAACTTCTATGTTCATTAAGAGACAGGGTCAACTTCTCAGCCTGGTTACTTCAAACCTTGATGAACAGATGATGAGCATACTTTTTCAGTTCTTCGATCCCAAGCATCACTACTTCACCTTTCCAGATTATCAGTTGGTACCCACCATGGAAGAATTCTCTCATCTATTGGGCATATCGATTCTTGAACAGGTACCCTTCACAGGTATAGAAGAAGTTCTAAATCCAAAAGTCATTGCCTCAGCTTTGCATTTGAAACGGGCCGATGTGGTATCCAATTGGGAAACTCGAAGCGGAGTCGATGGTTTTCTAGCCAAATTTCTAATAGACCAGGCTCAACTATTTTGGGATGATATGGAGTTTCAGGCTTTTGAGGATGTCTTGGGTCTTCTTATCTATGGTTTAGTTCTCTTCCCTAATACAGACTCTTTCGTAGATGTGAATGCTATCAAGATTTTCCTTTCTCGCAACCCAGTGCCTACCTTGCTTGGAGATATTTTACACGCTCTCTATACTCGTATCACGAGGAGAAGAGGGACTCTTATGTGATGCATGTCGTTGTTGTCGAGGTGGTTTATTTCTCACTTCCCTAGGTCTATATCAGAGGGGCTATAACTTACAATCCTTGTCTAGCTTTGCGACAATTTGGTCGTGCTCGAAGGGATGGTCCCCATGAGTTACTTCTCGAGGACATTGTATTCTACTATGAGGATGATGTTAAGGGGCATCGCCGAAGGTTCATACGAGCTTGCGGGATGGTAAACAGATCTTACCCCAAAGAGTTGGGACCGAAGACTTTCCTTCCTATGCAGCCTTACCTCCAATGGGTACGAGCTCGTGCCCAGAAGTTTATGATGCCCTATGCGGCAGTATTACCAGTGATTGTGGAACCCGCTACGGAAGACGACATTCGTTACACAGTTCTCTATCCTTACATGCCCACTGATCTTGGGGAGTTAAAAGGTCTTGGATTCGGCTGAAGAATGAGCGGGATACTTACCGGGAGCAGTTCCATGAGCAAGAGAGGAAGGTTTTAAAGCTCACCAGGCAGATCGAGGAAGAAAGAGTGCTCAATGATTACATCAGCACAAAGAGAAAGCGTCCATGGGACTTTTGATTTTGCTTTTCTAGTTTTAGATTTGTTTTATTTACTTATTTGTAACGCCTTAAAGGCATGTTGAACCTTTCAAATTTGATCTAATAAAGTTTTGTTTATTTTGGTTTGCAAATTTAAATCTCCCAAAGTCTTTGAAATCATTACAGGCGCATCCCATTATCATACACGTCATTACATGTACCAGTATAGGTTTCTCACCTTCTTCGTTGTTTATTTCAGCAGAAATGTCATCCGATCAAGTCATCAAAGATCTTCAGGCACAAAAAGCCCAGTTCTAACAGATGTTTATCAGTCTGAAAAAGGGGAAAGAGGATCTGAAAGCCCTCATTCTGAAAGAGAATAAGAAAATGAAGAAGGTCGGTATTCTGAATATGGGAAGAAGGTTTGGGGAAAGGTTGAAGCATCAAACTGATATGACCTCTTCATCCAAAGACGGGGAGAACCAAGAAGGGGAAAAGGACCATAGTCCTGCAGTCTCTGAGAATGATACTGATTTTGATGATGAGTAATATCCTCCTGCTGAGGATGGATACAAGCAGTTAGAAGACCGTCTGAGTGCTATGGATGTTCAGAAGATACCTGGTTTGGATTTCGGAGAACTGGGACTGGTATCGGGAGTGGTCATCCCTCAAAAGTTCAAAGATCCAGTTTTTGATAAGTATGATAGGGTGTCATGCCCAAACCTCCATCTCTGCTCGTATGTCAGGAAGATTCAACCCCACACAGCTGATAGAAATCTGTGGGTGCACTTCTTTCAAGATAGTTTGTCAAGGACTCAGCTTGAATGGTTCTACCAGTTAGAGGGAGCCAGTGTCCGAAACTGGGAAGATCTTGCTGCTGCTTTCTACAAGCAGTATCAGTATAATGTTGACCTTGCTCCCATTCGTACTCAGCTCCAGAGTATGCCCATGGGTGCAAGCGAAGGTTTCAAATATTATGCCCAAAACTTGAGGGATTTTGATGGCAGATTTCAACCCCCTTTGTCTGATAGGGAGTTGGTTGATATGTTTCTGGGGACGCTATCTGGTCCATTTTTCAATCACTTAATTGGAAGCTCATCATCTGGTTTCACTGAGCTGATTTTAACTGGAGAAAGAGTAGAAGCTAGAATTCAGAGTGGTAAAATACAGAAGGATGCCTCCTCGAGTTCGGTAAAGAAACCTTTTACTGGTAAGAAGGAAGCCAGTGCAGTTTATAGCCCGAGGGGCCAAAGCAGATATGAACATCGTCAGACGGTAAATATTATAGTGATATCAAGACCCGCAGTTGCTCCATAACGCAACAATCAACAAAGGATGGAAATACCACAATGACAGTTTACCTGCATTAGCATGACATTGGCTGAAGTGTTACCTCACCTGCTGAGATCTGACTTGGCGACCTTGAGAGAGGCTCCCAAAAATCCAAGCACTACCTCTCCCATATACAATCCCAACGCGCGGTGTGCCTACCATTCTGAGAGTCTGGGCCACGATACAAATGATTGCTGGGCTCTGAGAAACAAAGTACAAGATTTCTTGAAGCTAAGGAGATAGAGTTTGATGCTCCAGAAAAGCCGAATGTTATAATTGCTCCCATGCCCAAACATTTTCGTGGTGTCAATGTTGTTGACACTAATTTGTTTGTGACCTCTGTTGAAGAAATATCTACTCCTCTTATGACTGTTAAGAAGAATTTGCTGTTGGCCGGTGTATTTCCGGGTTGTGGTAAAGGTTGCCACATATGTTCAATTCTACCTTTTGGTTGCCGTTTGTTGAAGTCAGGTGTCCAGCGCCTGATGGATAACAAAGAAATTTTGTTTGAAAAGACTATGATTCCTATTTTTCCAAATGAAGACGTTGCCATTATAACCATTTTCGCCAATCCTTCCAAGGTTTCCTCGAGAAGACCTGTTAGGATTACACATGTTCAATGAATTGCTCTGCTAATAATCACTGTTCCTGGTCCCATCCCGTACACCTCAGACAAGGTTGTCCCATGGCATTATGGTGCTGATGTGTATTATCATGGCATTAAGCAAGATTTGAAGAATGAAGAAGTTGATACTAATGTCAGTAATATTGTCGGGGCTAGTAAGGTTACCAGAAGCCGAAGGATCTTCTCTCTTGATATTTCCCCTCCGACTGTCAACAAACCTATTGTCATTCCATCTATTGTTCCCACTAGAACGTCAAATACTGTTCCAGTTCTTACTCCAGTTATCACCCCTATCACTGAGCCATCTGGGACTCGGGGCAAAGAAATTATAGGTGAGCCTGCCCGGACGGAGGCACCTAGGAAAATTGTTGTGGAAGCCTCTAAACAAGAAATAGAGGAAATACTGAAAATTATCAAGAAAATTGATTACAATGTGGTCAAACAGTCGGGGTAGACCCCGTCAAAGATCTTCATGTTGTCTCTGTTGTTGTGTTCTGAATCCCATGCGAAGGCTTTGATTTCATTTCTCAAGACTGCGCATGTACCGCAGGAAACTTCAGCAGATCAGTTCAAAGATTATGTGGCCAGCCTGACTGCTGACAATGGGCTGGGTTTTTCAGATGCGGATCTGACCCCGAAGGGAAAGAATCATAATGATGCTCTGCATGTCTCGATTGAGTGCAGGGGAACCACTATGGCTCATGTGCTAGTCGATATTGGGTCTTCACTGAATGTTCTACCGAAGAAAGCGTTGGACTGTTTGGATTATGAGGGTTTGACTTTAAAGCCTAGTAACATTATGGTAAGGGCTTTTGACGGATCAAAGAGAATGGTGAACAGGGAGGTGGAAATCCCTGTCAAAGTGGGTTCTCGGACCTTTGGGTCCACCTTCTATGTAATGTATATCAGCCCATCGTATTCTTGCTTGCTGGGTCGTCCTTGGATCCATAGGGTTGGGGCAGTTACTTCCATGCTCCATCAAATGCTGAAGTATCCGGTGAAGGGGAAGATTGTCACAGTGCGAGGTGAAGAAGAATATATGGTGAGTCACCTCAATTCCTTCCACTACATAGAGATGGATGGGGAATTCATAGAAACTCCTTGTCAGAACTTCGAAGAGGTCCCTCAAACTTTAGCGTCAACTGAAGTTACTACCAATAAACCTCCATTGAAGATGGCTTCCCTCAAGGACGCCAAGGCTATAGTTGAAGAAGGTGGGTGTACCAATTGGGGTCGGCTCCCTGATTTCACTCACAAAACTGACAAATTTGGTTTGGGATGTACTACAGGGGCTCAAAGGGCTGTTAGGCGCGCACGGATTGGAAGACCTTCTCTACACATCAATAATCGGGGAGTTAATGCAATTGAGGACAGTGAAGAGGATTCAGACATCGACAGCTGGATCTACCCAACAACCAACAGTGGACTGAATAACTGGATAGCTAGGGACTTCATACCTGTTTCTTTTATTCTGTAGTAATTGACTTTTGTTTTAATATTTGTAATAAACAGTTTGAAACTTTACGGCCTGGTGCCTTGCCCGAGGCACCTTGGCTTTGCTTGTGAGGGCTTATTATTTGTCATTTCATATATCATTAATAAAGCATTGGACATTTCTTGCATTACAAATTTTGCGCTCCTTGTTTTTCTTTTTTGTCTCTCACTTTATCAAAACAACTATTCTCTTACACACACTCACGTATCATACTGCAGATCCATATCCACTCTGGATCCCATGGATAAAAGCTCTGCTACTGCCAATTATGACTTCGAAAATCCGATCAACCAAGCCGAGGACGAAGGTGAGGATGATTGTGAGGTTCCTGGAGAACTTGCTAGACTACTACAGCAGGAAGAAAGGGCCATATAGCCTCATGAAGAGCCAGTTGAGTCAGTCAATTTGGGTACAGAGGAAGACAAGAAAGAGGTTAAAATAGGTGCGAATCGGGAGCCTAGTGTCAAACAACCGTTAATACAGATGCTACACGACTATGTTGAGATCTTCGCCTGGTCCTATGAAGACATGCCTGGTTTAGACACTGATATTGTGGTACATCGCCTGCCGACTAAAGAAAACTGCCCTTCGGTAAAGCAGAAGGTCCGCCATATGCGCCCTGAAATGTCAGAGAAAATCAAGGCAGAGGTCATGAAACAGTTCGACGTTGGATTTTTAGCTTTCACTTCTTATCCGCAGTGGGTTGCCAATTTCGTTCCGGTACCTAAGAAGGATAGTAAAGTACGAATGTGTGTGGACTACAGATATTTGAACAGGGAAAGCCCCAAGGATGACTTCCCTCTTCCTCACATTGATGTTCTAGTCGACAACACCGCGCAGAACAAGATCTTATCCTTTATGAATGGTTTTTCTGGCTATAACCAGATCAAGATGGATCCTGAGGACATGGAGAAGACAACCTTCGTTACACAATAGGGCACCTTTTGTTACAAGGTAATGCCTTTTGGGTTGAAGAATGTTGGGGCAACTTATCAGCGCGCCATGGTCGCTTTGTTCCATGATATGATTCACCATGAGATCGAGGTTTATGTTGACGACATGATAGCCAGGTCCCATACTGAGGAAGAGCACCTTGATCATCTCCAGAAACTGTTCGACAGGTTGGAGACGTACAAGCTGCGATTGAATCTGAACAAGTGTACCTTCGGGGTAAGGTCTGGAAAGCTTTTGGGTTTCATTGTCAGTGACAAAGGTATTCAGGTGGATCCTGCAAAGTTAAAAGCCATACAAGAGATGTCGGATCCTCGCATAGAAAAGGAAGTTCGAGGTTTCTTGGGACGTCTGAATTACATCGCCAGGTTCATTTCACATCTGACTGCTACTTGTGAGCCAATCTTCAAGCTGCTGAAGAAAGATCAAGTGGTAAAGTGGAATGATGAATTCCAGATTGCTTTTGAAATAATCAAGGAATACCTTCAAGAACCACAAATTTTGATGCCTCCAGTTGAAGGAAGACCTTTGATATTATACTTGACAGTGCTAGACAATTCAATGGGGTGTGTGTTGGGGAAGCATGACAAGTCTGGTCGAAAAGAGCATGCCATTTATTACCTTAGAAAAAAGTTTACCAACTGTGAGACCCGATACTCATTGCTCGAGAAAACTTGTTGCACTTTGGCATGGGCTGCTCGCCGACTGAGACAATATATGCTGACTCACACTACTTTGTTGATATCAAAGGTGGATCCGATCAAGTATATTTTCGAGAAGCCCGCCTTATCCGGAAGAATAGCAAGATGGCAGGTGATCTTAGTCGAGTACGACATCCAATACACAACCCAAAAATAAATCAAGGGGAGTGTATTGGCGGATCATTTGGCGCATCATGCCGTGGATGACTACCAGACCATGAATTTTGAATTCCCGGATGAGAATATCATGTTGGTAACTGACTGTGAAGAATCTGGACCGGATAAAGGACCTGAGGAAGGATCCCGATGGTCTATGTATTTTGACGGAGCCTCAAACGCATTGGGTAACGACGTTGGCGCTGTAATTATATCTCCTGGGGGCTGTCATACTCTGTTCACCGCCCGATTAGGTTTTAACTGCACCAATAATATGGTGGAGTATGAAGCAACTATCATGGGTCTTCGAGCTGCTATTGACCTGAGGATTAAGTTCCTGAGTGTATTCGGAGATTCCACTCTGGTAATAAGTCAGATCAAAGGCGAGTGGGATATGAAGCACCCGAATCTTATTCCTTACAAAGAATATGTACTGACATTGCTCCCACACTTTGAGGAGATAACCTTTGAACATTTCCCACGAGAAGAGAACTAGTTGGCGGACGCGCTAGCTACCATGTATTATATGTTCAATGTTAGGTGGGACAATGAAGCTCCCCAGATTATCATTGAGAGGTGGGATGAACCCGCACATTGCTGCGACATTGAGACTGAAGAGGTATCAGACAAACCCTGGTTCCATGAGGTAAAAAGGTATCTTGAGGCTCAAGAATACCCCGAGGGGGCATCTGTTAATGATAATAAGTTACTGAGAAGGTTCTCTGTGAAGTTCTTCATCAGTAATGGTATCCTCTATAAGTGTAACCATGATTCATCCTTACTGCGGTGTGTAGACAAGAGCGAGGCAGAAAGGATCATGGAAGAGTTACATGAAGGTACCTTCGGAACTCATTCCAGTGGACATACCATGGCGAAGAAAATCCTACGAGCAGGATATTACTGGTCCACTATGGAAGTCGATTGTTATCAGAATTCTCGAACCTATCATAAGTGCCAAGTCTATGCTGATAAAGTGCATGTACCTCCGGTTCCCCTGAATGTTTTGACAGCTCCTTGGCCTTTTGCAATGTGGGGAACCGACATGATCGGCGAGATCATACCTACTGCGTCTGATGGGCATCACTTCATTCTGGTAGAAATTGATTACTTTACAAAGTGGGTTGAGGCAGCTTCCTTTGCTACAGTAACCAAGAACGTCGTGGCGCAGTTTATCTGACATAATCTGATCTGTCGATATGGCGTACAAGAAAGGATTATTACTGACAATGGTATAAATCTAAACAACACAATAATCACCGAGCTCTGTAAACAGTTAAAGATTCAGCATCATAACTCTTCTCCTTACCGACCGAAGATGAATGGAGTTGTCGAAGCTGCTAACAAGAACATCAAAAAGATTGTGCAGGAGATGACTGTGACATATAAGGACTAGCACGAGATGTTACCATTCGCTCTTTATGGATACCGTACCTAAGCACGAACTTCGACAGGGGCAACACCTTACTCTCTGGTATATGGAATGGAGGCAGTCCTACCCATCGAAGTCCAGATACCCTCTCTCAGGATTATGAAGGATGCGGTTTGAACGAAGACAACTAGATTCAAACCCGACTTGATCAGCTGAATCTAATCGATGAAAAGAGACTTCCTGCTATATGTCATGGTCAGACGTATCAAAAGCGTACGATCAAGGCTTTTAACAAGAAATTCATATGTAAATAATATCGAGTCGGGGATCTAGTGATCAAACGCATCATACTACTGCAAGGTGATCCCAGGGGAAAATGGACCCCCACATACGAAGGGCCGTTTGTGGTTAAGAACATTTTCTCGGGAGGAGTTATGATTCTAACCACCATGGATGGTGACGACCTTCCTCACCCCGTCAATGCAGACATAGTGAAAAGATACTACGCATAATCAAAGACCCGCTAGGTTGACTGGCCTAGGAAAAAATAAGGGCTTCCCTGCGAACCAAAAGGGTTCGGGCAAAAGTAAGGGATGAAAATGAAAAAACTGTACACCCGGCAAGTTGAAAACCTGAAAAGGAGACTTGGGCAAAAATGGGTATCCCGGTGGACTGAAAACCCGAAAGGGTGGTCCAGGAAAAAATTAGGGATCAAAGCGTAACAATATGTCTCATTGGATCATCTCGTAACCAGACTTCGGTATCAACTATCAAGCTCGGACAGCGCCAATCAATCTGATCCACCTTCGATCAAGCAGCAAAGTGATGAGACACTTGAAGATATAAAGCCAATAGCAGAGTTGGAACCCGATGGGATTGTTTCACATAGCTGTTTTTCTTTCTTTAACACAAATTGTAATTTCTATCCTTTAGCGGCGTTCTCTTTATAGGACGTCAGCCTCTTTGTACAAAACGCCTATTACAGGCTAACTTCAAAAATAAATACAATTCATTTTCACAAGAAATTTCCATTTGTTTTTTCTTTTTCTGTTTTTTTTTGCAAGAACGTCCAATGATTCATTTTTGATATATGCATTTGAAAATAATGGTTGCTCATAAATATTTACATAAGAAACAAAAGACGATTACTCGTAATTCCAGGAACAGGGAAAACAAGAAGTGCCCAAAACTTTACAGTTACTCTGCCCATCAGGTATCCGGATAGAACCTGCTTGAGAACATGAGTAGTGGTACATATACTCCCCACCGAGTAAAAAGTATCCAAAGACAATGATGTTAGCTTTCCCGAACAGGACATGACTCTCCCCAACTGAGGTTCACAATCGCGAGTGAGTCAGTAAAATTTTCCCCAATCAGAGTTTATTTCTCTCACAAGCGGAAATTCAATCTCCAACAGAATTCATTATCACCAGCAATGGAAATTCATCCCCAGTTGAGTTTATTTCTCCATATCAGCAGATCTATCATCAGGGCATCTCCTCTCCAACAGAGTTAATCTCCCGCAGAGTTATTCTCAAATAGAGTCTCTACTCGGCAGAATATTCGTAAACAAGAGGAAAATCCCCAGCATAGTCATCTTCGTTCACCATCCCTAACAGAAATAGAGGAACTATGGTTTTTTACAGCAATCAAGAATACCATTTCTCATACTCTCCAAAAAAGCAGTCGGGGATTTATTTTCCCGGACTCAGATATTACGTCAGCATTCTATGATCATACATCATGACATGTGCATAAATTACATATAACATAGTCTCATTTATTTTAAGAACCTCGTCACGATGCATCTCATGCATCGCACATAACTAACCCTGTATTTCTTTCAGGAAAGACAGTTATTATAAAAAATTTCCAGAGGGTATATGATCCACACTCGAAGCTAAACAGAGTAATCATCGGTGACAAATGCAACGTTATCCAGGTTCCTTCTCACAGCCCTACTATCCAGGCTTTCATGTCGACGTAACCCTACTATCCAAGTTCCTTCTCAAGCCATACTATCTAGGTTTTCATGTCAAAGTAACCCTACTATCCAGGTTCCTTCTCACAGCCCTACTATCCAGGCTTTCAAGTCGAAGTAACCCTACTATCCAGGTTCTTTCTCATAGCCCTACCATCCAGGATTTCATATCAAAGTAACCCTACTATCCAGGTTCCTTCTCACAGCCCTACTATCCAGGCTTTCATATCAAATAAACCCTACTATCCAAGTTCCTTCTCGCAGCCCTACTATCCAGGCTTTCATATCGAAGTAACCCTACTATCCAGGTTCCTTCTCACAACCCTACTATCCAGGCTTTCATCTCGAAGTAACCCTACTATCCAGGTTCCTTCTTACAGCCCTACTATCCAGGCTTTCATATCAAAGTAACCCTACTATCCAGGTTCCTTCTCACAACCCTTCTATCCAGGCTTTCATATCGAAGTAACCCTACTATCCAAGTTCCTTCTCATAGCCCTACCATCCAGGATTTCATGTCGAAGTAACCCTACTATCCAGATTCCTTCTCACAGCCCTACTATCCAGGCTTTCATGTCGAAGTAACCATACTATCCAGGTTCCTTCTCACAGCCCTACCATCCAGGCTTTCATATCGAAGTAACCCTACTATCTAGGTTCCTTCTCACAGCCCTACTATCCAGGCTTTCATATCAAGGTAAGCCTCCTATCCAGGTTCCTTCTTATAACCTTATTATTCGGTTTCTTCCTTTCTTGTCCCTAGAGAATAATCCACAACACTGTAAGACCGGGACCTGATCAAACAAAATTAATTTCATATTTCCCCAGAAAGTCGCGGTGCAGCGTATACCCCAACCAAATACACAGTTCATTTCCGCTTCCCAAACCAGAATTATTCCCCAGTAGAGTAACGGACAACTGACGCTCCTAAAACTCTATTTCTCTCAAGACAGAGACCAGCATTCCCCAGCAAAGTCCTCCTCAACAACAGGTATACGGGTTCTCGCAAAGGAATCTCTTATGCGATTGACACCTCTTCGGATGGCATCTTTAAGCCCATCTCTGAAAATTCTCTAGAAACCACCAAATGGCATCTATAAGCCCATTCCCGATATCACAAATCAGGTATCACTTCATGCGAGTGTAAATTTCTAGGCACTCTAGTGTTCAATCATCCTCTACCTTCATATCACGAAAGGCGGACAAGCCAATCTACATCTTCAGGTTTAAGAAGATTGAACAGGGGCAGTTGGTGTACCCCAAAATTTTCCCTCCCAAATTTCTCAATAAATGTCAAGTGAGGTCCCCAAATTGCTCAAGGAAGTCCAAGAGTTGACCAGACAAACTCTCTCCTAAGGCCGTCTATCTCAAATTAGGGTTTCTATCTTCATCAGGATGTGTGAACCACAAAGGAATCAAATGCTCACCATTGTCCTAATATGTTCTCAAGATCATCCATGTCTAGTTTCAAGCCTTTCAGAAGAAGTTTGTCCAGTCAATTGCTCAAATGCCTGAAAATCAACCATGCTAGGTCAAAAGTCATATGTGACCCACATACAGTCAAACTTCAAGATTTTTGGTCAACATACCTATTTTTAATTATTATTCATCATTGAATCAAGGGTTGATCATGATTCCTCAAGGATTGCTCACAATTCATCAAAACCCAAAAGTTGCTAAATTAGGGTTTTGTAGGAAAAGTCAATTTAACTTTGACTAAGCATAACTTTCTCATACTTTATCAGAAATGACCCATCCAAAGCTCATCTTGAATAGGATGTAATTCCATACAATTAACCTTCAGCTCCCAAGTTCATAATATGCACTCACAAAAAGATATGAATTTTGACATTATAGGTCCTTTTTAGAAGTCAACAAAAACATCTTTTGGGTCAAAGATTCATACATGAATATGGAAGACTCAATTGAGATGAGACCTAAAGGGTTGCTTAGAGGATGTCCTAAGCTTTCTAAAGAGTCTAATAACACCTCTCTAGGGTAAAAATTTAGAGAGTTATGCATTGGCCAAGTTGACCATTTTTGCAAAATTGCCAAAAGTCAAATGTGCTCAAATTTGCATTTTTTGCTAAATAGGCCCAACTTTTTATGCTTGCACCTCAAATATAATGGGGTCCACAACCCAAATGTTCACTCACATGTTACTTTCTTCATTATTTATTTTATTTTGATTTTTTTATTTATTAAAATTGAATTAAATCAAATAATTAGTAAATAATAGCAAAGATTTGTTTTGATTGGATTTTTGGATAGAATCACAAGCTCATTATGCTGGAATATTAGAATCAAATCATATCAATAGCAATTGGTACAAGAAAGGCATGATTGGCATGATTATGGAAAGATATCATATGGCTTAAAAATCAAATATTCCATTCATGAATTCTCAAGATTGGATCCAAAATTGTTAACCTAATTAGATTCAATACATATACTGAAGTTTGTGGAACCCTGGAGACAAGGATTTTCATGCACAGCTCGCCTCCAAGAACCAGGACAAAACTTGAAAATTTCTAAGAAAAGTGTGAAACGAATCTCCTTCAACAGGCCAATTAAAGGTGTGTTGAGGTTCCCAATCACTTGCTAGACATCTCAGGAAGCATTCCCAATCATTTGCAGGCGTCAGAACATCCAGAATCACTCCCTATCACTCGTACGGTTTGTACAATTATCCAAATTCGATTGCTGTAATTCTTTCATCTTTAGCATGTTTAAGTTACATATTTGTGTTCATCATCATGTTTGCAATGTTTCTGGATAGTTTGATTTTATTTAGAGTGCAGGAATAAGCTTTTGCCATTGTTAGGGTTTCGTGCTCCAATTTGGGGTTTTGGGTTCCAAGCAAAATTAGGCCTGATAATGGGTACCATGATGATCAGAGCTTGAAACCCAGTTGATTCATGGTCCCCAATTGAATTTATATTGTGTGTGCTTTATTCTTGAATGACACAGGTTTCAGCAATAGACCTGCATTTGTAGGTAAACGTTCAGAGCCTAAAACGATGGTTCCAGGGAAGAAGACGATAGTGTGTCACAACCTGACTGGATGGTTTAAATTCTAGCGCATTATTTTGGCCACTAACTTGTCTTCCAATATATTGTTTATTTTTTATTATATTAACAAGTTAACATCCAGCACAGTTGGTCAGAAGAAGGAAGTAAGAAGCTCATGTTCTGGGTTCAATCCCAGGCGTGAGCTTTTGGCATTTTCTCCATCGTTTTCACCAGATCCAACACATACACCTTCTGAGGGTCATCATCTTCTGGATCCATCAGCCAGAACCAAATCAAGCATCCTCTGGTCATCATCTTCTGGATCCATCAGCCAGAACCAGATCAAGCGTCCTCTGGTCATCATCTTCTGGATCCATCAGCCAGAACCAGATCCAGCGCACCTCATCTTCTAAGGGTCATCATCTTCTGGTCCACCTCCAACCAGATCTGCTGACAGCATGCCCATTTGGTTATTTCCACTATTTTTCTTTAATTCCTTTTCTTTAATTATTTTGTTTTTTTTAAATACACACAAAAATTATTTTATTTTAAATTAACCAATCAAAAATCACGGAAAAAAGATTTATTTTCTTAATAAATGTTTTTTTAATTAATTAGTTTAATTAATTTAGGGCAACTTTAATTTCTTTCACAACTAAAATTCAATTATAAAATTAGGTTAACTTTTGATTTAATTTTTCTTTCTTTCTCAAATAAAATAAAAGAATACAAAAATAGGGTTTTTAGAATGAATTAATTTATTTCTATTAATTTAAAGTTATTTAGAACTTAGGATTTTCTTTTAATTTAATAATTTCAATATTTTCTCAAATAATAAAAACATGACAAAAAAGCATTTTTCTTTAATCAATCGCAAATAGGATTAGTCAAAGGGTCAAAACCCTAATCGCCTCGCGTTTAATTCGCCGCGCTTATTATTATTTTGCCAATATTTTTGTAACTGTTCATGGTTTGTAATAGTTAATTTAGGGTTTTATTTACTGTTTAAATCCCCGGGTTTTTTGGCTATGTAATTAATCCCCCTCCCCGAAGCCTTGTAATTGCGTAGATTTATTTTCTCGCATTTTAAATTCCTGTAAATATTTAACTGCCTAGATGTATGCTAATAGGATTGTATGACAAGAATGCGTGACAAAATTGAAATGGTTAGAAAACCCTAATGTGCAAAGATTAAATAACTGAAAACAAATCACTCGCACATATCACTCTTAGGGTATACTCTCACTTCGGTTGCCTTTGGTAAATGATCATTAAGAATAGGACGTCTTAGTGGTTACCCTCCTGTCTAAAAAGATCTAATGTCCCACTCGGAAATGTTGCTTCGGAAATGTTGCCTCGAGAAAGATCTTAAGACTCTAGGGTTATTACTAAGGTATCCTAATGTTGCTTTAGTGATCATATGTCCCTTTCGAATTGACCCTTACAACTCCAACGATGGTGCTACCTACTCCTTAATAATGGGATAGCGTTGTCTAAAGGAAACAAGAATAGAAACAATCTTTTTTTTGAGTAGGTAGATGCTAGTAGTTACTTGCTCAAATCAAAACTTTTCACACTTACACTCTTCAAACAAATTTTGAAAACAACTTCGTCACACCTTTGAGGATTGATACAAGGGTTATCACGAAGTAAAACTTTTCCAAAAAAAAACACAAACACAAGCAATTTAAAAATGAGCAAGTACCTAAGAGCCTATGGAAAACCATGGATAGAAAGGGTGCTAACACCTTCCCTTTCTATAATCTACCCCCCGTACTCAGAAACATCTCCAAAAAGGATTTTTTCTGTACTTTTTTCCTTTCCAGTTGGATGAAATAAAAGTCGGTGGCGACTCTTGCTTGCCGCGACATTTGCGAATACAAAATGCAAACCAGTATTAACAGTCGGTTCTGCCACCGTATCACACTATGCTTCTTACATCACAATTTTCCTGCATATTAAAATACATTATTAGAGAACATATTTATTTATATATATCATGTGTTTTTTATCTTCAAAACTCTTACAAGGATGTAGAACCAAACTATGTTCTAACAATCTCCCCCTATTTGATGATGACAAAAAATTGTATATTTTGATAGATAACATAAGAACATAAGGACTTAAAGTCTCCCCTTGATTTGAATACTCAAATAAAGAACAAATTACTTCCCTAAAGATGTTCTGATCAGAGCTTTGAGATGGAGGTTTTCGATGCGTCCACGATATAAGTTACTTTCAGAGGTCGCTTTTCAATAGATTTTTCATGTTTGCTTTCAGAGGATAAACTAGAAGTTATGATATTAAAAATGTTCGAGGCTCAGTCTCGGTACTGTTATATTCAAAATATCTTAAATTCTTCCCCTTTTTTGTCAAGAATCAAAAAACAATAAAAACACGTAAAAGTAATAATAAAAAGTATTTTGTATTCAAAGTGGATTAAGATAGACAGAAGAAGGTAGCTAAACAGAAGATTAAATTAAGAAACAAATAGCATAAACAAAACAATTTATCATAACTAAGGTTGAGGAGGTGGAAGTCGTGTGATCGAGGCTTCCAATAAACTCTTGATCTGATTGTTCGATTCCTCTTACTTCCCAAGCATCCACTTAATTTCCTTGTTAGTTTCATCCTGCTTGTCTAACCTTTCTTTAAACAGAGCATTTTATTTCTTCAACTCCTCTAGCGTTTTCAGCACAAGAGACCACATTCTCAGAACTTACTGCAGCTGATTCTTTCTCAGGAGTTTCTTCGATTGCTTTGCCTTTGTCTTGACAACTGACCAGAGGAAGAGATTCAGGAGACGATTCTTTAAACTCTGATGTCTGAAGGGCTTCCCAAGGGGTGTTGTCCAGCAGAAGGATGGGTTTCTTTACCCATTGTCGCAGAACTTGATCCTTGAAAATTTTCAGGCGGTCGCAGAAGTTCTATTGAGAAATTTCATAGCTGAGCTCCTTTAGCTTCAGAGATTTAGAGTTAAACCATTTTCTGAACTAATTCCAGTGAGAATCAGAAATATATGGATTGAGATTCTTCATGCAAGCTAGCTTTAGGGAGTTAACCCATTCTTGTATTTTTGTTTCAAAAAACAGCAAGGATTTACCAACATCAGCTTTGGATATTTTTGTGTTGGTTTAGGAACTGCGATTTTTTGAGAGCTTTTGACAAGATTGTCCCAAGCTTATAAATTAATGATGGTTCTGAGGGGATCTTCTGGGTGGTTATTTGGATAGGGAGTATTAGAAAGATATTTGTTAGTTGGGTGGTGTTGAAAGATAGGGAGATCGAGGATCTGGGATTAAGAAGGTTTATGATGTAGTTGTGGGGATTATTGGTGGTTGAGAGATTGAGAGAGAGAGGGAAAGTGATGTCAGGGATGGATGTTGTGGTATTAGAGTCAAGATTTAGATTTTCGGTTTGGGGAGCGTCAAATAGTGGATTAACTTGATCAATATCAGAGAGAACTTGTGCAAGTTCTGGATGAGTCTAATCAAAATGGGTAGAAATGGATTTATCAGAGGATTATTTGGAGGTATTGAAGTGTCAACATCTAGGTTAAAATCATCAAGGGTTTGAGGAGATGGATATTTTATGGGTTTTGGAGATGACGGGGTTTCAGATGTTGATAAAAACACTGATTCAATAACAGAAACAAAAGACGAGTTACCTTTCCTTTTGGGAGCTTAGGGGGTCTTTTGAGAATTTCCTTCTCGAGCTGCTTTCCATTTTCTTGATTTTATGGGAGAAAATTGCTGAGGTTGTTGCCTTAGATTAAGAATGTTCACATTTGGGATTGTACCATCACTATTTCAAGCTTCCGGATACCTAAGAACAATTTATGGAGATGAGTCTTCTTGAGTAAAGAGAGGAAAATCCTTCAGAGGAACTCTTCGGGTGGTGGTGACTTCCTTAATGGTGATTGTTGGGTCCTCCTTAATAATTTAAATAATATCCATCTTCTTAAAATTCTTAGTGTTTAGAGGCTTTCCAGCACAAGCTTTCAGAACATTAGCATGTTAAGCCTCAGTCAGATGTTCTATCAGTCTGTTTTCTGTCAAAATATTTGAAATGAGTCTTCCCAGAGGGATCCAATCTATCTTTTTTCTTTCTTCTTCTCTTATTTCTTTTACACTAGGTTTTAGATGGTTGAACAGAAGATGTGGAAGATGAACTTTTTCTTTAGTGGCAATGAAGTATAGAAGGTACTGCTGATCAATGTTGATATAGTTTGGAGAGTTGGTTGGTTTCTTGTGATTGATGCACCCCGGAATTATTTTCGACCAAATTCTGAGATAATCCTTCAGATCTTGGATTTTATTGGATGGTTGGCCAGAAGAAAAAACTTCTTTTGAGATAGTGTTTAGATGAGAGCCTTTCTCTTCCATTTCACTGCATCTTATTTCGTTGCCGTCATGATTTATGAGCTTCCCAATAAGGTCTTCTGTGATTATGATCTTCTTTCTCATAACGTAGGACGTTACCTAATGATTTGAAGTTGTGGCATGGATCCATAATTCTTTTACTAGTTTTGGAAAAACTGGACCAATGAGACGATCAAAATATTTTCCCCATCCTTGGAACTCAGCACTAGGGGTTAAGTCATACCCATTTTCTTTCATGCTAATGAAATCGATAATAAGCTCACAAAGAACTTCGAGAGAATCAATGGGGGTGACAAGAGTTCTTGATGGTTCAACGTACCTTTCTTCATTTGAGAAGGAAGATCCAGAAATGATATCAGAGACTTGAGGAATTTGTTGAGAGGAATCCATTTGTTCATAGACTCTTCTAGGTTTTTTTAAAGATGAATAGATGAAGAGAGAAAAGTGTGTGATAGTGAATATGTGATATGGTTTGTGAAAGAGTGAAGTATAAATAGATAACAAAAGTGAAATAGGAGTTTTAATTTAAATGAAAAAGAATTAAAAAAATGAATATGAGCATTTAACGAACGTGAAATATGGAACATTTACCGATTTGACTCGAGCCTCAATGCATCAACTCAACCGGTTTAGTCCCTTCAGATTTTGAACATGTGTTCAGCCTTGGAGGGTGACCTTGCGTTTAGAGTTGACAGATGTTGATATTGTGAATTGCTTGCTTCTATCTTAGAAATGAAACGTTTTTGGAGAATGTTCAGATCTTCTGGATAGATCCTAATACAACTTTCCTTCTCACTTCTGAAGAACTATTGTTCAAATGTTCACAAAAAAAATTAAAGCATAAAGTTATGAGGGTATAAATATACAGAAACTACATTATCATTCTGGGCATAATTCCATACTGAGATGTTTCAAAATGAAATTAAATCTATCTTCAGAAAGGGGTTTAGTGAAGACATCATCCCATTGATGGTATGTGTCTATGGATTTTAAAGAAAGAATTCCCTTCTGAATATAGTCCCTAATAAAATGATGTTTAATTTCTATATATTTAGCCCTAGAATGTAAAATAGGATTTTTTGAAATACAAATAGCAGAAGTGTTATCACAGAGGATGGGAATGTTACTCTCATACATGTTAACATCTTCAAGCTGACTCTTTATACAGAGAATTTGTGTGCGGCATCTAGCTGCAGCTATATATTCAGCTTCAGCAGTTGATAGTGCAATAATGGATTGTTTCATAGAAATTGGCAGCTTTCATAAGTAATTTTTTTTTCTATTCTATCTTCAGCAAAGTCAGCGTCACAATAGCCTACTAATTTATATTCTCTGGATTTTCAATAACAAACACCAAGATTGGTAGCACCTTTCAGATACTTGAAAATTTGCTTAACTATTGTTAAGTGAGATTCTCTAGGATCTGATTGGAATCTAGCACAAAGACAAACACTATATAGAATATCAGGTCTTAAAGTTGTTAAATATAAGAGAGAACCAATCATACCTTTGTAGAGCTTCTGTTCTACTTTCTTACTTGCCTCTTCTCTTTCCAGAATTCATGTAGGATGCATAGAAGTTTTGGATGGTTTACATTATGACAAATCAACTTTCTTCTAAAGTTCTTTGACATACTTGCTTTGATGAATGTAGGTTCCTTCTAGAGTTTGATTGATTTGGATACCAAGAAAGAACTTGATTCCACCCATCAAGCTCATTTCAAACTCTGCCTACATAGATTTAGAAAAGTCTTTTCCCAAGGAGGCTTTAGAAGATCCAAAAATTATATCATCTACGTAAATTTGACAAACTAGAATGTCATTTTTAAATAATTTACAGAATAAGGTTGTGTCCACCTTCCCTCTGGTAAAATTATTTTCTAACAAAAAATTACTTGGTTTTTCATACCAAGCTCTGGGAGCTTGTTTCAGACCATATAATGATTTCTTAATTTTATAAACGTCTTCTGGATGTTTTGTATTTTTTAAAGTCAGGGGGTTGGTGCACATAAACTTCTTCATCAATGTAACAATTTAAAAAAGCACTTTTAACATCCATCTGATAAAAAGTGATGCCATTATTTACAATAAAAGAAATTAAAAGTATGATAGATTCTAACCTGGAGACTGGAGCAAAGGTTTCTGTATAGTCTATCCCTTCTTGCTGACTATAACCTTGTGCCACCTGTCGTGCTTTGTTCCTGGCGAATTCTCCTTGTTCATTTAGCTTGTTTCTAAAGACCTATTTGGTTCTAATGATGTTGAATCCTTTTGGGTTAGGAAATAGATCTCACACATCATTTCTGGTAAAATGATTTAGTTCTTCTTGCATTGTAAGGATCCAGTCATTGGGTAGAAGAGTTTCGTCAAAGGAAGTTGGCTCGATCTGAGATACTGATCCCATGAGAGATTCTTCAGAATTTCTGAATGTAGATCTTGTTCTGATTGGATCATCTTTCTTTCCCAGAATCATGTTTTCTGGATGTGCTAAGCTGCTTCTGGATGGTCTTTTGGGGTCTTCAGAAGTTGTTGTAATATTTATGACATCTTCTTTTGTATTTGGCTGTGGTTCTTTATAAAGAATTTCTGGCGCTCTGTCTTTAGTACTTGTAAATTGAACTTCTAGATCTGCAAAAGTTTTACCCAATAGTTCTAGAGCCAATAGTATTTCCTTTCTGATTTCCTTTGAAACCTACAGATCCTCCAGATTTAAGCTCCATACATTGGAACATATTCTTTCTTCCCGTCATGTGTCGAGAGCATCCAGAGTCTAGGTAGCAAGATTGGTGTTTCAACTTTGTTGTTAAATACATCTGCAACATATACAATTTTATCGTTAGGTACCCATATATTTTTGGGTCCTTGTTTGTTAGAGTTACCAAAATTCTATTTGAATTTTGGTTTTGTAGAGAAGGCATTACTAGTATATTTTATATCATGTTCATGTTCATGTCCATATGTAAAGTGTGAATATAGAGGTGTGTGTTTTATAACTATATCATCAACTTTCCTTGGTTGATATGTTTCTTCTCCCTTTGGTTTCACATATCCTATACCTTTTCTTCCATTTCTGCTAACTCAATGGATCATTGAAGCCATCTTGCTCCTATCTATGTTTTTAGTTATAAAATTTTTAAAGCTATGATCATATTCTTTTATGATTTTATCATAACTATTGGAAACTTCTATAACATTTTCTTTATGAGCTTTTTGTAATTTATTTTTAATAACATAATTTTCATTTTCGAGTTTAGAAATGTTTTCTTTTAGCTTAGAGTTTTCTATTTTTAGTTTCTTAGTTTCTTCAGAGTCAAATACTAGATCCTTTTTCAGGTTCTTGTATTTTACTCGAAGTTGCTAATATCTTTCAAGAATTTATGACATACTTTCTTTTAATTGAGATCTAGAAAAGTTAGAGAATACCTCTTTTGCCTGAGTTTTTCTCTGATTCACATGATCCAGTTTCATCTGAAACATTGTCCATTGAGGCTATATTGGCTTGTTCATCTTATGATTTTGGAGAAATTCTTTTTAGCCTATTCTTTTTGAAGATTTAGGCAGTCGCTTTTGTAATGTCCTTGTTTGTTGCATTCTTAGCATACAATATCTTTGTTGCTAGGTTTGATGTATCCAGATGATGATTCAGAGTGATTCCCTGTTCTTTTGGGATTTCTAAACTTCCTCTTCCTATGCTTCCATAGCTGATTGACTCTTCTAGATAGAAGAGATAATTTGTCTTCTTCTTGCTTCTGGGGCTTGTCTTCTTCTAGTTCTATCTCATGACTTCTCAAGGAGATGATAAGTTCTTCAAGAGATATTTTGTTCAGTTCTTTGGCTAGTTTTAAGGCTGTGACCATGGGTCTCCATTTCTTGGGTAAGCTTCTGATGATTTTCTTTACATGATCTGCTGTTGAGTATCCTTTGTCCAGAACTTTTAGACCAGTAATCAGAATTTGAAACCTTGAGAACATTGTTTCAACTGTTTCATCTTCTTCCATTTTGAAAGCTTCATACTTCTTAATGAGAGTAAGAGCTTTAGTTTCTTTGACTTGCGTGTTGCCTTCATGCGTCATTCTCAAAGAGTCAAACATTTTTTTAGCTCATTCTCTGTTTGTGATTTTCTCATACATGGTGTACGAGATAACACTCAAGAGGATTGTTCTGGCTATGTGATGATTTCTGAATTCTTTCTTTTGTTGATATGTCATTATCTTTTTGTCGATCTTCTAATCGCTTTCTTCAACTGGATGTATATATCCATCAGTCACCATATCCCAGAGATTATCATCATGAGCTAGAAAGAAAGTTTCGATTCTGTGTTTCCAGTAATCGAAGTTCTAACCATCAAAGATTGGAGGTTTTCCATTGATTCTGTCTTTCTCATCATGATTATCATTGCTGATTATCTGATTTGCTCCCTGTTGGCTCCCAAATTCGACACTTACTATATTTGGTCTTTTGGACCAAGCAACTGGAATGAACTAAACCAAGAGATATTATTCGACACATGAGATAACTTAGGAAAAAGGATCTAAGTTATGATAAGAATCTTCGACCAAGGGTTCATTCGACTGGAGCATATTTATGTTGCTCGACTGAAGGAAAGTGTTCACGCTTTGGCACATGGATCGAAGACCATTTGAAATTTGAATTATTGGAGAGAAAGGTAGTTTTCATCAGCGTCTAAGGAAAGGCAACGTGGCAAGAAGCTATGGGTCGAGAGGCATGCAGAAGACACTTGTCTTCATCCTAGCGCAGAATGTACCCTCGACGGTTATCTGCTTTTAGTATAAATTAAGAAGCTTGTGTGATTTTTAAGTGTGTTCAACTTATTGTACTAAATCTCTCAAATATTATCCAAGTAACTAGTGCGTGAGAAAGGATAAAAGCGGAGCAATGTACGTTAGAAACACCTTTTTTACTTAATGAAAGTATTTTTACATTACTTTACCATTATCCTGCAAAGTCATCTTTTTACTTCTTTTACTTGCATTTTTATGCTTTTGCTTACTGTTCAACAATCTCAAACATCCTTCCTCTGGGTCGAACGTGCGTTCTTCCTTCTTACTCATTTTACATAAATATTAGCATATGTTCTGGGATTAGTTTGGTCGATCCCGTAAGTAAACCAAAAACCTTACCTTTTTGGAGATCAGCGGTTGTTTACCAAAAACAACGGTAAACAAATTGGCACACCTGGTGGGACGTTGCTAATTTTCTATGTTATTGTGTTTTCCTATACAGTTATAACATTGCATGTTATTAAGAAGTGGTAGAGTAACCAACAAATATACTGTTAGAAAGGAAAACAGAGAGAGTAGTATGGCTAACGAGCCAAATCATAGAGAAATACCTCCACCAATTACAGGAACAGCGGTTACTACTGTTGTCGAAGGGAATATCCCAACTTTTGTTGGATCAATACCAGCATTAACCATGAATCAAACTGGACCCTTACTTTCGTATGTGGGTCCAAGAGGTCCTTTGGGAACACCCCCACCAAGGATAAACCTAGGGTCTCGATCAACTGTACCCCCAGGCTTTTCGACAACCTGGATGGGTCGAGAACAGCCATATGGCATGCCAACTACTGAAATGGCTAGCCTTATGAATGCTGCGTCCACTTTTTCAGAACCTTTGGTAAATGCAACATCACCATTACAGGGATCTGGAGCCAGTAGAAACCAATTTTTGGGAGGGCCATCTCATATTATACCAAGTCTCACAAATGCTTCGACAGCAATTTTGACGTAACAAATGGACGAAAGTAATCATGAAATGGTACAAATGTTAGCACAAACTCTAAGTACAATGCTAAATCCCCTCATTCAGACTGCTACACAGTCGAATCAACAGATGACAGTGCAAATGATGCGCATGGCCGAATTCTTTGGGGTGCCCCAAGTTGCTCAACTACCCCAAGTTGTTCGACATCCCCAAAGGGTACCAATAAGATTAAATCAAGGAGTAATTATGGAAGAAGATGTGACAGTTAATCCAAACCCCCAAATTCCAAGAGTAGAAGTAGAACAACCAAGAATAGAGATACCTTGAAACCATCGAGAAATCGATCAAGGCGTTATTCTGGCTAATAGAAACCAAAACGCTGATGAATTAATACAACATGTTCGACACCAGAACTATGGGGCGGATAATAATTTAACCGCTATGATCGAGAGAATCATGCTTCAAAACGGGATGAATGTTGGTTTTCACAGACCAAAATTTACATCCCCATTGTCAGAATATATTCTGCAAACGGACTTACCACCTAGGGGAAAAGTCCCAAAATTCACTAAATTTTCAGGGGATACGACAGAGTCGACTGTCGAACATGTGGCCAGATATTTGATAGAGGCTGGCGAGATAGTAAACAATGAGAACCTTAGAATCAAATATTTCCCAAGTTCCTTAACTAAAAATGCTTTCACTTGGTTCACTACCCTCCCAGCCAATTCGATCCACAACTGGAACCAATTGGAAAGATTGTTCCATGAACAATTTTACATGGGTCAAACCAAGATAAGTTTAAAAGAATTGGCTAGTGTAAAAAGAAGGTTCACAGAGCCAATTGATGAATATTTAAATAGATTTCGATTACTCAAAGCCAGATGTTTTACCCAAGTGCCTGAACATGAATTAGTTGAAATAGCAGCAGGTGGCCTGGATTATTCAATTAGGAAAAAGTTGGATATTGTAGTTGTTTAGGTATTGGCTTGCATTTTTGGTAAAACCCAAGTGTATGTGTGAATGTCATGACTGATGTCATAACATTCTAGTTTAGTTTGTACTGACTCATTAGGTACCTTTGCAGAAAAATATTGTAATTCAAGTACTGATGTTTATAAGTGTGTATCTGAGCATTTTGCAAAATGATCACATTTTGCTAAATCAGTAGACAGGTTTTCTCAGATGTCATAACAGATGTTATGACATCCTGTTCTGAACTAACAGGTGTGTAGGTTGGATAAGTCTGAGTTTTTTCAGGAAAATAACTCAGTCTTTCCTGAACAGAATCCTGCGTTTTCTGAGGGGTAACCTAGCTCAACCCTAACCTGGTTAATAAAGTCCTGTGACTTGGTCTTTAGGTCAAACAGAATTAACCCTAGGTTTTTGTGGAAACCCTAACTGAAGTTGCAGCTGCTATATATTCAACAGAGCTGTTGTTTTGCAAGGCATCCCTTTTATTGATTAGAAGATCATTTGTAATCTGTATAGGTTTGATTATTGTACTCCAAGCAATTATCATTGTGATAAGTGACTTGGAATAGGTTTCTAATTGTAAGGGTTGTGTAGCACTCAAAGCTTTGAAGCAAGAGTGTTTGAATGTTCCTTGACTAAAGCTGTGAAGCAGAGTCAAGTTAGCTGTGTGCATCACTCAAAGCTGTGAAGCAAGAGTGATTGTGTTGCTTGATTAAAAAGCTGTGAAGCTTAATCAAGTGTTTGTTTTTGAAGAGTGTCTTCATCAATTCTTAAGTCAAATTGGTTTATGTATCACTGCTGTGATTGAGGGGGAGTGAGTAGGAACTCAGGTTTAAGTTGTACTTAGATTGGAATTGCATTGGGTAGGTCTTAAGTGAAGGAGATAAACTGGTTGGTTTATTCCTGAATTAACATCTCTTATAGTGGATTTCCTCCCTGGCTTGGTAGCCCCCAGAGTAGGTGTTGTTGCACACTGAACTGGGTAAACAATTGACTGTGTTCTTTATTGCTTTTGTATTTACTGTCATATAGTAAGTCAGATACGGTGTCATAACATTGAATGTGACATTGAGTATCTGCAGCCAGAATTTCAATTGGCATCAGAGCAGGCACCCTGCCTGTATTATTGGGTGAGATCTAAGAATATCACTTTCTGGCACTATGGACAAAGAAGGAGTTTTTGGAAATAGACCACCCATTCTGGATGGAACTAATTATGACTACTGGAAACCTCGTATGATTGCCTTCCTAAAATCTCTGGACAAAAAGGCTTGGAGAGCTGCTGACAAAGGATGGATTCATCCCACCATAACTAAGAAAGATGGGACAATCAGTCTGAAGCCTGAGGAAGATTGGAGTAAAGAAGAAGATGAGTTAGCTCTGGGAAATTCAAAAGCTTTAAATGCCTTGTTCAATGGAATTGATAGAAACATTTTCAGACTAGTACATCAATATGAACTGGCCAAGGAAGTTTGGGACACTCTCAAAACTACTCATGAGGGCACTTCCAAAGTAAAAATGTCAAGGCTTCAGATGTTGACCACCAAGTTTGAGAATCTAAAAATGATGGAAGATGAAACCATTCATGAGTTTCACATGAACATCTTGGAGATTGCCAACACCTCAGGAGCACTGGGAGAAAAGATGTCAGAAGAAAAACTGGTAAGGAAGATTCTCAGATCCTTGCCTAAAAGATTTGCAATGAAGGTAACTGCCATAGAGGAAGCCCAGGACATCAGCAAGTTGAAAGTGGATGAACTTATTGGGTCTCTTCAGACTTTTGAGATGGGGATCACTGATAATGGTGACAAGAAGAACAAAAGCATAGCACTTGTATCCAACACTGATGTTGAAAACAAGGAGGATGAAGAAGAAAATATATCAGAAGCTATTGCCATGCTTGGAAGACAGTTCAACAAGCTCATCAAAAGAATGGATCCAAATTCAAGGTCTAATGTTCATAACATTCCCTCTGACATTGACAGTTCCAGCAGAAGACCAAGGTCAGAAGATAAGGGAAACCAAGGCAGAGGTATTCAATGCCATGGATGTGAAGGATATGGACATATTCGAGCTGAATGTCCTACCTTTCTTAAGAAACAAAAGAAAGGAATGACTGTTACTTGGTCTGACTATGATTCAGAAAGTAATTCTGAAGAAGAATCTGCCAAACTAGTTACTGCTCTAACTAGTGTTTGTACTTCTGAAAGTGACACTAGTGATGAAGAAGTGACATTTGAAGAACTGGCTGATACCTACAAGAAATTGTGTATCAGAAGTGCTGAAGTCTGTGTGTAGAATGAGAAACAATCAAAACTCATTATAAAGCTGGAGGCGGAAAAAAGGGCAGATCTTGAAACTATAAGTCACCTAGAAGGGGAAGTTCAATTACTGAACTCACAACTGAACCAAATGACAAAATTTGTCAAGATGTTGACCAATGGATCAGATAAATTGGAAGAGATCCTACAAGTGGGACAAAATGTGGGAAACAAATCTGGTCTAGGATTTGTGGAAGCTAAGAAACCTGGTGCAGACAAGAAGATCGGGCATGTTAAACAATTGTCAAAGCAGATGTCTCAACACAACTCTCAACATCAGAAATACATGAAGAAAAAATACCAAAGATGGAGATGTCATCATTGTGGGAGGTATGGACACATAAAGCCCTTCTGCTTCAAATTGCATGGATACCCTAATCAAAACTCTGGTGCTAAACCTAAGCCAAAAAGGGTACCACATACTCCTCATTGGAAGAAAAAGGCTACTGCCCTGATAGCCCATACTTCCCTGAGAGTGTCTGCAAAGGAAGGCTGGTACTTTGACAGTGGATGTTCCAGACACATGACTGGATTCAAAAATCTCCTCAATAATGTTATGCCTCACACCACCAGTTTTGTGACCTTTGGAGATGGTGCTAAAGGTGAAGTCAAAGGAGTTGGTAATTTGGACTGCCCTGGAGTTCCAAGTCTGAATAAAGTACTGCTGGTAAAAGGGCAGACTGCTAATCTCATTAGTATCAGTCAATTATGTGATCTAGGATTCAAGGTCAACTTCTCAAGATCTGAATGTCTAGTAATTAATAAAAAACTAGAAGTTGTAATGAGAGGAATCAGATCCAAAGATAACTGCTACTTGTGGCAGCCTGAGAACACTGATATCTCCACTATGTGTCCAATTATCAAAGAAGAAAAAGAGATGAAACTGTGGCAGCATAAGCTTGGTCCCCTTCATCTAAGAAGAATGAAAAGAGCTATTTCTATGGAAGCAGTCAGAAGAACTCCAAAACTACAGGTTGATAATATCTGTGATGTGGCAAATAAACTTGAAGAAGGATGTGTTGTCAGAACCATAAGTCATCTTGACAAGGATGTTGGAAATAACAAGTCTAATAAATTCTGTTTCCCTGAAGAAATGAGGCTTGAAGTCTCCTCTCCTATAACTCTCCATCAAAATGGACTGGACAAACAGAAAACTATTCAAGAATCAACCAGAACTATGATTCATATCAAAAGAATGCCTTCCCAATTCTGTGCTGCTAGGAAAAACTATTCTCAAAACATCTGGTCAAAACAGATGCTCCCTGAGTACAATGTCACACAAGATGTTGTGACATTGTGTTGTGACAATCTGAATACAATCAACATTTCCTTGAACCCTATTGACTTTGAAGAGAAGAAGTCATTTAAACTGGAACATAGTTTCTCTAAGCTTCAGCTGACTGATTCTTCTACCAAGGCTCTTGTTGGAAATAAACTTGAAAATTTGAGGGGCAGGTTGGGTATTCACCAACATAAGAAATTATAGCAATTAATTTTGCTTAAAACAAAGGTTGAAGGAATTAATTTTATTAAGTCTATCTTTAGTGGGTTAATCATATACTTTCACAATTCTTTCAAAATCTTTAAGAAGTTGAAAAGACTCCCTTTTACCCCCTACCTCTCTCGTCCTTGCAACCTGTTTCCTCCTCTCAATCAAAGATTTTTCTCAAACTGCTACCATTAATCAAAGTCAATCAAAATGTCTCAAACATCGTCTTCAACCATGGCGACTTCGTCATTCTCATCATCGTCATCATCTGACCAAGACTCTAGGGCAATCACCACATGCATAGAATCTGAAGTTCTTGAGGTCACTCCTCTCAGAGAGATGGCAACTGACCCAGCCAAAGTCAAAAAGCTCAGAACCAGACATGCAGGAAGAGCTCAAGCTACAGCCTCTGGTAATTCTTCTCATCCTTCGTCTTCTGTACCTAATAGAGAAGGATCAGTTCAAGTTCATCAAGTTATTGCTAGGCTGGTTACTAGTATACTGAGTGGAAACCAATCTGTACCGGGGATTTCTGTCCCTTTAAATCAATCAGAAAGTCCAAATGTGGAAGTTTCTGAGAATGTAGATGTCACTGAGAATGTTGTGACACAAAAAGACAACATTCAGAACCCTTCAGAAAAGGCTGTTGATCCACCTATCATTGATGTGGATGAGGATTACTCAGATAATGATCTGATTGCTAATGTGAACCCTAGCATAGCTAGGAGATTGATGAAAAGAAAGAGTAGTCAGAATGATAAACCTAATGCTAAGAAATCCAAGGCTGAAGGCATGGCTGAGAAAAGTATTCAGACAAAAGGGAAGAAGGCCCAGGTGCATACTGCTAGACAACCAATCTCTAAGAAGAGAAAAGAACCTGAATCTTCTGATTCTGATGAGGAATCAGAATTTGAGATTGATATTGAAGAAACTCCTATCAGAAGGAAGCTCCCCTCCAGCAAAATTGCTAGAGTGCCTGAAGTCCCAACAGACAACATCTCTTTTCATCATCCTGACAATGCAAACAGATGGAAGTATGTTTGCTTAAAGAGAATAGCCTTAGAGAGAGAACTCAACAATGATGCCTTGGAGTGCAAAGACATCATGGACCTGATCTAGAATGCTGGACTAATGAAGACAGTGATAAAATTTAACAAATGTTATGAAAATCTGGTCAAGGAGTTTGTAGTGAACTTGTCTAATGATTGTGCTGATGGAAGGTCAGCTGACTTTGAAAGTGTTTTTGTTAGAGGAAGAAGGGTCAAGTTCTCTCCATCAGAAATCAACAAGTTTCTTGGAAGAACAAATGAGGATTGTCCTGATCTGGAGGCAACTGACAATGAAGTTTGTCAAACCATCACAGCCAGGCAAGTAAAGTGCTGGCCCTTGAAAGGCAAGCTGAATGCCAGTAAACTCAGCATGAAATTTGCCATCTTGCATAAAATAGGTGCAGCCAACTGGGTGCCTACAAATCATAAATCAACTATCGCCACAGGATTGGGGAGATTTATTTATGCTGTGGGAACCAAGACTGCTTTTGACTATGGCAGGTACATCTTTGAACAAACTTTAAAGCATGCTGGCAGTTATGCTGTCAAAGGACCAATTGCCTTTCCCTCCCTCCTTTGTGGAATCATCCTTGCACAATACCCTGATATCCTTGTGGCAAGAGATACAGTCTGCAAAAGAACTCCTGCCCTTGGCTTGCACTACAAACTGTTTCAGGGATCTCATGCTCCAGACATTGTCATAACATCAGCTGAGACATCGTCTGTGAAGACCCAGTCCAAGACATCAGATGTCATCGTTGTTTTAAAAGAAACTTGCAAAGAGCTGGATGCTAGAAAAAGGACCCTAGAAATTCTAATTGCCAGGCTAGAAAAGGAGGAAGCTGAAGAAAATAGAAGGGAAGAAGGTGTAGAAGCTGAAGGTCATCTCAACATTGAAGAAACTAGCTCCTCTAAGTCTGATGACAGTGCTTGAAGGTTGGTTGCTGTTTGGTGGTGTTGCTGGTTAGTGCTGATATCTGGTGGAGTTTGGAAGTGTGTTCAGTTCTTTTTTTTCTGCTGCTGCTCTTGTTAATTGTTTTTGGATAACTATATAATCATTATGAACATGTATCTTTGGCCCATTTGTGGCTAAAGAGGGGGAGAATATTTTGGTACTTAATATGTACTTGCTCAAGTAGATATTCTATTTTTCTGCAGTCATTTATTTCTGCTGCTATCTATCTCTGATTGCTTAGGGTCTTTAGCCAAAAATCTGCCAAAGGGGGAGTTTGTAGTTGTTTAGGTATTGGCTTGCATTTTTGGTAAAACCCAAGTGTATGTGTGAATGTCATGACTGATGTCATAACATTCTAGTTTAGTTTGTACTGACTCATTAGGTACCTTTGCAGAAAAATATTGTAATTCAAGTACTGATGTTTATAAGTGTGTATCTGAGCATTTTGCAAAATGATCACATTTTGCTAAATCAGTAGACAGGTTTTCTCAGATGTCATAACAGATGTTATGACATCCTGTTCTGAACTAACAGGTGTGCAGGTTGGATAAGTCTGAGTTTTTTCAGGAAAATAACTCAGTCTTTCCTGAACAGAATCCTGCGTTTTCTGAGGGGTAACCTAGCTCAACCCTAACCTGGTTAATAAAGTCCTATGACCTGGTCTTTAGGTCAAACGGAATTAACCCTAGGTTTTTGTGGAAACCCTAACTGAAGTTGCAGCTGCTATATATTCAACAGAGCTGCTGTTTTGCAAGGCATCCCTTTTATTGATTAGAAGATCATTTGTAATCTGTATAGGTTTGATTATTGTACTCCAAGAAATTATCATTGTGATAAGTGACTTGGAATAGGTTTCTAATTGTAAGGGTTGTGTAGCACTCAAAGCTTTGAAGCAAGAGTGTTTGAATGTTCCTTGACTAAAGCTGTGAAGCAGAGTCAAGTTAGCTAGGTGCATCACTCAAAGCTGTGAAGCAAGAGTAATTGTGTTGCTTGATTAAAAAGCTGTGAAGCTTAATCAAGTGTTTTTTTTGAAGAGTGTCTTCATCAATTCTTAAGTCAAATTGGTTTATGTATCACTGCTGTGATTGAGGGGGAGTGAGTAGGAACTCAGGTTTAAGTTGTACTTAGATTGGAATTGCATTGGGTAGGTCTTAAGTGAAGGAGATAAAATGGTTGGTTTATTCCTGAATTAACATCTCTTATAGTGGATTTCCTCCTTGGCTTGGTAGCCCCCAGAGTAGGTGTTGTTGCACACTGAACTGGGTAAACAATTGACTGTGTTCTTTATTGCTTCTGTATTTACTGTCATATAGTAAGTCAGATACGGTGTCATAACATTGAACATGACATTGAGTATCTGCAGCCAGAATTTCAGATACACAATACCTAAGGGATATGGCCCAACTTGCTGATAGGGTTCGACAAGTAGAATGCCTTAAAGCTGAAAAGGCTAAAACTGCCAAAACCCTTCGACGAGAAAGGGTAGCTTATGTCGAAATGGATGATGATGATCCGGAGACATTCAACAATCCTATAGATGTCGAAGAAGGCAAAATTGATTTAGTTGAATTAAAACAAGGACCACCATATTCTTGTAAATTGTTGGTGCCATCAAATGGGAAAAATCCTGTGGAACCTGAGAAAAGCAGTGATAAATTTCCTAAGAAAACTTATAGCTTCGACATATCCAAGTGTGACGAAATATTCGATCTATTAGTTAAAGATGGACAGATGATAGTGCCCCCAGGGGCTAAATTTCCTCCTTTAGAACAGAGAAAGAAAAGAGGTTTTTGTAAATATCATAATTTTTTGGGACATAAAACCTCACAATGTTTCCTTTTCAGGGATCTCGTTCAACATGCATTGAAGGAAGGAAGGCTGAAATTTGCTGATAAACCAGCAATGAAAATCGACACAAACCCACTGTAGGCAGAGGCTCATTATGCCGAACCAGTTGGCATTCATATGATAGAAGTGTCTGAAGATTTCATCACAAAACCCATCTTTGGAAGTTTCACTGGGAACATCTCCAGGAAAACAATTGAAGGGGTGAGAAAGGCCACTGAAGGCCTGGATTCGAAAAAGGAAGTTGACCAAGCGTCAAACAAGAAGGCTGCTGGTGGCCTGAAACTGATCAAAGGAGTTGCTGAAAGCTCCAGCAAAAGAACCACCACATGTTCTTATTTGGCTGCTGCAAAGGGTTCGACAGAGGACTTGGAGGCCAAAATACAGAAGATGAACCTGGCTGCCAAAAGCAACATGCAGGTTAATGTGGTCGAAGTCTCTGGAGCCAAAGTTTCAGAGGAAGCCCTTCGACAAGAGGAAGTAAACAAAACTGCATTCCCAAAGGAGGATGAAAATTTGGCAGATTTTTTGCATAGATGCCAAAAGAAGAAATCAGATGTAATGTTATGCCCTAGGTGTAGCTCTATTTTTGATAAGAAGGCCGCTGAATACATACAGGTGATGTGGACTGTAAAAGAAAAACAGGGCACCAATGCCCAACAAAGAATGGGTCCAGAAATTCGATTTGACCCCAGAAGGGGACATCAACCAAGACCCATGAATCAGGAAAGGAGGCCACCAACTTTCAGTCCTCCAACTAATGTGCCTACTGACACTTGGCTGAATACCATGGGAAGAAAACAGCCAAATGAAGAAAGGTTGCAGACATTCGACGTACCAAGAGGTTCTTCTCTAGATTACAGAAAGGAGTACCATGCTTCTGCGTCAAACAAAATGACCCACGTGTCGAGCAATTATAAAGGAAAAAATCATATGTCTCGTTCACAGTGGAGAAGGTTTCAAAGACGGCGAAAGGCTGAGAAAGAGGCAGCTGGACCTCATCCAGAAGTTAGTACTAATGTGCAGAAAACACAAAGGAAGCCTCTGGAGAGAAATCTTGTGCCCTGGGCAGAAGAGTGTGGGTCGAACGATGAAGACGACTCCGACTCTAGTGACAGTTTAGATATCATGGTTAACGTCATATCTGTGCTGCCCAAAGAATATAACCGTGAGGTCAAAGTCGAAGAGACTGATCTAATGGTTGAACAAGAACTGGCTAGACATAAGCCAGTATGTTATTATATAATGAACAATGGATGCATGGAAGAACAAAACGCATTCTTTGAACCACAAACAGAGGCAATGAAGAGCCATCTGAAACCACTGTTCATTAGAGCAAAAGTTGGAGAGGTAACCATAAACAAAATTCTGGTTGATTGTGGGGAAACCATCAATATCATACCACAATTCATGCTGGAAAACTTAGGCAAAGGAGATGCTGACATAAAGCCACACAACATGGTCTTATCCAACTATGAAGGGGGCATTGGCACCACAATGGGTGTCATTCAACTAGAGCTCAAAGTGGGATCAATCCTTCGACCCATCATGTTCATGGTTATTTCAGCAAAGCCCAACTACAATCTACTCCTTGGTCGAGAGTGGATACATGGCATTGGAGCAGTGCCATCTTCGATGCACCAAAGGGTCATAATATGGCACCCAGATGGCATTGTGGAGAACATTGAAGCAGACCAGAGTTATTACCTGGGTGAAATAAACAGTGTCGGAAAGAATGATTTTGACAGGAATTTGGCTCACATAGGGCCTTGTAACCCACCAGAGTTTGATTTAGCTCCAACTCCTAATGCATTCTGCTCTCTATACCTACACTCCGATTATGGCTTCCAGTGGGATATAGAAGATTTATCCAACATAGACTTTGGAGGAGTCAGTGATATATGGCCAACAGGCTGGGGCAGCGAGTTTGATGATGATGACTGAGTCATCAACTCTCCAAAAGATTTCGGCTTATGTGGCCGAAAACAGAATGATAGCAGCCTTAGAGGCTGAAGTTAAATATATTTCTTCCAAAGCCAATGAACAAGTCCTTTCGAAGACAGGGCCCGGGAAAGATTTTGACCCAGAGCCTCCCGACTTGGGAACGAAAGAATTTCTAGACCAGAGGTTAAACGCCATCTATGATGACGAACCTCTTGGTTTCGAAAAGGACCCGCTGGCGAACAATATCAGAATGTTGGCGCAAGATCCTCTAGAAGAGGTAAATCTAGGCGAAGGTCCTGTGAACAGGCCCACATACATAAGCACAAAAATGGATCCAGGACTCAAAATCGAAATGATCAAATTACTGAAAGAGTTCAAGGAATGCTTCGCGTGGGACTATAATGAGATGCCTGGTCTCGACAGAGGATTGGTCGAACTGCAGTTACCAATAAAGCCTGGAAAGAAACCCATTAAGCAGACTCCAAGACGGTTCACGCCAGAGATCTTATCAAAGATCAAAACGGAGGTCGAAAGGCTACTAAGGTGCAAGTTCATTAGAATGACCAAGTATGTCGAATGGATTGCAAATATTGTACCTGTTATAAAGAAAAACGGTACCTTGAGGGTGTGCATCGATTTCAGAGATCTCAATGTTGCAACACCCAAAGATGAATATTCAATGCCAGTGGCGGAAATGCTTGTGGATTCTGCCGCTGGTTTTGAATACATGAGTATGTTGGATGGCTACTCGGGATACAATCAAATCTTCATTGCTGAAGAAGATGTGTCGAAAGCGGCCTTTCATTGCCCTGGGGCTTTAGGCACCTATGAATGGGTAGTTATGCCTTTTGGCCTAAAGAATGCAGGGGCAACGTACCAAAGAGCCATGAATTTGATCTTCCATGATTTTATTGACACTTTCATGCAAATTTATATTGATGATATTGTTGTCAAATTTGTTTAAGGGAAGGCCCATATGGATCATCTCCGACAGTCCTTTGAGAGGATGAGACACTATGGCCTGAAGATGAATCCTCTGAAGTGTGCTTTTGGTGTAAAAGCAGGAGATTTCTTAGGTTTTGTGGTCCACAAGAAAGGCATCAAGATAAACCAAAACAAGACCAAAGCTATCTTGCAGGCCAAAGCACCAACTAACAAAAAGGAATTGCAATCCTTACTAGGGAAGATAAATTTCCTAAGGAGATTTATATCCAACCTTAGTGGGAAAACGCAAGCCTTTTCGCCTTTACTTCGACTCAACAAAGGAGGGTTTAAATGGAGGTAAGAACATCAAGAGGCCTTCGACAAAATCAAAGAGTACCTCATTAAACCACCTATTTTGGTGCCTCCTTGTCGAAGTAGAAGTATGAGACTGTACATAGCTGCGTCTGATAAGACTTTAGGGAGCATGTTGGCTCAAGAGGATGAACATGGTGTCGAAAGGCCCATCTACTACCTCAATAGAGTTTTAAACGATGCAGAAACTAGATATAATGAAGTTGAAAAACTGTGTTTATGTCTGTATTTTTCATGTACAAAACTTAAGCAATATATAAAGCCAGTAAATGTTTACGTTTCGTCTCATTTTGACGTTTTCAAGTATATGTTGTCGAAACCCATTTAGCATAGTAGAATTGGCAAATGGGCGCTTGCATTAACTGAATATTCATTAACTTTTATGCCTCTTAAGGCTATAAAGGCCAAGTGGTCGCAGACTTTATAGTTGACCACTCTATACAAGAAAGATCACTAAATTATTTGGAGATCGAACCATGGAAACTTTACTTTGATGGTTCTAGTTTTAAAGATGGAGTTGGGGTCGGAATCCTTATTATTTCTCCAAATAAAATTCCTACAACATTTAAGTACAAAATAGATGGGGATTTCTCCAATAATGAGGCTGAATATGAAGCATTAATCGTAGGCCTTGAAATCTTGTTGGAATTGGGGGTAACTCAAGTCGAAATAATGGGAGACTCAGAGTTAGTCCTAAAACAAATTACGAAAGAATACAAATGCATAAAAGAAAACCTTATTATGTATTTCATAATATCCAGACGGTTATTAAAAAACTTCGAGGCAGTTAGCATTCGACACATACCTAGATTGGAAAATCAAGCAGCCAACGATTTGGCACAAATTGCTTCTGGGTATACAGTTTCGAAAGAGAGGCTACAACATGCAATCGAAGTTAGAGGAAGAGTAATTTCCACCAAGTTATCTCAATCAGATTTAAAAACCACAAAGTTAGGATACACTGATCATGAAAATTTTGAAGTTTCGTTCATAGACAATCTAACAGAGCAAGATTGGAGAAAGCCTGTAGTGGACTATTTACAAAATCTAGCAGCTTCGACAGAATGAAAGATAAAATACAGAGCGTTGAGTTATGTGCTGATGGGAAATGAACTATTTAAGAAAACACCAGAAGGTGTACTTTTGAAATGCTTAAGTGAAACAGAAGCATATGTGGCTCTTTCCACCACACACGCTGGGGCATGTGGAGCACACCAAGTAGGCCAAAAGATGAAATGATTATTGTTTCGACAAGGTTTATATTGGCCCACTATGTTAAAGGATTGTGTTGAGTTTTCCAAAGGGTGTCAGGAATGCCAAAAGCATACAGGCATTCAACATGTGCCAGCAAATGAACTTCACTCGATTGTGAAACCTTGGCCTTTTAGGGGATGGGCCTTGGATCTCATTGGAGAAATTCGACCAGTATCTTCTAAAGGTCAGAAGTATATATTGGTGGGCATTGATTATTTTACTAAGTGGATCAAAGCGATTCCTTTAGTCAATGTAGACCAGGAGAATGTCATTGAATTCATTCAAAAGTACATCATATACAGATTTGGAATCCCTGAAATAATAACTACAGACCAAGGGTCAGTCTTTACTGGTCGAAAGATGCAAGATTTCGCTGCAAAAATAGGATTTAAACTAATCACATCTACGCCTTATTATGCGCAAGCTAATGGCCAGGTCGAAGCAGCAAATAAAGTAGTGAACAGTTTAATAAAGAAACATGTGGGAAAGAAACCCAGAAACTGGCACAAGACACTAGATCAAGTCCTGTGGGCGTGTCGAACTTGTCCAAAAGAAGCCACAGGGACAACACCATTTTTCCTAACCTATGGTCATGAAGCAGTGTTACCAGTAGAAATCCACTTACAGGAGACAAGGATTCAAATACATCACGAGATCCCTTATGAAGTATATTGGAACATGATGTTGGATGAACTAGTAGACTTAGACGAAGAAAGGTTGAAAGCTTTGGATCTTTTGAGACTACAGAAGAAGCGAGTCGAGAAATCCTACAATCGAAGGGTAAAGTCCAAGACGTTTCAGCCTGAAGATCTAGTTTGGAAAGTAATACTCCCAATGGATCGAAAGGACAGAAGCTTGGGAAAATGGTCCCCTAAGTGGGAAGGACCTTTTAAGATTGTGCAAGCATTCTCAGGCGGAGCCTATGAGATCGAAGAATTAAGCGAATATCAAATACTCTTGAAGGTAAATGGTAAACACTTAAAAACGTATAGACTTGTGCTTCAAGAGATAAAAATAAATAATATATAATCACTAATTATAAATAATGCCAAAATGGAAACTTAAAAAATTTTCATTAAAGATGCCAAAATGGCTCTAAAATTGTTACAGAAAGTGATTACATAATGGAGAGAAACAAGATTTAGAAGGGGAGATTAGCTTTAATTTGGAGATACTTGATTCTTTGTAATTCTAGCCTTCGATCACATAGAGCTTTCGATTGGTGAAGGGTTTCAAGCTTAGCATCCAGAGATTGAGCTCGATCGGCATGTCTTAACCCTTCAGCCAATTCTTCTTCGCTTTCTGACTCATTGTTCACAGCAAGAAGCTCCTCTTTCTTTTTGTCGTTGGCAGCAATTTTTGCTTCCAACTCCGCAATCTGGGCTCTTAACTGAACATTGTCTTGATCAATCTCCTCGACCTCCTTTTTCCTAGCCTCCTGGGCCTTCGACAACTCCTTTACTCTAGAAGAGGATTCAGTAGCAGCATGCCAAGCAGCAACCACTTGACCATTGGCTTCTTCGATCTCACGATGGAGAATTCTCTGGCGGTTGTAATCCGCTGATACCTGATCAACAATAGAGAGTAAATCCAAGATTACACTGGCTACATCCGGAGGGGCAACAAGAAGATCGACAGCTTTTAAGATAGTCTTCAGAAAGGAAGGAGCTGCTGGTTCTCCCTCTAAAGTTAACATCAAATCTCTTTTAAAGATTTGTGCTTTAACCTTTTGAAGAGCCTCGTCGAGAGGGGAAGTCGAAGTGGATATTCCAGATGCAGTCGAGGCACTGCGATCAGAGGAACTCTCTCGACCCTCCAGAATTTCAGTCAAATAACCTAACGGATTTTGTTGCTTCAGTAAAGCCAAGTCCTTTTTGGTTCTGGATCCCATCGAAGGGATACTTTCGTTGGCTGTAATAACCACGTTGGCTACTTGAGTTGGAATTGCTTCAATGCCTGGGCGATTTTGGTTTCCTTCAGCAAGAACTTCTTCACCCTCAACTTCTGGGATCTTTACATTATCCCTCTCTGTTTCAGTTTCGATGCCAGGGATACCTTTCTCCTCAGTCTATTGCACTTCGACCAGCGGAATCCTAATCTCCTCTTGGTTCCCTACAGCTTCTTCTTTATCAGCCTCTTCTATGATTTCGTGCTGGGGTTCAGAAGTCTGATTCACTTCGTCAGCTGAACTCATAAAGGAGTCTTTCGCTGAAGAGGGCCTATAAGTAGGATTCCCTTCGCTATTCAAGAGACTAGCTGAATCCTCGACATGAGTAGGAATTCGTGTGGAAGTACCAACAGTGTCCTGGAAAATAGAAAGAATTTGTTTCTTTTAGAATCCTCACAAAGAAAAAGAGAATGGAGGAATAAATAATAAGCAGTCGAAGTAAATACCTGGACTGGGATTTCAGCACCAGGACTAGAGTTGTCACTTTCGCTGGGATTGTTTAACCTAGAGATTACCTCCTGTTCAGTAGGTTCATTGATGATTACAAGAGGAAGCCTCCCAGTTGTAGTTTTAATCCTGATTTTTCGACGAGTTTCGACGGCAGGAGCTGGTTTTTTCAATCTTCGTCTCTACAAAGGAACAGGAGGGGACTCCTCTTCTTCTTTATCGCTAGAGATTTGGATCTCTTGAACCTTCCGTTTTTTAGGGGTAGGTTTCTGAATACCCAGGAAATTAAGTCGAGAGGATCAATACCTATGTAAAATAAAACTAAGGGTAAGAAGGAAAGATGAATACCTTAGGAGAGGGGTTGATAGCAGAATCTCCCCCTTTTGTACTCTCAGCGGTTTTCTTCAAGGTAACCCTCTTGACAGCTAAAAAGAAGGCAAAACAGCTATAGTTAATTAAGTGTCGGAAAACAAATCTAAGACGAAGGGATGGAAAAAGGGATACCTTTCTTGACTCTATCGAGAACCAGCTTGAGCGCCTCACGTAGATGGTGGGCAAAGTCCTTCTCATTGAAGAACTCTTCGTCATAGTATTGTTTCCACCACGCCTCGAAAGTGACGGAACTCAGAAAATGAAGGTTAAAGTCAAACAGGGTCAGTATAGTTCGACCAGAATACCTACCAATATGATTGGTAGCGGCATCCTCTGAGTAATCTGCATTGTAAAAAAGTAGCAGCTTCTCTCGAGGTTAAATAGGCGAAGGAAGCGATTAAGCAATGCCAAACTGTCGAGAGACAAGATTTGGTTGATAAGCAATTAAGCTCAATTGGTTCTTCAAGCTCTTAAATCTTAAAGGCATGATCCTGGGGCGGAGAAACGATTCCCACATGCTCACGAACTCATCAGTCACGTCATCCTCCTCATCCGAAGGGTATGGTCTGGTGAACCATTCCGAGCCAACTTTTCGACTGGCAAAGGGAGCCATAGTCGAAACAAAGCTCTTTCGCTATGCAAACATCATTACAAAGCTTGTAAAGGCCTTTTGAAACTGTTTTCCTTCATCAGTGGGAGTTAGCAATGCCAACCTGGTGCCTTCGACTCTCCTATTCAAGATTTCAGGAGCTTCTTCATTAATCTTGTTCTTTTGGGGGAGGAAGGATTCGAAGGTGGCGTTAAGCCACAGTTGCAGAAGCCAAAAGGGACCAGATAGCAACATGCTTCCCCTGTCTCCTAGAACCTTAAGTTGAGTCACACCATTACTGATGGACTCATATAAGTTGGCCAGAATAAATTCGTCCAAGCAAAGAGGGTATTTGTGATGGAGCTGCGTTGCAAGCGTCAGCATCTTTTTCGTCACCTGCAGTGAATTAGTACAGAAAACAAAACGAGACAGCCACATGGCCAAGAAGGCTATGTGCTCCACCTCTGACACGGTACTTGAGGATTTTTCATGAAAATGGTTTATGAAGGTGGTGTAAGTGGGTTTTGTATCAGCAAACCCAATGGGATCCTCAGACAAGTCTTCAGGGTCAAAATAGTCACCAGTGGGTCGAAGACCAGTGATGGCAGCTATGTCGAATAAAGTGGGGGTCATCATCCCAAAAGGAAGATGAAAAGTGAAATGTGAACTATCCCAAAAGTACAATGAAGATATCAGCATAAGAGGACAGTAAGGCAATCCTGTCTTCGACAGCATCACTAAGTCATAAATCCCCATCTCCTTCCATACAGAAGCTTGCACCCTCTCCATTTTATTCAACCAGTCGGAGTATTCAAAAGAAAGGTTATGGCTTGATCGAAAGATTCGATTCCCTTTGTTCATGAACTGGAGGTTGATATCATCAGTAGTTTAAGGATGTTGTTGGTTAGCCGATGTAGCGTCTTCAGGGTCTGCCCTAAGTTTTTTCGCGCAACCTATGGGTCTAAGCCTTGGGTGAGTTGGAAAGAAGGCGCGTTTTTTCAAGAGGTTTTCGACGCATGAAGACAACGGGCTAGATATAGCATACATTTTTTCATCATATCTCATGGGAATGAGAAGCTAAGAATCATATTCTTCTCGCCATTCTTTTGTCATAGGTTCAGCAATGTATCTGTTAGTCGAGGAAGAAGGAGGGTTGGTGGAAAAGATCTCTGGTGGTTTCTGAACAGCGTTAGCGTTTTTTGGTTGAGGATTGTTTGGAGCATTATAGAGAAAGGACATTGTTAAAGATTTAAGAGAAAGAGCGAAGGTGACAGTACAATGTTGTGAGAATGCAAGGGAGTTGGAAAAGCTGGAAATGATAAAAGTTCCAAATAGAAAAGCTTGGAAGTATTTATAACCTTCAGAAGAGGGATATGTCTCGTCAAGGGCATTTAATGTTTCTCAAGTAGTGGGGCACGTGGCAAGGCATGAAACGGTTACCGTGCAGGCATTGGGAAACGTTGGGACATGCTTGCCTAGATTATAGGAATATGGCCATCATGGCAAGCGTGGTAACGGTAGTTTTGAAGAGACATCTTGGAGAAAAGTAATGATGGTTTTACCAAGTGTAGTAGCTGTCGGAAGGCGAAAAGCACACGTCAAAACTTGGTGGACAACTGGGAAGACAGGTGTCGAATGGGAAGTTCAAAGAATGGCTATTTCTTTGAGTGTCGAAATAGACATTCTTGGGGGGCAATTTGTTGGCTCCCAAATTCGACACTTACTGTATTTGGTCTTTTGGACCAAGCAACTGGAATGAACTAAACCAAGAGATATGATTCAACACATGAGATAACTTAGGAAAAAGGATCTAAGTTATGATAAGAATCTTCGACCAAGGGTTCATTCGACTAGAGAAGATTTATGTTGCTCGACTGAAGGAAAGTGTTCACGCTTTGGCACATGGATCGAAGACCATTTGAAATTTGAATTATTGGAGGGAAAGGTAGTTTTCATTAGCGTCTAAGGAAAGGCAACGTGGCAAGAAGCTATGGGTCGAGAGGCATGCAGAAGACACTTGTCTTCATCCTAGCGCAGAATGTACCCTCGACGGTTATCTGCTTTTAGTATAAATTAAGAAGCTTGTGTGATTTTTAAGTGTGTTCAACTTATTGTACTAAATCTCTCAAATATTATCCAAGTAACTACTGCGTGAGAAAGGATAAAAGCGGAGCAATGTACGTTAGAAACACCTTTTTTACTTAATGAAAGTATTTTTACATTACTTTACCATTATCCTGCAAAGTCATCTTTTTACTTCTTTTACTTGCATTTTTATGCTTTTGCTTACTGTTCAACAATCTCAAACATCCTTCCTTTGGGTCGAACGTGCGTTCTTCCTTCTTACTCAATTTACATAAAGATTAGCATATGTTCTGGGATTAGTTTGGTCGATCCCGTAAGTAAACCAAAAACCTTACCTTTTTGGAGATCAGCGGTTGTTTACCAAAAACAAAGGTAAACTCCCACCATTGTGTTTTTCTAGCTTGGATCTTTTTCTGACAAAATTAAATGTTTGCACCGAGAACCAGGCACTCTGATGCCAATCATAGAATGGAAAAACACAATAGGGGGGGTTGAATTGGGGTTTCTAAACTTAAAGCAATAGACACGTGAGTTATCTTAGTTCGTTTGAACTCAAACAACTCCAATCCATCCTCCAAGGTGACTTCGCCTCTCTTAAGGTATTACAAGATAAGACAATTTAGAGTGTGTACAAAGATGTTTTATAAACAAAACTATATCACAACAGTGATGTATACACAATTTAAAATCACAAGATAGAAAGGTAGTAGGATTTTTCTCTTTTAGTATGCAGTAGTGTTGTATGTGATTTCGTCTTAAAGTCTTATTTATATAGGCGGTGTATGAGAGACATGAGAAGATGCTTTTGGAAGGTTGATAAAGTGTAGTAAATGTACTTTCCAAAAATAGAGATCTTGTCTTGATTCAGATGTTACTTATGATTTTGTAATGAATAAATTGTAACACTTCATAACATGTTTTCTTGGGATCATATCAGGAGATGAATATTACCGTTGAGACTTCTTTTGTTTTTCCAAAACTTTACTTATCAAAATATCAGAATTTTGCTCGCAGCATTGGTGCATTCAGAAGTTGTAACATTAGAACTTCTTCATTTAAGTGTGTTATATAGATTTGCTACTAAGTATGATGTGTCACAACAGAGCTTCAAAAACATAACTTTCTCATCTTCTATGCTTCTTACATCAGAATTTCCCTGCATATTAAAATACATTATTAGAGAGCATATTCATTTTTTTATATATATCATGTGTTTTTTATCATTAAAACTCTTACAAGGATGTAGAACCAAACTGTGTTCTAACAGAAGGTTATTATGTCTTCAAGCAAGCCTTCTAAGGCATCCAATAAAAGTGCTCGTGTTGGACCTACTAAAGGATGGAGCAAAGTTGTGGCTCATTCTACCAAAAAATCAAGGAAACACCTTCAAGTGATTCTGAGCATAATGTCGAAAAACATGTTCAAGACATCATGCCTCTAGCCAAGAATTAAGATGGTGGTAAAATATTCCTACTAATGTACCTGAAGGTCCCATTGACAACATCTCTTTTCATTATGTGGAAAATGTTGAGAAATTGAAATATGTGTACCAACGAAGATTAGCTTTAGAGATAGAACTTGGTAAGGATGCCCTTAAGTCTGAGGAGGTGGTTGATCTTATTAAAGATGTTTTTTTAATGAAGAATGTTGTTGGGTTTAGTAAATATTATGAAGTGTTGGTGAAGGAGTTCATTATGAACATTCCTAAAGGTTGTTACAATAAGAAGAGTAAGGAGTACAGTAAAGTGTATGTAAGAGGTAAATGTGTGGAGTTCTCTCCTAAAGTAATTAACAAGTTTATGGGTAGGTGTAAGGAGGAGCGGGTTGAAGTGGAAATAACTGATAATATTGTTTGCAAGGAGATCATTGCTAAACAGGTTACACAATGGCCAAGGAAGGGCGAGCTGTCAGCTAGTAAGTTGAGTGTAAAGTATGATGTGCTACATAGGATTGGAGCTACCAATTGGGTTGCCACCAATAAAACCTCTAATATTGGCATAGGTTTGGGTAAACTTATTTACATTGTTGGAACAAAAACCAAGTTTGATTTTGGGTCCTATGTGTTTGAGAAAATCATGAAGCATGCTAATACTTTTGCTGTGAAAATTCCCATTGCATTCCCCACTTTGCTTTAGATGAGACCATAAAGTCTTGTAATGAGAAGAAAATCCTTGTCTAAAGAGGAGGCTGATGGAATCTTGGGTGGTGATAATGATGAGGAAACAAATGGTAGTGTTGACATTTAATGCGACATCTCTACTTTTTTTCTTCCTTTTGGTGATTGAATGGTAGTTTTTTCAAAATTATGGCTAAAATGGGAGATTAGTGTGTGGTTAGTGTGGTATTTTGTTTTGACATGATAATATTTGGTAGATTTGGTAGAGTACTTGGTTATATGAAGTATTTGCTAAATTACTTGGTTACATGCCTTATGTTCTCTTAAGGGGGAGTACTACTTGAGGGGGAGTAGTATCTGTTATTGATCTATGATTTAGGGGGGGTCTTGTTTTGGTTTCTAGCCTAATGATGCCATGATAATATAGTGATAGTTTATGTGCTTGATGTATAGTTTCATGGGGGGTCATACCTGATGTCTTGAAATCCTGACAATGATAATTTATTTTTCTCTGAAAAAGGTTCTATTTGTGAGAGGTTATTTCTCTCTGTTGTTGTGTTCTATAAGGCTGGTCTTTATCTTTTATGTTGTGTGGGCCTCTGATGTCTCTTAGTAAAGTTCCAAGTTTATCATGTTTTACTTTTTGAAGACTTGCTGATTGAGCTTCTGAATTAGACAGAACTTGAAGGTTCTAAAGATGAGTCGGAATTAGAAGATGATTCTAAAGGTGAAGACAAGTCTGAAGGAAACTTTGAGGATGAGTCAAAATCTGATTATGAAGGTGAATCTGATTATGATCCTGATTCTGATGATGATCCAGAATATGGTGGTAATCAAGCTTTTGTAGGTGGAACTTTTGAAGGTTGTACTTCTTTGGTTGTTTGTGCCAGTTTATTGGTATTTGCAAGATGAGCTATGCAAAGGTTTCTTTAGCCAAAACTTGCCAAAGTTGGAGATTGTTAGCTTGATTGTATTGTGATTGGAACCATTTTTTTAAAATAAGTGAAATAGCAAGATGTTTGACAAGATGTCTTGACATGCTTGTATAACATTGTGGCATGCTATTGTTTCGCATTCTTGGAAGAATTTCTTTAGATTCTTAGAAATTTTGATTTATGTTTACTGCGGTCCAAGATCGTGTATGAAGATTTGATTTCTAAAGATTTGTTTCAAACGTGAGATATATGAATATTTTTTTAAGATTGGATGTCAAAATATTGAGGAAACTTTTTATTATGTTCTGAAGATTGTGCAATAAACTATTTTGGATCTGTTGATTGTATAGCCCGAAGCATATGCTATTCTAAGGCTATTTAAAGGAACAGTATAAACATAAAGAGGAGACAGAGTTGTGTATGTGATAGTATCTATTAGGGTTTAGTATGTTGATTGTTGTTTGTAAACCACCCTAGTATCACCTTGATTCTAGGGTTGGATTGTTAGTTGAGTTGTATTTGTGAATCACTCATAAGATTTTAAGTAAGAGTGGATTTTGTTTGTTGGAGTGTGTCTCCTCTTTAATTGTTATCATTGTAATCATGGGTTGTGTGATTGAGAGGAAGTTAGAGGGGTCTCATATTAAGGAGATTCTTAGATAGAAATATCACGGGTAGGGATTAGGTGCTAAGGCAGTAAATCGAAGGTTGTTTATATAGGACTTCAAACTAATACTATTATAGTGGATTTCCTTCTTGGCTTTGATGCCCCCAAATATAGGTGACGTTGCACAAAATTGGATTAACAATTAACTTGTGTTATTTACTTCTTACAATTTACTTTAAATTATTTATTGTTCTTTGTGTTGTTACGATGTCTTGACTTTGCATTTGAAATTCGTGTGTCTGGACATTGTATACGACATCTGTTTTCTATGTTCCAGAATTTCAATGTCCTTCCATCAGTAGTACATTCAGAAATTAGACGAAGTATTAAATAAGAAACATTCCCTTATTATAATATATCCCTGGCCATTCGGAATAATTGAGCATGAATGTTGTTTTCATATAACATCTCAGAAAATTTGCTTATAATCTCAATGTCGACACCACTTTTGGTCTTAGATATCAATAAAACATGGATAAAGAGTATGTATCGTTGATCCATATTGAACAGAACATAAATAAATCACTTAAAATTAATATAGTTATTTATGATTGTAAAATTATGGATAATACATACTTGGTTCCCTGAATTCTATTTTGATTTCGTTCTTTGTATCATATATATACATCTGCGTAAACTTGGATTGTGTCCTGACATTGGTAACATGCTACCAATCCTATGACACAATTGACCTTGAACATGAAAATTAGGAGGACCTTTACTGTTGCTAAAATAATTATCCACTTTGACACCGAAAAATGTAAATGCAAACATCATGTTGTATATTGAATTTATTGTTGAAATTTATTTTACTCATTATTTTCATTGTTAAACAAAGGATCATGCAAAACCTTGGGTGGCTTCTTTAATAAAGGAAGTTGAACCTTACCATCACCACAACACATAGAAAACTTAGGATTTATAGTGGATCGATTCTTTCTCGTCCTTTCGTCATACCACATATTTGCTCCACATTCTTGACATTGTAACACTGGATCTCAATATCGTAGTAACCTCCCAATAACAATGCATAAGGTAACATTATTATAATATAATGTTCCCTTAAACAGATGATATAATACAATGTTCCCTTAAAAAACCTGAATCAGATGTGCCCTTTATACTATAATATGTTGCATTAAAATCTTGGTTTCCCTCAAATGATGAATTGGACTATGAGCTATAACTTAAACCAATCAAATGATATAATATTATATGCATAACATTGAATATGCTAAATAACATATAATATATGATATAATATAAACGTGCCATCGGATTCATCCTCAGAAGGGTCATCTAAAAGATCATTAGATTCAAGATGTGTGTCATAGCCTACGTCTGGTATATTTAGTTCTATATGAGCCAAAGTCTCATCAAATTTTCTTCCAAATCAACTCCAAGCCTATTAATCTTCATTTTTGTTCGTTTTTTGGATTTGATATTAATCGTGGAACTTGATTCAGGTCTGGTTATAGAAAGTTATTTTGTGTCGAAAAGAACTTATTGAAGCAATGTTGGCATCTTGAAATTGAGTGTTCATAGTTATAGGAGTTTGAATTTTAATATCAATGGTAGTCAAAGGAGTTGTTTTACTTGAATATGTTATATCAATGCAGTTAGTCGTGCATTTTTCTATTGAAGAATGGTCTTTCTAAGAATCCTTTCTCTTTTAGCCAATTTATTCTTCAAAGTAGTTGTAAAAAGATCATTTTCTTTATCAATGGATTGTTCCATGGTTTCCAATTTGATATTCAAAGTATTTGTAAAGTCATATGTTAATACCTTAGTTTTAGGATTGGAAGAATTTTCTTAAAACATGGTTTGGACCATGATGTTATGCAATATGTTTTAACATGCTGGTCAGGTTCATTTGAAGTCAGATATTCTGACAGATGTTGTGACATCATGTTCAAGAACATCTGTATTGGTTGGGTTTATTCTTGAAAAGATTTAAATTGATTTTGTGAGAATCCTTTTGGATTTATCTCACTGATTTTTGCAGGTCAAGAATATTTAATCTGAAACAATTGATTTTATCTCTAGCTGTACACAAGTTACTAAATTGGGCTTTGAGACAATTTACGAAACTTGATGTTTTTGTTCTAATATTTAAGGAAATTTTTCAGCATAAATGGTGCAGCCCTCGGCTTGAGCATCAAGGCATATCTGGGTGAAAATTTAAAGCCCGTGGACTACTGAGGAGTATTTAAACAAATTACCTAGACCTAATTTCATTAAGAACTTTGTAAAAAAATAAATGGAAACCTATTTTTATTAGTCTTAGGATTTGAGGGTTCTTAAAAGGAGTTTTGATTTTCTTTGTACGTCCTCATGTATCTTTTGATGCATTTGAGTTAATTGATTGTTACTTGACATTTTGTCAAGTTATTGTTCTCACTCTAAAGATTTTAAGCAAGAGTTTGAGTATTGTATTTGAAGTGTAAACTTTGTTTTAGTTTGGTTTCCAGTCACTGGGATTGTGGCTGTAGATATCACTGCGGTGATTGAAAGTGAGAGTAGATTCTCATATCTAGGAGGTTTCTAGGTAGAAGTTGCACTGGATAGAGATTAAGTGATAAGTTATAAATTGGGATTGTTTAGGCCTAGAATTAATACTACTAAAACTACATTTCCTTTATGGCTTCGTAGCCCCCAAAATAGATGAGTTGCACCAAACTGGATTAACAATTCTTTGTATTCTTTTACCTTATGCACTTAAATTCTGCATAGCTTTCATTTTGGAAAAAGTTATGCCAGTCTGCATATGTCATAACATATGTTATGACATTATGCTTGTGTCTTAAGACATCAGTCTTGACATTTATATCGTGTGTGCCAGAATTTTGATTGGCATCAGAGCATGCGCCCTGTTCTATTTATTGGGTGAGCTCCAGGAAGACTATTTTTTGGTGCTATGGACATGAGGGAGAGGATATGTCAACAAACCACCTTTGTTGGATAGCACAAACTATATACATTGGAAGGTTAGAATTATATCCTTTTTGAAATCCATGGATAAAAAATCTTGTAAGGTTATGATGAAAGGATGAAATCATCATGTTGTGAAGGACAAAGATGAGAATGAGTCTTTGAAGCCAAAAGAGGATTGGTCCAAAGATAAAAATGAGTTAGCTTTTTCTAACTCCAAAGTCTTGAATGCTCTATTTAATTTAGTACACAAAGATGCTCTCAGGAAGATAGATACTTGAGAAATTCTCAAAACAACTTATGAAGGTGATGAATCCTCTGAGGAAGAACCTGCCAAAATTATGACTTCCTTAACAGGAAGGTATAACTCTATGGTACAATAAATATCTTATGAAGAACTAATGGCGTCCTACAAAGATCTCTACAAAAAGGTTAAGGAAGTTTGTCAAATAGGGGTAAAGCAAAGAATGATGATAGCCAAACTTCAAACTTAAAAGAAGGAATACATAGCTGACATTTATGAACTTCAAAGAGAGGTAACCTTGTTAACACCAAAACTTGAAAATTTAATCAAAGATGTTAGGATATTAAGCAATGGATCTCAATATTCTGGGTGAAATCCTTTAAGAGGTAGAAGAACACAGAAGATGTACTGGCTTAGGGTTTGACTATCAATTCTTGAAAAACAAGAACGAAGTTCCCGAGACAAAGTTTGTCCCTGCTAGAATGAAGAATGAAATCAAGATGTCTGATGAAATGTCACAACATCCTGCCAGACCACATGAAGCTCAATCAAAATTCAAGATCCACCATTGACATGACATTTTTGTGGCAGATGTGGTCAAACAGAGCAAGTCTGCAACAGACTTCGTGGATATGAAAAATATTCATCTCAACCTAGTAAAAATTCTTCTGTGACCAGAACTAGGAAGGAATGCAAAGTGAAAGATACTGTCAAGAATCTCATTGTTCATACTTCTCTTAAAGTATCATCTAGTGAAGACTGGTATTTTGACAGTGGATGCTCTAGACATATGAAAGGTGTGGAGAACTTATTGGTAGATATTAAATCTCATACAACTAGCTATGTCACTTTTGGAGATGGTGACAAAATGAGTGATTAAAGGTGTTAGAAGACTAGCTTCTGGGGGATCTTCTAAACTTGATAGAGTTCGGTTTGTAAAAGGTCTTAATGCCAACCCAATTAGAATTAGTCAGTTATGTGATCAAGGGCTTATGGTTCACTTCACAAAATATGAATGTGTGGTCACTTACAAGGAGAATAAAGTGCTAATGGGAGGAGATATGTATAAGGATAATTGATACTTGTGGACACCCCAAAGAGTCAGTTGTACTTCCACATGTAAGTTGTCCAAGGAAGATGAGATCAATATGTGGCATCAAAAACTTGGTCCTTTGCATCTGAGAGGTGTGAAGAAGATTGTATCAGAGAAGCAATTAGAGGCATCCCTAATCTCAAAAGAAGAAGGAAATATATGTGGTGATTAAAAAATTGGGAAGCAAACCAAGATGTCACACCCAAAGCTTCAATATTTGACCACTTCAAAACTTTTGGAACTCCTTCATATGGAATTGATGGGACCTATGCAGGTTGAAAGTATTGGTGGAAAAAGGTATGCTCATGTTGTTTTTGATGATTTTTCTAGATTCACTTGGATAAATTTTATTAGAGAGAAATCATAATTCTTTGATATCTTTAAGGAAATGTGTCAAAAACTTCAAAGAGAGAAGGAAAGCAACATTGTTAGGATCAGAAGTGATCATGGTAGGGAATTTGAAAATAGAAAGTATGCTGAATTTTATGCCTCTGAATGTATTATTCATGAATTCTCATCACCTATCACTCCTGAAAAAAATGGAATTGTGGAAAGAAAGAATAGAACATTGCAAGAATCATCTAGAGTTTTGCTTCATACGAAAAGGTTGTCATGTCATTTTTTAGTAGAGGCTATGAATACTTCTTATTATATTCATAACAGATTCACCTTAAGGACTGGTACTTTAAATACTCTATATGAGTTGGGGAAAGGTAGAAATCCTACAGTCAAATACTTTCATGTGTTTGACAATAAATGTTATATTTTGGCTGATCGTGAGCAACGCAGAAAGATGGATCCCAAGAGTGATAAAGGTATATTTTTGGGCTACTCTAGAAACAATCAAGCCTATAGAGTTTTCAATATCAAAATTCAAGTGATGATGGAATCTATAAATGTTATGGTTGGTGAATTAAGCACATATATTGTACATGATACTGAAGACAATGTTGGAACATCATTCCAGATGAATGATGACTCAAAAGATGTGGGTGAGGACAACATTAATACTGAAGTTGATAATGCTGAACCATATGAAAATTAAGTCAATAAGGGTCTTTCAATCAAAATTCATAAAGATCATCCCAAAGAACTCATTATAGGAAATCCTAATCGAGGGATCACTACTAGATCAAGGGAAGTTGTTTCTAACTCTTGCTTTATATCTAAGATTGAACCCAAGAATGAGAAATAAGCCTTAATTGATGAATTATAGATTAAAGCCATGCAAGAAGAACTAAATCAGTTTAAGAGGAATAATGTTTGGGATTTGGTTCCTATGCGTAATGGAACAAATACCATTGGAACAAGGTGGGTATACAAGAACAAAATTAATGAAAGTGGAGTTGTCACCTGAAATAAGGAAAGACCTGTAGCACAGGGCTACACTCAAATTGAAGGGTTAAATTTTGATAAGACTTTTCTCAAGTGGTTAGGATTGAATTAATCATACTACTATAAGGAGTAGCATGCTTATTGAAGTTTAAGTTGTTTCAAATGGATGTGAAAAATGCTTTTCTGAATGGTATATGCATGAAGATATTTAGGTTGAAAAACTAAAGGGTTGTGCATCCTACCTATCCAGATCATGTGTTCAAGCTAAATAAAGCTCTCTATGGATTAAAGCAGGCTTCTAAGGTTTGGTATGAGAGTTTGACATAATTTCTAATCAATAATGGATACAAGAAAGAAGGTATAGACAAAACTTTGTTTTTCAGAGAGAAGGATGGAAAACTCATGAATGCCTAAATATATATTGATGACATTGTGTTTGGAGGGATGTCAGACTATATAGTTCAACATTTTGTCAAACTGATGCAGTCAGAGTTTGAGACGAGCTTTGTTGGTGAGTTGACATATTTTCTTAGACTTCAGGTGAAACATATGGATGATTCTATCTTTATTTCTAATAGTAAGTATGCCAAGAACATAGTCAAGAAGTTTGGAATGTAGAATTCAAGTCAGAAAAGGACACCAACTCCTAATCATTTGAAACTATCAAAAGATGAAAAAGGTGTTGTTATTGATCAAAGTTTATACAAAAGTATGATTGGTAGCTTGTTGTACCTTACAACTAGAAGACTTGATATCACCTTTGATGATGGGGTTTGTGACAAATATCAAGTTTAGCGTAAGACAAGTCATATCAATCAAGTGAAGAGAATCTTTAAGTACATCAATGGTAATAGTGACTATGGCATGTTATATTCTCATGGATCAGATTTCATGCTGGTAGGGTATTGTGATGCCAACTGGACAGGTAGTGTTGATGATATAAAGAGCACTTATGGTGGCTGTTTCTTTTTAGGAAATAACTTAATTTCCTGGTTTAGTAAGAAACATAATTGTCTTTCTTTGTCTACAGTTGAAGTATAGTATATTGCAGCTAACAGTAGTTGTTCACAACTGATGTGGATAAAGCAAATGTTGAAGAAATATAATGTCAATCAAGATGTCATGGTAATATATTGTGACAATCTTAGCGCTATAGATATTTCAAAAAATCCTATTCAGCATAGCAGGACTAGGCACATCGACATTCATCATCATTTTATCAGAGGTCATGTTGAAGATAAAGTAATTACCCTATGGCATATAGCCAATGAGAAACAACTGGATGATATTTTCACCAAAACTTTTGATGAAAATCAGTTTGAAAAGCTTAGAGGTGAATTTGGTGTCTGCATTTTTTAGGACCCTTAGTTTCCAGTGTTGTATGTGTGTTTCCACATGTGTGTTTCCTTTCTTTTGTGCTTCTATTTGTGTTTCCATATGTTATCTGTGTTTCCATTGTGTACATTTACTCCAGTTTTGTCAAACTTTTGGCAAAGAATGGGGGAGTATAGTGTTGTGTTTAGTGTGTGTGTGTGTGTGTGTGTGTGTGTGTGTGTGTGTGTGTGTGTGTCATAACATTATATCACATATCTTGTCATGTTGATTAACATTGTGATAGGACTGTGTTACTACTAAGGGGGAGTAGTTAGTGTTGTTTCTTCATGGGTGCAATTATTTAGGGGGAGCATGATAGTTTCATGTTGCTGCTTTTGTTTGCTTCTGCTGCTGCTACTAATGTAGTCAGTTGTGCAGGATGAGGATTTCTTAACAGATGTTCCAATATCATGTCTGGTGTGTGTTGAGAATTCTTTGGATTTCTCTTCTGGTGTGGGATTTTCTTTGAGGAGGAGAACCTATTATGTGTGACAGCAAGAGTAATGAACATGTCCGTTTGTGTAGTTGTTGTAACTGATATATATATATATATATATATATATATATATATATATATATATATATATATATATATATATATATATATATATATATATATATATATATATATATATATATATATATATATATATATATATATATATCTTTATGATATAGTTTGTTTGTTTATGGTCTTATTCCTTTGTGGTTTTATTTCTCTCTCCAGTTTAATTGGCCTTTGGTTTTTATAGCCAAAACTTTCCAAAGGGGGGAATTGTTAATACCATAGTTTTAGGATTGGTATAATTTTTCTAAAATATCGTTTGCAGCATGATGTTATGGAATATTTTCTAACACACTGGCCAAGTTCATTTGAAGGCATATGTTCTAATAGATGTTGTGACATTCTGTACCAGAACATCAATACAGGCTGGGTTTATTCTTGACAAGATTTAAATTTATTTTGTGAGATTCCTTTTGGATTTATCTCACTGATTTTAGTAGGTCAAGAATATTTAATCTAGAACAATTGATTTTATCTTCAACTGTACAAAAGGTACTAAATTGAGCTTTGAGACAATTTAGGAAACTTGATGTTTTTGTTACAAGATTTAAGGATATTTTTCTGCACAATTGTTGCAACCCTCGGCTTGAGTATCAAGGCATATTTGCGCGAACATTCAAGACCCATGGACTACTGAGGAGTATTTAAAAAATTACCTAGACCTAATATTATTAATAACTTTGTAAAAAATAAGGGGAAACATATTTTTCTTAGTATTATAGTTTAAGGGTTCTTCAATGGAGTTTAGGTTTTCTTTGTACACCCTTGTGTTTCTTTTGATGCATTTGAGTTGACTAATTATTACTTGATAGTTTGTCAAGTTATTGTTCTCACACTAAAGCTTTTAAGAAAGAGTTTGAGTATTGTATTTGAAGTGTAAAATTTTGTTTTAGTTTGGTTTCCAGTCCCTGAGATTGTGGCTGTAGATATCACTGCAGTGATTGGAAGTGAGAGGGGATTCTCATATATAGGATGTTCCTAGGTAGAAGTTTTATTAGGTAGGGATTAAGTGATAAGTTATAAACTGGGGTTTTTTAGGCTTAGAATTAATACCACTAATAGTGGATTTCTTTCCTAGCTTGGTAGCCCCCAGAATAGGTGAGTTGCACCAAACTTGGTTAATAATTCTTTTTGTTCTATTACCTTTTGCACTTAAACTCCGTATAGTTTTTTATTTTGGTAAAAGTTCTGTTAGTCCACAGATGTCATGATATCTGTCATGACATTATGCTTATGTGTTAAGACATCAGTCTTGACATTTATATTGTGTGTGCCAGAATTTCATTATGAATGCATAAGAAAGACCGTTCATGGAATAGCAAACAATTGGTTAATATATTATAATCTTTTAGGTGTTATCCATGATATTTAATAATATACATTGAAAATAAATTATTTGTTTGATAACAATATTTTATTTTAATATTCCTTTGTTCCAAATTAGAGTATAAAACACAGTAATTAATAGCATTTAAAATTATACAATGTTTTAAAAGACACTTTAAGTTACATATAATTCCACCAAAACATGTCTAATAATGGAAAATAACAATGCCACGTTTAACTACCAAAAGGGAACATTAAAATTCAGAAATAAGATTTAGATATTATACAAATACAAGGGCAACATTAAACTTCACTTATAAGACTTAGATACTAACATTAAATCAATAGCATTTCTTTCAAGCATTGTTCCTTCAGTTACGTCTCACCAACCTGATGTACAACAACTTTGAATCAGAGAGGTAGTAACATAACAACGTGTCTCTCACCTTAAGATTTTTCTCTTTGGCGTATTCATACCACCCATAACCGAGGTACATCTTTAATCTATATTTCTCTTATTTCATGATCTCACATTCATAATAGTCCATGTGGTCAAGATCCATCAGGGTACAACCCATTTGGTCTAAGCGAAGACCCTTCCTCATAACATTACTTGGAAAATGATGCATAGTATGAGTTATTATCAGTAAAGGTTTGCATTAATATAAGTTCATGTAACAAATGAAAAACATAGTATTATCTTTTGTTTTTATAATATATGAAACATGTTATCAAAACATGGTTTCCTCCCTTCAGTGACCTTAGGATTTTTTTCTCCCAAAAGAGTTCGGGTTCCCACCCTCCTGCATAAGATCTTCCCAGTTTCGGATATTGGCTCCCTCCAACTGGTAGAACCATTCAAGCTGAGTCCCTAACAGACTATCTTGAAAGAAGTGCACCCACGAATTTCTATCAGCAGTGTGGGGTTGAATTTTCCTGACATAAGAGCGGAGATGGAGTTTTGGGCAAGACACTCCATCATACTTAGCAAAAACTGGAGCCTTGAACTTCTGAGGGATGACCACTCCAGATACCAGTCCTAGTTATCTGAAATCCAAACCAGGTACCTTCTGAACTTCCATAGCACTCAGACGGTATTCTACCTGCTTGTACCTATCCTCGACAGGAGGATATTGCTCATCATCAAAATTAGTATCATTATCAGAGACTACAGGACTAGGGCCCTTTTCTTCTTCTTGGTTCTCCCCTTCTTTGGATGAAGAGGTCAGATCAGTTTGATTCTTTAACCTTTCTCCAAACCTTCTGCCCATATTCAGAAGCCCGACCTTCTTCTTCTTCTTCTTTTCTTTCAGAATGAAAGTTTTCAGATCCTCTTGCCCCTTAGCCAGACTTATGAACATCTGTTGGAACTGGGCGTTCTGTGCCTGAAGCTCTTTGATGGCTTGATCGGAAGACATTTATGTTGAAATAAACAACAACGAAGATAAGAAACCTGTAGTGGTACCTGTGATGTTTTGCATGATAATGGGATGCACATGTAATGATTTCAAAGACTTTGGGAAATTTAAATTTGCAAACCAAAAATAAACAAAACTTTATTAGCTTAACTTTGAAATGTTCAACAATGCCCTTAAGGCGTTACAAAGAAGTAAATAAAAACAAATCTAAAACTAGAAAAGCAAAATCAAAAGTCCCATGGACGCTTTCTCTTTGTGCTGATGTAGTTATTGAGCACTCTTTCTTCCTCGAGATGTCTGGTGAGCTTCAAAACCTTCCTCTCTTTCTCATGGAACTGCTCCCTGTAAGTATCTCGCTAATTCTTCAACTGAATCCAAGACCTTTGTAGCTCCCCAAGATCGGTATGCATGTAAGGATAGAGAACCGTGTAAGGAATGTCGTCTTCAGTAGTGGGTTCCACAATCACTGGTAACACTGCTGCCTATGGCATCACAAGCTTCTATGCACGAGCTCGGACCCATTGGAGATAAGGCTGCATAGGAAGGGAAGTCTTTGGTCCCAACTCATGGGGGTTTGATCTATTCACCATGCCCTAAGCTCGTATGAACCTCCGGCAATGCCATCTAACATCCTCTTCATAGTCGAATGCAATATCCTCGAGAAGTAACCTATAGGGAACATATGTCCGAGCACGACCAAATTGTCCCAAAGCTAGACAAGGATTGTAAATTATACCTCCTCTAATACCAAGTAATTGGACATTAGGGTACCCCCCACAGCAGTCAATAACAGCAACATCTTCCATATCCTGGGAACACCAAATAATATCTGTATGAGCAAGTGACATTATTCTATGCGACCAACCCAAACATTCTTCATTCTTCCGCACAGACTTAGGGAGGTGAGAAATAAACCACCTCGACAACAATGGAATGCAGCACATAAGAGTTCCTCTTCTCCTTGTGGTACGAGTATAGAGAGCGTGCAAGATATCTCAAAGCAAGGTAGGCACCGGATTGCGAGAAATAAAAATCTTGATAGCATTCACATCTACAAAGGAATCCGGATTAGGGAAGAGAACTAAACCATAGATAAGAAGAGCCAAGACATCTTCAAAAGCACGAAAATCTAAATCATCCCAAAATAGTTGAGCTTGGTCTATCAAAAATTTGGCTAGAAAACCCTCGACTCCGCTTCGAGTTTCCCAATTGGATACCACATCAACCTGTTTCAAATTCAAAGCTAAGGCAATGACTTCTGGCTTAGGAACTTCTCCTATACCTGTGAAGGGTACCTGTTCAAGAATGGATATGCCCAATAGATGAGAGAATTGCTCCAAGGTGGGTACCAACTGATAATCTTGAAAGGTGAAACAGTGATGCTCGGGATCGAAGAACTGAAAAAATACACTCATCATCTGTTCATCGGGGTTTGAAGAAACCAAGCTGAGAAGTTGACCATGTCTCTTAATGAACATAGAATTTTCATAAATCCTTAACACTAGCTCTTTGAGTTGGGATGGTATCTCCACAAAGTTGACTCGGATAGTCTTTCTACGTGTGGAAGCCATGATCTGTAAAACAGAACAAAGATAAATTCCCTTGGTCTTTGAATTTGTTAGTGTAATGAAGCATGTATGCTATGTTATGATGCATGATGTCATGATAAAAAACAACAGGTATAGCAGATAATAGGCATGGCAAAGACAAACAAGTCACACAAACTCCTTAGGTTTAAGGCTTGCATGAGGTCAAAGGTAATACCCTCTTGAAGTTAAGTTGGTTTTAACCTGTCCTAAAAAAAGTAACTGGGTTCTAGGGGATCTCAATATCACTGACCATACTCTATGGGTCATGGTTTCAGCTCACACAATCTTTTCTTGTGGCTGGAACTATCTCGAGAGTATGGTCTCAATCAGTGTAGCATCAAGTATCAACCAGTTCTCCGCTTTAGACCGAGGTCGGCTATTTAACTACTTTCTAATGGCCAAGTTGGACGATTAAAGGTTCTAAGGTAAGTTGATGCTTAATGACACCACGCGGTGGACCCGTATTCTCCTTGTTTCTCCACAAGGGATACCGGTACCAATCAATGTGCCACATCAATGTAGCTACTGCTTCAACCGTATCGGTCTACGCCGTACAGTTCCCTCACAATCTATTTCTACTTACCTAAAAGGTGTCCCCAGATCCGGGTTAGGATCTATAGTAACCACAAGCAAAACCCTTAAAAGTAAAGCAAACAAAATAATCAAGAGAAGCAATTATGATGACCTAGATACTAAGGTATACCCCACTTATAAGTCCCCAGCAGAGTCACCAGTTCCGTGATACGGTGGCAGAACCGACTGTTTGACGCTGGTTTGCGTTTTGCATTTTGTGTTCGCAAAATGTCGCGGTAAGCAAGAGTCGCTACCAACTTTTATTTCATCTGAATAGAAAGGAAAAAAGTACAGAAAAAATCCTTTTTCGAGATATTCCTGAGTACGGGGGGGTATATTATAGAAAGGGAAGGTGTTAGCACCCTTTCTATCCATGGTTTTCCATGGGCTCTTAGGTACTTGCTCATCTTTTAAAAATTGCTTGGGTATGTGTTTTGTTTTGAAAAGTTTGACTTCGTGATAACCCTTGTATCAGTCCTCAAAGGTGTGACAAAGTTGTTTTGAAAATTGTTATTTTGAAAATGTGTAACTGTGAAGAGTTTCGATTTGTGCAAGTACCTACTAGCATCTACCCACTCGAAAAATGATCGTTTCTATTCTCGTTTCCTTTAGACAGCGCTATCCTACTATTGAGAAGGAAGTAGCACCGTCATTGGAGTTGTAAGGGTCAATTCGAAAGGGACGTATGATCACTAAAGCAATGTTAAGATACCTTAGTAATGACCCTAGAGTCTTAAGATCGTATTCGAGGTAACATTTCTGAGGCAACAGTTCCGAGGCAACGTTTGATCTTTTTAGACAAGAGAGCAACCACTAAGACACCCTATACTTAATGACCATTTACCGAAGGCAACCGAAGTGTGAGTATACCCTAAGAGTGATATGTGCGAGTGATATGTTTTCAATTATTTAGTCTTTGCACATTTAGGGTTTTCTAACTGGATTAATTTGTCATGCATTCTTGTCATACAATCCTATTAGCATACACTAAACTGTCAAAATATTTACGAGAATTAAAATGTGAGAAAGTAAATCTACGCTATTACAAGGCTTCGGGGAGGGGGATTAATTTACATATCCAAAAAAAACACGGGAAAAGAAAGCGATAAATAAAAGCCCTAGATAAAACAATTACAAACCATGAACAGTTACAACAATATCGTAAAAATAATAGCGCACGTGCGGTGAATCGAATACGAGAGAATTAGGGTTTTGACCCTTGCCTAAACCTAATTGCGACTAACTAAAGAAAATGTTTTTTTTTGTTTTGTTTATTTAAGAAAATAAAGGAATCATTAAATTAAAAAAGAAAATCCTAATTCTAATTAATTTTTAAATTAAGGAAAAAATTAATTTATTCTAAAACCTATTTTTTGTATTTTTATTTAAGAAAAAGACCTAAATTGAATTTAATCAAAAGTTTAACCTAATTTTTATTTTGATTTTGTTTATGAAAACAAATTATAATTTTCCTATTTTTAAACTAAATTAAATTAATTTTGATGAAATAAAAATTACTAATCCTAATTTTGTGAATTATTGATTTTATGTTTTTTTTTTGTGAAAAAGAAGAAAAATAATTATCTTATGGATTAAAGAAAATAAAAAATAATTATTGAAAGATTTAAATAAATTAAAAAAAAAAAAGAAAAGGAAGGAATAATGGGCCTGTGATCAGCAGCTCCGGTTCTGGCTGATGGATCCAGAAGATGACCCTCAAAAGATGGTATGCGTTGGATCTGATTCTAACCGCTGGATCAAGCAGATGATGACCTTCAGAAGGTGAGGTGCGCTGGATCTGGATGACTGATGGATCTAGATGATAATGCACAGAGGATGCTTGATCTGTTCTTGGCTGATGGATCCAGAAGCTAATGCACAGAGGATGCTTGATCTGGTCCTGACTGATGGATCCAAAAGGTTACCAGAGAATGCTTGATCTGGTTTTGGCTGATGGAACCAGAAGATGTTGAACCCATGAAAGTGCAGGTGCTGGATCTGGTGAAAACAAAGGGGAAAATGCCAAAAGCTCACGCCTGGGATCGATCCCAGAATCGTGAGTTTCTGACTTCCTTCTTCTGACCGACTGCGCTGGATGTTAACTTGTTAATATAATATAAAAAAATAATATATCAGAAAAAACAAGTTTCTGGCCAGAATAAATACGCCAGAATTTAAACTAGTCGGTAAGGTTATGACACGCCATCGTCTTCTTCCCTAGAACCGTCGTTTAAAGCTCTGAACCTTTACCTACAGACATGGCGTTGTAGCTAAAAACCTGTGCATTTCAAAAATGGTCCACAAGCAATATAAATGGCCATGGCTGGTACCAATCAACTCATCTCATCCTCTGGGTATCATGGTACCAGAATCAATGCCCAATTTTACCTATCCTGCAAAGCCCTAAACAAGAACTTGAAACCCTAGTTATGGCAGTTCATCATACAATCACCCAAAACACAATTGAATATGATGATTAGCTTGCAAACATGTTAAAGAATAAGAATATGCAGTCAAAACGTGTAAATGGTGTATAAATTGATGAAAACGAAAACGAGATTGGAAGCAAATTCTGATACCTGTAACTTACAATTCTAGGCGTGAAAAGGCTTGAATTTGATTGGAATATGCTCCTGGGACGTCCAACAACCTATTGGTAATGTGAGAATGGCACGATTTGGTCTCTAATATGGAAATTGGATCACCACTTTTCTTGAGATTTTTTTGAGTTTTGTTTCACCTCTGCACGACTGCTTCCAACCTCCTCATGCCTTGGTCTTCTTCTGTATATGTAATTCAAACTATTACGTCAACAAAAACGACCTAAATCTTGCCCATCATGGAGATTTGATTTGATCTTTCATAGCATATGGTTTCTTTCAAATTTTGCTCAAATCCAATCTTTTTTCAACCAAATTGACCTTGCACGAGTTGATCTTCTATTGACAGCAAATAGGATCTTCTTTTAAATGCATAATCATCCCTGAAACACAATATATGATTTATTAGGATTTATTTGATTTTATTTGAATTTTAAATGAATAAAAATCAAAATAAATTAAATAAATGAATAAATAAAACATGGAGGGTCCCATAGGTCGTGGACTATGTCATCATTGAAGTGCAAGCATAAAATATTGGGCCCATTTAGCAAAAAATGCAAATTTGAGCACATTTGACTTTTGGCAATTTTGCAAAAAAGGTCAATTTTGACAATGCACATCTCTCTCAATTTTGACCCTAGGAGGGTGTTCTTGGACTTTTTAGAAATCTTATGATGTCCCCTAAGCAACCCTTTTTGTTTCATTTCAATTGAGTCTTCCATGTTCATGTATGAAGCTTTGACCCAAAAGGTGTTTTTGTTGACTTTTCAAAGTGACATATAATGTCAAAATTCATATCTTTTTGTGCGTACGTGTTTTGAACTTTGGAGATGAAGATGAATTGTAGGTAATTGAATCCTCTTAAAAATGACATTTGGATGAGTAATTTCTAATAAAGTATGAGAAAGTTGTGCTTGGTCAAAGTTGAGTTGACTTTTCCTATAAAACCCTAATTTAGCAACTTTTGGGTTTTGATGAATTGTGAGCAATCCTTCATGAATCATGATCAACCCTTGATTAAATGATGAATAATACTTCAAAATGAGGATGTTGACCAAAAATCTTGAAGTTTGACTGTATGTGGGTCATAGTTGACTTTTGCCCTAGCACAGTCGATTTTCAAGCCTTTGAGCAATTGACTGCGCAAACTTCCTATGCAAGGCTTGAAACATGACATGGATGATCTTGTGAACATATAGGGAAATGGTGAGCATTTGGGATCCTTTGGACTCAAGCATCTTGATGAAAAATGAAACCCTAATTTGAGGTAGACTGCCTTAGGAGAGAGTTTGTCTGGTCAACCCTTGGACTTCCTTTAGCAATTTGAGGACCTCACTTGACATGTATTGAGAAATATGGGAGGGAAAATTTTTGGGTACAACAGTCAGTGATAGAAATAATTACCTAGCAATGTCTCTACTCAATCCACACAGACAAATCGCTTCCGGTCATAGTGTTAGCTGCTTACGAACGAAAACTTTGAGTGAGAGAGTGAGACAAATATGGATAGGGTTTCAAGACTGAAATTTCATCAAGTGAAATGCTTTAAGACAAGGGTTTTATTTATAGAACCACTTATGTGGACTGCAAGCTAAAAGCCCAATTAAGGTTGAAAGCTAAAAGCCCAATTAAGCCTACGGATATCATAACTTATGATATACCACATATCACTTAAGCACGTGGTACCTTACCATATTCCATATTTCACTTAAGTGTATCACATCTTACGGTGTTCTGCAATTCACTTAAGTGCATCATACCTTACAGTGTCCTTTATTTACTCTATCTCTTATCAACTTGTCCTTATGTGTGTGACCCTGTAGGTTTTTATGATGTTGGCAATTATATTAAATGACACATTTAACATAATAAATAGTGAACGATATCTAGCAACGCATCACTGCTACCCAAGTCATGAAAATATCATGTGATCTGACAAAACCTTTTTGTAATAATATTTGTGTGCAATTACCCTTTTGTTTTTATATCTATATTGAACACCAGGCATAGACCGTATCACCCCTATCTAGTTCAATATTGGATCCTTAGAAATTTATCTTGTTATGCAGGGTGAGAAAATTCCATCTAGGTCACTCATGTCCCTCAGCATGCTTTGTGAAGTACCTATCAACTACCTTTATGGTCATCCAGTTATGGATAACATTTGATCAGAAATAAAGTACTTAACTTTACATCTAGGATCCATAGTGGTTTTTGGTCGAAGGGTGGTATACACCATTATCACCATGAGAATAACTTATGACACCTTGCATAACATTCTATATAGTATTCTCATAGCGGGTCAATCCAGTATAAATATTACTCCTAATATTCATACATATGTCAAGACTTGATAACTCCTTATCCATGATCCATGAGGTGTGATCATCAGTCTATCTTCATAATAACCTCAATGCTTTAATGTTATCCCACTTTTCAATAAAGCTCGACTACAAATACTTTAAGAATGGTGTTCTTATTTTAATGTGATCTCATGATTAAGTCACACTGAACATTTCATTAAATAGACGAACTATTCTAGGGACTTTATTATTTTGGAAAAGCAAACATAATAAAGAAATGTCGTTTATTAATAAATAATTCGATACAAGTACCAAAAGTATTGGCCTCTAGGACTTACACGAACATAATTTTTGCACTATAATGATTGTTATTTTGAGTATTTAACAAACAAGTTATGCTTCTGATGAAAGGTGCTGCCAAGAAATTAGAAGAGAATAATTTCCCCTTCTAGACACACAAGTTGTGATGAACAGTAAAAAAACTTCAGAAGACTCTAAAGTTGTGACTCTAATAAATGTCCAAGAAACCAACTTCTCAATGTCTGAAGACAAAATTTCTAACTGAAGTCCAGATGCTGAAGACTTATGTTTATGAAGATAAAGGGTTCTCAAGACCAAGTGTTGAAGATCTGATAGTAGAAGTTCTGAAGATTCTGAAGACTTGAAATTCTGGTGACCCAAGGTTCTACAAAGGGTTCTAAAGACCAAGTGTTGAAGATTTTGAAGACACGGTTCTGAAGACTCTGAAGACTTGAAGTTCTGAAGACCCAAGTGTTATTCTCATTCTTCCAACGCATGCTCAAAAGCCTCTTGCATTAGAAGAAAAATAGGATAAGATTATGTGGTACAAAAAGTACATGGTACAAACAAATCATTCCATCCCATTACCATGAAGGACAGACATTGTGTACGATCTTGTCTCCCATGTAATTATTCAAGCTTTCAACTTTCTGGAAGTTCCAGAAATACCCTTCACTGGTTATATTATTTTATTGGCTATAAGAGGGCTTGAAGACTATGAGAGAAGGCTGCTAATTCACATTCTTCAAAGACTGTTCATATGCTTTCAATTCTATAGTCTAGTTTTGTTGAAAATATGTTTACTTATCAGTTTTGTAGAAGCATATGAGTTGTAAACAACATTTGTTCAAACAGTTGTTTGATTTTTACTTAAGGGACCAATTGCTCATAATCCTTGAGAAGTCTAAGATTAATGTATCTTAGAGGTTGTAATGTTAGTTACCTGCAGTTAGCTTGTGCATTGTAATAATTTGTTTGATTATTGAATTATGTCCTTGTTGAGAAAGGTGTAATCACCTTGGAGGGTGGACTAGACTAGCTTGATAGTTTTCAAGTGAATTAGTATAAACATAACTTGTTCTTTCCTTCTTGCATCTTATCTCTAGTATCACTAAGTGAAGTAAATTTTTACAGTTTAAAGTGGATTTTAAAAGGAAAACTTTTTTATTTAAAACCCATTTTAATCCCACCCCTGTCTTGTGTTTTTCACACCTTCAATTGGCATCAGAGCTCCGGTTTTGAGGAGTTGATAAAAATTTTGAATTTTTATCAAGCACCTAACAATGTTCAGTACTGATCCAAATTGTGTGAAAATAATGGCAGATAAAGGTAACAATGCTACTGTAACTGGTGATAATAAGGATAACAATAGAGATTAGTATAGTGATAAACCTCCTATGTTTGATGAAGAAAAGTTTGACTATTGGAAATACAAAATTGAAAGTTATTTTCTGGGATATGACTTGGATCTATGGGATTTGGTAGTTGATGGAAACACTCACCCATTAGATGATAAAGGTCTAAAGATTGCAAGAAGTGCAATGACAGATGATCAGAAGAAGGTTCACAGGAATCACTACAAAGCGAGAAGAATTCTTCTAAGTGTTATTTCTTATAACGAGTATGAGAATATCACAGATAGAGAGACTGCAAAGTCTATTTTTGATTCTATTCAGATGACTCATGAAGGAAATGCTCAAGTTAAGGAGACAAAGGCTCTGGCCCTAATCCAGAAATATGAAGCCTTCAGAATGGAAAATGATGAATCTGTGGAAACAATGTTTTCAAGATTTCATACTCTTGTTTCAGGACTCAAAGTTCTGAATAAAGGATATTCTACAGCATATCATTTTAAGAAGATTATCAGAAGTCTTCCTAAGAAATGGAGACCACTGGTAACTGCGTTGAAGTTGTCAAAGGAACTGAACAAGACCAGTCTTGAGGAAATAATTAATTATTTAAGAAGTCATGAGATAGAGCTTGATGAAGATGAACCTCATAAAAGAGTTAAATTTGTGGATTTGAAGTCTAAGTCTTGAAAGACTAAGGCTTTTCAAGCAGAAGAAGAAGAATCATAAGGATGTGAAGAAGATTCAGATGAAGATGAACTTTCTCTGATATCCAGAAGGATAAGTCAGATATGGAAACACAGACTGAGAAAGTTCAGAGGATCAAGAAGAACAAACAATAGATCTGAATCTACATCTGGTCAGATGAAAGCTTCTGGAAAAGAAGTTACTTATTATGAATGCAAGGAGCTTGGAAATTATAAGAATGAATGCCCAAAGCTCACGAAAGACAAGAAATCTAATAAGGTCTACAAATCCAAGAAGGGTCTCATGGCAACATGGGATGATTCAGAGTTAGAGGAAGATGATTTTGATGAAGAACACGCCAACATAGCATTCATGGAAAAGACAAGCACGAGTGAAGCGGTACCAGAGGATGAACTGACACTTGATGATGAGTTAGACTCTGATGATGACAAAGAAGTACTTTCTTCCATATCTCATTCTGAACTTGAACTTGGTTTATCATAACTAATGCAAAGGTAGCAACTTCTTCTAAGTAAACACAAAACTCTAAAAAATACTTTTGTGGCTACTTCTGAGAACTCTACTAAGGATGAGAAAAACTTTTCTGATTTAAATGAAAATTTATTGGTTTTAGAAAAATCAAATCTTGCTCTGAAAAGTAAAGTCACAAAGTTAAAAGAAGATATTATCTCTATAAAATTTGTTACTGATGAAGTAATCAGATATGATAGACTTTTCAGCACTTCTTGGCTAAAATCATAGATAGAATAAAGATGGCTTCAATGATCTAATGAGTTAGCAAAAATGAAAGTAGAGGCTTGGGATATTCAGGACCATCAAAGATAATTGATGAGACTCAGTATCAAACCAAAACCTCTTTCTGAATATTTCGTGCTTGCTGGCATAGAATTGAAACATCCAGAACAAGAAGGCTCTGGTTTAATTGAAACACAACCACAAATACAAAAGGAAACTTCTAAGCCTAAATATCATGCACAAATTCCACTTGAGTGTCCTATTGCACAAGATTCCAAAGGAGTCAGAACCTCTGGAGCTACTAACAAGAAAGGACGCAGAAAGTGGGTACCTAAGGATTAGATAATCTATGTTACAGATGTCCTTGATGGCGCCACTAAAAAACCATTTATGGTACCTGGATAGTGGATGCTTGCGAAACATGATGGGCAAAAGGCATATGTTCCAAGATTTGGAACTTAAGTTTGGAGGCGTTGTTGGTTTCAAAGGAAATCAGAAGGGAAAGATCACTGGCTCTGAAGCTATTGGTAATGGTAAACTTACTTCTATTAACAATGTCCTTTTATTCGAGGGTCTGATACATAACCTCTTGTTAATTATCCAACTTAGTGACAATGGTTATGACGTCATTTCCATTCAAGCATCATGTAAAGATGTTAGTCAAAAAGATGGCTCAGTTCTGTTCAATGGTAAGAGGAAGAACAATATTTACAAAATTAGATTATCATATTTGAGAAATAAAAATTTAAAATGTCTTCTGATTGTTCAAGAAGAGCAGTCGGTCTGGCACATATGTCTAGGCCATGTTAGCTTGAGAAAAATATCTCAATTAAATAAGCTTGGATTTATTAGAGGCTTTCCCAATCTGAAGTATTCTTCAAATTCTCTTTGTGAAGCGTGTCAGAAAGAAAAATTTTCAAAAACCTCTTTTAAAGCCAAAAAGATTGTTTCTACCTCTAGGCCATTACAACTTCTTCACATTGACTTGTTTGGACCAATAAAAACTGCTTTTGTCAAAGGAAAGAAATATGGACTTCTCATCATTGACGATTACAGCAGATGAACATGGGTAAAATTCTTGAAACACAAGGATGAGTCGCATTTTGTGTTTGCTTCTTTCTGCTCTCAAGTGCAAAATGAAAATAATTGCAAAATAGTCAGAGTTAGAAGCGATCATGGTGGAGAATTTGAAAACAAAGATTTTGAAAACTTTTTGAATCTAATGGCATAATCCATGATTTCTCCTGCCCTAGAACTCCATAACAAAATGGGTTTGTAGAGAGGAAAAATAGGATATTGCAAGAAATGGCTCGCACCATGATCCAAGAAACTCAGATCGTTAAGCATTCCTGGGCATAAGCAGTAAATACAACATGTTACATTCAAAATAGAATATCTATAAGACATATTTTGATTAAGACTCTTTATGAATTATGGAAGAATAAAATCCCAACATTTCTTATTTCCATCCCTTCGGATGTGTATGTTTTATGTTGAATACTAAAGAGAATCTGGGCAAGTTTGATTCCAAAGCGCAGAAGTGTCTGTTGTTAGAATATTCTGAATGATCAAAAGGTTTTACAGTCTATAACACAGAATCACAAATCACGGAGGAATCAATCCATGTCAGATTCGATGATAAGCTTGACTATGAAAAGCCAAAGCTGGTTGAAAAGCTTGCAGATGTGAAAATAACATTCACAAAACCCAAGGAGAAAATACAAGAAGATAAAGAATCAGAAGCTCCTACTTCTGATATTGTTTTTGTCCCTTCTGATTAACCACATCAACGGAAAATCAGAATCTCATCATCTCATCCTAGAGATCTAATTCTGGGAAATAAAGATGCATCAGTCAGAACAAGATCAACGCCCAAACCTTCTGATAAAGTGCCTCTAGGTTTTGTGTCTCTGGTTGAGCTAACATCTATTGATGAAGATCTTCTAGACAAAGACTGGATTCTGGACATGGAAGAAGAACTTAACCAATTCTCAAAGAATGATGTATGGGATTTGTTTAGAAACCTAAAGGTGTCCATGTTATCAGAACCATATGGGTGTTCAGAAACAAGCTCAACAAGAAAGGAAAAGTTGTCAGAAACAAAGAATTACTGGTTGCACAAGGTTATGGTCAGCAAGAAGGGATAGACTATACAGAAACATTTGTACCAGTCGTGAGGTTAGAAGTTATACGTCTATTAATTTCTTTTTTTGTAAATCAGAACATCATTCTTTACCAGATGGATGTTAAGAGTGCATTTCTAAATGGTTATATTTCAGAAGAAGTGTACGTCAAACAACCTCCTGGATTTGGAAACTCTGAGAAATTGGATTTTGTTTTTAAACTCAAGAATCTTTTTATGGTCTAAACCAAGCTCCCAGCGCTTGGAATGACAGATTGAGTAATTTTATTTTAGAAAATAAATTTACCAGAGGGAAATTTGACATTACACTCTTCTGCAAAACCTTCAAAAATGATATTCTGATAGTTCAAATTTATGTTGATGATATTATTTTTGGTTTTTCTAATCCCTCTCTTTGCGAGGATTTTTCTAATTTAATGCAGGTTGAGTTTGAAATGAATCAGATAGGAGAATTTATGTTATTTCTGGGAATTCAAATTGATCAAAAACAAGAAGCTACTTACATTCATCAGAGTAAGTGTAACACCTCAATTCTACCCCCGACAATTATATAAATAAATCAGAGTTATAAAATCATATCATGTAAACAAATAGGGATGCCACAAATTATTCTTTCAAAGCACATTGCATTCATCGTAGATATATAACACTTTTAAAACATCAGATGAACCGTCATCATAACATCTTGATTAAATAATTCAACATCTACGTAGCGGAATTCTTATAAAATCTCTATCAACAGTACAACATCTTCAAACCAACAAATACTTGATAATAATAAACTTATTTCAACAACTGAATAATCAACAATCAAAGTAACAAGCGTTCATCCCCTCGAGTGTTACATATCAGAGCAATGACACTGACTTGAACTATTGAAGGTATACATCCCTCACTCTCGATTACCTGCACGTTACCAATATAAGGGAAACATTCAAACAGAAGGGGTGAGATATCTAACAATATAATAAAGCGCATGATAATTAATATATTAAATTAGATCACATAACATCGCCACTTCTCATCTCACAATCAATAATAATCACAACAATAATACACATTCATAACATCAATAGACGCTTCTTTATGTAATCATATAATGCAACTCAAGACTATGCAAATGTATTTGGTATCATTGGAGCAAAACTCTCATCTCAAAACTTGCCAATTAATAGAGGCATCAACAAGGCATAAGCCTCCATCTCAATATTCGCCAATACCGGCCATCTCAAAGAGCATAAGCTCCATCTCAAAATGCAATGTATGCGACACAATCATGAATGTAGTGACAACACCATAATTGACAACATCTCAATACAACACCATCGTTGGCCAAAGGCCTACATCTCAAAAGCATCTCAACATCTCTTCATCAACATCTCATATCATCATAATTCATTAAACATCATTTATTCGTCAAACATCAATTATTCATCAAACACAACTTCATTAATAACATCTCATCAACAACTCTGTTGTACATTAATACTACAGTAACTCATCAATTTCACAATGTTGGCCATAGGCCTATACTAGATATTTCCTATAATTAGTTAATCAACTAAGGCTTACTTCAAAGTCACCAAACCTCTACATACTGCTATTCTGTAATCGTACATCGTTATTATTATTAGTCTTATTGTTACAATTCTAATAGCAGCCTCTAAGCATCTCATCTTCATCATTCTGCATAAAAATCAACGTAACTATCAACACGGGAACTAACTCTAAATCCATAAATTGGCTACTAGGACTACACTTTCTATTCCTCATTTTAATCCTCGGTAATAAAGCTCACCGCGTTAGCTATTCACCGCTTCAAACGGAATCTCAAACGGCATCCTAAAACTCAAGTTACAACATTCTCAAACTGATTCTGTCAAAACCAGACAATATGGGTCGACGCATAACTCCTTGGATCGACGCGTACTGCACGGAACTCGCAACATGGGTCGACGCATCCTCTCTTGGATCGACTCATCCTGAGTCTAACACACAACATGTATCAACACATGCCCCTTACGTGTCGGCTCATCCTTAGTCTAAAAGTTCTCATGTATCGACGTAAAACCTCTTTGTGTCGACTCATCCTGAATTTTTCAACCTTCATGTATCGACACATCATGTTTGAGGTCGACGCATATTGTTACATCCTGCATAATTTCTATGATTTCCTCTGTGTTTTCACTACGGGTTCCATATTTTAGGCCCTAAAACTCAATCTAATCATGGACAATCACCAATTACAATTACCCTATAATTCTACATCAATTAAACCGCATCGGTACATCATTATTCATCTATAATTCATCAATTTTTCAGCATACAACATCATAAACATTCAATTCATGAACAAGAAATCAATCACTTCTAAACCCAGATATCAATTATCATGAACCCAATTATAGAGTCAGAACCCCACCCTTACCTTGGATTGAAGGTCGCTTTATAATCTTCCTGTCGAATCCTCATTCTGTCGTTTTTCCTCTTTTTCCGGCAGCTTCACGTTCTTCTTTCCAACCCTTATTCTTCTACTGCCTCTTCTTTTTATTCTTTCTTACAATTATAAAATAACCTATTATTCTCTTTAATCCTTATTGGGCTTAAAAACTAATACACCCCCTTATTAATTCTATTCCTTTAAAACAAGCCCACATCAATAATATTATACTTCTAATATTATTTCACCACTTAATAAAATACTTAAATCCAATTAATCACAACACAACTTCACAAATATTCCAATAATAATTTAATTAAATAATTAATTAAATTACAGGCGTTACAACTCTCCCCCACTTAGAATATTTCCGTCCTCGAAAATTTACCTTAATCAAACAACTCAGGGTAAGAGCCTCGCATCTTGCTCTCCAACTCCCAAGTCATGCTTTCTCCGGCAGCTCCTAGCCAAACCACTTTAACCAAAGAAATCTCTTTGCCCCTTAGAGTCTTAGTTTCATGATCCGCGATCCGTACAGGCATCGTCTCCACCGTAAGATTATCCCGTACTTGCACATCATCCATATGAATCACATGAGATGGATCTGAAATATACTTCTGGAGTTGCGACATGTGAAACACATCATGCAAATTCGAAAGATTAGGAAGTAAAACAACTCTATAAGAAACATTCCCCACTCTCTTCGAAATCAGACATGGTCCAATAAAACGAGAAGTGAGCTTCTTAGACTTCAAAGCTCGCCCAACACCAGCCACATGTGTAACTCTCAAGAACACATGATCACCAGCTCGAAATTCTAAATGTTTCCTTCGCTTGTCATGATAACTCTTCTGTCTACTTTGTGAATATTTCATATTTTCTCGAATCAACTTCACTTTCTCAGTAGTTTCACGAACAAGTTCAAGCCCGAGTACTACACTTTCACCAGATTCATGCCATCATAAAGGAGTTCTACATCTTTGACCATACAACGCTTCAAAAGGTGCCATCCCAATACTAGAATGGTAACTGCTATTATAGGTGAACTCTATCAACAAAAGATAAGTATCCCATGAACCTCCCTGCTCAAGAACACATGCCCTTAGCAAATCTTCCAACGATTGAATCGTCCGTTCAGTCTGACCATCTGTCTGAGGATGATATGTTGAACTCAACCTCAACTTAGAACCCAACGCTTCTTGCAAACTCTTCAAAAATCAGAAGTAAATCTTGGATCTCTATCTGACACAATGCACAAAGGAACACCATGCAACTTCACAATCACACTAGTGTAAATCTCATCCAACTTCGACACTGGAAAACCGATGTTAATAGGAAAATAATGAGCTGACTTTGTAAGCCTATCAACAATCACCCAAATCGAATCATGTCTTATTATAGTACTAGGTAACCCCGTAACAAAGTCCATTGAAATGATATCCCATTTCCATTCCGGAAATTCTAACGATTGCATCAATTCTGCAGGCTTCTAATGTTCAACTTTCGACTTCTTTTGACAAGTCAAACATGCATACACAAACCAAGCCACATAACTCTTCATTCCAGGCCACCAAAACAACCCTTTCAAATCTTGATACATCTTTGTAGCTCTTGGATGAATACTCAACTTACTTCTATGACTCTCCTCAAGTATCACTTTCTTTATCTCATTATCATCAGGGATACAAATCCGGTTATGAAATCTCAGCACACCTTGCGCATCTACCTTAAAATCACTGTTCTCAGACTGATTAATTCCAACCATCAAATCTACCAGTTTCACATCCAACTTCTGAGCTTCTCTGATACTGTCTAGAAATTCATTATTCACCTTCAACATACCCATCATCACACTTCGTGGCATAACCTTGCAAACCAAACTCATATCTCTGAACTTCTCAATTAATTCCAACTCTTTAACCATCATTGCCGACATATGTAAAGTCTTTCGACTCAATGCATCAACCACCACATTCGCTTTTCCTGGATGATAATTCAAACTGAAATCATAATCCTTTAACAATTCCAACCATCTTCGTTGCCTCATATTCAACTCTTTTTGATAGAATAAATACTTTAAGCTCTTATGGTCACTAAACACTTCAAATCTATAACCATAAAGATAATTCCTCCAAATCTTCAGCACAAAAACAACTGCAGCAAGCTCTAAATCATGCGTAGGATAATTCATCTCATGAGTCCTCAACTGCCTTGATGCATAAGCAGCTACCTTACCATTCTGCATAAGCACACCTCCTAAACCCATCTTAGAAGCATCACAATATACCACAAAAGGCTCTCCTAGATTAGGCAACGTCAAAATCGGGGCCGACATCAACCTCTTCTTCAATTCCGCAAAACTTTCTTCGCACTGAACATCCCACACAAAAGCTTTACCTTTACAAGTCAACTTAGTCAACGGAAGTGCCAACTTAGAAAAACCCTCGATAAACCTTCTATAATAACCAGCTAATCCTAAGAAGCTTCTAATCTTAGTAGCTGACCTCGGAGTTTCCCATTGCAACACAGCATCAACCTTAGATGGATCTACATCAATGTCACTACCTGAGATCACATGACCAAGAAAACTAACCTCCTTTAACCAAAATTCACACTTGGATAGCTTTGCATACAACTTCTTCTCTTTCAAAACTTGCAATATTACTCTTAAGTGTTCTGCATGCTCTTCTTCTGACTTAGAGTGAATCAAAATATCATCAATGAACACCACTACAAACCGATCCAAATAAGTATGAAAGATACGATTCATATATTCCATGAACACTCCTGGCGCATTAGTAACACCGAAAGGCATCACCGAATACTCATAATGTCCATAACGCATTATGAAAGCCGTCTTCTGGATATCTTCATCCTTCAACTTAATCTGATGGTAACCCGACCTCAAATCAATCTTACTAAACACACGAGAATCCACCAATTTGTCCATCAAGTCATCTATTCTTGGAAGCGGATACTTATTCTTAATCATCACTTTATTCAACTGTCTATAATCAACACAAAGCCTCATACTTCCATCTTTCTTCTTTAATAACAACATTGGAGCTCCCCACGATGATACACTTGGTCTTGCAAACTTCTTCTAAAGTAACTCTTCCAATTTATTCTTTAACTCTGACAATTTGGATGCAGACATCCTGTATGGTGCCATAGACACAGGTCTGGTACCAGGTACAAGATCAATAGCAAATTCAACTTCCCTCTCCGGTGGTACATCAGGAATCTCAACAGGGAAAACTTCAGGAAATTCACACACCACCTGCAATTCCTCAATTATAGCTTGAGTCTCTACAGATAGTGACGCCATCAATGAGAACATCTGCACTTCTTCTTGCATCAACTTCCTCAACTATCTAGCAGACAACATACCATCTTCCCCTTCTTCAGGAGTAGAAAACTTCATAGACTTGTCATAACAGTTAATATGAACACAGTTATGCTCTAACCAGTTCATACCCAAAATCACATCCAAACCTCTTAACGGTAAACAAACCAAATCAACAGCAAAGTCTCCACCGAAGATCGACAAGGGAAACTTCAAACACGCAAAAGAAGTAGTCACGGACCCCTTGGCTGGAGTATCGATGACCATTTCTCCATTCAAAGAAGACAACATAAGACCCAATTTTTCAACATAATCAGCAGCAATAAAACAATGCGTGGCACCGGTATCAATAATAGCAATTAAAGGAGTACTATTAATGAAACATGTACCTCTGATAAGTCTATCCTCAACAGCTGTCTGATCCTCCACAAAAGCAAACACTTTACCACTTGACTGAGCCCTCTTGGGTTTCAGACACTGACTACCAATGTGCCCTTCCTCTCTACAATTGAAACAAATCACATCCTTATGTTCACACTCAGATACAACTTGTCTGTTCTTACCACAACGGAAACACATCTTCACTTCAGTAGTGCATACATTACTCTTGTGCCCAGATTTCCCACACTTAAAACAAACGACACCAGCAGGAGCATCTCCCCTACTAGTCCTCTGACCCTGAGCAACTTTCTGTTTACCTTTACCAGCTGGGGTATCATAAGGATTACCACGATTCTATTGGTGCTTACCCCACTTCTCACTGATAATCTTGTAATGAGCATTATTATCCTCCTCATAAATCCTACAGTTATCAATCAAATCAGCAAAGACACGGATCTTCTGGTATCCAACTGCCTTCTTGATCTCCGGGCGCAACCCATTCTCAAACTTTATACACTTTGAAAACTCAGCATCTACCTCAGCGTAATGCGGACAAAACTTAGCCAACTCAGAAAACTTGGAAGCATACTTAACAACAGACATATTTCCTTTGCTTCAGCTCAAGGAACTCAATCTCCTTCTTACCACGAAAATCTTCAGGAAAGTACTTCTTCAAAAATTCACTACAGAACATAGCCCAAGTGACATTCTCAACTGCAGCTTCCAATCTCTGACAGGTCTCTAGCCACCAGTCATCAGCCTCGACTGCTAGCATATGAGTACCATAACAAACCTTTTGCGCTAGAGTGCAGTCCATCACATGGAAGATTCTCTCAATCTCTTTCAACCACTCCAATGCTCCATCTGGATCATACTTTTCCTTGAATGTAGGTAGATTCTCTCTCTGTAAAGTCGCCCAGCTACGAGATCCAGCATTCCCGTCAGCATTTGGTTGATTTTCCATCGCATGAGCCATTGCTTCTAAAGCAGCAGCAAGTGCAACATCATTCCTTCCAGCCATCTCATCTTATCACTACAACATAAAAAATGGTTAGAACTCAAATTAACAATACTCGATTGTTAGACAACTACGACTCGAGGACAAGGTCGGACCAACCTTTTGCTCTGATACCAACTTTGTAACACGCTAATTCTACCCCTGACAATTATATAAATAAATCAGAGTTATAAAATCATATCATGCAAACGAATCGGGTTGCCACAAATTCTTATTTCAAAACAAATTGCATTCATCATGGATATATAACACTTTAAAACATCAGATGAACCATCATCATAGCATCTTGAATAAATAATTCAACATCTACGCAGCGAAATTCTTATAACATCTCTATCAGCAGTACATCATCTTCAAACCCACAAATACTTAATAATAATCAAATTAAAGTTCAACAACTGAATAATCAATAATCAAAGCAATGACACTGACTCGAACTATTGAAGGTATATAACCTTCACTCTCGCTTACCTGCACGTTACCAACATAAGGGCAACATTCAAACAGAAGGGGTGAGATATCTAACAATATAGTAAAGCAAATGATAATTAATATATTAAATTAGATCACATAACATCGCCACTTCTCATCTCATAATCAATAATAATCACAATAATAATACACATTCACAACATCAATACACGCTTCTTTATGAAATTATATAATGCAACTCAAGACTATGCAAATGTATGTGGTACCATTGGAGCAGAACTCCCATCTCAAAATTTGCCAATTAATAGAGGCATCAATAATGCATAAGCCTCCATCTCAATATTCTCCAATACCGACCATCTCAACGAGCATAAGCTCCATCTCAAAATGCAATGTATGCGACACAATCATGAATGTAATGACAACACCATCGTTGCCCAAAGGCCTACATCTCAAAAGCATCTCAACATCTCTTCATCAACACCTCATATCATCATAATTCATTAAACATCATTTATTCGTCAAACATCATTTATTCATCAAACATAACTTCATTAATAACATCTCATCAACAACTCAGTTGTACATTAATACGACAGTAACTCATCAATTTCACAACGTTGGCCATAGGCCTATACTAGATATTTTCTATAATTAGTTAATCAACTAAGGCTTACTTCTAAGTCACCAAACCTCTACATACGGCTATTCTATAATTGTACATCACTATTATTATTAGTCCTACTGTTACAATTCAAACAGCAGCCTCTAAGCATCTCATCTTCATCATTCTGCATAAAAATCAATGTAACAATCAACACGGGAACTAACTCTAAATCCATAAATTAGCTACTAGGACTACACTTCCTATTCCTCATTTTAATCCTCGGGGACAAAGATCATCGCGTTAGCTATTTAACGCTTCGAACCGTATCTCAGGCGGCATCCTAAAACTCAAGTTACAGCATTCTCAAACTAATTCTGCCAAAACCAGACAAGATGGGTCGATGAATAACTCCTTGGATCGATGCGTACTGCACTGAATTCGCAACATGGGTCGACGCATCCTCTCTTGGATCGACTCATCCTGAGTCTAACACACATCATGTATCGACACATGCCCCTTACGTGTCAGCTCATCCTGAGTCTAAAAGTTCTCATGTATCGATGCAAAACCTCTTCGTGTCGACTCATCCTGAGTTTTTCAACCTTCATGTATCGACACATCATGTTTGAAGTCAGCGTATACTGTTACATCCTGCATAATTTCTGCGATTTCCTCTCCGTTTTCACTACGGGGTTCCATATTTTAGGCCCTAAAACTCAATCTAATCATGGACAATCACCAATTACAATTATCCTATAATCCTACATCAATTAAATCGCATCAGTACATTATTATTCATCTATAATTCATCAATTTTTCATCATACAACATCATAAACATTCAATTCATGAACAAGACAACAATCACTTCTAACCCCACATATCAATTATCATGAACCCAATTATAGAGTAAGAACCCCACCCTTACCTTGGATTGAAGGTCGCTCTATAATCTTCCGGTCGAATCCTCGTTCTGCCGTTTTTCCTCTTTTTCCAGCAGCTTCACGTTCTTCTTTCAAACCCTTATTCTTCTACTGCCTCTTCTTTTTATTCTTTCTAACAATAATAAAATAACCTATTATTCTCTTTACTCCATATTGGGCTTAAATACTAATACACCCCTTATTACTTCTATTCCTTTAAAACAAGCCCACATCAATAATATTATACTTCTAATTTTATTTCTCCACTTAATAAAATACTTAAATCCAATTAATCACAACAAAACTTCACAAATATTCCAATAATAATTTAATTAAATAATTAATTAAATTACGGGCGTTACAGTAAGTATACCAAATAACTTCTGAATAAATTCAACACGATGGACTGCACCCTAGCAAAGACTCTGATGCATCCAACATGTATTCTGAAAAAAGAAGAGGTAAGTATAAAGGTATGTCAGAAGTTGTATCATGGTATGATAGGCTCTCTTCTATATCTAACTGCTTCCTGACCTGATATTTTATTCAGTGTTCATCTATGTGCTAGATTCCAAACTAATCCTAGGGAATCTCACTTAACTGTTGTTAAGAGAATTCTAAGGTATCTGAAAGGAACTTCTAACCTTGGCTTGATGTATGAGAAAACATCAGAGTAGACTCTTTTTGGTTTCTGTGATGCAGATTACGCTGGAGATAGACTAGAGAGGAAGAGCAGTTCTAGAAACTGTCAATTTCTGGGAATGAATTTGATCTCATGGTCAAGCAAGAAGCAATCAACAATTGTTCTTTCAACAGCAGAATTAGAGTACATCTCAGCAACATTGTGCAGTACTCGGATGTTATGGATGAAGAATCAACTGGAAGATTATCAGATTTACGAGAGTAATATTCCTATCTTTTGTGATAATATTGCTTATATTTGTTTAAGTAAAAATCCTATTTTACACTCTAGGGAAAAACACATAGAAATAAAACATCATTTTATTAGAGACTGTGTTTAGAAAGAGATCTTATCTTTAAAATTCATAGATACAAACCATGAATGGGCTGATATTTTTACAAAACTCTTAGTTGAAGATAGATTTATATTTATTCTGAAGCATCTAAAAATGGATTTTTGTCCAGAGTAAGATTTCATCAGAATCAGATGTGTTTTAGTCTTAGTCATAATGAATAATATTATGACTTATTCAAAAAACATTACTTTTGTTTTAGAACCTCAGTTATCAGAAGATGCTTTGGTCAAAAATGTCTCTGATCAAATGGAAACCTTTTGGTTTTTCAGATTTTGAGGATATCAAAATGTGTCACTTAATTCGATGTAGTGATTAAAACATGTAACCTTTGGTTATTTCTAGTCATTATACTCTACTTAAGTTATGCAATGAGCAATGTGCATTTCTCTTGGAATTGATTAATCATGATTACACTCGTTTATTACTTCTCTTTGAAGTCTGTGAAGTTTTTCTTCATACATTTATTGTCTTGGATGTCTCAAATATTGATTACTCTGTAGTAACTCAATAGTCTCTTTTCCTAAACCTTGTCTTAACTATTTATGTCGTCCATCATATGTAGTTTCTCCTCAAGTTTAAAAAATTGTTTTTCTTTTCATTCCTTCTCCTCCTTTCAACTCTAGATATTTTTGTATCCAATGGATATTAAAACATTTCATGGAGATGAAAATCTTCTAGAGGTGATTTATGAGAAACGGCCTAATTATGTGTCTGATGACGGTCTTCTAAACAAGTTTTTAGAAAGTTAGGGTTGGTCTGGGTATGCTGCCATGCTTTGAGGTCCCATTTATCCTAATATTGTGAAACAATTATGGCTTTATGCATCTGTTAGCCATGATGGCAGCTACATTAAATCAAATATCTATGAAATTCCTTTTGTTGTCACTCGCTCCTCCATTGCTGAAGCAATTGGGTTTACTCCTAGGTCTAACTCTTTTGATCATGGTAGTTTTTCTTGCACGGATGTTGATATTTTCCCAATAATTCATGACACTTCCAATGGGTATGAACCAAATAATCCAGATAATTTGAAACTTCTTGCTAAAATCTGGTTTCGGTTCTTGTACAAACCTTCATTCTAGAGGAAAATATCTTGATGATGTGTTTCCAGGGGATAAGTGTCTTCGGCTCTGCCTTCTCAACAATACTCCAGTAAACCATAGGATCATCTTGTCCATCCTAAATAGTTAAAATACTATAACGGTTATTAGACTTTAATGATATAAATAGCATGAAATATTTAAAAGAGTATAAATGGTATGAGACTTTCAATACCTCAAGCATTGTCGCACGAATCATAACAATTGTCTTTCCAATAATATTTGCACAATCAGCATTCCAAAACACAAATTGATATTTGGTATCTCCATGGTTGCACCAAGTTTCAACCTTAATATAAGAAAAAAGAATTTTCCACAACTATAACATAATTGAAAATTTATATTGACCTAGGTAAAAGATGTTCAAAATTTTATGCTCAACCATATTTAAAAGGTTTATTAGGATTAGGAGCCTTTAAGGAGCACTTGGTGCAACTATAATAAAACCATCCATATTTTGAAACAACAAATTTCATAGTAGTTGCTACGGTAATGCAGAAAGTGTCCTAAGCATATGAATAAACAATGAATCAGTTAAAATAATTAAAGTGTTAAATTGAAAACTTGTTTTTGTCTTGCATAATTGGTTAAGTACATTCATTTGGCGTTATATACAAACTTCTTTATCAATGTAAATTGTGAACCACCCGACCAATTAGAGAAAGACTTTGCCGAATATGTAGGTTTCTCATTCTTGTTCGATAGAGGTAACCTAAGAAACATATAAATGCAAGAAACATATAACAAAAATATTTAAATGCATGAAATAATTATAAAAGGATAAAGTACACGTACTTTTACATAAACTCTTTTATGTCAATAACGTCTTCATTAATCAGTAATTTTGAACCACCCCATTCATTTGAAACTGAGGAACATTTTACTATGTAATGTAAATATAGAGAATTATTAAAAAAATATGAATAACAAATTCAAGGTTTTTGATGTAATAACCTTGGGCATCCTTTATCATTGCATGTGTTAAAATAATGACTATTCCTCTAGAGTTTGTTGCATCATTGTAATAATTTATAAATTTAGATCCATAATTTTCACAAAGACTACAGTTTATGACATTTGCCCTATATCACAATAACATGTTTTATTAATAGTTTATATACATAATCCATGGAAAATATACAACAAAAAATGGAATATAGTTGATTGATTTGCGTACTTCAAATCCCTCAATTCCAATTACACAACGACCTTCTTCCTGTTTGTTTTTTCTTGAATGTTGTTAATTCATGGACAACACCAATCACATCTGATATAACAAAAATTGGTATTAAGAACAATAAAATAAGAACAAAATGAGTCCGTTTATAATACAAAATGCTAAGTCTATAAAAATCAAGTTTAAAATCTTACCTTCAAGTTTGTTACTCTTACAGTTTCCTTGCAAGATGTCGGTAAAATCCTTGAAATAAAACTTCATAGGGGGATGTTGGCAATCACAATAGGTTTTCCAGTTGTGGAACTTAGGAATACAAATTTCTTCAATTGGTCATACAATTTCCCTTGGAAATCATTATCATACATGTTACTATTGTTAATGATATAAGTCATATCTTCCTTTAGCAAATCCTTTCACTTTTGTGTATGGTCGTGACTAATCAAAATTTGAATTTGATCACACTATCAGCAAAATCAACAACACACTAAGTTAATTTCAAATGCATAATAATACAGTTAACAATTTTTTTCTTGTGATTTATAACTTTGTTTCCATTTCAAGATGCTTTATACCCTTGTTGTTAATCATTGTCCAAACGTCAAGGTTTTAAACAACAAGATACCATGTCTCTTTGGAATCATTTATGTCCTTAACATAATCGAATCTTCGATACAGTTTAGACTGCATACAAAAAATCATCAACATCATCAGATGCTTTGGAAAAGGATTAACATGAAACAAATTCAATAAAACATCAAACAATGAAGAAGAATATACAAAAAAAACTAAATTAACATGAACAATAGAACCAAAAAATAGAATAAAAAAATCAAGTTATAAGTTGTAGGTGAAACGAATTGCATCAATCGAAGGGTATGGAGTATGAAAATGAAAGAATAGCTTGAGGGGTGAAACTTATTGGTATACAATTGTTTTTTGTGGTTGCATATCCATTGCATATGGTTGACATTTATAGTGGGATGTTTTTGGTTTTTAGCAATGGTAAGCCAATGTCTTAAAAAATATGACAATTAATATCAATATTAATTGTACAACAACTAATCATGATTACACTTGCAAATTGGCAATTAAGGGCATGAAATACTCCTTCTAATTAGATTATATAAGGGCATGGAAGGGATTTTGGTAGACATCGATTTTCATATGATAAAGTCTCATAAACATACAAGTGGATCTTACAAGAAGATAGGGAAAACTCCTACACTAGAAGAAATGGCCAATTTTCTTGATATCTGCACCTCCAACTTGAAGGCCAACTTAAAGACTTGAGGTAATTTCTGAGGATTTCCTAAAGACTATCTAGAGAAAAAGGCTATGAAGTTTGCAGTCACCAAAAATGGGAATCCTTAGACACTATCATAGTTCTTCTCATCTTTGGTTTGATTTTTTCTCTAGCGAATAAAATTTTGTTGACCTATAGCACTAAATATGCTCCTGGCTGTAAAATTTGTAGACGAAGATCCTACGCCAGCCCTTCTTGATGACGTCTATTACACTCTTCATCAATGCCACGCAAAGAATGGGGGTATGATGTAATGTTGTGCTCATTTGCTCTATAAATGGTTCATATCCCACATATATAAAGATATGCCAGCTATTGAAATTAGGGATGGTCCCAATATATGGTATCACTCACCAAAAAATTTATCATATGGTATCCTCAAATCCTCAACTGAGAAGATATTATTATGAGTTGTGGGAAGTTCCAGAATGTACCTCTCATAGGTTCAAAGGGATATATAAGTTACAACCCGACCTTATCAATGATACAACTTGGCTACCCTTTGGCATATAAACCCGACGACAAATTTTTGCAAGGTTTTATTCTACCAAACACAAATGTAGAAAACTCAACTCTTTTGAGGGTTATTCATGCTTGGGAGAGGATTACCCGAGGAAGAAGCATTCCAAAAAGGCCAAGAAATGAGATTGCAATACCATATGCTCAGTGGATTAAAGAAAGGGTGTGAGAAGTGAAGCAACCTTTCACCCTTAATTGTCCAATTGCACTAAAGGAACCTGATCCAATTATTCTCTCAATAGAAGAAGTCGACGCACTCAAAGAAAATATTATTCAACTCAAAATAAATAAAAAAATTGAGAGGAATTTCTAACAAGTCTCCTCTGAGAAGAATATCCAAAAGATAGATCTAGAATAGAAGACAACAACTCGAGAAAAGCATAGAAGTGGCCAAATAGAAGAAGGTAAGAGGAAGAGGTTAAGTGACAATCTCAATGTAGTTAACTCAAGCCTTAGGTAACATAAGGAGAAACTAGATGATGTTTGGCGTCAGAGTCGTAAACGGAAAGAAGGATGGCTAGATTCCACCCAGATGCAAAAAGATATGAAAGAAGAATATGAAGATCAAATCAATAATATTAACTCTACCATAAGTCAGTACCTAGAGTTTTCCAATAATGAGAATCGTCTTAGGAGAAAAGCTGAAATGGCCCTCCAAAAGCCTCTTGCTGATTGGAAAAGCACTTTTAAGGAGTTACAAACAACCAATAGTGAGCAACAAAAAAGAAGGGAAGATTAAGCCTAACTTTTGGTCCGAGAAAAGGAATTAAGAAAAGCCTCGGTAGATATAATGACTCTTCAAGAAGACAATAAAACTTTTAATGGTGCAAGTCTAGAATTTGAGAATATGTTTAAAGCAGTATACGAACTGATTGATAGACAAATAAACAAGATCAATCAACTCCAGCAAGTGCTAGACAAATGGTATTGGAAGTACACTGACCTAGTAGACTTTGCTAACCGAATGGTCATCGACATCCCAATACTCATGAAGAAGGCCGACAATGTCGTCGTAATGTTAAACACTCCATCAGATATTTGAATTTCATTGATACTTGTAAGATCATGTTGAGCTAGTTTACAAGGGCTATGGTTGTAATTTAAAATACAAGGCAACCTCCACAGTAGTTTCATTTTTGTACTTTTTTCCTATTTTTAATCAATGAATAAATGAATGGTTTTTTCTTTTTATTCTGTATCTATTCTTGAATGCTTACGATAATTGTAATTTGTTATGATTCCCTGAAATATAAAACATAAATATTTTTACATATGTATACATACTCATACATACACTTACATGCATATACATCTACATAAAAATTCATTTTTTTCCATCTCATCACATAGAGTTGTTCAAACAAGAAAGCTGACTTCTCGACCTCAAACCAGAGCTCACCGAAGAAAGATGATGGAACAAATTGAGCAAAACTAAGTGGTCTTTAAGGAAGATATGGAAGTACTGAAAGGAAGTGTAGAATAAATAAAATGGTCTATGGAGCAAGTAATGCATGCCTTGAACAATCTCTTGGCAAAGAAAGACGGGGACAAAAAAGCCTCACTCAAAGAAACTATCCATGCCAATGTTGTTAGCACTCCTATTGATAATAACCCTCTACTAGGGTTCCTTCCCTTCAAATTTGTTGTCGCTTATCCAGGAGTATGGTTGCCACCCCCCGAAGGGTTTGTTTCACCTCCTGTGAAGAATGAGGTTCCTCACCCTCTTTAGATTCCAGTCATGAATCCTCCTAACAATACCAACTATATGGACTTAGGTTCACGATATAGAGGTAAAGATCATGGGTATCCTATGCATGTGTCAATACAAGGGGCACGCCTTGGGGTCATTGTTGGAGAACGAAGAGTGGTTGACAAATACAAAGTTTTTGAGGAAAGGTTAAAGGTTGTAGAAGGTTTTGATGCATTTGATGTTAATGCTCTCGAGATATGCTTGGTTCTGGATGTGATTATTCCTAAAAAATTCAAAGTACCTAACTTTGAGAAATATAAGGGTCTCACCTATCCTAAAAACCATTTCTGAATGTTCTGCAGAAAAATGGATGCCTATGCCTAGGACGTAAAATTGATGATCCATTTCTTCCAAGATAGCATGAGTGGGGCATCCCTGGATTGGTATATGCAACTAGAGCGAGCCCATGTCCGAACATGGGAAGATCTTTCTCATGTTTTCCTAAAACAGTACAAGTACAATCTGGATATGGCTCCTGCCATACCCCAATTTTGCCCCAGGGTAATTCATTCTTCGCATTTGTGTCATTAGTCGGTCGTTAATGCACTATATTGATCAAAAATCAACCTTAAGTCAACATTTGCATCATTTTAAAGTCAAAATGCCTAAAATCCCACTTCATGCATTTTAAAACGCCATTCAATCTCGAATGAGTGTGTTGTCCCAATGGGTGTAGAGTAAGGTAAAAAGTTGCAAGTGTGTGATATCCTGAGTTTAATCCCACCTCTCGCATTTTTTTTGCATTTTTATTGTTACTGACTTTAATTCCATTTTTATTTCTATTTTAGTAAAAAAAAAAAAAAAAAAATAGATTTTTCTTTTTAATTTATGTATTTTTAAATATTTTTATTTTTTATTAGGAATTAGTACATTTTTAATCAATTAGTGATTATTAGGTAAATTTATAGATTTTATTTATAATTAACATTGTGTCACTAAATATTTTTGTTGTTATTAATATAAATCCAAAAATTAAACAAAAAGTTTAAAAAGAGTCCAAATGAAAACACTCTCATCATCTTTTCTTTCCAAAACAACACCACTACGAAATCTTCAAAGTTTCCAAAACGACCACTTGACAAGATCATCAAAAATGGAAAAGGGAATTGATGTCAGTAATTAGTGTTGTCTAATTCCATTTGTGGTATATAATTTCAGGGTTATAATAGGACGAAAAAGAACACGGTAAGGAGGGAGGAAAACGGAACCAGAAAAAACTGCAGAGCTAAGCCATCAAACTTTTCTTTTCATGGTACCTACTGTTTTATCGGAAGTCACCTTCATTAAACCGCAGCCCACGAATCGTCGCTGACGAATTCACGAACTGCACATTCACACAGCTGCGAGCGGCGCCCATCCTGTGGCTATCGTCCACCATTCCTCGCCGGATTTGTGAAATAATCCTCCGGTAACATCCTTTTCATGATTTTATCTTCATAAATATGTGTTGTGGATTAATGTTTTGTACGTTTGTCTTGGAAATTTTTGTTTGATTAACGATTGAATGAGAATATTGAGAGAGTGGAGCGAGGGATGGGAAGGAAGAATGAACGGTTTTCCCTTTTGTTCTGATATCATGTATGCCACTAGTCCTCTTTTATTTGTTTTTTTAAGGGATGCCACGTGTCTCTTTTTCATTAGATGTTTTGTTTCAGTTGAAACATAGTCAAAGCATGATTTTAGTGAGTTTTTTTTACCAATAACCATGTTTTAAAAAATATATAAAAATAATCATCTTTCGGAGAAATTTAACAAATGTGTATATTTCAAAAAACATTATAATATAGTAGTCATCTCATATAGCACATGTATTTATTTTTTTAAAGGAGGCGCCAAGTGAGATGACGCCTAGTCATCTCCTAATTTTTTTTCTTCAATTTTTTTTATTTACTTGCAGATTTGACTTTTCCTGCGGATTTATCTGCGAACTATTTTACTGCATGTAATTCCGTAGAAAAATCTGCAGGTAAGGTAATGTTAAATCTGCAGGAAAATCTGTAGATAATTGAATTTTTTTGATAATTATAGACAAAATACTAATTTTGTTCCCTTAATTATATTCTTTGATTCAGATTGATCTTCAATTTTTTTCGTGTCACTTTGTTCCCTTAACATTCAAAACGTTTCATTTTAGTCTTTTTTTGTTTAATTAGCAACTGAAAAACTTTAAAAAACTGACCTCTTCTTTTTCAGAAGTTGCGCAGATTCAGTTTTCTTCCCTTTTATTATTTTTACCATCACATTCATTTTTCATTAATCAAAAAGACCAAAAATATTTTCTTAAACAAATTTATTTCTTTTCCTAAACGAAACAAACATTTTACATTTCTTGTACATTCTTATCCATTCAATATGGTTGTAATAAGTAACTTAGGATTTAATTTGCAATCCCCATTTGAAAATTTGTACACCCCAACCCCTTAATGATTATAATAGCATATGACTTTACATTTCTGCACTTTTATTGCTTTCATATATTGTTAGTAATTAGGGTGTGTATGGCAAGACTAAAATCATCAAATAGATCACCCTAATTAAGACTAAATGCATGTAAATAAAACACATTTTCACACTTGCACTCCTAGGGTTATTCCACTTGTTGCCTTACAAAAATGGTCATGTTATGCATGTGAGATGTCTTAGCATAAACAAATCAAAATACAAGATCATAGTCTCTCGATGATACTATCAAAGTTTCCTTTCGAAATGATCTTAGTCCCTAAAGAAAAAATGCTAATTCATCTCACAACATTGCTATCATGGTTATACGATGACCCGCGCTCGTCCCTTCACATCCAACGATGGGGTTTCTTACCAAATCGATGGTAAGATAACAACGTCTAAAGGAGGAGGAAAATAACACCTAAGACCTTTTGAGTAGGTAGATTTCTCCTAGTTGCTTGCTCAATTTCAAAATAAACATCCTTGCTATTTTCAAAAACAATCACATACACTTTCAAAACATCTTCAAAACATTTTCCAAACATTGAAAACATTTTCAAAAGCTCAACACTTTGTATACGTTCTTACGAACGAGAACTATTACAAAGTTTTCCTAAACGATGGCGCCTTTTCAAAATACTTTCAAAAACCATACAAGGCACGTTTTTCAAACAAAAGCAAGTTGATCTAGCGAGTAACTAAGAGCCCATAGAAAACCATGGATGAAAAGGGTGCTAATACCTTCATTTTTCATAATCTACCCCTCGAACTCAAGAAAACATCATAAAAGGTCTTTCCTGTTCTTTTTCACCTTTCCTTTTTGGATAAAAGAAAAGTCGGTGGCGACTCTTGCTAAACCGCAACATTTGCGAACTCAAACGCAAAACCTCAAGTTAGTTCTCCCACCGTATCAAAGAACTGGCGACTCTGCTGGGGAGTTTCTAAAAGTAGGGTTACATTAGGGTTAGATCACATTTACTTGATTACATTGTTTGATTTGTTTTCTTTACATTATGGTTCCTTGTTTGGGTTTGTTTTAAATCCTACACCCGGATTTAGGGACACCTTTTAGGTAAGTAGCAATAAACTGTGAGGGAACTGTGCGGGGTATACCGACACGGTTGAAGCAGTAGTTACGTTGATCTGGCACTTTGGTTGGTACCGGTAACCCTTGAGTCAATCAAGGAGAGTACAGGGCCACCGTGTGGTGTCATGAAGCATCAATTGACCTTAGAACCTTACTTGACAAACTTGGCTATTAGGAAGTAGCAAGATAACCGACTTTGGTGCAGTCCGAAGTTAGTTGATACTCGATGCTACACTCATTGAGGTTTGACTCTTGAGTTTTGTTTGGTTGCGAGTCAATCGCCTATTGAATGAAACTTGGGGGAAAGATCAGTGATATTGAGATCCCTTAGAACCTGGTTACTATTAACTAGAACATGTTGAGCCAACTAAACTTCAAGAGGGTACTTACCTACAAACTCCATGCAAGCCTAAGCCTAAGGACTTGTCTGCTTTGTGTGAATATGATTATTTGTATATAAACATGCTTACCTCGCATATCTGTACATAACATCATAACATCATACCATTTCAAGGATCTCGAGGGTCTTTGATACAGGGTCACGATGAACCAAACATCTAGCAAGGGGCAGGGGGATTTATTTTCCTTTAGCCAATGCCGTCAAAAGATCAAAACACGATAACTTGAGTCAGGGGCTATGACCCACTTGATATGGTCAGCTTGACTCTCGTAGAAGGACATTCGACGATACGAAGTTTTTCAATCAAAGCTGCAAATATCAACTTCTGACATTTTCTTGTTTACCCCGCGAGATCCTTGAAAACATGCATCCACATATCATGCATCATATCATGACAGGTTTCTCCCATACAGGTATCCTTATCTTCCTACTGTTTATTTCAGTAAGATGGATATGGAACAAACAGTGAAAGATCTTCAAGCTCAAAACGCTCAATTCCAACAAATGTTCCTGGCTATGGCTAAGGGGCAAGAAGACCTGAAAGATCTCCTTCTCAAAGACAAGAGGAAGAAGTCCAAGAAGTCGGTAGGCGTCCTGAAATTGGGAAGAAGACCTGGAGGACTAGTCAAGAGAGCTCTAGATCTTTCAACTCCATCCAACATGGGGGATAGTCACGAAGAAAACAACAATCTGGAGATTGGTGAAGCCGAAGCTGACTACTCTGAGGAACAATATCCTCCCGCTGATGACAAGTACAAACAGTTGGAGGATCGCCTTAGTGCTATGGAGATTCAACAGATACCTAACTTGGAATTAGGATACATGGGTCTGGTTTCTTGAGTGGTCATCCCGCCAAAGTTCAAAATCTCTACCTTTGTCTTGTACGATGGAGTCTCTTTTCCTAAGATGCACTTAAAGTCTTACGTCCACATGATTCAACCATACACAACTGATCCAAAGCTTTGGATCTATTTCTTCCAAGAGAGCCTAGTAGGGACTCAACTCGAATGGTTCTATCAATTGGAGAGTTCTCGCATCCACACCTGGGAGGATTTAGCTGCTGCTTTTTACAAACAATATCAGTATAATGCTGATCTTGCACCAACTCGTGTGCAATTGCAGAACATGACCATGGGTTCCAACAAGAGCTTCAAGGGATACGCCCAAAAGTGGAGAGATCTGGATGGTAGGGTGCAACCCCCTTTAACTGACAGGGAGCTGATTGACATCTTTATGGGAACCTTGATGGGACCTTTCTTTAAACACCTAATCGGAAGCTCCTCGGCAGGGTTCACCGAGCTAATACTAACCGGCGAAAGAGTCGAAGTTGGCATCAAAAGTGGAAAGATTCAAGAAGCTACACCTTCAGATGTTCAGAAAAATCCATATAATGGGAAGAAAGAGTCCAATGTTGTGTACAGTTAAAAGAGTCGTCGTGACCAACACGTGGGGGCAGTCCTGATCTCTGGTTCTGCGTCACACCAACAACAGCAAAAGGGAAATCAACGAAGGCCAGACGAGCCTAAAAGACAGTTCACCAACCTCAACATGCCGCTGTCTCAAGCGCTACAACACTTGTTGATGATGAATCTGATTGAATTAATAGGACCTCATCCAAACCCCAAGACTTCTTCTCCTAACTACAATCCTAATGCAACGTGTGCTTATCATTCTGACAGTTCCGGGCATGACACTAACGATTGCTGGGCATTGAAGTACAAGATTCAGAATTTGATTGACGCCAAGGAGATCGAGTTCGACCCTCCGGAGACTCCAAACGTGATCACCACTCCATTCCCAAATCATTGAGAGCAACTTGTTCATTTTGAATTTTCAATTGTAATTTCTTTTGTTATTCAAACAATTATTTATTAATGTGAAACTTTGTTTCATTAATGCACTGCATATGTTTGTCTTGATTTGATCCACTCATTTTCATTACATTTAAACTGTTCTTTTTACTCACTTTATGACATTTAACTCTTTCTAAAAGTTACAAGCCTTTAGAGGGAGGATGACAAAAACAATGCCATAATCTCATACATTATGCTTTTGAGCAGACCTTGCTGACGATGTACAGGAGTTTTTTCTCAAATCCTAAACACTGGAGTTATAAGGAAGATAACCCCTAGTCAACCACTTTAAGCCAAAGAAGTAGAAGTTTTTCTTTTTCACAAAATTAAAACCTTTAAACAAAACCTGGGGCAGGGTAGTCTCTCAGTTAATTCAAACACGCGTTTAGCCGCAAACTCTCATCTCGTAATACAACGAATGACGTCAAGAAACATTCCTCTGGAATCAAAAGATGGTGATGGTTCCCTATCACATAGGCAGTCATTATATCTCAAAAAAGAAAATACCACTAAGTCAAAACCTAGGAAGGAGACTTAAAGAAAACTGGGGCATCCCGCTGACTGTAATCTCAAAACAAGGACAGTCAGGCAAAAATTAGGGATAACAAATCCGAAGAAAGAGGTCACTACAAATCCTCGACAACATGAAAAATGTTGCAAGAAATGACTGCCTTCCGACAAACCTAACTTGTCGGAACCATCACCAAAATGTCAATCCAGACTCAATTGGAGTTTCAAATGCACAATTAGCTTAGTTTAGGAACAAAGAACATCACGAAGAGCGGGTGGGTACAAATACACTTTGAGCCTTTATCCTTTGTTTCTTAAACCGTGAACCAAGCCACGTTACAACCCTTCAAAAGTCCTAATTGAAGCATGGGTTAGTTCGAAAACATACTGTTACAAAAGGTATCCTGACTCCTGTAAGGCTTTACTCAAAATACAGAGTTGAATTACAAACTTCTTTACTTGCTAAAAACGCATTTTTCAAAACTTCAAGACAAACATAAACTTTTAATTACTTTAATATCACTGTTTGCATATGGCTATTTATTTGACAGCAGATAAATTCACACAACGAATATCCGATGAACGAATTCTCTCTCAGTGAACAAAATCACTTCAAGAAGGATGACACTTCCATTGACAAATCACCTATCAACAAGGGGACATGACATGTCACTATCCAGCACACCTGGGGAACTCCAATCAAGATTCCAGGAAATCTCTCAAAGAAGTGCAGAGTAACTAGGGGCAGGCCTCCATATCCGTCACTTGGGGCGTTGAATGTCAACCTCAGCAAAGGGTTACGTACAACCAAACATTTTTGGCAATGCCACAAACATTTGCTGCTAGGGGGCAGTGACAAGTCTACCCAAAGTCCTTCTCATAGGATGATTCCCCAGCAAGAGTTTAATCTCTGAAAACCCTTCCCCAGCTGAGATAACCTCAAGAATCCTCGAGGACTTCCCCCAACAAATTCGTCACCTCTCTAGCAGACCGGCAACAGGGTTTATTTCCCCAACAAACAGTAGGATTCCCCAACTTGAGTTTTACCTCTCCAACTAATACAAATCAAAGGACCACAACTCCTCTTCCCCAGTAGACTACTCTAAAATCCCTAACAAGTTGTTGTGAAGCCTGGAATCTGACCAGATAACAGCTAACTTTTGATTCTCTCCAACCAAAGATAATTCCCCAGTAGAGCAATGGACAACCGAGACTCCTAAACTCTTTTCCCAAGCAGGAATAAACATTCTCCCCACAAAGTTTTCAATATTCCCCAGCGGAGTTCTCCTCAAACAACAAAACAGGATTCCCCAGTGGAATCTTTCTAAGCAAAGTTTGAAGATACACCAACTCTTTAACAGCAGTCCAGGATTTAACGACTCCCTGGAATTTGTCAAGGATTTATTTTCCTAGACAAAGATACACTTAAATAAACATGTCACATTTCATACATCCTATTTGCATACATGATAAGTGCATGCGGCACAATCTCATTTATTTTGAGAACATCATGACATCATGCATTTCATGCATCACGATATTGCATACAACTAACGTTCTACCTCTTTCAGGAAAGGTCAATCAACGGATAGTTATCACCAACCTTTTCAAGTTCCAGATTAATACCTGTAACAAGCCATGAAAACTATTTGTGGACGAATGATTATAGACTAATACGTGTAACAAGCCAGGAAAACTATCTGTGGATGACTGATTGTAGACTAACACCTGAAACCAGACAGGACAACTATCTACTTGACCAGCTGAAGCAACCCTACATCGGTTCCTTCTCTTTCCAAGATGAAGTTTTACACGGACTCATCATCAAGTAACCCTACACAGGTTCCTTCTCGGGAAATTTCAGATGCTGTTTTACACGGACTCATCATGAAGCAACCCTACCCAGGTTCCTTCTCACCTCCAAGTGCAGTTTTACACTGACTCATCATGAAGCAACCCTACACCGGTTCCTTTTTTCCAAGATGAAGTTTTACACGGAATCAATATCAGTCAACCCTACACAGGTTCCTTCCTTCCAAGATGAAGTTTTACACAGACTCATCATGAAGCAACCCTACACCGGTTCCTTCTCTTTCCAAGATTAAGTTTTACACGGACTCATCATCGGGCAACCCTACACCGGTTCCTTCTCTTTCCAAGAAGAAGTTTTACACGGACTCCTCATGAAGCAACCCTACCTAGGTTCCTTCTCACCTCCAGATGCAGTTTTACACAGACTCATCATCAAGCAAACCTACACCGGTTCCTCCTTTCCAGGATGCAATTTTACACAGACTCATCATGAAGCAACCCTACCCAGGTTCCTTCTCATCTCCAGAAGCAGTTTTACACGGACTCATCATCAGGCAACCCTACAGCGGTTCCTCCTTTCTAGGATGCAGTTTTACACGGACTCATCATGAAGCAACCCTACACGGGTTCCTTCTCAGGAAATTTCAGATGCAGTTTTACACGGACTCATCATGAAGCAACCCTAAAAAGGTTCCTTCTCAGGAAATTTCAGATGCAGTTTTACACAGACTCATCATCAGGCAACCCTACACCGGTTCCTTCTTTCCAAGACGCAGTTTTACACGGACTCATCATGAAGGAACCCTACACAGGTTCCTTCTCAGGAAATTTCAGATGCAGTTTCACACAGACTCATCATCAGGCAACCCTACACAGGTTCCTTCTTTCTAAGATGAAGTTTTACACTGACTCATCATGAAGTAACCTTACCCAGGTTCCTTCTCACCTCTAGATGTAGTTTTACACAGACTTATCATTAGGCAACCCTACACAGGTTCCTTCCTTCCAAGATGAAGTTTTACACAGACTCATCATGAAGCAACCCTACACAGGTTCCTTCTCTTTCCAAGATGAAGTTTTACACAGACTTATCATCAGGCAACCCTACACAGGTTCCTTCCTTCCAAGATGAAGTTTCACACTGACTCATCACCAAACAACCCTACACATATTCCTTCTCTTTCCAAGATGAAGTTTCACATAGACTCATCATCAAACAACCCAACCTTCTGATACAATTCAGATACGCTCCAGACACGAACGCCATTCACGCAATCATTCAGTTCCAGCTTACAGATACAGTCCATCAATCATTTCTAGATGGCATCTTTAAGCCCATCTCCAACAATTATCCATAATCTCTCCAAATGGCATCTTTAAGCCCATTCCCTACATAATGAACTAACACATCTTCGAGTGCAAATTTTCTGGGTACTCTAGTGTTCAATCATCTTCCACCTTCAAGTCACGAATGGTGGAATTACCAATCTAACTCTTCAGGTGTAAGAAAATTGAACAGGAGCAGCTGTTGTACCCCAAAATTTGCCCTCTCATTTCTTAAAGGAATCACCCTGGATCCTCAAGTTTGCTTCCATCCAATTCCAAGCCTTGAATTGCAATTTTTCAAGAAAATCATCCACAAGGGAAAATGGTCATTTACACACTGAGAAGTCAAACTTTGACTTTTGGATCAAAATAAAATCTTAAAAATCATATATCATCAAGACATGTTGGAATATGAAGTTTGTTTCATCATGAAATTCAAAAGTCAAATTTTACTTTGGAAAAGTCAAATTCTAAATACTTAGAATTTTTCTAAGTGTTTAAGAAATATGACTAGGTTTGAACTTCTGACCAGATTATCACCATAACATTCAGCAAATTCTGGATATTCTCAAGACAGAGTTTGGTCAGAACTTCTGGGCCAGTGTTCATACTCAGCAAATTCTAGATATTCTCAAGACAAAGTTTGGTCAGAACTTCTGGGCCAGTTTTCATAGAGGTTTAGTCAGAGTTTGTCAGGGTAATTCAAAGAAGGTTAAGAAGCGTGCTGCAAACTTTCTAGAAAGTCTGAAAGCTCCTTCAGAACATGCTGGAGCCATAAGATAAAAGGATCAGAAGATTGGGTCCTACGTTGAAGCAGAACTTCTGATCCAAAATTAAGCAATGATGCATAGTTTCACATGGCAGGATTTCTGATTGGATAAATCTCATCATAATTTAATGTCATTTAATGCTCACAACCACTTTTGAGTTTTTATCCAAAGGATTTCCCCCACGTGTACCCCTACTGTCTTGGGAAGAAAAACTTTTGTACAAAAGTATGCTAGGCCCATACGCTGCTTCTACTTTTCCTTAATTCATGCTGACAAATCCAGCTTAGGCGCTGCTAACCATCCCACTTGGTGCATTGAACCACGCTTGTTTAAGCTTACTTCAAGAGTAAGTCAGCATCTAGCGTATGATGTTGGTGCCCCTTGACCTCTCTAAACTACAAAACCTTTGCCTATAAATAGAACACCATTTGCCATTGAAAAGAGGTGGGAAAAATTTGTGAAGGAGGTCAGAAAAATTTGAGAAACAAGTGTGGACAAATTTGAGAAAGAAAACTCTTGAACCCGTGCTGAAATTCCAAGAGTCCAAAAAGATCATAAACATAAAAATACAAAACCTTAGCATTTGATTCTTTCATTAAAACTCCATTTTTCCTCAAGTTATTTATTGACCAAAACCACCCATACATTTTTCTTATATACATTCAAAAGCCATCCAAACTTCTGTAGTAAAACTGTAAAACATTATCCATCAACGTCCCACTCAAAAAGTCAGAACATTATCCCTTGGTTATTCCAGAATTTTCTAATCATTTACAGCCCAAGTTAAAAGTTTCCAGCCTGTTGAACACGTGAGGAAGCTCTTCAGAACATCACAAGTGGTTAGAACAAGGTTCCAGCTCCCAGAGTATTTTCCAGCTGCAAGGTAAGTTTTCTGCTGACTCTCATCATACTAATTATGCATTGTCAGATTTTGCATATTTAACACAATGTAGATATTCTGATCCTGATGATGTACATATTCTGAAATTTCATGCATCTGCCTGGCTAAGTAGAAGGAATCCCAGTTCAGTGTTTCATAAAGAAATTAGGACTCAGAATTAGGATTAGAAAATTCATGTTGCTTCTGATTTGTGTTTCTGATATTTCATGAAAACTTGTCATAACTGTTATATGCGCAACTTCTGTTCTGTTAAGAAATGACTAAGTTGCAGATGTTCTAACTAGCATGGAGAGAGGCAAAGTTCTGACAGTTGCATCAGAACTTCTGAAAACCTCTGTGTCCTCAGCGGATCCAGATTTTCTGAAAACTTGTTTTTCACCTTTCATGTTGGCTTCTGATTTGTGTTGCTGATATCTCTTGCTTCTGAAACATCATGAAACTTGTCATAACTGTTATGTGTGCAACTTTTATTTTGTTAAGAAATAGGGACCAATAGCCAATCGCCAGGGGCAATATATAAACCCTCACTCATGTGAGGGCCAGGTATCGAATATCCAATATTCATCACTAAAACCCTAATACTTTGCTTGTATATCTTTTTGCTCCCACACTTACTTGATTGTTGGAGTGCCTTGCAGGTACAACCCCTTTCTCCTCCTCGACTTTCCAGCTCGTCCAAAGATCACCATTCGACCACCTTGCAGGTTCTGATCAATCGGTAAGATTAGTGGCGCCGACTGTGGGAAACTATCTTCCCCGTTTTCTATTCCTGGAATTTTAAGACCAAAGATCCTCTCCATTCATAAATCATGTCTGATCATGGTGATCACCACATATCTGGAAAGATTGTGCTCTCTCTAGAACACAAAACTGACAGAAGCCATGCACATTCTTACCTCAAGGATAACTTCGACGCCTGTGACAAACATACTGCATCCTCGAATTCCATTGATGCTAATTGCGACAACAATCTGTTCTTGGATGAACAGCTTCCCAAGAACCCTGTCGAAGACCAATCAGAGATTCTACAACCGGTCCCTGTTTCTCATAATGCCAATCCAACCATAGCAGCACTCATCGCTACCCTTAATCGAACCAACTACCTCATCCTCCAGCAGAGCAAAAGGATGGGGGCTCTGGAGCAAAAACAGTCAAGTTCTCCCCCTCAAAGACACTGACGATATAACTCCTCCAGCATATCACCTCCCCGAGAGGGGCGTCCTCCAAGAAAGGAATGGCTCGATGTTTATTCCTACAAGAAGCATGATCGAGCATCTCCCAAGAAGGATAAAGACTCTTCGCTTTCCAAAAAGACGAAGAGCACCCGCAAAGACGACCGCAACAGGTCACTATCACTAAGACCGAGGCGACAAGGGCGGAGCCCCTCCCCTCGACGAGATGACGGTGCCCGACGAGGAAGAAAATATCACTCCTCGTCATCATCTCCAAAAGAGACCGACAACAGCGAGCCCTACGACCAGTTATTGAGAGAAATTATAGAGGTACGACTCCCGGCCGGGATCGAGAAGCTGCCCCTATTGGGATCCTATGATGGTACGACCGACATGGACGACCACATAGAAGACTTCGACGCCTTACTTGACTACTGAGGTGTTAAGGGCGCAATCAAATGCAGGTTGTTCCCGACCACTCTGAGAAAAGGTGCCATGGCTTGGTATAAAATCACACCCCTCTGAATCTATCACTTCTTGGAAACAGATAGGAAAGATATTTTCAAGGAACTTCACTGCCTCCCGTTGGCCTCCCAAATCAAAGGCTTCACTAGAAGTGATTATCCAGGGAAAAGACGAATCTCTACATGCATATATCGAGCGCTTCAACAAAGAAGTCGTACATGTCTCAATGATTGATGCAACGAAGAAGTACCTTCTTGAACGAGGTATCCATCCCCGCAGCAACTTCATGAAGGTTGTGGGCATCAAAAATCCAGCCAAGCTCGACTCCCTCCTCTTTAAGGCTCAAGTGTATATTCAGTACGAGGAGAAAGAAGCGACCAACAATGCCAGGGATTCAAGGCACCGAGAGAGTGCCAAACCCTCGATAAGCGATAAGACCTCGACATTGCATCAGGCGGGAGAGAGAAAGCGGGAAGACAGATCCCGAGACTCCAAAGATTACAAGGGGTCTGGTGGCCGGTTCCACGACTACACCCCTCTAACCACTTCAAGAGAACGTATTATGTTCGAATGCACCAACTCTGAATTTAAACAGGCTGAGGTACGCTTTTCTCGCCATACATCCTCCAAGCTCGGAACTGACAAGAGAAAGTAATATAGGTTCCACAAAAGCCATGGTCACAACACCGACGATTGCATCCATAACAGGGATGCAATCAAGATACTAATTCGAGACAGGCACCTCGAGCAGTACAAAAAGAAAGAGAGTGTCGACGAGGAGGCTCCACAAACCAAGAGTGTCGAAGAGGGGAAGGAGTCCCGCGACATCAGCACAATACCGGTCGCCATGAGTATCTCACGACCAGAAGATTTCTACTTTCCAGACATGGAGAACATCCAATTTTACTTATCCTCTCATAGTTCCTGGGACGCATTCTCTATTGTGATGGTCATCTCCGGCGAGGGATTCGACAAGCATACAGTGGGATCCGTAAAAAGAAGGTTCAAGCAACTTATCAAAGCCAACTCTGACATACATGTCACACTAGATAAGTTATGAGGAGGCTCTCATCCCCTTTCTTTCTACAGGGAGGAACTATCGGGCGGAGCCCCCATTTTGACTATCCCACTACTCGTGCAGGCTCAAATGGAAAACTTTGGTGTTCAACGCATACTGCTCAATCAAGGGAGCTCGGTGAACATCATATACACCCAGTTGTTCGCTACCCTACAGCTGGACGAAAGCCACCTGATCCCCTACGTGGGCTTAAACCTTCAGGGCTTCAACGGGGCCAGTACCAAACCCTGGGGGTAGGTCAAGCTAATCATCACCTTCAGAAGAGGGGTGACTGACAGGGCCATTAAGACTCAGTTTCCTGTAGTGGATTAACCGTCTCTCTATCAATGTATCTTCGGGAGGCCCACTCTAGCTGAACTAATTATGGTGCCCTCCACCGTACACCTCAAAATGAATTACTATGTTGCAGAGGGTTTGGTCGCCACCCTCCACAGGGACGTCCAGGAGGCAAGAAAATGTTTTGAAGCCTTGGCTAGCAGCATGAATTCCATCAACGCTCAACCCCGAACGACCATTGGGGCCGCCCTTGTAACACCCCTGTTTTATTTGTTTGGAATTACCTTAATAAGAGTTATTTTATTTGAAATTAATAAAATTATTTTATTTGGGTTAATATAAAATAAAAGGATTATTATTTATTTTATAAATAATTGTAGAAAAATAAGGATTGAAGGTTATTGGGCTTATGATGTTATTGGTAAAAGAGGGGGTGCAAGTGAAGTAAAATGTTATTTGGGACTTATATGTCACTTTTGCTCACTTTCACGTAAAACTGAGATTTTGGGATTTTGGAACTCAGAGAACGTGTAAAGAAGAGAAAGGAGAAGAATGAGAAGATTGATCGAGGAAGTTGCAGGAGCTGCAGATTATCCAAGGTAAGGGGTTTGGTCATTCTTTTACTATGAATAAGTTGTGATATATTCTATATGAGTTAGGGTTTGTAGGGAAGATGGATTCTTGATGCCATGGTTGTGGTGATGATGAAACATGAATGGGTATTAGTTAGGATGAAATAAGAACCATGAAATGTGGGTTTTGGTGGAAACCCCATTTGTACCCTATTTTGCAAAACCATAGAAATGAGGAAATGATGGCATGAGATGAATGGAATTGATTGGTGTTTTGATGTGGTATTGATCCTATTGTATGCCTTAGATCATTGCTATATGGTAGGAATTCGATTTAGATGGTTTTAGGATGTTTAGGGATGATTAGGAATGGGTTGGGGTGATTTTGGGAAGCATAAAAACGTGAAATATGGTGTTGCAGAGTCATCAACACGGGCCGTGTTGATGCACACGGGCACCCGTGTTGATCTTCTGTGTTGATGCTTGTGTAGGTTTTTCCCAAAATCGTTTCGACCATAACTTTTGAACCGTAACTCCGATTTAGGCGCCGTTTGATGCGTTGGAAAGCTAGTGAAATTTTCTATATGACTATGAGGAATTCAGTAGCTTTAAGAGCTTATTTTAATAAGTTATTATTGGAGAAAGTGTTTATGTTTATAAGTGAATTTGATTGTTATGTATTTTAGTGAAGTGTTTGGAGATATTTGGGATTGGAGCTCTGAAGAACGACGAACAATCGCTCAAGAGTTCGAAGCTGAAATTTGATAAGGTAAGGGGGGATACTACTCAATTTATATTTGCTTATGGGTTTAGATGCGATCGGTTGGGTAATCGTAGGATAATCCCATTTTCTCTGATGTTCTTAGTGATCGATAACTTTAGGGTCGAATTTCGTTAGAAAAGATTAGGTTCCCTAAAGGTTGTGAATCGATTAAGAAATTAATCCCTATTGTTGATTTAGATCGAAATTGTATGATCGGGGGTTTCCCTTAGGTGTTCTAAGGATAACCTTGATGTTATCAGATTTCCCCAAAAGGACGAATAATCACTTTTAAGCTTACCTTGATAATTGTTGGTAAGTATAAAATTAAGGTTTTGGATTAAATGATTTGAAAAAGGAATTCTGTTTTCCAACGATTTTAGAAAACTATAACCTTGAAGGATTTGAGTTATTCAATTTGTGGGAAATTGATGAACATAAGTCAGAGGCTTAGGAAATTGATGTTTTGGAAACTTGATGTGTATTTGGATGTTTTTGTACTGCATTGCACTGCTGTAGAAATGTATTTTCGTGCAAATATGTTGGCATATGAGCTGCTGCAGGTACAGGAATATTTGGCACGCGCTCATCAACACGGGCCGTGTTGCTGCACACGGGCACCCGTGTTGATCCCTTGTATTGATAAAGATAATGCGTTTTCTGGACACATTACAACACGGGCCGTGTTGCACAACACGGGCACCCGTGTTGAACCTCTGTGTTGGCTTCTGAATTTTGTTTTCTGTGCTTTGTTGTGATGTACAGGAATGATTTTGTTTAATGTGCAGTGTTTGTTAGTTTTGAACATGCTGCTTAATGATATGCATAGTGTTGTGGAGGCTTGTATCGAATAATGTTTGTATGTTATGATACCAACACTATGTGGATTTTATTGTCATGCTTTTAGATAATGTTATCAAGCATGAATTATGATATAACTTGATATGATTGGTTGATGTTTAATAGTATGCTGAGTGATTACATGCTATTCATATCATGTTGTATTTGATATTGTTGATGTTACATGATATGGTTTATTGATGTTAATAGTATGCTGAGTGTTACATACTGTACATATCATGTTGCATTTGTTAATTCCCATTGTATGGAATTAACATGGTGGCCAATATACGTGTCCGCGATTTAATGGAACGTTGAGGTGGTAGCCGTGTCCGCGATATGATGGAACGGTGAGTTATCCGTGACCCGAGATTTAATGGGGCGGTAGAATGGTACCACATGCATGGGTGTGTTGCATTATATTGAATATAACATGAATGGATGATTTTCCAATGTTGTATTTAATTGATTGTATGCATGTATTGTTGCTAAATTGTTAACGATGTTTGATGTTAATTATAAGTATGAAAAGTAAGATATTAGGAATACATGAATTGTAAAGGTTTTCGTAAACTATGAAACATGCTAACTATTTGGGTGATGCTTATGGTTTTCTGAATTGATTGTTATGAACGTATAATCAAAGGTATAATTGAGATGCTCACCCTTACTGTTGAATATTTCAGATTGAGGAGCTTCGTTCAGGTGCTTGGCGAAGGCTTGTTGTTTCTAGTTTATTTCCGTTTAAGTATTGTCCGGGTCATGCTCTGATAGTTGTAACTCCGGGAACGTGTGTTTGTCGAGCTGCTTTAGTCAGACTCGTTTATTTCCTTAGTATTTGGTTATAATATGATGTTGATATATTCCAGGTGTTAATCCCTGATGATTGAAAATATTATAACTTTGGTTTTATTAAATATAATATTCCGCTGTGTAAACATGTACGAGTTGCTTCTATGTTATGCATGACAGGAACTTGTTTGATAAAGAGAATTGTGACATCCTCGTTAATACATGTACTCTGAAAATATGATTTTAATTACTTGCGAAATTTTATGCGGGGTTTTAGAGGGTGTTACAGTAGTGGTATCAGAGCATGGTCGGTATGTCCGACCAAGTTGTTATGTCAGTGTCATTACCCTTGGTACGCAATAAGTGTTTGAAAACACTGTTGGTACTTCTTTGTTTTGGATCACTTGATTGCAGGGATAAGATTGCGATAAGTGGGGGAGAAGTTGGTACTTCTCCATGGTGCTTCTGGATGCTAAGTAATGGCTCGACGTGAGGAAAATGGTAAGAGTATGAGCATGGTATAGACTGCATTGTTCATAGTCCTGAAGAGGATTCAGAGGTAAGAGCATTACTTAGGTGGAATTTATCTCATGGATTTGTGCATCAGTTGTATGCAGTGCTAATGAAGTCAGTAAAGATGGGTTTTTACATTCATTATGTCTTCGGTTGTCTATTGACAAATTGAGGGACTGATCGACCTTAATCTGTTGTTGATAGCAAATAGGAGCATAGTGGATGTGATAGACATGTCTTGCTAGTTTTGTGAGTATGTGTATGAACTTGGTAGAGCGAAGCCAATTGCTTTAAGATGGATATGAGAAGTTGATACGGATTCTGATATCTGAAAAGAATACCAATTAAAGGTCTCGATGTATTGATCAAATTGAGATGGTTCGATAAGAGAACGATCAAGTGAAGTTGGAAAGTACTTCTCTAGAAAGTGAAGGTGTGGCGACAGATAGTGTTGTATTAGTGGTTTATGAATTCCTAGTGACACTCTGAAGCTAGCAATAGTTCTGTAAGTGTGAACTAAGGTCCAACAAGAGTAAACGATGATATATTGAGAATGTGGAGTACTTGTGGAATTATGAAGTCTACCTTCGTGTTAAACTGGATTGGTTGGTATTAGTTGGACTTGGTTGTTTTGTGAATCTCGTGGGCTAAGAGTGTGATGGATATGCTTCCCTGTAGCGGAGATTCGAGAAGGAAGATTGGTTTTCCATGATTGGAAGTGAGAACTTGTATGGATTCTGATGATACAAGAGTTCTGTTAGGCAAGTAAATAATTCATAAGAAATGAAGTCTAGACTTGAATGTTGTGGCGTATAAGAATATGTGTGACGTTATTGTAAACCTTCTGGTTTATTCAATTCAGGATAAGGACTGATGGAGTAATTACAAATCTTGTGTTGGGAATTGACAGAGATTAGACTTGGTGCTAAGCTAGCAAAGTGTGACTTCGGTTTAAAGAAGCGAGTTATGAGTATGATGTTCCAGATGGTGGTATGTGTGAATCCATCCCAGTAGATGAGATTCTATATTGAGAATTACCAGACCGATTATAGTGATTAGAAACTTGTTGAGCTTAGTTGAGCACTGCTGTGTTGTTGAAATGGGGTAAAGTGTTTATCTGAGGTAAGGTTCAGTGCGAAGAATTTTGGTAAGTTGTGGTAGTACTGATGGAGGATATTCTGATTTACTTCAAGGATGAAGATGAATAGTTGGAATATCTCGAGAATTGTTTTGAGAATTATTGAAAGAGAAGTGAATTCATATGTATCCTGGTTAAGTAAAGTTAATTCTCGTGGACATGTGATTTCTGTGATGGTATTGTGTTGATCCTAAGTAAGAAAGGGTCCAACGTATATTGGTACTCTAAGTGTGAATAAGGATTTCAAGAGGTGAAGAAGAGGTTAACTAGTGTGCCTATTTTGAGTTGCCAATCCGGCAGAACTTTGTTGTGTATTGTGATGCATCCTTGATGGGATTAGTGCAGAGTGTAATGCAGAATCGAGAAGAAGTGGCTGATGCTCCGAGACAACTGAAAGTGCATGAAAGAAACTATCCCACTCATGACTTAGAATTGGCGGCAGTTGTGTTCATTTTGAAGTTGTGAAGACATTATCTGTATGGTTCGAGATTAGAGGTGTATAGTGATCATAAGAGTTTGAAATATCTTTTCGATCATAAAGAGCTTAACATGAGGCAGAGAAGATGGTTAGAATTTCTCAAAGATTATGATTTTGTTTGGTTTACCATCCTGGTAAGACAAATGTAGTTACAGATGCTTTGAGCAGGAAATCATTGCATGTGTCTATGATGATGGTTCGTGAATTGGATTTAATTGAGCAATTCAGAGATTTAAGCTTAGTATGTGAAAGTACTCTGAAGTGTGTCAGGTTGGGTATGTTGAAGCTGACTAGTGGTATACTAGAAGAGATCAGGATTGGGCAGAAATCGAAGATTGAGCATCAGAAGCCGTCGGGATTTATGCAAACGATGTTTATTTCGGAATGGAAGTGGGACAGTATTTTTATGGATTTTGTATCTGGGTTGCCGAGGACTCCTAAGACTTGTGAAGCGATATGGGGTATTTTGGATAGACTAACGAAGTCTGCTCATTTTATACCGGTGCGAATGGATTACCCAATGGAGAGACTAGCACAGTTATACATTGAGAAGATAGTAAGTTTGCATGGAGTTACTTCTAGTATTGTGTCGGATAGAGATCCGAGGTTTACTTCAAAAATTTTGGGAAGGATTGCAGAAGGCTTTGGGCACTAAGTTGAGGTTGAGTTCGGCTTATCATCCTCAGACTGATGGACAAACTGAGAGGACGATTCAATCATTAGAAGATTTATTGCGTGCTTGTGCATTAGAGAAGGGTGGATCTTGGGATAGTTATTTACCACTGATTGAATTTACTTATAACAACGGTTACCATTCGAGTATTGGTATGGCTCCGTTCAAAGCATGGTATGGTCGGAGATGTAGAACGCCTTTGTGTTGGTATGAATCTGGAGAAAGTTCAGTAATTGGAGAGCCAGATGAAAGAGGCGTTTCTGGAACTTTTCGTCTAAGGTATGTTTTCGAGGACGAAAACTCTTGTAGTGGGGGAGAGTTGTAACACCCCAGTTTTATTTGTTTGGAATTACCTTAATAAGAGTTATTTTATTTGAAATTAATAAAATTATTTTATTTGGGTTAATATAAAATAAAAGGATTATTATTTATTTTATAAATAATTGTAGAAAAATAAGGATTGAAGGTTATTGGGCTTATGATGTTATTGGTAAAAGAGGGGGTGCAAGTGAAGTAAAATGTTATTTGGGACTTATATGTCACTTTTGCTCACTTTCACGTAAAACTGAGATTTTGGGATTTTGGAACTCAGAGAACGTGTAAAGAAGAGAAAGGAGAAGAATGAGAAGATTGATCGAGGAAGTTGCAGGAGCTGCAGATTATCCAAGGTAAGGGGTTTGGTCATTCTTTTACTATGAATAAGTTGTGATATATTCTATATGAGTTAGGGTTTGTAGGGATGATGGATTCTTGATGCCATGGTTGTGGTGATGATGAAACATGAATGGGTATTAGTTAGGATGAAATAAGAACCATGAAATGTGGGTTTTGGTGGAAACTCCATTTGTACCCTATTTTGCAAAACCATAGAAATGAGGAAATGATGGCATGAGATGAATGGAATTGATTGGTGTTTTGATGTGGTATTGATCCTATTGTATGCCTTAGATCATTGCTATATGGTAGGAATTCGATTTAGATGGTTTTAGGATGTTTGGGGATGATTAGGAATGGGTTGGGGTGATTTTGGGAAGCATAAAAACGTGAAATATGGTGTTGCAGAGTCATCAACACGGGTCGTGTTGATGCACACGGGCACCCGTGTTGATCTTTTGTGTTGATGCTCGGGTAGGTTTTTCCCAAAATCGTTTCGGCCATAACTTTTGAACCGTAACTCCGATTTAGGCGCCGTTTGATGCGTTGGAAAGCTAGTGAAATTTTCTATATGACTATGAGGAATTCAGTAGCTTTAAGAGCTTATTTTAATAAGTGATTATTGGAGAAAGTGTTTATGTTTATAAGTGAATTTGATTGTTATGTATTTTAGTGAAGTGTTTGGAGATATTTAGGATTGGAGCTCTGAAGAACGACGAACAATCGCTCAAGAGTTCGAAGCTGCAATTTGATAAGGTAAGGGGGGCTACTACTCAATTTATATTTGCTTATGGGTTTAGATGCGATCGGTTGGGTAATCGTAGGATAATCCCATTTTCTCTGATGTTCTTAGTGATCGATAACTTTAGGGTCGAATTTCGTTAGAAAAGATTAGGTTCCCTAAAGGTTGTGAATCGATTAAGAAATTAATCCCTATTGTTGATTTAGATCGAAATTGTATGATCGGGGGTTTCCCTTAGGTGTTCTAAGGATAACCTTGATGTTATCAGATTTCCCCAAAAGGACGAATAATCACTTTTAAGCTTACCTTGATAATTGTTGGTAAGTATAAAATTAAGTTTTTGGATTAAATGATTTGAAAAAGGAATTCTGTTTTCCAACGATTTTAGAAAACTATAACCTTGAAGGATTTGAGTTATTCAATTTGTGGGAAATTGATGAACATAAGTCAGAGGCTTAGGAAATTGATGTTTTGGAAACTTGATGTGTATTTGGATGTTTTTGTACTGCCTTGCACTGCTGTAGAAATGTATTTTCGTGCAAATATGTTGGCATATGAGCTGCTGCAGGTACAGGAATATTTGGCACGCGCTCATCAACACGGGCCGTGTTGCTGCACACGGGCACCCGTGTTGATCCCCTGTATTGATAAAGATAATGCGTTTTCTGGACACATTACAACACGGGCCGTGTTGCACAACACGGGCACCCGTGTTGAACCTCTGTGTTGGCTTCTGAATTTTGTTTTCTGTGCTTTGTTGTGATGTACAGGAATGATTTTGTTTAATGTGCAGTGTTTGTTAGTTTTGAACATGCTGCTTAATGATATGCATAGTGTTGTGGAGGCTTGTATCGAATAATGTTTGTATGTTATGATACCAACACTATGTGGATTTTATTGTCATGCTTTTAGATAATGTTATCAAGCATGAATTATGATATAACTTGATATGATTGGTTGATGTTTAATAGTATGCTGAGTGATTACATGCTATTCATATCATGTTGTATTTGATATTGTTGATGTTACATGATATGGTTTATTGATGTTAATAGTATGCTGAGTGTTACATACTGTACATATCATGTTGCATTTGTTAATTCCCATTGTATGGAATTAACATGGTGGCCAATATACGTGTCCGCGATTTAATGGAACGTTGAGGTGGTAGCCGTGTCCGCGATATGATGGAACGGTGAGTTATCCGTGACCCGAGATTTAATGGGGCGGTAGAATGGTACCACATGCATGGGTGTGTTGCATTATATTGAATATAACATGAATGGATGATTTTCCAATGTTGTATTTAATTGATTGTATGCATGTATTGTTGCTAAATTGTTAACGATGTTTGATGTTAATTATAAGTATGAAAAGTAAGATATTAGGAATACATGAATTGTAAAGGTTTTCGTAAACTATGAAACATGCTAACTATTTGGGTGATGCTTATGGTTTTTTGAATTGATTGTTATGAACGTATAATCAAAGGTATAATTGAGATGCTCACCCTTACTGTTGAATATTTCAGATTGAGGAGCTTCGTTCAGGTGCTTGGCGAAGGCTTGTTGTTTCTAGTTTATTTCCGTTTAAGTATTGTCCGGGTCATGCTCTGATAGTTGTAACTCCGGGAACGTGTGTTTGTCGAGCTGCTTTAGTCAGACTCGTTTATTTCCTTAGTATTTGGTTATAATATGATGTTGATATATTCCAGGTGTTAATCCCTGATGATTGAAAATATTATAACTTTGGTTTTATTAAATATAATATTCCGCTGTGTAAACATGTACGAGTTGCTTCTATGTTATGCATGACAGGAACTTGTTTGATAAAGAGAATTGTGACATCCTCGTTAATACATGTACTCTGAAAATATGATTTTAATTACTTGCAAAATTTTATGCGGGGTTTTAGAGGGTGTTACAGCCCTGCCCTCTAGCTCCGAGGAGGCCAAGCCAATGCCAAGGGTTGATGCCATTGACCTCGACAACCGCTTCTCCATGGATGGTCGCACAGAGTTGAGGGAGAAAGAGAAATAGCCCACGTTCGAAGGCAGATTTTCATCTCTGGATGCAAGTAGAGAGGAACTCTCAGATCCCGTACAACCCATTCCAATTGGAGACTTCGAGATCATCCCCCTCGGGAACGACCTCACCAGAGGAGTAAAGATCTGAGCTGACCTCCCCGACTTGGTGAAGAGGAAACTTAAAGCTTGCTTGAGAGACGTTGATCTATTCTCCTAGAGCACAGTTGAAATGCTCGGATTGGACCCAGAGATTGCATGCCATCACATGACCATATACCCTTCCGTCAAGGCGGTCGCCCAACGCAGAAGAAAGCAGTCCCCCGAAAAAATGGAGGTTGCCGAACTAGCTGTAAAAGACCTCCTACAGGCACACTTTATTTCCGAATCCTGGTACATAACCTGACTCTCGAATGTAGTTATTGTAAAGAAATCTAATGGAAAATGGTGCATGTACATTGATTATACCGACCTCAATCGGGCTTGCCCGAAAGATGCTTATCCCCTCCCAAATATTGAAAAATTGGTCGATAACTCGACCGGTTTCAAATTATTATCTTTTATGGAAGCATATTCTGGATACAGCCAGATTCCAATGGCAAAAGCAGACAAAAAATATACAACTTTCATGACCTAGCATACATGGACGACATGATCGTCAAATCGACAGAAGAAATCAACCATTCCCTCCACTTGAAGAAAGTTTTTGAGCAGGCCAGAAAGTGCCAAATGCGATTTAACCTAGAAAAATGAACCTTTGGCATACATGCATGCAAATTCCTCAGATTCTACCTCACAAAACAAGGGATTGAGGCAAACCCTAACAAATGCCGAGCATTTTCTGCGTTTCCAACGACCACTTCAAAAAAGTACATTCAAATTCTGAACAATATGCTCACTTCTCTCTCTTGATTCGTGGAAAAGTCCGCGCAACACGCTCTCCCCCTCTTCAAACTCCTCCGTAAGGAAGTTGCCTTCGAATAGATGGCCGAACGCGAGCAAGCTCTCACCCACTTGAAGCAAGAACTATCGCAACTTCCCGTGCTTTCTCGGCCAGAGAAGGATGAAATCCTCTATCTCTATATGGTCGTCACCCCCAAGGCAATAAGCGCAACACTAATCGGAGAAACCCTAGAAGGGCAGAGGCCTATCTACTTTACGAGCAAGACTTTGCAGGGACCCAGAGTAAGATATCAGCAAATTGAAAAGGTGGCCCTAGCCCTTATCAATGCAGCAAGGAGACCCAGGCATTATTTCTTGGTGTATACTATAGTCGTCCGAACAGATCAACCAATAAAGGAGTTGCTCGATAGGCCTGACATGGCGGGAAAAATGTTGAAATGGTAATTAGAAGTCTCCGAGTTTGACATCCAGTACGAGGAAGGAAAGCCCTCAAAGCTCAAGCACTGGCCAACTTTGTGTCTGAAATGACCTCCCCCGCAACCCTAGACGGGGCGTGCTGATGGATAATTTTCGTCAATGGCGCCTCCAGTTCACCAGGAAGAGACACATGCATTATATTAGAAAAAGAAGAAGGAAACCAATTCGAGGTCTCCCTTTTATTATCCTTCCCGACCTCAAACAACCAGGCCAAATATGAGGCATTCCTAGAAGGTTTATGCCTAGTCGAAGACCTGGGAGCCGAGGAGGTGAAAATCATCACCGACTCTCAACTCATTACATCCTAGGTTCGGGGAGAATATCAGGTTAAAAACGATCTCCACGCTGAATATTAGACCCTGGTCGAAGAGAGAAAAAAGAAATTCAAATTTGTGACGTACATCATGTTCCCCACGAACATAAAGCTCGAGCATAAATCATGTCCAAACTAGCGAGCACAAAGAGAAAAGGGGGGAACAAGTCGGTGGCATAGGAAATTCTTCCTCGATCGAGCACTCAGAGACCCCCCTCGACTTTAGGAGTATTCGCTATAAGATACGACGACTCTTGGATGACCTTTGTACATAAATACCTATCAAGAGGAGATCTTCCCGTCGACTCGAAGGAAGCGGAGGTGGTCGAGCGAAGAGCATATTCCTATGTCTTAGTCGAAGGCAAGCTTTACAAGAGAGGGTTTTCCATTCCCCTCCTCAAATGCGTTGATCGGAGAAAAGCGGATCACATCTTGCTTGAGATCCATGAAGGGACAAACGGTCAACATATGGGCGGAAGATCCCTCGCCAGGAAAGTTCTACGAGCACATTACTTTCCCACCATGCAACACGATGCAAAAGAGCATGTAAAGAAGCACGACAAATGCTAGCGGCACGGAGACCTACACTTGGCTCCCCCAAACGAGCTCATGTTCCTCTCTTCTTCCTGGCCCTTCGCCTGGTGGGGATTAGACCTCCTCGGGCCGTTCCTGGCAGGTACCAAATCAAAACAAATATTTGATAGTAGTCATCGACTACTTCACCAAATGGATAGAGGCGTAAGAATTGGTCAAAATTACCGCCCAAAACGTCCTTCACTTTTACAAAAGAAACATCCTTGCTCGATTCGGCATTCCTCAAGCAATAGTCACTGACAAAGGGACCTAGTTCACAGATCAGACCTTTCAGGAATTCATCGCCAAGTTGGGCACCACCCAACACTTCGCCTCTGTCGAATATCCCCAGATGAACGGTCAGTCCAAGTCCACAAACAAAATGATACTCAGGGGTCTCAAACGAAGGTTAGACGAAACAAAGAAAAGATGGTTCGAGGAGCTACACAGTGTACTCTAGGGGTACCGAACAACAACGCACTCGTCAACTGGGGTGACTCCTTTCGGACTAACTTACAGAATGGAGGTCGTCATTCCAATAAATATTGAAGAACCCTCCAGGAAAACTGAAGCTCGCCCAGATGACGAGATGAATAACATTTCCCTACAGGAAGAACTAGACAAGGTCGAAGAGATCCAAACAGGAGAGGCTCTATGAGGCACCTCTCTCAAACAAAAACCAGCCATGTGCTACGACACCAAAGTCGTACAACGAGAGTTTGAGACTGACAACCTTGTCATAAAGAGAAATCGCAAAGAATCTCGCAAAGGCAAGCTTGCAGCGAATTGGGAAGGCCCCTATCCTGTGTACACTAAAACAGGGACCGAGGCGTACTACTTAGAAAATCCATAAGGGGAACAACTTGCTCGATCATGGAACAATGAAAAGTTAAAACAATATTATAGTTAAAACACTGTGCAGTCGGCGAGCTTCATCAACAAGACAGACTCATCTAGGCCCTACCACGCGTGCATGCCTAGGTACAAGCATAACACCCAAAATATTTTGAAGGAGCGAGACTCCACTCTTTTAACGAGCATGTCCTTATCCTAACATGGATAACTTGACTGATCTACATCATCCTCGTACCACAACGGTAGAACACCCGACTCGCGATGAGAAGTTCACTCCACTGAGCTTAGGTCCTTGAAACGAGACCTGAGTTTCGACTCATGTCCGATATTCACCCTAGCCGTTTGTCCATTTTTCCCCGCACTGGAAAACATATAAATCAAACGAGCAAATACCCGCTATAAACTCTTAGCAAAATAAAATATATCTCAAGCAGACAAGTATAACAGTTAACATGCAAAAACAAGTCAAATATTTGGGACAAACGACCACCATGGCCAGAATATTAAAAGATACGACCTCCACGGCCGCCATTGTACAAATATTACAATAAGGGAGGCCTTTAGCCCTCATCCAAAAGAATAATTTATGACCATGATGGCCATAATTATTCAGAACTTACATAAATAGGCAAAATCCGGAAAAACAAGATCACAATTTTATGGCACGCAGGTCGGAGCGGAATAAAAAGCTATCAATCATCATTCTTCAGTCTCTTCCTTAACAACAGGTGACAGTTGAGAGGGTCCTCCCGTGGGTTGGATAGCGAGCTCCTTGAGATAGTCGGAAACGAAGATATTTCTGGCGGCCACATAGTAATTGACCCCCATCCCGGAGGTATTAAACTCGACCCCATGGTTCAAAACACAGAGCTGCTTCAGCGTATTCTTGAAGCTTCCATAGGAGGAAGCCTGAGCATCATCCATCGCCAGTTGAAAATGAGCAACCAACTCAACTTGGGTTTTCAAGTCCTTCGTATCCTCTAGCTCGTCGTCAGCGGGCGCAGCCTCGACAGCCAAAGCGCCTCCCTCTCCTCTAGAGCCTTCTTCTCAAGCAGCCAGACCTTACGCTCCTCAAACAACTTCCCTAAATCTTCCTCGGCCAACTTCTGAGATTTCTCCTCGTCGCTCCGTCCCTTCTCAATCGTGGCTAGTTTGGCCCATAGCTTCTTCAGCTCAACTTCTTGAGAAGATTTCCCCTCGGTGTAGGCGACCTTCATCTATAGTATCCTCATCAGGCAACCACCATTCTACACTAACACTTCCCTTTTCTCCGGGAGATCCAGCCCTTCGAGGTGAAGAGACTCAGCCCAAGGGAGTTGTAGAGCAGCACCCTCAAAGAAAGCCCTTTCCAGCCAGCAGGGGGCGGATCATACTTCCCTTTCCCTTTTCCCAGGTCAAACCAATGCTACCCTCGACGCGTGGTTTATTCGCTTTCGAGGACACGGGAGCGAGAGAGAGGGAGATAATAGCTTGACCCGAAGACGAGTTTCTCGACCCTGATGTGGGAGTAGTCCCTGAACCAGCCTGGGCATCTTTCAGCTCCTTCTTCGCCTTCGCGGCAAGGTTCCTGACTATGTGTTCTTGAGAAAGATTCTTGCTATTTATAGATTAAACAACAAATCATAGTTAGCAAACAAGGATTAAAAATTTCGGCCATATGTAATTATTCAAAACATAAAGCTAATTACCCAAGTATTTCACGGGGTCCTCGCTCTCAAGGATCTCCTTAACGACTATCAGACCGGGCTCATACATGATCTCCCCATTCTTATCCATGATCGACTTTCCTCCCCAGCCCGCATGCTGGATGCAAGTAATCCGTGCGACAAAAGCGGTCAAAATGGCGAAGCTCGTTTGGTCCTCATCACTAAGCCCCCCTCCTTCCACACAATGGAACCCAACTTGTTGTCAAAATTCTTCCTCGCCCATTGAAAAGGAAACTTGTAGACCAACTTACTCACATGTTCCCCCAACTCGTTCAAGACAGGGGCCCCATTCTCATCTTATTCTGGAGTAGCCCGAAAAACGTTCAGCATTTCCCTGCTCGAAACGGCTGCACGGGAATATACTTTTCCTTGAAGTGCCTAACAGATTCAAGGTAAGCTTTAAACAACTTCCCATTACCATGATTCAAGTTGACCCATCCCCACTTTCCGTAAACCTTGCTCCTCTTGAGATAGAAATAGTAGAAGAAAAAGGAATAATGGCTCCTATCAGATGCAGCTGAGAAGGAGCCAGTTGAAGATTCCTGAAAACAGCCACCTGGAAATCCGAGAAGGAAAGTCGAAGGGAAGTCGAAAACAACCACTATATAAACCCTCACTCATGTGAGGGCCAGCTATCGAATATCCAATATTCATCACTAAAACTCGAATACTTTGCTTGTATCTCTTTTTTCTCCCACACTTACTTGATCGTTGGAGCGCCTTGCTGGTATAACCCCAATTTCTCCTCCTCGACTTTCCAGCCTGTTTGAAGATCATCATCTGGCCACCTTGCAAGTTCTGATCAACCGGTTAGATAAATTAGATTCCCCAAGAAGAGAATCAAGTGGAATATGATTTAGCAACTTTATCATCTATGTTTAAAGTGACTTGGCCCAATCATGCACTAAGCATAAAAATTAGGCATTTCATAAATCTGGACATTATATCGCATCCGAAGGAGAATCTAATAACAAGCCTTATTTCTATGACATAAATAGGTATTTAGAAAAACAAGAATACCCCAAAAATGTATTGATAATGGAAAAGATAAATATGAGAAGGTTGGCAACGAAGTTCTTCCTGAATGGGGATGTGTTATACAAAAGGAATTATGACATGGCTTTTCTCATATGCATGGATAGGCATGAACCAAACATTCTTATTAAATAAGTCCATGAAGGACCCTTTAGGACCCATGCCAATGGACATGCTATGACAAAGAAGATTTTAAGGGCGGATTATCATTGGATGATAATGGAAATTGACTGTTACCATTATGCCAAGACATGCCACAAAGGCCAGATGTACACCTGCAAACTGCACGTGCCACCAAATCCCTTGAATGACATAACTTCACCATGTCCCTTATCCATGTGGGGAATATACATGATTGGGATGATCGAACCAAAGGCTTCGAATGGACATCGTGTCATACTAGTTAACATTTACAAATTGACCAAGTGGGTTGAAGTTGCTTTCTATGCGAGCATGACAAAACAAGTATGGAGTTCCTAATAAGATCATCACAAATAATGGTTCCAACTTGAATAATAAAATGATGAAAGAGCTATGTGATTGTTTCAAGATCAAGCATCATAATTCATCACCTTATCGACATAAGACGAATGGTTTCATCGAAGCAGCCAACAAGAATATCAAGAAGATCATCCAAAATATGATGAAAACATATAAAGATTGGCACGAAATTCTTCCCTTTTCCTTACAAGGCTACCGTACTTCTGTATGCACTTCGACTGGGGCGACTCCTTTCTATCTAGTTTATGGCATGGAAGCAGTACTTCCTGTTGAAGTAGATATTCCCTCACTATGAGTCCTCATGGAAACCAACTCGCAGAATCTAAACGGATTCAGACACAACTTGACTAGCTCAACCTCATTAAAGAGAAGCGCTTAACAACTTTATGCCAAAGTCAATTGTATCAAAAATTGTTAAAGAAGGAATTTAACAAGAAGATGTTTATCGTCGAGTATTTCGAGAACGAAATCTAGTGCTAAAGAAGATCATGCTAATTCACCCTGATTCACATGGAAAGTGGACATCTAACTATGAAGGTCCATATGTAATAAAAAGGGCATTTTAGGAGGAGATTTAATCCTCACAACAATGGACGGAGAAGAATTACCACATCCTTTGAATTCAGACACAGTCAAGCAATACCATGCCTAAAACAAAAGAAGCTCGTTAAGTTGAAAACTCGAAAGGGTGGCTTAGTAAAAAAGGGAATTTCAGTGGATTGAAAACTTGAAAGGATGGCCCAAGCAAAGATTTGTAACATATATATATATATATATATATATATATATATATATATATATATATATATATATATATATATATATATATGTGTGTGTGTGTGTGTGTGTGTGTGTGTGTGTGTGTGTGTGTGTGTGTGTGTGTGTGTGTGTGTGTGTGTGTGTATATCCCGGTGGACTAAAAACTCGAGAGGATTGTCCAGACAAAAGTTAGGGATTCTATCAAAAGGCAAAAAGATTGCAGTCCACAAGACTCATTCCCACTAGCAACTAAGATGGGAATATTTGATCTAATCACTCCCCTCAAAAGTAAATCAATGAGATCATCATGGACATAAGGAAGTTAGTAGTGTCAAAACTCAATTTTATTGCCATTTCATTTTTTCATATTTTTTACTACTGTAATTACCTTTTTAGGAATTGCATCTTATTATACTATTGCTTATTCACAAGCTACACTATCATTAATAAAAATCCTTTTTCATAGCTTACTCCATTTTTTTTTGTTTTTCCTGCTTGTTTGCAAAATAATGACTATTTTTTATAAACATTGCATTGAAACTATGTGGAAATAATAAAAATCACTAAAGATAACAAAATACTTGATTTGAAACACATTTAAGGGAAATCTGTAGTTCCCATTATTGTGCCCAAAGTACAAGACATCAAGTTGTTAGAACAAGATTTGGTTTTGCGTAAAATCCTTAGTCTTGATGATAAATATGCATATATTTTATATGTAACAGTTTCTTACTCTAATAGTTTCTTAAGTGTGCATATATAATATTATATTTGATTATGGATAAGATCATTAGAATCATTGCTGGCACGCCCCAAAAGAACTATTTTATTCACTTCTCAAGAAACACCAGTAGTTCTAAGGAATGTTGAATGTTCACTAAAACAAGATATTCACGTGCTTATCAGATAAGCTTTTGCTTCTAGCTCAGAAGACAAGATTTGTTTCTAGGAAAGGATTTCTGTTTGCTTCTCAGATAAGCTTTTACTTCCATCTCAGAAGTCAAGATTTGTTTCTCAAATAAGCTTTTTCTTTCAGCTCTGAAGATAGGGTTCTGACTCTGAAGACTCTGATACTCTTGGAACACTATTACAACGTAATGTCTTTTGGACTAATCATCTCTTCACATCAGAATTAATTCCATCAGAAGACAAGAACAAGAACGCGATCTCTTCTTTACTCATCATAACTTCATATCAGAAGTAATTCATTAGAAGATAAATATGAAGAAACTTGCACTAGAAGAAATAGTACAACAATACAATACATATCCCACTTTGGTGAAAATGTATGTATGATCAATGATTTGTTGTGCTCTTGTCTCCCATGATCTCATGCTACTGTTATGGTAGCTGGAAAATGAAAGTGACGTTTTTCCTTCTCAACGGTCTACTTTTTGAAGCTTATATAAAGGGATAACTGTTTTATTGAAGAACCAACGATATAAGAAGAATCAAGCAAGTTGGAACAACACCATTTGAAAATAAGAAGTTACTGTACAAAGATATTTTTGTGAGAAATATTCTTCAAAGAGAAAAATCAAAACACAAAGAGTTGTTGCTATTTTTTGTGTGAACATTTGTTCTCAATCTAAACATAAAGAGTTGTTGTCCATTTTTGTGTTAACATTTTTTATCAATCAAAACACAAAGAGTTGTTGCTCATTTTTGTGTAAATATTTGTTCTTCATTGTTGTGTTAAATCTGGTTTTCTAAAAGCTCTATTGTAAACACTTTCTATTGTAAATCTTTTGAGATTTATTTTTCCTCAAGTAACTAAGTGATATTATGTATACTTGAGAGGGCTAAGGTGTTTTTGTAAGCTCACGTTTGTTTGTAATATTTCAAGATTAGTGGATTAAGTCCTTTTTAAAGGTGAAATCAACTTGGAGGATGGACAAGAGTAGCCTTGTTTAAGATGAACTTGTATAAATAGATTGCGTATCTTCTCTTTATTAGCTTGTCTATCTTAATTGTTTGTGTGAAGCATTTCTAAGCAAACAATTTTTGAAAACCTAATTCAAACCCCCCTTTCTTATGTTTTCCTCAACCTTCACAAGTCATTCCACATGTCACATCGACCCAATCAACATAAACACTGCCTAACAGAATTTTCCAAATGATAGCCCAAACATGGAGGCATCAGGTCAACTCACATATACATCACTTCCTCGACTTCAACAAAGACAGAAACATCGGGAAGTCAACATCTCTAAAAATCCGATCATCCAAGGATGAATTACTAACTAAATGTTGCATTCATGCATTATATCCATGTGTAGCATATCCACAAATGTGGGGCATTACACCATACAATTTCCAAACATGCATTCATGACACGATAAAACATGCATACATAGCATAAGTAGGGATTCTGGGACCTCTCGTAGAATTCAAATCCCCACCTAATAATCGTTATGATTCCCCAAGAAATAATGCTTATTGGTTTTCCCAGTAGGTAATTTCCCCTCAAAGTCCTTCTAGAAAGTTCTCCTCGGCAAGGTCACTCCCGATGAGTCCTTTCCAGAATCTCCCTAGTAAATAGTCGTCTTAAATAATCCATATCAACTCGTGAGTAGGTATTAGATTCTCATATACCCAACAAATTAACCTATCTCTCACACAGGACATGGTTTATCGATCCACATGTCCCTCACCCGGGACATAATCTATCAAACTATCCCTCACTTGGGACATGATATATCAAACTATCCTCATCTGGGACATGGTCTATCAAACTATCCCTCACATGAGACATGGTCTATTATCACACATATCCCTCACTCAGGACATGGTCTATCAAACTATCCCTCACTCAGGATATGATCTATCATCACACATATCCCTCACCCAAGATATAGTCTATCCACATATCCCTCACCCGGGACGTGGTCCACCTAGAACATCAACCCTCACTCGTGTCATGTTCTAAGGGCATTCCAGTTTCCTCTTTCGAGAGTTCGCTCTGTTAATCCTCAAAGGACCTCTCAAAGGTTTTATCTCTTTGAAGTGTGACTTGTTAATCCTTAGTGAAATTTCAAAGTTTTTGAGTTCACTTTGTTAAATACTCAATGGACCTCTTCACATTTGCTTATTCAGAAGCATACTCTGTTAATACTCGGAAGAACTTTCAAAATCCCATCCTTCGAGAATTTACTCTGTTAATCCTGGGAGAATTTCTCGGTTAGTGTGTTTCCACACCCTTTTGGGGCAGACAAAATTAGGGTCCTCCTGTATTTAATTATCTTCGATCATGAGAATATGAAGACTAATCGTCATCATCTTTTTCGATTAAAGATAATTAAATAGGGGCAGCTGTCATACCTCAAATGTGCTCACCCGTTTTCATCTAACTCGTTACATTAAATTTTTCTATAGTCCCTTAGGTCATCCGAGCCTTTTAAAATAATAGTGTCTCGGTCAAAGTCAACCTCCATTGACCAAAAAAATCAAAGGAGGAACTTTTTTACTTTTGGACTTCCTATTTTTTTTTAGTAGTAATATCATTTTGTTATTTATTTAAATTAGGACAAGTTTTTTCATTTTATTGATGGTAATATATTATTAATTTTAATTAATCATATTAGTTAATACTAATACCCTTTAAATCTTTATTTCAAAATTTTGTCACGTGTCTTTTGAATTAGTTAATAAAAAAGTTAGTTTTTGTTATACAAAAGTCATTGGAGGGTATTGTCATTTATATTATTATTATTAATCCGGAGTCAGTTTTATTAATATTATTATTGGTGTGTTTTTAAGCCAATCATTGTTATTCTTTTATTAGGTTTATTAGTAGTGTGATTATTGAGTCATTGAGTCGGGTCAAGTATCTAGTCAACAAGTCCAAGCATTAAAAAACTCTAATTGAGCGCTATAGTGTATTGGAAACAGATCAAACACTCAGAAGATTTAAAAAAAATAAAATCTTCCCATATTGAAATCCAGATACATTGGATCGTTGAGTTACAAGCCGGATGAATACCAAATACATCAAAAAGCCCAAAAAAAACTAAAATCTAAATGTTAAAAAATCATAAGAAAACACAAAAAAAAAAAATTTCATCTAAATATTGAAAAAATACAAAGTATTTATTTTTTCCCCTAAGACATCTTTTCTTTTCTATTAACCATAAATCAAATATAACAAAAACATCTAACCCATCAAACTTAGGTTTAGTTTTTCATCTGACCTAATAAAAATCGAAGATTTTTTTTTTCAAAAAGGAATAATCTGGTCCCTTAAATGCGATCACAGACAACGCCTAAGCCCATCGTGCGAGAAATACAGGAATGTGTTTAATCGCCTGAAGGTGGCTTAACATTGTACTATAGAAATAACCAATCAAAAGGTCGGACTACATAGACTCTGATTTTTTTCATCACTTGATGAGAATACGTACGCACAAGATTGTGAAACCTTGATGAGTCCCCTAACCTAATACTAACCTTTTCCCTCTTTAATTATTATTTTTAAATATTCAGTAAATAAAATAATAGAATAATGCAAGCATTCCTTAAGCGAACACCTTAACCCTAGACTATAGGAAGTTCCCGTTGAGTACAACAAATATGAGGGGTGCATAACACCTTTCCCTTGCGTAACCGACTCCCGAACTCATATTCGGTTATGTTGACCATCTTATCCTCTTTCTTTAGGGTTTTATCGATGTTTCTCTTATAATAATAAAACTTTAGTGGCAATTCTATTACATTTCCAGTGTGCGACACACTCGTGCATTTTTCCCGCCGCAACATATTCCACATATGTAATTTCATAAAAGGGCGACAGAGATTCCTTCGTGAGGGTCCAACATATGTGATCGCCTCTAAAGGCGACAAGGATTTATTCACGATGATCCAACATATGGCCTCTTGTAAGGGCTGTTTTGATAAGATTTCTTTTTCTCTTCAGTTTCTTGCAAAAAAAGAAGTAATGATTCCCATAATGCCAATAGGGAGCTCATTAAAAACTTGTGTTCCTCATTGACAACGCGTGGGAAAAGAGTGTTCCCCACAAAACAAATGACGTCAAAAATTTAAACATATAAAGAGAAGAGATTACAACTCGCCTAAACAAACCAAATACCTAAATGAGACTAAGCTAAACATGGCTTAACACCTAAGCAATTAAATTTTATTGAAAAAGATCTTCTCCTCCCGCCTTCATCCTTTCCTGGAGTGGAGCGATCAGGCCCTCATCCCTGGGATCTACTTTTCATGGCTTGGCTCACAACTTTACACCTACAATGTTTACTCCCACAACTCTCATTTTCTTCAGTTTTAGACTCTCAACATAACACTTTTTGGAAATCTCTTGACCCCTATAGATAACCTCGACTCGTCCATCTAGGAGTGGGTACTTCATGCAAAGATATAATGTAGACAAGGAGGCTCCCAACAGTTCACCCTATAATCATGTTAAATGAGGAAGGTGAATCTATAACAAGTTACTTTACCTTAATCTGCCTGACATGTTCTTTTGCTCTAAATATGGTTTTCAATGTTATATAACCTTTTACCCGTACTTGCTTGTCTAAAAATCCTACTATGATCTTTGAAATGATTTGGGTTGTACATGTCCAGGCAAAACCTCTCAAAAGCACCATAATATAGTATGGTATTCATATTAAATGTTGAAGATTTATTGTTGAAGAGAAGTGCAAAAAAAAGGAAGAAAATGAGAATTCTACAGTGGGTTTGTGATTTTGGAGCTTATAATATTAGATATTTCATTTAGTGAAATTGTTTTACAAATGATACGAGTATCCCCTTAATTGCAGAGGAGTCAAGATTATGAGAGGTTACCTTTTATTGAATCTAACCGATTTATGATATTTCTTAATTGCATTATTAATTTATTAATTTCTTTCACAAAATTCACAATTTATTAGTAGTAGTAGTTTCTTTCATACGAATCACTTTATATGAATTATAGATTGTTTTATAATCTAATCTTTCTTGCTCCTTGATGCAATCGTGGGTATTGTTGTCATGTGACTTTAGAGCTCAAAATATTGAGTGGTGGAATCTATATTTATGGGTTTGGTTTTTTCTTAACCTTGTTGAGATCCTATGGTTTCGTACCAGCTAGAATCAAGTATTACTTGTACATTTCTATGCCAATGTTACAGCAACACGGAAAAACTGAAACGAGGTTTACATTTTTTGGATTTGAATAACTTGTTGTTTGAAAAGATGAAGATAATATGAATATCAAATTATTATTATTATTTTTTTGCAAAAAATATGCAATGGTGTTGTACTAGATTGCCATTTTGTCATGATTTAGAGTATCCTATATTTTGCAGATTTGAATTTTGATGAGTTTGGGGATGAAGTTGAAGAAAACTAATTAAAGCCCATAAAATATTTAAGTGACATGTTATTCATCACTAAATCAGTCCAAAATTGGTATACGCCACATGGCATTTCATGTTAGTGCCACATGGTCTAACAAATTGACTTTAGCTAACAGAATAGACGAAAAGGACTAGCATGATCTAGTATGCAGAGTTAATGGATCAAATTGATTCTTTTAAAAGTTAATGGACCAAACTGGATCCCGAGTCAAAGATAATGGACAAAAAGGGTATTTACTCTTTAATTTTCTTGCGACATCCAAAGTTTCTTCTCATTTACATCACACATGATTCTTATGCAAGGGATCTATTTAGTTGCTCCCATGTCTTTCATAGAAAATGACTCGCCCAACCGCTTCTTTAACCTGTAAATGTTAGAAATATTATTTCATACAATAAGAATTTCGTCAACATATAACAATAGGATAATGAAGTCATCATTAGAACAGTATCTAACAAAAATGAAATTATTTAAAGTAGGTTTCTGCTATCCTTGATGATACATAACAAACTCAAATTACTTGTACCACTACCTTGGAGCTTGCTTTAACCCATATAGAATATTTCTCATTCTGCACACATCATATTCTTTGCCTTTAACTTAAAAACCATAGAGTTGTTTCATGTAGATCTCTTCCTTCAAATCACCATGAAGGAAAGTTGTTTTCAAATCCATTTGCTCAACCTCTAAATCAAGAGTAACAATCAAACTTAGCACAATTCCGATTGATTACATCTTTATAACATGTGAGAAAATCTCAGTGAAATCAATACATTTTATTTGACGGAAACCTTTCACCTCTAAGCTAACTTTATACCTTGGAAAGTTAGAGTTTCTCTCATATTTAAATCTATTAATCAACCTACTTTCCAAATCTCTTTTTCCTTCAGGAAACTTCACTAATTAATACATGTGATTATAACACAATGATTTCATCTCATCATGCATTGCATCCAACCACTTTTAATTTTCATTACTTTCCATGGCCTCTTAAAAACACTCAAGTTTTACCCTCATCAATCAAGCTCATATACTCATAAGAATTATACCTCGTAGAAGGTTGTATCTATTTGTTAGACATCCTAAGTTGACTTGACTTTATTATGGAGCTTCACCAAGATTCAAATTATGTGACATATGGTTCTCCTCTTTATCATCATTAGGTGGAATATTAACATCGTCTCGAAGTTGTTATTCATCAACATAATCATATGGCTCACCATTCTGATCACCATATTCAATAGTATCCAGATTATAAACATGTAACTAAACAAGATTAATATTAGATAAACATATATCTTTCTTTGGTATATTCTTCTCCATCCTATCAATGTCTTCAATAGTTTGGTCATACATAAACACCATAACGCTCCTTCTTATAAGCTTATTCCATATAGGATCATGCAACCTGTAACCAAACTCATCTTGCCCATAGAAGATGAAGATACACTATTCTTACTTTGCATCCAACTTGGATGTTTAATCCTTAGAATATGTACAAAAGCCTTACAACCAAAGACTCTCAAATGATCATACTTGACATTTTTTCCAAACATGATTTGGTTTGGAAATTTACTGTTCAAAGAAACAGTAGGAGTGAGATTAAGAACATGCACTTCCATGTAAATTACCTTACCCTATTATTTATTGGTCAACTTAGCTTCAAAAAGCATACACCTCACTCTCTCAATCAGTGCTAGATTCATCCTCTCTGTCAACCATTCATTGAGGAGTTTTAGGAGGAGTCTTTTCATGTGGAATACCATGCTACATGCAATAGGAATTAAAGGGTCCATAATACTCACCACCATTTTCAAAAGGTACACATTAAAGATTATCACTTGTCTTCCTCTCAACCAAAGCATGGAACTCTTTCAACTTTTCTAACACTTGGTTTTTTCTCTTTGAAGCAAATGTGTTTTGAAATGATTTTATGGAAAAATCCAACAGGTAAATTGATTTTCCTCCTAGGGAAATCGATTTACCTGCCCTAATTTTCAAGTTTTTGTTGGCGGGTGTTGTACCCCAATTTTTGCCTCTAAGGCCCCTTCACCATACCATGTTGATTCAATCACAACAAGATCACATTAGGGCTTTTGGTTATTCTTTCTATCTTGAGCTTTGCTCTTTTGAGGAGTTACCAAGCACCTTGACTTATGTTCCTTTTGTGATCATGGATATTGTTTTGATTTCTTCACTTAACTAATGAAATACAACGTTGGCTTGTCTTGCTTGTTATCCATATAGGTAAGGGATATGAGATTTATCAAGTTACTCCATGGGTTCATGAGTTTATTTCCATGCCCTAGTCAATAAATCTTGAGAAATTCAAACCTCACTATTGGAGTGGTTTTGGAAGAATTGGCATGTAAAAGTTGCTTTGACTCATCACATTTCAAGGTTATTATATTTGACTCAAAAGTACAAGGGGTTGATTGGAGAAGTTGTCATGTTTGGACAAGGCCTTATTCCTATTGGTCACAAGAGCACATTTCTCTCAAATTTCAAGATATGGAAGTGTTTTTGGTGGCTATGAGTTCTCATCATCATCCTCAATAACCTTTATTCACAAATAAAGAATATTGGCACAAGAAGTTTGTTCAAACTTGTCAAAGTTCCTCAAAGCATTCTCTTGATTTAGAGGCTAGGGTTTTGAACTTCAAAGGCGCATATCTTGCTCACTTTTTGGTATTTTTGAGTGATTCCAAATACATCTTTCTCTTAAAAGAGTTATCAACAAATAACTTCAAAATTTCAAAGGAGTTTTCATGTGGAAGCAAGTTGGTGAAGAAGAAAGATTACAATTCATCCAGATGAATCAACAATTTTCCATATGTGACTTCAAATGGTCATAACTTGGTCAATTTTTATCATCTTGAGTTCATTATTTTTCCATGATGATCTTGAAGATGTGTAATTTTTGCCTTATTTTATGTGCAAAGTGAGAAAAGGATGGAAGTTGCCTTAAATATGCAAAAGATTATAGGTCATTTCATGATTTTTGGCCAACTTCAACAAGTCATAACTTGCTCATTTTTTGGATATTTTGAGTGGTTCAAATTTCAAAATGGCATTGAAGAGATCTACTTCATTCCATCTTTTTTGGTCAAGAGCAAATTCCAAGTGGAAGGCCATGTTTGGATGCAAAAGATTATAGGTCATTTTTGAAGAAGAATTTGAAATATTTCTAAGTATGGAAAGTCAACTCTTTTTCTTCAACTTTGACTCCATGTAACTTTCAGCTCAAGCATTCATTTGATTCCATTCTTTTTCCATTGCAAAGCTTGTAACCTCATCTTTCCAAAGCATCAAGAATTATGCCCTAAGACCCCTTGAGTTAGAAATGCGATGAATTTGAATTTGGTAACTTGAAACTGAATTTTTCACAAAGTAAGAATTTTGAAATCCATAATGTGACTTCTAAACACAAGATTTATGCGTGTTTTTGATTTAAACTTGATTAGAAAACTTTCCAGAAGTGATTAGCACCCCAAGATGCAAGGTGGCTGAGTTTTGATGGAAATGAAGTCACACTTCACTCGTGCTCGACCTTCACTCAATTTCCCTCCAAACTTCCTTGTTTCTTCAAATTTTCATTCCCATTCACTTCCCTATAAATAAAGGGTCATCCACCATCCATTTTCTCAAGCTTAGAGAGCCAAGAACATCCTGCTAAAACCTCACACGAACCCACTTTTTTTGAATTCAGTTTCTGAGATTTAAGCTTCCTTTTCCAAAATTCTTTGCGCATTCATCATCCTTGAGCATCATATAAACTCTCCAGTACTTAAACCAATCAAAACGAGCCATAATTCAAGCTACAGAAGTCCAGTTTCAGAGCTTCTTACTTGAACTTCGAAAAGGTAGAATTCTCCACCATTTGGATCCAAATCAAGCACTAATATATTCTACTCCTTCTTCAGATTCTAATGCTGCTTACAATTTTTAAATCCATTGAGAATTGAGAGAGAAATCTCAAATTAAAGGTGCTCGCTATTTTCTGAGTTTTTGATTCATATCTATCTCCATACTATATATAAATTTGGCGCGATGGTTGTGTTAGAATCATCTTGAAGAAACGAGTTCAATGATGCTAGCCTGGGATCCTAATTTTTCCATTTGAAGGATCTCACAAAATCCCCATTGCAGGGTGTCTGGAGGTTGAAGACGATGACATGTCTCATCTCAACCAATGATAGCGTGCCAAACATTTTAATTTCATTGGTTGCCCTTTTTCTGATCCCATGTGTATTTCACTAAGGTCCATATCAAGCACAACGCGTCTGGTCCATTGGATTAGCTTACTAACGCGTTTTAACTATGATCTGATGGTCCACATCTTTTTGGTTTTATTTTATTTTCTGATTTTATATTTTTATTAATTAAATTTTCAAAAATTCACAACTCTTTTATTTTTTATCCAAAAATTATGAAAAAATTCACAAAAATACTTTGAATTATTTCTGATCTCATGACTATTTTTTCACATTTTTATTTTAACATTTTGTATTTTTTATATTTTTTGTATTATTTGCTTTCTTTTAATTACTTAAAATATACTTTCTGACATTTTCTAATTCTGCAAAAATTCATAAATATTATTTTGCATATTTTTTGACTTTCTGAAAATTTTATAGAATTTTATATTGATGTCTACTATTTTTTACCTATTTTATGTTTGTTTGAGCAATTTTAAATAGTTTAAAAATAGTTTCTGAATTTTAAAAAATTACCAAATTTTTTATGAAAATATTTGGATCCATTTCTGATTTTTCCATGGTCTTACTTCTCACTTCTTGATTAATTTGAACATAGTTGATATTTTTCTCATTATTTTCTATTTTTAAACTTTTTTTTACCTTTTAATGTATATATTAAATGTGATATTATTTTGTGATTATTTTCTGGCTAATCTTGGGTTAGGTTTTGGATCATGAACTTTATTAATATCATTGGATCCATGGTGTTGAGTTTAACTCTACAATAAATGGATGAATGATTTTAATAATAGTTTGATTAAAATTTAATTCAAATGTGGTTTGTACATTCTTTTTACCCTATCCCTCTTCATCTCATCCCCTTCTTATTGCACTAAATATTGTTGGAGCATGATCTCTATATCATGTCTCAAAACAAATGGTGCATAGATTGCTATTGACCGACCTCAAAATAGGTGCGACTTCTATATAAGTCCACTTACGATTGCTTAACATAGCGCTAAATTTTGTCTCGATTCGAATAAATGATCATTCGTGTCCCAAACTTATGATTGCAAGCCCAGGTATGTTAATTTGATCTCTTTGATCCAATAACCTTGATATTCATTTTGTGGAGGCTTTGGTTCTACCAATCCTCTAATGGATCTACAACACCTTTGGTCAATGCAGATCACTTAAACATCGTTGATCATTAAATGGTACTTGTGAGAATTCCAAATGGATGATATACTTGACAAAAAGAAAATGCAACTTGTTGTGTGGAGGCTTTGGTTCTACCAATCTCTAATGAGTTCCAAATGCAAGTTTCAAGATGGTCATCCAACTAACCACTAATTATTGACTTGTTTTACCTTATGCTCTTATTATTTTTATGCTTTATGTACTATTTATCTTTTAGCATTTACATTTCATGCCATTTTCATCTTTTCTCATTTGAGCATTTATTTTCTTGCCATTTTTTTACTTTGCTCACTTGAGCTTTGCTTTTCATTTCTTAAGATACTTAATAATCAACATAAACCCTAAAAATCTTTAATGGCACTTGGAAAATTTGGTTACTATCCTTGGCATTATGGAGCATGGGACTTTTTCTTGGACTTAGGATTAGAAACCTTGGCCCATCTTGGACACCTTGTGATCTTATCTGTTTATTTTATCTGGAGTTCTTGAGGTTTACCTCAAGACAATTGGTTGCTTGTTTGTTTTTGTGTGCAGGTTTTTGTGATTACATTATCTGTTTGTAATCTGGAATTCACCCGTATACACCCGTTACTCTACCCAATTTTTGTGAAGACTTAATACACTTGAAGTTTTGGTTCTCTCAAGAGGTCTAGTATCCTTGCTTGCTTGGTTCCAATCCAAAGAGTAGGAATTCTATCTTGATACATAATTACAAGTATTGGCTTCTTGTTGGTTAGATGGTCCTTACCCTTAGCTTTTACCTTATGCTTTAGGATAACCTCTTCTTCTCCTCCCATCTTCTTTAATTTCAAAAATCTCCTCCCTCCTTTTTTAAAACTCTTCTTGTTTCTAAACTTGAAACACTTTCATAATAAACTTGGACTTATGTCCATGCATTTTCAAAATATTTTCATAAATAAACTTCAATTAATTTAATAATACTTTGACATTTTTTGTGAGAAGACTAAAAGTCAATCAATCTCATTTCAAACCATTTTGCCACTTTGGCTTTTTATCTTTAAACCTTTCTCAAAAGATTAGACTCTTGTCAATCCTTGTAGTGATGCAAACAACTATACTTCTATAATATGTAGTGAAGTGAGATATTTTCCACTTGGGTGTTGAGTGAGGCATTGTTGATTTTAAGATCCAAGCCATATCCTTCACTTTGAGATGATGCAAATTCTCCTTTCTCATGATTGTGGTATGTTTTCCACACGGACAATGACAATGATGTTTTATCTCTTGAAATTAATCAACACACTTGTGTTTCAAATTTTTAAAAGAGGAACTACGTGTACCCTGATCCCCTATTGCACGAAAGGTGGTATGTAGGCACTAAAGGTTCGCAACCACGACGGGTGCAAAAATCATAAAAAAATACTTCTCTTCTCACCTTCACCATTTATTTCTATACAACATATCTTATAGCCAAAATATACAGATTTTTCAAAGAGGTTCCTACGGAGTACCGTAGATTTTTAGGGTGTTAATACCTTCCCTTTGCATAACCAACCCCCTTACCTTGAATATTTCCCCCTTTTTTTGGGTTATTCTCTCTTTTCCCATTCCTTTGGAAACAATAAAGTGCGGTGGCGATTTTTATTTTGATTTGTATAAAGTCTAGTCAATCCAATGGCTTAGTCTTGAACATTTCTACCGCTACAGAAAAATGGCGACTTCACTGTGGAAAGATTGACCTCTTGCTGGTCCATCCCTAAGTGGGTTGAGCCTATCTTTGTTTATATCTGTATATGTGCTATTGTTGTTTATGTGTTATATTTTGTATATATGTTTGTTTGGATTTTCCTGGTTTTCAGGGTGCTTGGTGATTACTCATAAGTCCTATACTCGGACTTGGGAAAACTTTAAAATAGGACGGCCGGTATAGTCATGTTAACTTTGAGGGAGTAATCCCAAAAAAGGAGGCATGAGATCCCCCATTCAGTGGAGGCCCCTTTGACTGTAGTGTCATTTACCGAGTAATCGGGAAGACGTACTGCTTTCGACCTGGGAGCCTGCTGAAACTGAGGACCGTAGAATACCAAACCCATCTTAGCCTTTTAGGTGTAGTGCTGAAGCTATGACGGAGTAACCCGGAAATAGTTGACACGCGATACTACGCTCGAACGAGTCTTTCTTGAGAATATTACTAATTACCGAGTTAATCGGGAAGTTGATAATATCCGAAAGAAGGATGTAGACTCTGGGAACCTCTAGAACCTTGTTCGGCAGGTGAGAACTTTTTAGACCAACACATTATGGGTAGTACCTTCGACCTCATGCTCGTGACGTTGAACCTATGAACCCTATATGTGTGATCTTGTGTGTGATTGTTGCATCATGCATCCATGCACTCATAAGCATCTTTTGAAGAAAACAATATTTCAAGGGATTTAAAGGTTGACTATTTGTGAATATCTCAAGTACTTTTAACCATGGATTCTGGAAAGAGAAAGACCAGGAAATATAGTTTCAAGGATCCCAAGATAGATGAGTTGGTCTGTCTAATTCCAGAGATCGAGTGTTCTGCAGACTTTCGGAAGAAGTATGGATCCATTATTCCTCTCATGAAGCTGAAGATGAAGGAGGGTACTCTCTCGACCTTGGTCCAGTTCTATGATCTGATGTATCACTGCTTTACTTTTCCCGATTATCAGTTGATGCCTACACTGGAGGAGTATTCTTATCTATTGGATTTACCCGTTACCGATCGTGTTCCTTTTACTGGTTTGGAGGGTGAGCCAAAACCACATGAGATTGCTGCTTTGATTCATCTGGGTAAGTCTGAGGTGGAAGCCAATATTACTACTAAATGAGGGATTAGAGGATTACCAGCTCAGTTCTTATTGGATAAAGTTCGTTACTTTTCCATAATGAAGAGTATAGTTGCTTTTGAGGCCATCTTTTCCATACTTGCTTATGGATTGTTCTTATTTCCTAATGTGGACAAGTTTGTCGACATTAACGCTATCAGGATTTTCATGATTGGAAACCCAGTTCCTACACAGCTGGGTGATGCTTATTACTATGTTCATCTTCAGAATTCTTATCATGGGGGAATGATTATCTGTTGCACGCCTTTGTTGTACCAGTGGTTCATCTCTCATATGCCTCAGTCTGATGCTTTTCGGGATATCAGGAAGGAACCCCGTTGGGCTCCTAAGATCATGGCACTTAATCACTCAGATATTGATTGGTATCATCGAGCTTATCAGGATGTGGAGATTATTGATAGTTATGGTAGTTTCCCCAATGTACCTCTTCTTGGTACAAAGGGAGGAATTAACTATAACCCTATTCTTGCACGGCGACAGCTTGGTTACCTGATGAGGGATAAATCGAATAGTATTCACTTGAGTAGTTTCTTTTTGAAGGAAGGAGAAGACCATAGGGAATCTAGGGAGAAGATTGTGAAGGCCTGGCATCACATTCATAAGAAGAGTATGAAGCATTTGGGACCTAGGGGTGTTGTTTCTTAGCCATATCTTCAGTGGGTTCGATCGAGAGCCATTGAGTTGAAGATGCCGTATACTCGGGAGACACCCATGCCTGATCTATTTGTGAATACCACTCCTCCCTTATTAGATGATATAGAAGAGCTGCAACTCGCTTTGGTTAGGATGCAACATGAAAGGGATGCTTGGAAGAACAAATTCCAGACTTCATAGAGTTCCTACAGAGCAGACCTGAAGGAGAAAGACGATTTGATCGAGATCCTTGAGAGTCGAGCGATAGAGTCTATGGAGAGGCAAGGGGATTTATTTTACCCTAAGCCTCAAACAGATGCTTATTACTCACTTCCTGATCCAGATGATTGGAAGGAGGTTACCATCAGACATGTGGAAGAAAACCAGAGGTTGAGGGCTCAGATTGTCAGGCTCACAGGGAAGCGCCAGCGTACAGATTGATCTCCATCAGTTCTTTTTCGCAGGATTTTAGATTGTATTTTCATCTTGTACTTGAGATCATTGAAACTTGTAATCCATTTTGAAGTTATTATAATAAAAAATTTCAGTATTTCAAAAGCTTTATTACTTTCATGTTTGCAATATGCCTATAAATCTTAAATCCCTTGAAATATTAAATAATGAAGTAAAAATAATCATATGCCTTGCATGTCATGCATAATATTGCACATATTTCTTGCATTTGTTATGCATACCCAGGTGTCTTACCAAGCTTCTTTACTTCATTCAGCAAGCTGACTCATCACTACAACACTCGAGCTAATTTCAAAAAGAAGATGGACAACTTAGAAGAGGAGTATCGCGAGCTACACGAAGAAGTTTCTCCTATGAAGGCCGGCTTGGCCAATTTGACTACTCTGATTAAAGCTCTGGTGGTTGCTCAGAATCAGCCACCGAGTGTTCAACCTCAACCAACAAGGGAAAATACTGAAGTTCCGACTGTTCCTGTATCCTCTACTCCGGCTGTTGTTCAAAACCATATGCCTCAAGTTTATCCATGGGGAATGCCAGAGAATTTTGCACCTGAAGGTTTCAACTTTGGCCCTCAAGATGCTCTAGTGGTTCAGACTGTTGTTACTCCGACACCTCCTGTGGTGCATACTGTTCCTGCTGCACCTCCTTCGGTGAATTTGGTTCTGTTTGTTAATGATGATGTGTGTCATCCTTTCCCTCCGCTGAGTGAAGACTTGGGTCTTTATGACAGAATGGATGACTTTCAGGAGCAGTTTGATAGAATGCAAAGAGAGATAAAGGCTCTTAGGGGAAAAGAGCTATTTGGGAAGAATGTGAATGAGCTATGTTTGGTCCCGAATGTTAAGATACCTGCTAAGTTCAAGGTCCCGGAGTTTGATAAGTACAAGGGCAACACTTGCCCTCGTGCCCACTTGGTAATGTACGTGAGGAGAATGTCTACCCACACTGATGATTAGCGTCTGCTGATTCACTTTTTTCAGGATAGATTGTTTGGCACAGCACTGAAATGGTATGAGTTTGGACAGCGCCAACGTCCATACTTTTAATGATTTGGGAGAAGCGTTCATCAAACAATACAAGTACAATGTGGACATGGCGCCCGACCGTGACCAACTTAGGGCCATGGTTCAGAAAGACAGGGAATCGTTCAAAGAGTATGCGCAGAGATGACGCGAAGTAGCTGCCCAAGTGATTCCTCCCATGGAAGAGAAAGAAATGACTAAGATTTTTCTGAAGACGCTGGGTGCTTTCTACTACGAAAGGATGGTAGCAAGCACACCAAGTGATTTTACAGAGATGGTAGGAATGGGTATCCGCTTAGAAGAGGCTATAAGAGAAGGCCGTTTGACGAAGAGTGAAGGATCTGGAGATGTGAAAAAGATATCTTATGGGTTTACCAAGAAGAAAGAAGGGGATACAAATGCTGTTATACAAGAGAGGAGGGTAAACACTCCTAGAAGTAATTATCAGCGTCACCAGCAAGTCGCCTCAGTTACTCCTATGATGAGCGTCGCTCCAACTACCGTTTCTTATCAAAGACCGTCCCAACAGGGGAACCAAGGGAATAATTAGAGAAGGGAGAACTATAACCCTATTCCCATGAGCTATGCAGAGCTACTACCGACATTGATTCAGAAGAAGTTTGTCCATACACGACCACCTCCCGCTGTACCATCACCATTTCCTTGGTATTACAAGGCAGACCAAACATGTGCTTTTCATCAGGGAGCACCAGGGCATAGTGTTGAGAATTGTTATCCTTTAAGGACTGAAGTGTAAAGGTTGGTGAAGTATGGAATTCCATCCTTCAAGGACATGGGACCTAAAGTAAAAGATAATCCTCTACCCAAGCACGGGGGAGTAAATGCTGTAAATATGGTGGCCGGTTGTCCAGGCGACTTCCAGATTTTTGACATTAATCTGGTTAGAGGAGATTTTGTGAAAATGCACGCAGACCTTTGTGAATTCAGCTACTATACGCATGACCATGCCGGTTGTGCTATTTGCAGTACATACATACAGGGTTGCGAGAAGATAAAGGCTGATTTACAGGAGATTATGGATGAGGGCTTAATCCATATAATCAGGCCTATGGCAGAGTATGGAGAGGAAGTGAATATGGTTTATGGATGTCCTGGTGAATTCGTAATTTTTAATGTGGAGCATTTGAAAGAGGATCTCGTGCAGTTGCATGCTACCTTCTGCCGTACTGCTCGTCAGGTGGAACACTAATACGGGTCTTGCATAGTTTGCTGTCGAGACCCCCGAGGATGTTCTATTGTGAGGAAGGGTGTTCAGTTACTGTTAAACAATGGAAATATCAAGATCACAGGTCAGAGGGATGATTATCATGAGGTTGATATGGTTGAAGTTTGTTTAATGGAAGAAGAGTCAGAGGAAGAGTATGCCTCCACGGATCAGTATTTCTCTTCAGACGAAGATTTGTTTGCCAGAAATGACTTTTTGATGACTGATTGTGTTGAAGAAGGGGTAAATGTTGTTGTGCCTTGTTTTGGTGCATCCGCTCATTTGGAAGTGGAGTACCATAGCAAAGCAGTTGTTACCCCATTGGTAATTATTTTGCCAGGTCCTATTCCCTACAAATCAGATAAGGCTATGCCTTACAAATACAACACTACAATCTTAGAAGATGGGGTGGAAGTTCCCATCCAGCCAATTCCTGATGTCAAAAATATAGCTGAAAGTAGCAGGGTGACCCGTAGCGGTCGTGTGTTTGCGCCAGTTGTACGAAGAGATGTTGTTTCTAGAAAGAAAATTGCTGAGAATGGTGAGCCTAAGAAGGCTACAGGAGAGACTAGTGGAGCTACATTAGAGAAATAAGTGGATGATATTTTGAAGATAATTAAGATGAGCGACTACTGAATTATAGATCAGCTACTGCAGACTCCTTCAAAGACATCTACCCTGGCTTTATTGATGAATTCCTCCGCTCATAGAGAATCATTGATGAGAGTACTAGACCAAGCTTTTGTGGAGAGTGACATGCCATTAGATTAATTCAACAGCGTAATTGGACACATTACGTCATGTAATAACTTGAGTTTCTACGATGATGAGTTACCAGATGAAGGGAGGAATCACAACCTGGCCCTCCACATATCTATGAACTGCAAGAATGATTCGCTATCCAATGTTATAATTGATAATGGATCCGCGTTGAATGTTATACCGAGGAGTACTCTCATGAAGTTAAAGTATCAAGGAGCACCTATGCGCCCGAGTGGCATCATTATGAAGGCATTTGATGGGTCGAGGAAATCTGTCATCGGTAAAGTGGACTTACCCATCCATATAGGACCACATTTGTTCCTGATAACCTTCCAGGTCATGGACATTATTCCTGCATATAGTTGTTTTCTAGGACGGCCATGGATACACGAAGCAGGGGCTGTCACTTCAACTCTACATCAGAAGCTAAAGTTTGTGCATGAAGGGAAGGTAGTGATCATAAATGGGGAGTAGAAATTATTGATATCCCATTTGTCCTCTTTCAGTATCGTAGAAGCGGATGAGGCTGCTGTTGGAACCCAGTTCCAAGCCCTATCAGTTGACAACATAAGGAGAAATGAGAATTCTGTGGTTTCGCTGAAGGACGCGCAACAGGTTGTGCGAATGGTCATAATACAGCTTGGGGACGACTTGTGGATCCACCCGTGAACAAAAACAGAACTTGTTTGGGTTTTTCTTCAAAGATTGGCAAAGGCGAAAGTTTGAAGCCAAAGTCTATTGTGAACAGTTATCATGATGTTTTCTGCAGCGGAGGCTACCTCCATCCAATTGATTCTGGAATTAATGCTGTTGAAAAGGATGAAGCAGAGAAGGAAGTACCAAATTATGTGACGCATGGAGTCAGAGTTCAGAATTGGGTCACCATTGATGTTCCTTCTTGCATACATGTTTCAAAGTAATTTGTTTTGTTAATCTCTTTTTTCTTGAAAAAGCTTTCACTCTGCCCAAGGTAGAAGTATTAATGTTGTAGGGCTTATCTGTTTCCTGTGACTTTTAAGATCATCAATAACAGTTGTCTTTGCTTCCCAAATTATGTCTTTATTTTTTGCTTTTTCTTGGAAAATGGTAATAAAAAAAACCTTTCAAAATAAATAATAACTGAAAATCAATCAGCATGATCACTTATTGTATGTGTCAGTTTCTAAAAGCAATCATAAATCATATGTGCAGATTAATTAAAAAACCCGTTGAATACAATGACCCTGCACCCTCTCCCAACTTTGAATGTCCTGCGTTTGGGGCTGAACAAGAAGATTATGATGAGATTCCAGAAGAGGTCTCACGGTTGCTTGAGCACGAGGAAAATACCATTCAACCATATAAGGAGCCTTTGGAAGTGATCAATTTGGGTTCAGAAGAAAATCTGAAGTAAGTCAAGATTGGAACATCGTTGCATCCTGATGTGAAGAGTGAGTTGATTCAGCTATTGAATGAGTATGTGGATATTTTTGCTTGTTCTAATCAAGATATGCCTGGTCTAGATACAGATATTATCGAGCATCGTTTGCCGTTGAAGCCAGAGTGTCCGCTAGTTAAACAAAAATTGAGAAGAACCAACCCAGATATGGCAGTAAAGATCAAAGAGGAGGTCCTAAAGTAGATTAATGCTGGTTTTCTTGTGACGTCAGTGTACCCTCAATGAATTTCCAATATTGTCCTAGTACCGAAAAAAGACGGAAAAATCCGCATGTGCGTAGATTACAGAAATCTAAATAAAGCTAGTCCAAAAGATGATTTTCCATTGCCTCATATCGACATGTTAGTGGACAGCACAACAAAATTCAAAGTATTCTCGTTCATGGACGGATTTTTCGGGTATAATCAAATAAGAATGGATCCAGAGGACATGTAAAAAACAACTTTTATCACACCCTGAGGAACACACTGTTACAGAGTGATGCCCTTCGGGTTGAAGAACGCTGGTGCAACGTAGCAGAGGGCTATGACAACCCTATTCCATGATATGATGCACAACGAAATCAAAGTATATGTTAATGATATGATTGCCAAATCCCAGACTGAAGAAGGGCATATAAAAGATTTGTTGAAGTTGTTTCAATGTTTGAGGAAGTATCGTCTCCGCTTGAATCCAAATAAATGCACCTTCGGTGTTCGATCGGGGAAATTGTTGGGTTTCATTATTAGCCAGAAAGGAATTGAAGTTGACCCTGATAAAGTCAAAGTAATTCAAGAAATGCCAGCACCAAGAACTGAAAAGCAAGTCAGAGGTTTCCTCGGGCGTTTGAATTATATTTCCAGATTTATTTCCCACATGACTGCAACATGTGAACCAATCTTTAAGTTGTTAAAGAAGGATCAAGGTTGTGTGTGGATGGATGAATGCCAAAGGGAATTTGAGAGTATTAAAGAATATCTTCTTGAACCTCCTATCTTGCTCCCTCCCGTAGAAGGAAGACCGTTGATTATGTATCTAACAGTGTTAGATAAATCCATGGGTTGTATTCTGGGACAACAGGATAAAACAGGGAAGAAGGAGTTCGCCATTTATTATCTCAACAAAAAATTCACTGATTGTGAGTCGCGGTATTCCACGTTGGAAAAGACATGTTGTGCTTTGGCCTGGGTGGCAAAGCGTTTGCGGCAGTATATGTTGAATCATACTACTTGGTTGATCTCCAAAATGGATCCAATCAAGTATATTTTTGAAAATCCTGCTCTTACTGGGAGAATTGCCCGCTGGCAGATGTTGTTATTTGAATATGATATCGAGTACCACACTCAAAAGGCTATTAAAAGCAGTGTTTTGGAAGATTATCTTGCTCACCAACCGGTAGAAGATCATCAGTCTGTAGAATATGAATTCCCCGATGAGGATGTGATGTTCCTAAAAGTGAAAGATTGTGATGAACCATAGCCTGAGGAAGGCCCTGACCCTGAATCTCGTTGGAGTATGATATTTGATGGAGTTGTGAACGCTTATGGTAAAGGAATTGGTGTTGTGATTGTTACTCCTCATGGATCGTACATTCCTTTTACTGCAAGGTTAACATTTGATTGCACTAATAATATGGCAGAATATGAGGCTTGCATCATGGGTCTTGAGGAAGCTATTGATCTCAGAATCAAAATTCTAGATGTGTATGGTGATTCAGCTTTGGTAATAAATCAGATTAAAGGAGAATGGGACACTCGGCACCCTGGCTTGATCCCTTACAAAGATTATGCTAGAAGATTATGACCCTTCTTCAATAAAGTTTAATTCCATCACATCCCTAGAGATGAATATCAAATGGCGGATGCTCTGGAAACTATGGCTTCCATGTACCAAGTGAATACTTGGAATGACATACCTAGAATTACAGTTCGATGGCTAGATAGGCCCGCTCATGTGTTTACGACAGAGGAGGTAGCATATGAAAGTCTTTAAGGAAATCTTCAAGGATCAAGTTTTACGTCACTGGGTAAGGAAACCGCTTCTTCTTATGGACAACACTCCTTGGGAAGCCTAACAGAAATCAGAATTTAATGAACCATCTCATTAACTTTAACCTCTCCCTCTGGTCGTTTTTAAAGAGAAAGGCAAGTCAGTTGAAGAATCTCCTAAGAAAGAATTTGTTGCAGTAACTTTTGAGAGTATGGCTTCTCCTATTGAAACAACTCCATCTTATCTTGTGTTGAAAACTCTAGATGAGTTGAAGAAAGAAAATGCAACTGTTAAGGAAAGGGTGGACAAACAGGATGAAATAAGCAAAGAAATTAAGGGGATGCTAGGGAAGCAAGAAGAATCAAATAATCAGATCAAAAGTAAATTGGAAGCCTTGTTTGCACGAATTCCACCTCCTCCACAACCTTAGTTTTGATCTCTTGCTTATTTTTGATATGTTTGTTTCTTGTTTAAAAACTTATGTTCATATGCTTTTGTCTACGTTAATCTTTGTTGAATGCATCATCCTTTTGTGCTCTTTTAATGTTTTTATTGCTTTTTGATTTATGAGAAAAAAAGGGAGAGTGTAAAATATTTTGAATATAACAGTGTCGGGAATTAGTCTCAAACATTTTGAATATCATAACCTTTGTTTCAATTTTTGAAAGCAAATAGGAAAAGTCTCTTGAAAGTAACTTCTGTCAAATGGACTTATCAGAACTTCCATCACAAGCTCTGATTAAACATCTTCAGAGAAGTATCTATTTTTATTTATTTATCTGAGTATTCAACTCAGAGGGAGACCCTAATTCTTTATGTTCTTACGTGATTTATCAAAATATACAAGTTTTTGTCATCATCAAAAAGGGGGAGATTGTTAGAACATAGTTTGGTTCTACATCTTTGTAATAGTTTTGATGATAACAAATACATGATATATACATAAATAAAAAATATGATCTCTAATAATTTAATAAAATATGCAGCGAAGTTCTGATAAAGAAGTATAGAAGTTGGCGAACAAAATTATGCTAAGAAGATCTGATAAGAATTTATGTACAACTATTGAAATATCATGCTCAAAGAATATCTAATGCTAAAGATTTTAAAGCACCAAAGCTGCATGCTAAAACTCTGATAAAGCAAAACTCTTATGATCTAAAGTCTCAATGTTATTATTCTTATTCTGATTAGTTCTTAAAGAAGAAAGTTCTGATGCATTACAATTCAATCATTACAAATCAAAGAGTAACGGCTGGTACCGTCAAGGATCTTTATTTTTGGAAAGTGAATTAATAACTTTTTATCAACCTTCCAAAATCATCTTCTCATGTCTCATATGCTTCGCCTACATAAAGGAGTCTTGAAGAGTGATCAAAAACACTTGCGCATACAAAGAAATATTTTCACAAGCTCTCTCTTATATATTCATTTGTGTTACCCTTGTGTATAAATCACATTGTGATATAGTTTTTCTAGAAACACTATTGTACATATTTTGATTCATATTTTGTAATAACTTGAGAAACTAAGTTGTGGTTTAGTCTCAAGAAGACATTGAAAGTAGTATTTGTGATTGTGTAATTAATGTTTTGATTAGTGGATTAAGACCTCATTTGAGAGAGGAGAAATCACCTTGGCGGGTGGAATGGAGTAGTTTGTGTTTAAACGAACCAGGGTAACAAAATGTGTCATACTATTTTAATTTTTGAAAACCCCAATTCAAACCTCCTTTCCTGTGTTTTTCTATCCTTCAATCCGAACATATGAATCGAAGATAAAATCAAGACGGATTTTTTTCCCAAAGAACCATCCAAAAATGTCGAACCGAGCGAAAGTTATGAATTTTTTAGCATCAGAAAAACAACGACTCAACACATTATTTTTACTGTATATCTTCAAAGTATTCGCACATTCAGAGACCTTCCTCGATGAATTGGATTTCGTGCCAAACAAGAAACTTGAAAGAAATAACAATACAATTTCAATTCTCCAAGAACCACTCAACAATTATCTTACGGTCATAAGTTACAGATTTTTAAGCATCCGAAAACCAGTGAAACAGTAAACCCATTGTATAATGCATTTCAGGTATTTGGCGCTTTCAAAAATATTCCTCACAAAATTAGTCTTGTATCTGAATAGATGAATTGGAGAAGATCTCAAGATGGTTCTAAAGACAGAAGAACCATTCCCAAACCATTTTCCGATCTCAATTTATGAATTTCTGAGCTTAAAACCCACAATATTGAATTTATGTCTGCACTGCCTCAAATAAAATGAAACGCTTGACTTTCTGCATAATTTAAATCACGTGGGAATACATGAGAACTTGACATGATGATGACTTGATTGTTTGTTTATTGAATCTTGGGAAAACGTGCAATGTGCATTAAAAAAAATCTGAAAACCTTGAGTTCTGCTTCACAATGCTGCTTAACGGAACAATTGCCTTTTGTAGTTCTTTTCAGATAGAAAACCCATGATTCCATGAGCATAGGCACTATAACATGTATGTATGCATATGATGATAAATTATAAGAAAATTAGAGTAAAAATGAAGACGGGAAATTTTGGGTTAAACACGCTGGTCCACTTTAAGCGTTTGACAGTATTGTCGTCGTACTCACTGTAAACAGTATTGTTTCAGTCACAGAAATTATGGTCTTGTTTTCCCATGTAGAAGAAGGGGGTTTCTCTCTATTTGGTGTGTTAACCATTCTTCTAACGTACTTACTTTTTGGTATTGCTTTGCTAGTTCTACCTATTCTACCACTTCTTAATCTCATGCAACAATGTTTAGAGAAAAATTTGTATGAAAAAATGTAAAAAAAGCCTCTAAAATACACAAACTAGACACTGGTCCCACCGGGCATGCCAATTTGTTTATTGAGATTTTTGGTAAACAAGCGCTAGTCTTCCAAAATCTAATGCCTTTGGTTACTTGCATGATCTACGAGATTGATCATAGGACAAAAGTGTATAGTTTTTGTTTAAGTTTTTCTGGGTCTTAAGTTCTTTGAAAGTAAAAGGTTAATTTGAAGATATTAATAAAACTTTTTATGAAAATGACATGAAAATAGAGAAGTATCGTCTGAATTTAAAAGGAATGCCAACAACTTTGATGAAAATAAACAGGAATTACAAATAAATATGGTGTTTCATACGTACATCTCTCAGAAACTCGTTCTTCAATAACACTTTGGTACTCTGAGTGAATATGAGTCATTTGTACAATATTGAACACACAAAATCCTAACACTAAAGACTCCTATTTATACTAATTTGACACTAATGGTAACAAACGATCTCCTTCTAAAAGAATGAAATTTTCTCTCCTGCATGTGTTCTACCCTTCGTAGGCCTCCACATAGCAAGACAAATCTTATTGAAATTCACCACCATTTTATTAGGGATCTAGTTGAGGACCAAATTGTTACTCTTGAGCATGTGGCCACTGAGAAGTAACATGCAGATATGTTTACTAAGGCTTTGGATGCAAATCAATTTGAGAAGTTAAGGGTCGAATTGGGAATTTTCACTTTTGAGGAGTTATTGCAATTACAAGTGTGGAGGAGTGCAACAGATACTTTATCTTCCCTCCATTTAGTGGTGCACGAAAATTCAGGACAATCTAGTTTGAACATTGTTGTTAATAACAATGTTGATAAATGTGTTCACATGTCTCTCTCTCTAAAATTTTGGTTGCTGACCCTGAGTCTCGTGTTATGTCGAATGTTGCAACATCCTTGGCCCATCCTGATCATTGTGTCTAAACCACACAAGAGAACTCTCATGGTGAGTCTGACAATGATTCTGTTTCTATTGAGTCTCCTGAAAAATCTCAAGATGTTGTTGTTGTACCCTGGTTTTTTTCCTCTAAGATCCCTCATCATTTCATATCATCACCATACATCAAGATCACTCCTTTGGTTTGGCAACTCTCTCCTACCTTTAAGTTTTCCCTTGAGGTATCACCAAGAACCTTGAATTATGTATCTAGCTTATGTATATTTTATGTTTACTAACCCTTGACCAAAATCCAAAAACATGTATGTGTTTCCTTTTATGCTTTGTACATTGTAGGTATAGATCCAAGTGCATCTCTCTCACCTCCTAAGCCAGGGTTTTGAATATTGATCCTCAGTCAACTGTCTATTCATTGGACTTTAAAAGCTTGAATTTTAAGGCTATGTTTATGGCATCAAATTTCAATGGTTTGACAATTCTCTTAATTTCATTTGGTCAAGTTTGTCTCAAAGTTAGTGGTTGGATTCATCAAGAAGCTTCATAGGTTCATGTGTTTATTTCCATGCCTTCTCTAACAAGTTTCATCAAGCAATGAGTCTTCTCATAAAGTGTGTTTCAAGGCAACATCATTTCAAGGTCTAATATGATTCATCATGCCTTAATTTGAAAGACAAGTTCAAAAGATGCAAAGTTGATCCAAGTGGTTTGACCTAATTTGGACAAGTCCCTGATTCTATGGTCACAAGTGCATAACTCTCTCGATTCTAAATATTTTCAAGTGATTCTTTTTGCTACGAACTCTTTTCATCATTTAAAACAACTTCTCTTCACATGATAAGATATAATTATGCAAGAGATTCATCAAAATTTTGAAAAGATTACAAGTCCTTTGTAAAAACCATTGAAATATTTGACTTGACTTCAAAAAAATCATAATTATGAGTGAAACTTGGTCCCTTAAGTGTTTTAAGTGATGTCATAAATATGAGTGTCTTTCATTTATCGGATTGAATACTATCTCTGAGTTTAGCATGGCACTTTGATCTTTGGGAAATCTTGGGTTATTTTGGAATCATTAAAAGTTACCTTGAAATTGCGTCAAGTCACTAAAAATCTTCATTTGGTCATATTTTCGTTGCATGTGTCGACACATCCGCTTTTCAGGTCGACACATGTAACTTATTTTTAAAACATGTAAGCTTATTTAATTCTTAGGCCGACACATGTATATTTCAGGTCCACACATACTGAGGCTTTTTTGAAATTGCAGAAATTCTTATTTTATGTGTCAACACATACACTTTTCAGGTCAACACATTTGCTATCCTTTTAAAGCTCGTAGCTCCTATAACTATCTGGTCGACACATAATTCTTTATATGTCGACACATTCTATTCAAAAATCACGTATGTGTCGACACATATGATTCTTAGGTCGATACATACTGCTTTAGTTGGTCAATTTTTTAAATTCTTTTATTCCGAATTTATCCCTCTTTACCCTAAAAATTCAAAAACTATAAATACTCTTTCATGCATCATTCCAACTTTTTGGAAACCATAAAAGTATTATATTTATCTCATTATCTTCAACCTTTAATCTATGCATACACACTGACATTACATTGTAGCGATGTTTCATTGGGGTGCCATCTAGACGAGGATTGCTAGTGTCCAATTGGGTATTGGGTTGAGTTTTGTAGGGGTTTTCATCAAAGAAAAAATATCGGGTTTGTCTTACAAGGACATTGGTTGATTTGGGGGTTTTCGTGCAAGATCATTCGAGAAGGAATCGTCCATGTGAATCATCTTGGAGTGTTTGAAATCTTTGCAAGGAACCTTAGAGTGTTTGAAATATTTTCAAGGAAGTAACAAGTATTGGAAGATAGAATTAAAGGTCTTGTGTTTTATAGAGTGCAATTGGATTTACTCGAGTGAAATCCCTTGGAGTGTTTGAAATCTTTTCAAGGAAGTAACTTAAGCGGCGAATAGGTTATATCTATCAGTTCTTGGTCTTGCTCAAGATCAAAAGAGGAGAATGGGTTCAATAACCAACAAGCTTAGGGTTTATGGAGTTTCTCTTTAACAGTTCTCTTATATCAACAATTTTTCATAGTAATAACTATCCTAATTCCATTGGAAATAGGCGCAGACGTACCCACACGCGAGGACGATAGTGGGGAACTGTGGAGACAAATTCCTTGTGTCTTTTTTTTTTACTTGCTTTAATTTTCATTGATCAATTTATCGAATAGAATTATGTTATCAATTGAATTGTAAGAATTTTCATAATCAGTTTTTGATTTTAAATCTAGTGTTGATATAGATTATAATCACTTTAGATTATAAGTGCTTATGTGTATAAACACAACCAAGGGAAAAATTATGAAAATTCACCTGCACACCAAGTGTTTGATAAATTGATTCAACTGGTTCTTTTAATATTGTCATTGGAAATAGTCTTGCAAGTAATTTTCATTGAACGATAAATAAGTTTCAAAGTGGTTCAAAGTTATTAATTCATATTATCATTCGCGTTCCATATTATTTTTGTTCTACGGTTTGCATATCTGAGCTTCCTAATAAGTGTTCGTATAGACGATAATTTGAAAAAGCTTTGTGTCGTACTTTGATAAAAAAATTTCAAAACCAAATTTTATTTGGATTTTTTAAAGGGGCATCTATTCACCCCCTCTAGATACTGTTGTCATCGTATAAAAAGTGGTATCAAGAGCCCAGTTCATTCCGGCTTCGACACTTTTTAGAAAATGGCTTCCGAACCTAAAGGGGGTTATAAAAGAGCCCCAATTTTCACGGGAGAAAATTATAGTTATTGGAAAGCTTGTATGCAAATTCATGTCAACTCATATGACAAAGGTGTTTGGGAATTCATTCCAAATGGTCCAATACCAGTGACATATCTTGTTGATGGTGTAATCATACCAAAGCCAAAAAACCTATGGGATGAGAATGATAATAAAAAGTGGTCTTGTGATTGGAAGGCTAAGAACATCATTATATCCGCTCTTGGAGTTGATGATTTATATCGTATTTCCTATTTTCAAACTGCTAAAGCTATGTGGTATGCCCTACAAGTTACCCATGAGGGAACTAATGAGGTCAAATAGGCTAGAATTAATACACTTAATCAAGAGTTTGAACTCTTTCGCGTGAAGCAAGAGGAAACCATTGCTCAAATGAAAAAGAGAATCTTACATCTTATTAATAGTTTAAATTTACTAGTCAGTCCTATTTCTAATGCTATTGCTACTAACAAGGTGTTGATATATATTACTAGAAATTGGCAACCAAAGGTCACTGCGATCAAGTAAACTAATAATCTTGCAACACTTGATCTCACCATTTTGTTTGGAAAGTTAGAAGAACATGAGCAAGAACTCAACTTCGTGGACAAATATGAAAAGAAGCTTGAGAAAAAGAAGAAGAAGAAGAAGAAGAAGAAATAAAAAACATTACTAAGGAGGAAGAAATGAAGCCTAAAGTTCTCATGACACCAAACTCAAAGTCCTAAAGAAAAGAGCATCACCATTATGATAGAGAGGTGGATGAAAATTATATTTCGAAAGACGAAGAGATGAGTCTATTAGCCATAAGGTATCACAAGTATGTGAATAAGAAAAATAAAAAGGGTGACAAAAAGAGAAGTATTGAATCGAAAGGAAAAGATACATCCTCCAAGAAATAAGGATCCAAAAAGGATGACTTAAACCTTGACAAAGAGAAAATGGGGAATCAACTCAAGAGTCATGACAAACCTAGGAAAGCCTATGTAGCTTGGGGAATGATGTTGATACCTAAAGCGGTGAAGAATCTAATGATGAAATTAAAATGGAAATGTGTGCTTTCCAACTCATAACAATGACAAGAGAAATAAAGGACACAAATCCTCTATGTATGATGAAGTCTGCCTATGAGGTCATTATCATGAAGATAAGAAGAAAAGGAAGATATCATCTACAATCAAAGACACTCATCATGGTTATCATCATCAAAAAGGTAAAAATTACAAGTTAAATTATTCTCAAAATAAATTTTTAATGGAAAGTATCATCTTGACTTACTTGACGCTTTTGAAAATCTACACAAGGGAGATATTGAAGCTTTTAAAAAGTTAGCCTCAAATAGAAAAATATGTTCTCATCTTGAAGAAAAATTTTTAGAAACTTAAAATAAAATGGAAGCTCTAAAGAAATCACTTGTAGGTATCCCTAAGGTGAAAAATAAGATGGATGACAATCAATTTAAAGGGTATACAACCAAAGGTTAATTTTTCTATTGATTCAAAAAAGTTTAATAAACCTTTGAATCCTCCATATGCAAAATATATCTTTGTTGAAAAGAAAGTAGAAAACAATATTAATACCTTTCGAAATATAACTTGTTATTGCTGTTGTAAAAAGGGACATACCATTGTGAAATGCAAACTTTAGAGTCCCTCTGACTCTAATAGTATTTCTCAATTGTTACCAAGTTCCGATGATTATGTTACTCACCTTTAAGGACCCAAAGAGAATTGGGTACCTAGTTTATCTTGTAGAAAATTGTAGGTAGATTGTCTTGATTATGTGAAAAAGATCTAAGTGCTTAATAGGTAAATCAAGACAATTAGAAGGTAACATATTCATATTGTATTGAATTAGTTTAAAAATGATTGAATGTGTTATAGAACAACATCAACAAGCAACTCCCCAATAAAAGATCTTGAACCAATGAGGAGGTAAATGTGATGAAACTTGGTCATGCTTGTTCTTAGCTCACTTGCAAAAATTCATGTTCATGTTCTTGAGCTTCATGTGAGATGCTTGCGTTCTTGCTCCGTCTTATCGGGGAGTGTGATCGGTGGATCTGGAACTGACTGTTTAACGCTGGTTCGCGAAATGTCGCGGAAGCAAGAGTCGCCACCGTCTTTTATTTTCTCCAAATGGAAAGGACAAAAGCACAGAAAAATTCCTTATAGAGATTGCTCTCGGTTCGGGAGGTAGATTATAGAAAGGGAAGGTGTTAGCACCCTTTCTATCCATGGTTATCCATGGGCTCTTAGATACTTGCTCACTTGTGTTTTCAAAAATGGTTTGTTTGCTTTTCAACTGTGGGTTTTAAAAAGTTTCTTTGAAAATTTCAGTTCGACTCTTGTATCGATCCTCAAGAGTGTTTGAAAAATGCTTTCGAAAGCTTTTTGAAAATGTGTTGGTGTGAAAAGTATTTTTGATTTATTTTGTTTTGAATTAGAGAAAGTATCCACGAGTCGTCTACCTACCCTAAGGAATTCGTCTGTGTAAATGTCCTTTAAAGTAGTGTCATCCCACCATTGAGAGGTAGGTAGCACCACCGTTGGAGGTGTTCGGGTCAATTCGAGGTTCGGGACATGGTGATCACCAGAGCAACAGGAAGATACCTTAGAAGCTACCCTCATGCCAGGTTCCCGGATCATGAGGACTTACTAAAACATCCTCTACTCGACGATCACCTTTCGAGGGGCAAGGCAACAGTGAGGCGTACCCTAGGGGTGGTGTGTGATTTGTGTGTCAGATTCGTTTATTTTTGTCTTGTCATGTCAAAGTGATCTATGCGTTTGTTTTTATTTAATCATTCATTCTTGCATGCATTTATTTAACAATTAAAAAGTGCGAAAGAGGTAAAGTTCTAAACTATTACAAAAGGCGCGGGTCCACATCGCCAAAATTTCCAGGACCCGATTCGACAGAAAAATAAAGAATTAAAGTAAAAGTGCGAGAGATAAATATTTACATGGCTTTGGGAGAATTACATAAAAATTATAAGAAAGGAAATAAATGCGTGAATTGGAATTATTATCGAATGCGAGGGCGTTGGACCCTTTTTAATGAAATTAAATTACGATTAACGAATTAATTAAAATAAATAAAAAAAAAATTATTTTTGGTATTTTTTGGATTTATGATTTTTATGAAATTAAATTAAATGAAATTAAAATTAAATTAACCCTAATTCTATAACTTTTATTTATTAAGAAAGAAATATTAAAGTTAAACCTAAATTAACCTAATTATTTACATGGTAATTTAATTACAAAAATAAATAATATTTTAATAATTAATTATTGTGAAAGAAAAGAAAAAAGGATAAAAATTATTACAAACCCTAATTCTACCAAATTTTAAATTGATTAAGGAAAATATTACAATTAAACCCTAAATTTAAAAGCTAAAATCAATTAATGAAGTTTATTTACAACAAAATAATATTAAGTAAAAATACTTATTTTGGTCTTTTTCCTGATTTTATTGTTTTTATGTTTTTTTATATGAAAATAATCAAATTAAAGAACTAATTAAAAATAATAATTGAATCAAAATATATAAAACAAAATAATGGAAAGAATATTGCAAACCTAGGGGGGTTCTGTCCCCAGTTAGAGGGCTTGTTAGCATTTTAGGCCCATCAAACTCATGGCCCAGTTCACTTTTCTTGCCAGCGCGCATGTGTGTTGACTGAGGTTCACCATAGTCTTCAGATCCTGGCCCTTGATTGAATGCATTGGGACATGTGGACGGCTTGATGTTGTGGATGCATGATGGACTTTAGCGCTGAAATTGTACACAAGCATTAATAGAAAAATAATGTGAAAGGGGTGGGGGACCTGGGGCTCGAACCCAGGTCCTAGAGATTACCAACACCTAGCCTTGCCAACTGATCCACTTGATTGCTTTGTATATTATATAACAAACAAATAACATAAGCGAATATAATAGTTAGTGGATTTTTAGCGCGAATTTTCAAACAAACCAATCACCGCTGGCCACATAACCATCTTCTTCATCACTTTTGTTTTTTCCCTGAAACATAAAAGAATCAGCAACGGTTTTTGAACCGTCCCCAAAAGTACCATTCCAGAAAATAACGATTAGGCCATATGGCCATATAAATTAGGCGCGAGGGTGGATTTAGCATCGTCCAAGCATGCTGAGTTGAGTGGCCTAGGTTTCGTGTTCCAATTTTTCCTTAGCTAGAAAACCCCAATTCAAGGTTCTGAAAAACCTAGATGTCGTCCATGGTAGTTTCTTCAATGGTGAGTAAAAATTCAATTCAACTACATGGTTAGCTTCAGGAAGGTCCCATTAGTATAAATCAATCATAAAAATGCAATGATATGGTCTAAATAATAAAGCACGATTATGCAAAAAGAATGATGCAGTTTGCCTTTGAATTACCAATTCTTGATGCCAGGGATATGGAAAACTATTCAGTTAGCTTCAGTGAGACACGAGGAAGCTTTTGCAATTAGTCTCTTGCTCTGAATCGTGCTAGAACCTTGTTTTCATTTTTCACTTTTTTGGCAAAAAGTTCAAGTTTGGTTGTTGGTCTATGGCGCAGCTGGGAGTTTTTGGGCACGAGGGTTAGCATGTGTATATGTATGTGAGTGATTAGGTCAAAGAATTTGAGCCAAAGAATCAAGGAATTGATGAAACAATATTTGATTTTCCATGCCATAATTTTCAAATCTTTTTCATGCTATTTTGGCCTCAATCATATCCAATCACCTTTGATTCTTTCCTAACCTGATTTACACAAGATATTGAGATTATTTTATGCACAAAAAGATTCAAAAGGTTAGGTTTAGTATTTTTCACCTATTTATTTTAATTAAATGAATTATTAATGATTAAAAATCCAAATAAATAAATAAAAATGATAAAAACTTCCCTTTGGACCAAATGGTCGTGCACATGCCTTGGATGATGAATTGTGGAAGAAAAAGAGGCCCATTAGCATTTTTAGGTCATTTGAAGCAATGTTGACTTTTCAAAATATCCAAAACTTTCCCAACTTCCACAAGGCATAACTTGCTCAATAATTAAGCTTTGCTCATGTTCTTGGACATTTTGGAAAGGTCTTTGAGTCCTCTAACCAATGTCTTTGGTCCCATGTCATTTTGATGTACCAATCTCAAGTTATGGCCTTTGACTTAAAGTCCCTTTTTGTTGACTTTTGAAAATGACCTATAATGTTGAAATTGATAACTTTTTGTGAGAGCATTTCTTGGACTTGAAGTGTGAAGAGGAGTTGTAGGAAATGTCTTTCTCTTCAAAATGAGCTTTGGATGGAATTTTTCTGATAATCCATGTGAAAGTTATGCCCTGGTCAATTTACAGTTGACTTTTTTAACTGTCCAAATAAGGAAACTTTTGCATCTTAATGATATTTGAGCCAAGATTTGAGAATCATGATCAAGCATTGATCAAATGATGTTTGTGGCTTCAAAATGAGATGTTGACCAAAAATTTGAACTTTTGACTGTCAAATGACCATTTTGCCCCTACAGTTGACTGTAGTGCAATTAGGGTTTTTGACTGTGCAATTTTGTGCTGTAAGTCTTGAAATTTGGTATGAGGATGTTTGACCATATTTGTGGGCATGTGAGACTTGCTTGGACCCTTGGAAACTTCATTTACTTTGTCAGAACCAAAACCCTAATTTTGACTGTTAGGAGGCCCTTGAACTGTGCAACCCTTGGGGAGATTTTGAAGCTTTGATTTGGCAAATTTTTGAAGAATATGGGAGGGCAAATTTTGGGGTACAACAGTTGCCCCTGTTCAATCTTCTTAGACCTGAGGATGCAGATTGGCTGACGTGCCTTTCGTAATCCGAAGGTGGAAGATGATTGAACACTAGAGTGCCCAGAAATTTGTGCTCACATAGTAGCAGTGTGATGATGGGAATGGGCTTATAGATGCCATTTGGAGATTGATGCATAGGATGATGGGCTTATAGATGCCATGCTGAGAGATGGTGGAAGGTGGATGGGCTTATAGATGCCATCTGGATGTTGATCGCGTAAGAGCTTCCTTAGCGAGAACCTGCGTACCTGCAAAAGAAAGATGAGTACCTGACATGTTGCAGGAGCTGGTCTTCAAATGCTTTGTATAAATGTGTCCTGACTGGTTACAGGAGCTGGATCTGGAGCTTCAAACGGTGATGAATGAACCAGGGATGGTTACTACCTCCGCAGTATCGAGGAGAGAACCACAAGCGACTACAACCTCAATAGCAATCATTGAGAGAATCTTGGGCGACTTCGACTTCAACAGTATCATTGAGCGAATCTTGGGATGATTACTACCTCCGCAGTATCGGGGAGAGAACCATAGGCGACTACAACCTCAACAGCAATCATTGAGAGAATCTTGGATATCTTCTACTGAGTCTTCAAAAGAAAAACCTTTAGGAGTCGGTTTAACTAGACCAGAGAAAGCCTTTGACTGGATAATAACCAGGAAAATATTTGGGAGTCGATTTAACTGAACCAGACAAGGTCTTGGAGTCTTCAACTGAGTCTTCAAAAGAAAAACCTTTAGGAGTCGGTTTAACTGGATCAGAGAAGGCCTTTGACTGGATAATAACCAGGAAAATCTTTGGGAGTCGATTTAACTGAACCTGACAAGGTCTTGGAGTCTTCAACTGAGTCTTCAAAAGAAAAACCTTTAGGAGTTGGTTTAACTGGACCAGAGAAGGCCTTTGACTGAATAATAACCAGGAAAATCTTTGGGAGTCGATTTAACTGAACCAGACAAGGTCTTGGAGTCTAGCTTGAGAACTTAACCGGATCTTTCCTGAAAGGTAAAGGTCAGTCATATGCAATGCATGATATGAATCAAGCAATGCTGTTCTAAACATAAATGAGATTGTAAGATATGATGCGTATATGCATGCTATAATGTATGGGAATGCGATGTTTATGAATGTATCTTTTTTCTTAGGAAAATAAATCCTTGACGGGTGCCGGGAAGTCACTCCTGGGCTGATGTTGAAGAATGGATTTTTCTTCCGCTGGGGATGTTGGTTGCAAGAATACCGGTAGGAGAAGATAACTCCGTTGGGGAATAAACTTGGCGAATGGATTACTCTGCGGGGAGAAAAAGTACTCTAGCGATCTTGCTGGGAAGCAATACTCTGTGGAGAGAGAGGTACTTTTTTGAATTGTTGATAATAACTTGCTGGGGATACCATTGTTGTGTTGGAAGTGTTGATAGACTTCGCTGGGGATAAGAGGACTTCGTCGGGGACGATCTTTCCATGGCTTTTGGCTGAGGATAACCCAGTTGTTGTACCCCAAAATTTGCCCTCGCGCTTTTCCACAAGAAATCTCAGCTTCAGACAGTTCCTGACTTTTCGAACTGGCTCAAGAATCGGACAAATGGACTTTTCTTGACAGTTAAGCAAAATTAGGGTTTTACTGATTTCCAGAGCTCTGGATTGTTTCATACAGTTGGCTTAGGGTTTGTTTGATTTTGGTTCAATTTTGATCAGGCGAGCGTTATTTGGCATTTAATCAGGAATTAAGGTTTTATGGGCATATTCTCAGAAGAATTTAAATTCCACAGCACTTTGCGGTTTATTCCAAGATTCGGATTAAAGTTCGCGTCATCTTGGTTTAATCAGTAAAAGAGACAGTGGTTTGAATTCAGTCTGTTTGGGCCAGTCAAAGAAGGTGTGCAGTTTGGATTTACAGTACTTGCAAAGAATCAGTGTTTATGGCAAGTTAGTGAAGAAGGAATGCGCTTGATCAGTCTATTTGGATTGACTGCTGCTTTGCTTTGGATTTTGAATAAGACAGGTTTAATTGACCAATATTGTTATTATTTAAGTTATTTATTATTCTAAAAGATTGAATGATTGAAATTTATTTTTCAATTGTTTTAATTCTAAGAATTTTAAATAAATAAATAAACAATAAAGAAAATTAGAATTAATTGGATAATTTAGATTTTATTGATAATTGAATTATTTGTACAAATTGTTGTTTATAATTTAAATTATGAACAATAATATACATTAATTTAAATATTACATAAAATTAAAACTATCCTATTTTCTAATATTCTTCATTCTTCACTCCGCTCCGGTGCTCCGTTTTTTATCTGCGAAAAAAACAAGAAAAGTCAGAAAGCAGTTGAAATTAAAAGACAGTTAAAGTTGCTCATCATTAGGGGCCACTGACTGGGATCAGTTGATCCTCTCTGCAAATCACGGGATTTCTCCCGGTTCACAGAGAGGGAAGATTTTTTATTCATGAAATGCAAATGTCAAAAGTATAAATCTCTAAAATTCAAGCTGCATAGAATCTCAAATCCAAAGTTCAAACTATATGGTTCAAATCCAATCCCACTTTCCATCAAAAGCAAAAGGCAATTTATTGTCAAAACAGAAAACCTATCCCAAGCTGTCAAAGAAGGATTTGGAAAGGATATCAAAATACAAAGTCAAATCCCAAGATATCAAGGAAAAGGAAGTCAGCACACATAAACTGTCAAAAGAGATAAAGATGCAAAATGTGTTATGCAAGCAATCTTATCATCATTTCCCAGCATAGTAGGCCCCTTCAGAGCAAGTACAACATAAACATTATAAAATTCTAAAGCTGTACTTTAGGAGAGAAGAAAGGGAGATAAAGCAGCAGTAGGCAGGGTTCAGGTCTGAGGCATAGGCAGCAAGACAGAGAAAAGAGATATAATCCAAAAAACACAGTTCAGCAAGCAGGTTAGGATAGAAGAGAGAAGTATACAAACTCAGAACACCCTGCCCAACCACATAACCTTGTTAAACCAGTTATCAAATACACCATCCAAAACCAATATACAAAAACCTACTGTCCAAAAACTTCATCAACCCTGCCTCAACCTTCAAACACACAAAAACCTGATAAGCAAAGCATGAAACCTGAAAATGCCTGAACCTGCCTTACCATTAGCCTCACAAACCCAAAAACATGTGAACAAACCCACTACTGTCAAAACAAAAACACAACTCAGTTCAGCATAGCAAGAGAGAAAAAAGATATACAAAAACTCAGAAATGTTTCAAACCCATTGCAAGCTCAACCACACTGTCAAACAGAACCACCATGCTCAACCTGCATTAACCTCATACCAGAATGACCAACACCCTGTCTTAACCTCTAACCTTGTCAAGTAAAACAACATAACATACTGAAGCAAAACTACTGCACCAGCATTAGCCTCACAAACCCAAAAACATGTGAACTAAGCCACCATACTGTCAAACTAATCCAGCATAGCCAAGCATTCAAAACCAACACCAAGCCTCAGAATTTCTTCATCATAGGCAATAAATATTCAAGACATCCAACTCAACAAAAGGGTCAAAGGCATCAATCTCAGAAAGCTTTCAAAGGTCCAAAGGCCAACAAACATCTCAGAAAGGCACAACTCAAAGCATCAGAGGCTCAGAGGAAAACAAAAGTATCAAAGGCAACCTAGGCCCTCAGACCTCTGAGGTCATCACTGGGCAATACAAACAAATAATACAGTGTTCAAGAAGAAGAGAGAAATTTCGTGCAGGAGCAAGCAACAATACATAAGCATCAGTGACATAGAAGAAGAAGAAAGAAGGGAAAGGGTTCTCAGTATACATCATCAAAACCCTAATATATCAAAAGAACAAAAATACCAGGAAAGCATAAAAAACAAAGCAAGCTTCCAGCTTCATCACTGAATCGCCGCTCCGGCCTCCTCAACGCATCCACTCTTCTCTCCTCCTCCTCCAAGGTCAGGTAGTAAGCATTATTCTTTTTCTTCCTTTCCTTCACCTCATAATGATAAAAACTCAACTTAAAACGAATCCAAAATGTGTATCATTCATGAAAGAACGTAAAGTGTGGAAATCAAACCTTAAATCAAGAGGATGTGAAGCTTACGCCTTGGAGGGAAGAGAGGTCTGAGGGTAGCGTTGGTGGCCGGAGTTGATTTGCTCAAGAAGCTTGATCGGAGAAGATGAACGCACGGCGCCGCTGCTAACCCTACGTTTTCATCTCAACTGAACCAATTCCCTAACCCTAATTTCGTTTCAAGCTTGATGTGGGCCTGACCCGTTTTCTGATTACCCCAAAGCCCATTAAACACTAACCCTTTTCTTTCTTTTATTTCCTAAACAATACTTACTTCTTTTTTTATATAAAACACTAACCCCCTTTTATTTTACAAACAATGTTTACTTTTTTATTTCTTTGTAAAACACTAATTTAATTAAAATACATCTTTTATCATATGATTAAAACATCTTTTTAGATAGATATTTGTACATAAAAATAACAAGATACTTTTTGTTAATTAACTTGAAAACATTTTTAATACATATTGAAATACATTTGTACATATTATCTTTTCTTTTTTTTATACATAATTAAAATTGAAATTCTTTTAATTAAAATATATATTTGTACATAACAATTTAAATACATTTATTTTCTAATATTAAAATTCACAAACATTTGACTAAAATACTTTCCAATTAAAAACTTGAACATTTAAATCAAAACACTTTCTTTTTCTTTTATACATAATTAAACACACAAAAATCAAAGATTCATTAAGATACATATCTAGGTCAAAACCCTAATACGTTTCAATTCCACAATTCGCACTTGTACATAATTACACATATTCATATACATATACACTTGTACACTTACACAAATACATTCACATTGCCTTATATACATTTTTATCTTATATTTGTATATTCGATATTTACGTTTGATTGCGACTTCGATTTGGTTGTAATTTATTTGGGTACTATAAGTCTCATCCCCTTGTACATTTATACCCCCACTCCCTGATACTACTTTGTAATAGCGTAGATTTTACATTCCGCAATTTACAGTTTTTCCAATTATACCATGGTTAGACCTAGGGTTTGTATGTACATAAAATCAAACGCTAGATAACCTAATACAAGACAAATACATGTAATCAATACACAGTCACACTTGCACCCCCTAGGGTAATCTCACATGTTGCCTTCCAAAATGGGCCATGCTTGCACGTCGAGTATCTTTGGCAAAACAAAATCAAATGATCATAAGTCTCAAAGTGTTGCCTAAAACAAATGATCAAGTCCCTTCAAAGCAAATTGCCAAAGACACTTGGCATCATTGCATTCATGGTCCATACGATGACCCGCGCCCGTCCCGAACAAACTTCCTAAAATGCAAGATTGTCTACCAATTTCAATGGTAGAACAAAATTGTTAAAAAGGGGTTAAAACATGACAAAAACCTTTGAGTACAATAGGGTAGACAAAACTCTTAGTTACTTGAGATCAAACTTGCAAAAACACTTGCCTTCTTTTCAAAAACCACAATCCACAACACTTTCAAAACAAACTCTCAAAAACATTTGAAAACATCTTTTCGAAAAGATCCACACTTTTGTAAAACACTCAAACACGAGTCAAATACATTAGTTGCCTAAGACAAGGCATCTTTTTTCCAAAACATTTTCAAAAAGCACCCACACACACACCATTTTCAAAGCAATCGAAAAACAAGGCAAGTGATCTAAAAACCAAGTAACTAAGAGCCCATGGATAACCATGGATGAAAAGGGTGCTAATACCTTCCCTTTTCATAATCTACCCCCCGAACCCACGGAATATCTCAAAAGGTTTTTGCTGTGCTTTTTTAACCTTTCCTTTAGGATAAAATAAAAAGTCGGTGGCGACTCTTGCTCAACCGCACAAGTGCGAATACGAACGCAAAACACTAGTCAGTTCTCCCACCGTATCACAGAACTGGCGACTCTGCTGGGGATAATTTCTTAAAGTGGGGTTACCTTAGGGTTTAGATCACCTTTACTTTCAATTGATTGCTTTGTTTGCTTTACATTTGTGGGCTTTGTATCGGAGTTTTATAGATCCTAACCCGGATCTGGGGAAACCCTTTTAGGTAGCAACAAGGCTGTGAGGGAACTGTGCGGGGTATACCGACATGGTTGAAGCAGTCTGCTACGTTGATGTGGCACTTTGGTGTGTACCGGTAACCCTTGAGTCAATCAAGGAGAGTACGGGGCCTCCATGTGGTGTCGTAAATCATCAACAGACCTTAGGAACCTTAATTGAACCATCTTGGCCTCTTTAGGGTAGTGAGATGACTACTTTGGTGTACTCCGAAGTCGGTTGATACTCGATACTACACTCAATTGAGGGTTGTTTTCTTGGGATATTTTGATCGCCAGTCAGTGGCTAAATCGAAACGATGAACAATGAAAGCAATCCAATGATATTGAGATCCTTAGAACCCGGTTACTTTGATAGGACAGGTTTGAGCCCACCAACTTCAAGAGGGTAATACCCAGACCCCATGCAAGCCTAAACCTAAGGCCTTGTGTAAATATGTTTGCCTGTATATACAATTACTTGCTTTCTGCATACATGTACATAACATCATGACATCATACCATAGCATTTTCAATAACCATTTCAAGGATCTCGAGGGTTCTTTTGATGCAGGGTTACGTTGAACCAGACATCTATCAAGGGGCAAGGGGGTTTCTCCTCTAACCAATCCAGTCAAAGTTCAAGTACAACAACTTGAATCAGTGGCTATGACCCACTGGACATGGTGAGCTTGATTCTCGTGGAAAGACATCCAACGACACAAAGTTCTCCAATCAAAGTTCAAGTGCAACAACTTGAATCAGTGGCTATGACCCACTGGACATGGTGAGCTTGATTCTCGTGGAAAGACATCCAACGACACAAAGCTCTCCAAACAAAGTTCAAGTACAACAACTTGAATCAGTGGCTATGACCCACTGGACATGGTGAGCTTGATTCTCGTGGAAAGACATCCAACGACACAAAGTTCTCCAATCAAAGTTCAAGTGCAACAACTTGAATCAGTGGCTATGACCCACTAGACATGGTGAGCTTGATTCTAGTGGAAGGACGTCCACCGGTACAGAGATCTCCAATTCAAGAGCAAAGTTCAACCTCTAACAGTTTCTTGCGTTTACCCCAAGAGACCCTTGAAAGCATGCATCCACATATCATGCATTTCATTTTGACAATCTTTCCTTTTTCAGGTTTCCTTACTCTCCTGCTGTTTATTTCAGCAAGAGATGGCTCTAGAATGGTCTGTCAAAGACATCCAAGACCAGACTTCTCAGCTGCAGGAGATGTTCCTGAATTTGTCTCTAGGGCAAGAAGAGATGAAAGCTCTCCTCACCAAAGGCTTGGGGAGTTCCAACAATGCCAGTAGTGATCAGATTGCGGAGCTGCAGTTTGATCTGACAACACTGAGGACTCAAATGATGGGACAGTTGGTGGGCCAGATGGCTCTCATCCAAGACCTATCCCAAAGACAAGAGGAACTCAGAGTTCTTGTCCGCCAACTGCTTCCAAACAACCAACTGGGGAAAACATCTGAGGTCGAAGAGCAAGTCACCGCTCAGCCTCCATCCACTCAAGAAGACAAGGGGAAGGCTCCTTTGCTAGCTTCAGGGTCACAAACCCATCAACAACCTCGCCAGCGTCAACGGGGGAATCGGCGTAAACAAGAAAAGTCGGGAAGACAGTTTACGGAGACTGAAATACCATCATTCTTCATACTGAAGCGCCTGTTGGAGGTCAATTTGCTCACCGTAAAGGACCCTCCTCAGAAGCTCAATACCTCCTCTCCTAACTATAATCCCGACGCATTCCGTGTTTACCACTCCTACAGCCCAGGACACGACACCAACGACTGTTGGGCCTTGAAGAACAAGATTCAAGATCTGATTGACATTGGGGTGCTGGAATTCATGCCAGACGGCGAGATGAAAATCTTCCGTTAAAGGGTTCTCCGCTTGAAGTGACAAAGCTCGAGCTGAAAGACTTTTGCTTCTTTTTGAATTTTCAAAGTTGTAATTTCTTTTGCTGTCAAACAATTATCTGTTGATGTTAAAACTCTGTTTTCATTAATGCATTGCATATGTTTGTCTTGAATCCATCCATTCGTTTCACTAACTCTTATGCTTTTCGTTATGATATTTGACTCCTGATAAAAAGCTGTAAGCCTTTAGAGGGAGGATGACGAAACAATACCGTGATCTCATACAGTATGCTTTTGAACAGACCTTGCTGATGATGTACAGGCATTTCTTTCAATTCCCAAACACTGGAGTTATAAGGAAGTTAATCCCTAGTCAACCCCTTCAAGCCAAAGAAGTAGGAGTTCTCTATTCTAAACAATCAAAACCTTTGATATAAACCTGGGGCAGGGTAGTATCTCAGTTAATTCAAAAAAATGCGCATTGAAGTCGCAAACTCTCAGTTCGTAACACAACGAACGACGTCAAAAAAGAAAGCATTCCTTTGGAATCAAAAGACAAAGGCGGTTCCCTATCACATAGACAGTCAATCTCTCAAAAGAGATAAGCCCACCAAGCCAAAACCTATAAAGGAGGCTTAAGAAAGCTGGGGCATCCCGCTGACAATAATCCCGAAAACGGTAACCGTCAGGCAAAAGTTAGGGATAACAAATCAAAATCAAAATAGTGAGGTCATTACAAAACCCTCAACAACATGAAAAGTGTTGAAAAAGAAAAAAGGAGATGATGACTGTCTACCAAAATTCAACTGGTGAGCCATCGCCCAAAAGTCGTTCCAAACTCAAAACAGAGTGCGACACACAATTAACTGAGCTTAGGTTGAAGAACATCACGAAGAGCGGGTGGGTACAAATATACTTTGAGCCTTTATCCTTTGTTTCTTAAACCGTGAACCAGGCCACGTTACAACCCTTCAAAAGTCCTAATTGAAGCATGGGTTAGTTCGAAAGCATACTGTTACAAAAGGTATCCTGACTCCTGTAAGGCTTTACTCTAAATCTTGTGTTGATTTGTCTTATAAAAGTTTTATGCTAAAAACGCATTTTCCAAAACGAAAAAAAAAACTTCGAGACAAACATAAACTTTGCATTATTTGAATATCACTGTCTGCATTTGACTTTTTGTTTGACAGCGAAGAGATTCATACAGCGAATGTTCGGTGGAACGAAAACTCTCTCAGTGAGCAAGATCACTTCAAAAACAAAAGGATGACACTTCCAACGACAAATCTCCTATCAACAAGGGGCATGACATGTCACAATTCAATTAACCTGGGGCAGTCCAGTCAAGGTCCAACAGATCTTTCAAAATCCAATTAACCTAGGGCAGTCCAGTCAAGATTCCAAGAAATCTCTCAATATGCAGAGTAATCTGATTCAAGACTCCTTCACCACCACTTGGGGCATTCGAATGTCAAAAGTGTTCAACAAATCAACTACAACATCTCCAGATTCGACTCCTGTATCCAGCCAGGGCATATCTGTTGACCACATTTCCAGACTCGATTCCTGTATCTAGCCAGGGCACGTCTGAAGAGTTCGAAGATTCGATTCCTGTATCCAGCCAGGGCATATCTATCAACTATCACCTTTCCAGATTCGATTCCTGTATCCAGCCAGGGCATATCTGTTGACGACTATTTCCAGACTCGACTCCTGTATCTAGCCAGGGCACGTCTGAAGAGTTCGAAGATTCGATTCCTGTATCCAGCCAGGGCATATCTGTTGACGACTATTTCCAGACTCGACTTCTGTATCTAGCCAGGGCACGTCTGAAGAGTTCGAAGATTCGATTCCTGTATCCAGCCAGGGCATATCTATTGACGACTATTTCCAGACTCGACTCCTGTATCTAGCCAGGGCACGTCTGAAGAGTTCGAAGATTCGATTCCTGTATCCAGCCAGGGCATATCTGTTGACGACTATTTCCAGACTCGACTCCTGTATCTAGCCAGGGCACGTCTGAAGAGTTCGAAGATTCGATTCCTGTATCCAGCCAGGGCATATCTGTTGACGACTATTTCCAGACTCGACTCCTGTATCTAGCCAGGGCACGTCTGAAGAGTTCGAAGATTCGATTCCTGTATCCAGCCAGGGCATATCTGTTGACGACTATTTCCAGACTCGACTCCTGTATCTAGCCAGGGCACGTCTGAAGAGTTCGAAGATTCGATTCCTGTATCCAGCCTGGGCATATCTGTTGACGACTATTTCCAGACTCGACTCCTGTATCTAGCCAGGGCACGTCTGAAGAGTTCGAAGATTCGATTCCTGTATCCAGCCAGGGCATATCTGTTGACGACTAATTCCAGACTCGATTCCTGTATCCAGCCAGGGCATGTCTGAAGAATTCCAGATCAACACCTGTAACAACCCAGGAAACATCTGTGAACGACCGATTGTAGACCAACACCTGTAATAAGCCAGGAATTTATCTACATCACCACTTGGGGCATTCGAATGTCAAAAGTGTTCAAAACCCGATGCAGTTTTACACAAGCTCATCATCAGGAAGCCCTACACCGGTTCCTCTTCAAGACTTCTGAAATTAGTTTACGGACGCTTCCCAACAACGGATGCGGCTCTATTGCTGATTCAACTTCAAGATTTCTGAAAATAGTTCACGGGTTCTCCAAGTAACGGATGTTAACCTATCGCTTGTTCAGACTCTTCTCAAGCTAACCACCACGGAAGATCGCACTCGCCAAAATTCTTCCTATCTCCAGCGGAGTTCATCAAAACACCCCAACAATAACTTATCTTTGCAAATCCCCAGCCAAAGAATCCTCCGGAGTTCATTCCCCTCAGAGTTTAAGCTTCAGTATCCCCAGCGGAGCCAGACCATTGAACCTTCTCCCCACAGAGTTTTGGAAGGAAAAATCTTGAGTTCCCCAGTGAAGTCTCCAGGGTTACTTCCCATCAAGCCGAAGATTCTCAACCTGGCCTCCCCAGCATGAGCCTACTAGTTTGGAACTCCCCAGTAGAGGTCTTCAGGAGTTCTTTTCCCCAGCGACAGCCAAGGATTTATTTTCCCCGGCAGCAGTCAAGATGCTTTTATCTCCAGCCATCTCGGATTCATGTATCCTTGGCAAGATTGGCTCATCAGCTTACATGCGCATCCATCACATTCATAAATATTGATGTCACATACATTGCTTCATGCATCATAACATTGCATACAACTAACCCTTCACCTTTTTCAGGTAAGATCAGTCGACAGACAAAGATCATCTCCCAAGATTCATCCAGAGATAGTTCAGATGTGACCCGGACACGGCGACATTCTGATACTTATTCCAGATTCATCCAGACGCATCAGCAGAAACCCTACACCGGTTCCTCTTCAACTTCTCAAAACAAGTTTACGGATTCTTCCCTACAACGGATGTCGATCTACCGATTTGTTCAGACTCTTCTTGACTTCTGAAAATAGTTTACGGATTCTTCCCAACAACGGAGGTCAATCTACCAACTGATTCAGACTCTTCTCAATTTTTGAAAACAGTTTACGGATTCTTCCCAACAACGGATGTCAATCTACCAACTGATTCAGACTCTTCTCATTTTTTGAAAATAGTTTACGGACGCTTCCCAACAATGGATGTTGCTCTATCGCTTATTCAATCTCAATTCCTGAAGTAGTTTACAGATTCTCCAGCCATGGACGTCAATCTGTTGCTTGTTCAGACCCCCAATTCAGAGACGTTCCAAAAATAGGGATGCCCTTCTGATACTTGTCCACTCACCACTGACCTACAGTTCAACATGTCCAGATGGCATCTATAAGCCCATCCTCCTACCAGCAGTCGCCGAATGGCATCTCTAAGCCCATCCCCCGACAAAGTTCTCTCGCATCAGGTGGCATCTTTAAGCCCATCACCAAATGGCATCTTTAAGGCCATTCAACTCCACCGTCACATCGACGAGCCCAAATTTTCTGGGCACTTTAGTGTCCAATCTCCTTTTACCTTCAAGTCGCGAAAGGCAAACTTGCCAATCTAACTCTTCAGGTCAAAGAAGATTGAACAGGGGCAACTGTTGTACCCCAAAATTTGCCATCGCGCTTTTCCACAAGAAATCTCAGCTTCAGACAGTTCCTGACTTTTCGAACTGGCTCAAGAATCGGACAAATGGACTTTTCTTGACAGTTAAGCAAAATTAGGGTTTTACTGATTTCCAGAGCTCTGGATTGTTTCATACAGTTGGCTTAGGGTTTGTTTGATTTTGGTTCAATTTTGATCAGGCGAGCGTTATTTGGCATTTAATCAGGAATTAAGGTTTTATGGGCATATTCTCAGAAGAATTTAAATTCCACATCACTTTGCGGTTTATTCCAAGATTCGGATTAAAGTTCGCGTCATCTTGGTTTAATCAGTAAAAGAGACAGTGGTTTGAATTCAGTCTGTTTGGGCCAGTCAAAGAAGGTGTGCAGTTTGGATTTACAGTACTTGCAAAGAATCAGTGTTTATGGCAAGTCAGTGAAGAAGGAATGCGCTTGATCAGTCTATTTGGATTGACTGCTGCTTTGCTTTGGATTTTGAATAAGACAGGTTTAATTGACCAATATTGTTATTATTTAAGTTATTTATTATTCTAAAAGATTGAATGATTGAAATTTATTTTTCAATTGTTTTAATTCTAAGAATTTTAAATAAATAAATAAACAATAAAGAAAATTAGAATTAATTGGATAATTTAGATTTTATTGATAATTGAATTATTTGTACAAATTGTTGTTTATAATTTAAATTATGAACAATAATATACATTAATTTAAATATTACATAAAATTAAAACTATCCTATTTTCTAATATTCTTCATTCTTCACTCCGCTCCGGTGCTCCGTTTTTTATCTGCGAAAAAAACAAGAAAAGTCAGAAAGCAGTTGAAATTAAAAGACAGTTAAAGTTGCTCATCATTAGGGGCCACTGACTGGGATCAGTTGATCCTCTCTGCAAATCACGGGATTTCTCCCGGTTCACAGAGAGGGAAGATTTTTTATTCATGAAATGCAAATGTCAAAAGTATAAATCTCTAAAATTCAAGCTGCATAGAATCTCAAATCCAAAGTTCAAACTATATGGTTCAAATCCAATCCCACTTTCCATCAAAAGCAAAAGGCAATTTATTGTCAAAACAGAAAACCTATCCCAAGCTGTCAAAGAAGGATTTGGAAAGGATATCAAAATACAAAGTCAAATCCCAAGATATCAAGGAAAAGGAAGTCAGCACACATAAACTGTCAAAAGAGATAAAGATGCAAAATGTGTTATGCAAGCAATCTTATCATCATTTCCCAGCATAGTAGGCCCCTTCAGAGCAAGTACAACATAAACATTATAAAATTCTAAAGCTGTACTTTAGGAGAGAAGAAAGGGAGATAAAGCAGCAGTAGGCAGGGTTCAGGTCTGAGGCATAGGCAGCAAGACAGAGAAAAGAGATATAATCCAAAAAACACAGTTCAACAAGCAGGTTAGGATAGAAGAGAGAAGTATACAAACTCAGAACACCCTGCCCAACCACATAACCTTGTTAAACCAGTTATCAAATACACCATCCAAAACCAATATACAAAAACCTACTGTCCAAAAACTTCATCAACCCTGCTTCAACCTTCAAACACACAAAAACCTGATAAGCAAAGCATGAAACCTGAAAATGCCTGAACCTGCCTTACCATTAGCCTCACAAACCCAAAAACATGTGAACAAACCCACTACTGTCAAAACAAAAACACAACTCAGTTCAGCATAGCAAGAGAGAAAAAAGATATACAAAAACTCAGAAATGTTTCAAACCCATTGCAAGCTCAACCACACTGTCAAACAGAACCACCATGCTCAACCTGCATTAACCTCATACCAGAATGACCAACACCCTGTCTTAACCTCTAACCTTGTCAAGTAAAACAACATAACATACTGAAGCAAAACTACTGCACCAGCATTAGCCTCACAAACCCAAAAACATGTGAACTAAGCCACCATACTGTCAAACTAATCCAGCATAGCCAAGCATTCAAAACCAACACCAAGCCTCAGAATTTCTTCATCATAGGCAATAAATATTCAAGACATCCAACTCAACAAAAGGGTCAAAGGCATCAATCTCAGAAAGCTTTCAAAGGTCCAAAGGCCAACAAACATCTCAGAAAGGCACAACTCAAGGCATCAGAGGCTCAGAGGAAAACAAAAGTATCAAAGGCAACCTAGGCCCTCAGACCTCTGAGGTCATCACTGGGCAATACAAACAAATAATACAGTGTTCAAGAAGAAGAGAGAAATTTCGTGCAGGAGCAAGCAACAATACATAAGCATCAGTGACATAGAAGAAGAAGAAAGAAGGGAAAGGGTTCTCAGTATACATCATCAAAACCCTAATATATCAAAAGAACGAAAATACCAGGAAAGCATCAAAAACAAAGCAAGCTTCCAGCTTCATCACTGAATCGCCGCTCCGGCCTCCTCAACGCATCCACTCTTCTCTCCTCCTCCTCCAAGGTCAGGTAGTAAGCATTATTCTTTTTCTTCCTTTCCTTCACCTCATAATGATAAAAACTCAACTTAAAACGAATCCAAAATGTGTATCATTCATGAAAGAACGTAAAGTGTGGAAATCAAACCTTAAATCAAGAGGATGTGAAGCTTACGCCTTGGAGGGAAGAGAGGTCTGAGGGTAGCGTTGGTGGCCGGAGTTGATTTGCTCAGGAAGCTTGATCGGAGAAGATGAACGCACGGCGCCGCTGCTAACCCTACGTTTTCATCTCAACTGAACCAATTCCCTAACCCTAATTTCGTTTCAAGCTTGATGTGGGCCTGACCCGTTTTCTGATTACCCCAAAGCCCATTAAACACTAACCCTTTTCTTTCTTTTATTTCCTAAACAATACTTACTTCTTTTTTTATATAAAACACTAACCCCCTTTTATTTTACAAACAATGTTTACTTTTTTATTTCTTTGTAAAACACTAATTTAATTAAAATACATCTTTTATCATATGATTAAAACATCTTTTTAGATAGATATTTGTACATAAAAATAACAAGATACTTTTTGTTAATTAACTTGAAAACATTTTTAATACATATTGAAATACATTTGTACATATTATCTTTTCTTTTTTTTATACATAATTAAAATTGAAATTCTTTTAATTAAAATATATATTTGTACATAACAATTTAAATACATTTATTTTCTAATATTAAAATTCATAAACATTTGACTAAAATACTTTCCAATTAAAAACTTGAACATTTAAATCAAAACACTTTCTTTTTCTTTTATACATAATTAAACACACAAAAATCAAAGATTCATTAAGATACATATCTAGGTCAAAACCCTAATACGTTTCAATTCCACAATTCGCACTTGTACATAATTACACATATTCATATACATATACACTTGTACACTTACACAAATACATTCACATTGCCTTATATACATTTTTATCTTATATTTGTATATTCGATATTTACGTTTGATTGCGACTTCGATTTGGTTGTAATTTATTTGGGTACTATAAGTCTCATCCCCTTGTACATTTATACCCCCACTCCCTGATACTACTTTGTAATAGCGTAGATTTTACATTCCGCAATTTACAGTTTTTCCAATTATACCATGGTTAGACCTAGGGTTTGTATGTACATAAAATCAAACGCTAGATAACCTAATACAAGACAAATACATGTAATCAATACACAGTCACACTTGCACCCCCTAGGGTAATCTCACATGTTGCCTTCCAAAATGGGCCATGCTTGCACGTCGAGTATCTTTGGCAAAACAAAATCAAATGATCATAAGTCTCAAAGTGTTGCCTAAAACAAATGATCAAGTCCCTTCAAAGAAAATTGCCAAAGACACTTGGCATCATTGCATTCATGGTCCATACGATGACCCGCGCCCGTCCCGAACAAACTTCCTAAAATGCAAGATTGTCTACCAATTTCAATGGTAGAACAAAATTGTTAAAAAGGGGTTAAAACATGACAAAAACCTTTGAGTACAATAGGGTAGACAAAACTCTTAGTTACTTGAGATCAAACTTGCAAAAACACTTGCCTTCTTTTCAAAAACCACAATCCACAACACTTTCAAAACAAACTCTCAAAAACATTTGAAAACATCTTTTCGAAAAGATCCACACTTTTGTAAAACACTCAAACACGAGTCAAATACATTAGTTGCCTAAGACAAGGCATCTTTTTTCCAAAACATTTTCAAAAAGCACCCACACACACACCATTTTCAAAGCAATCGAAAAACAAGGCAAGTGATCTAAAAACCAAGTAACTAAGAGCCCATGGATAACCATGGATGAAAAGGGTGCTAATACCTTCCCTTTTCATAATCTACCCCCCGAACCCACGGAATATCTCAAAAGGTTTTTGCTGTGCTTTTTTAACCTTTCCTTTAGGATAAAATAAAAAGTCGGTGGCGACTCTTGCTCAACCGCACAAGTGCGAATACGAACGCAAAACACTAGTCAGTTCTCCCACCGTATCACAGAACTGGCGACTCTGCTGGGGATAATTTCTTAAAGTGGGGTTACCTTAGGGTTTAGATCACCTTTACTTTCAATTGATTGCTTTGTTTGCTTTACATTTGTGGGCTTTGTATCGGAGTTTTATAGATCCTAACCCGGATCTGGGGAAACCCTTTTAGGTAGCAACAAGGCTGTGAGGGAACTGTGCGGGGTATACCGACATGGTTGAAGCAGTCTGCTACGTTGATGTGGCACTTTGGTGTGTACCGGTAACCCTTGAGTCAATCAAGGAGAGTACGGGGCCTCCATGTGGTGTCGTAAATCATCAACAGACCTTAGGAACCTTAATTGAACCATCTTGGCCTCTTTAGGGTAGTGAGATGACTACTTTGGTGTACTCCGAAGTCGGTTGATACTCGATACTACACTCAATTGAGGGTTGTTTTCTTGGGATATTTTGATCGCCAGTCAGTGGCTAAATCGAAACGATGAACAATGAAAGCAATCCAATGATATTGAGATCCTTAGAACCCGGTTACTTTGATAGGACAGGTTTGAGCCCACCAACTTCAAGAGGGTAATACCCAGACCCCATGCAAGCCTAAACCTAAGGCCTTGTGTAAATATGTTTGCCTGTATATACAATTACTTGCTTTCTGCATACATGTACATAACATCATGACATCATACCATAGCATTTTCAATAACCATTTCAAGGATCTCGAGGGTTCTTTTGATGCAGGGTTACGTTGAACCAGACATCTATCAAGGGGCAAGGGGGTTTCTCCTCTAACCAATCCAGTCAAAGTTCAAGTACAACAACTTGAATCAGTGGCTATGACCCACTGGACATGGTGAGCTTGATTCTCGTGGAAAGACATCCAACGACACAAAGTTCTCCAATCAAAGTTCAAGTGCAACAACTTGAATCAGTGGCTATGACCCACTGGACATGGTGAGCTTGATTCTCGTGGAAAGACATCCAACGACACAAAGCTCTCCAAACAAAGTTCAAGTACAACAACTTGAATCAGTGGCTATGACCCACTGGACATGGTGAGCTTGATTCTCGTGGAAAGACATCCAACGACACAAAGTTCTCCAATCAAAGTTCAAGTGCAACAACTTGAATCAGTGGCTATGACCCACTAGACATGGTGAGCTTGATTCTAGTGGAAGGACGTCCACCGGTACAGAGATCTCCAATTCAAGAGCAAAGTTCAACCTCTAACAGTTTCTTGCGTTTACCCCAAGAGACCCTTGAAAGCATGCATCCACATATCATGCATTTCATTTTGACAATCTTTCCTTTTTCAGGTTTCCTTACTCTCCTGCTGTTTATTTCAGCAAGAGATGGCTCTAGAATGGTCTGTCAAAGACATCCAAGACCAGACTTCTCAGCTGCAGGAGATGTTCCTGAATTTGTCTCTGGGGCAAGAAGAGATGAAAGCTCTCCTCACCAAAGGCTTGGGGAGTTCCAACAATGCCAGTAGTGATCAGATTGCGGAGCTGCAGTTTGATATGACAACACTGAGGACTCAAATGATGGGACAGTTGGTGGGCCAGATGGCTCTCATCCAAGACCTATCCCAAAGACAAGAGGAACTCAGAGTTCTTGTCCGCCAACTGCTTCCAAACAACCAACTGGGGCAAACATCTGAGGTCGAAGAGCAAGTCACCGCTCAGCCTCCATCCACTCAAGAAGACAAGGGGAAGGCTCCTTTGCTAGCTTCAGGGTCACAAACCCATCAACAACCTCGCCAGCGTCAACGGGGGAATCGGCGTAAACAAGAAAAGTCGGGAAGACAGTTTACGGAGACTGAAATACCATCATTCTTCATACTGAAGCGCCTGTTGGAGGTCAATTTGCTCACCGTAAAGGACCCTCCTCAGAAGCTCAATACCTCCTCTCCTAACTATAATCCCGACGCATTCCGTGTTTACCACTCCTACAGCCCGGGACACGACACCAACGACTGTTGGGCCTTGAAGAACAAGATTCAAGATCTGATTGACATTGGGGTGCTGGAATTCATGCCAGACGGCGAGATGAAAATCTTCCGTTAAAGGGTTCTCCGCTTGAAGTGACAAAGCTCGAGCTGAAAGACTTTTGCTTCTTTTTGAATTTTCAAAGTTGTAATTTCTTTTGCTGTCAAACAATTATCTGTTGATGTTAAAACTCTGTTTTCATTAATGCATTGCATATGTTTGTCTTGAATCCATCCATTCGTTTCACTAACTCTTATGCTTTTCGTTATGATATTTGACTCCTGATAAAAAGCTGTAAGCCTTTAGAGGGAGGATGACGAAACAATACCGTGATCTCATACAGTATGCTTTTGAACAGACCTTGCTGATGATGTACAGGCATTTCTTTCAATTCCCAAACACTGGAGTTATAAGGAAGTTAATCCCTAGTCAACCCCTTCGAGCCAAAGAAGTAGGAGTTCTCTGTTCTAAACAATCAAAACCTTTGATATAAACCTGGGGCAGGGTAGTATCTCAGTTAATTCAAAAAAATGCGCATTGAAGTCGCAAACTCTCAGTTCGTAACACAACGAACGACGTCAAAAAAGAAAGCATTCCTTTGGAATCAAAAGACAAAGGCGGTTCCCTATCACATAGACAGTCAATCTCTCAAAAGAGATAAGCCCACCAAGCCAAAACCTATAAAGGAGGCTTAAGAAAGCTGGGGCATCCCGCTGACAATAATCCCGAAAACGGTAACCGTCAGGCAAAAGTTAGGGATAACAAATCAAAATCAAAATAGTGAGGTCATTACAAAACCCTCAACAACATGAAAAGTGTTGAAAAAGAAAAAAGGAGATGATGACTGTCTCCCAAAATTCAACTGGTGAGCCATCGCCCAAAAGTCGTTCCAAACTCAAAACAGAGTGCGACGCACAATTAACTGAGCTTAGGTTGAAGAACATCACGAAGAGCGGGTGGGTACAAATATACTTTGAGCCTTTATCCTTTGTTTCTTAAACCGTGAACCAGGCCACGTTACAACCCTTCAAAAGTCCTAATTGAAGCATGGGTTAGTTCGAAAGCATACTGTTACAAAAGGTATCCTGACTCCTGTAAGGCTTTACTCTAAATCTTGTGTTGATTTGTCTTATAAAAGTTTTATGCTAAAAACGCATTTTCCAAAACGAAAAAAAAAACTTCGAGACAAACATAAACTTTGCATTATTTGAATATCACTGTCTGCATTTGACTTTTTGTTTGACAGCGAAGAAATTCATACAGCGAATGTTCGGAGGAACGAAAACTCTCTCAGTGAGCAAGATCACTTCAAAAACAAAAGGATGACACTTCCAACGACAAATCTCCTATCAACAAGGGGCATGACATGTCACAATTCAATTAACCTGGGGCAGTCCAGTCAAGGTCCAACAGATCTTTCAAAATCCAATTAACCTGGGGCAGTCCAGTCAAGATTCCAAGAAATCTCTCAATATGCAGAGTAATCTGATTCAAGACTCCTTCACCACCACTTGGGGCATTCGAATGTCAAAAGTGTTCAACAAATCAACTACAACATCTCCAGATTCGACTCCTGTATCCAGCCAGGGCATATCTGTTGACCACATTTCCAGACTCGATTCCTGTATCTAGCCAGGGCACGTCTGAAGAGTTCGAAGATTCGATTCCTGTATCCAGCCAGGGCATATCTATCAACTATCACCTTTCCAGATTCGATTCCTGTATCCAGCCAGGGCATATCTGTTGACGACTATTTCCAGACTCGACTCCTGTATCTAGCCAGGGCACGTCTGAAGAGTTCGAAGATTCGATTCCTGTATCCAGCCAGGGCATATCTGTTGACGACTATTTCCAGACTCGACTCCTGTATCTAGCCAGGGCACGTCTGAAGAGTTCGAAGATTCGATTCCTGTATCCAGCCAGGGCATATCTGTTGACGACTATTTCCAGACTCGACTCCTGTATCTAGCCAGGGCACGTCTGAAGAGTTCGAAGATTCGATTCCTGTATCCAGCCAGGGCATATCTGTTGACGACTATTTCCAGACTCGACTCCTGTATCTAGCCAGGGCACGTCTGAAGAGTTCGAAGATTCGATTCCTGTATCCAGCCAGGGCATATCTGTTGACGACTATTTCCAGACTCGACTCCTGTATCTAGCCAGGGCACGTCTGAAGAGTTCGAAGATTCGATTCCTGTATCCAGCCAGGGCATATCTGTTGACGACTATTTCCAGACTCGACTCCTGTATCTAGCCAGGGCACGTCTGAAGAGTTTGAAGATTCGATTCCTGTATCCAGCCAGGGCATATCTGTTGACGACTATTTCCAGACTCGACTCCTGTATCTAGCCAGGGCACGTCTGAAGAGTTCGAAGATTCGATTCCTGTATCCAGCCAGGGCATATCTGTTGACGACTAATTCCAGACTCGATTCCTGTATCCAGCCAGGGCATGTCTGAAGAATTCCAGATCAACACCTGTAACAACCCAGGAAACATCTGTGAACGACCGATTGTAGACCAACACCTGTAATAAGCCAGGAATTTATCTACATCACCACTTGGGGCATTCGAATGTCAAAAGTGTTCAAAACCCGATGCAGTTTTACACAAGCTCATCATCAGGAAGCCCTACACCGGTTCCTCTTCAAGACTTCTGAAATTAGTTTACGGACGCTTCCCAACAACGGATGCGGCTCTATTGCTGATTCAACTTCAAGATTTCTGAAAATAGTTCACAGGTTCTCCAAGTAACGGATGTTAACCTATCGCTTGTTCAGACTCTTCTCAAGCTAACCACCACGGAAGATCGCACTCGCCAAAATTCTTCCTATCTCCAGCGGAGTTCATCAAAACACCCCAACAATAACTTATCTTTGCAAATCCCCAGCCAAAGAATCCTCCGGAGTTCATTCCCCTCAGAGTTTAAGCTTCAGTATCCCCAGCGGAGCCAGACCATTGAACCTTCTCCCCACAGAGTTTTGGAAGGACAAATCTTGAGTTCCCCAGTGAAGTCTCCAGGGTTACTTCCCATCAAGCCGAAGATTCTCAACCTGGCCTCCCCAGCATGAGCCTACTAGTTTGGAACTCCCCAGTAGAGGTCTTCAGGAGTTCTTTTCCCCAGCGACAGCCAAGGATTTATTTTCCCCGGCAGCAGTCAAGATGCTTTTATCTCCAGCCATCTCGGATTCATGTATCCTTGGCAAGATTGGCTCATCAGCTTACATGCGCATCCATCACATTCATAAATATTGATGTCACATACATTGCTTCATGCATCATAACATTGCATACAACTAACCCTTCACCTTTTTCAGGTAAGATCAGTCGACAGACAAAGATCATCTCCCAAGATTCATCCAGAGATAGTTCAGATGTGACCCGGACACGGCGACATTCTGATACTTATTCCAGATTCATCTAGACGCATCAGCAGAAACCCTACACCGGTTCCTCTTCAACTTCTCAAAACAAGTTTACGGATTCTTCCCTACAACGGATGTCGATCTACCGATTTGTTCAGACTCTTCTTGACTTCTGAAAATAGTTTACGGATTCTTCCCAACAACGGAGGTCAATCTACCAACTGATTCAAACTCTTCTCAATTTTTGAAAACAGTTTACGGATTCTTCCCAACAACGGATGTCAATCTACCAACTGATTCAGACTCTTCTCATTTTTTGAAAATAGTTTACGGACGCTTCCCAACAACGGATGTTGCTCTATCGCTTATTCAATCTCAATTCCTGAAGTAGTTTACAGATTCTCCAGCCATGGACGTCAATCTGTTGCTTGTTCAGACCCCCAATTCAGAGACGTTCCAAAAATAGGGATGCCCTTTTGATACTTGTCCACTCACCACTGACCTACAGTTCAACGTGTCCAGATGGCATCTATAAGCCCATCCTCCTACCAGCAGTCGCCGAATGGCATCTCTAAGCCCATCCCCCGACAAAGTTCTCTCGCATCAGGTGGCATCTTTAAGCCCATCACCAAATGGCATCTTTAAGCCCATTCAACTCCACCGTCACATCGACGAGCCCAAATTTTCTGGGCACTTTAGTGTCCAATCTCCTTTTACCTTCAAGTCGCGAAAGGCAAACTTGCCAATCTAACTCTTCAGGTCAAAGAAGATTGAACAGGGGCAACTGTTGTACCCCAAAATTTGCCCTCGCGCTTTTCCACAAGAAATCTCAGCTTCAGACAGTTCCTGACTTTTCGAACTGGCTCAAGAATCGGACAAATGGACTTTTCTTGACAGTTAAGCAAAATTAGGGTTTTACTGATTTCCAGAGCTCTGGATTGTTTCATACAGTTGGCTTAGGGTTTGTTTGATTTTGGTTCAATTTTGATCAGGCGAGCGTTATTTGGCATTTAATCAGGAATTAAGGTTTTATGGGCATATTCTCAGAAGAATTTAAATTCCACATCACTTTGCGGTTTATTCCAAGATTCGGATTAAAGTTCGCGTCATCTTGGTTTAATCAGTAAAAGAGACAGTGGTTTGAATTCAGTCTGTTTGGGCCAGTCAAAGAAGGTGTGCAGTTCGGATTTACAGTACTTGCAAAGAATCAGTGTTTATGGCAAGTCAGTGAAGAAGGAATGCGCTTGATCAGTCTATTTGGATTGACTGCTGCTTTGCTTTGGATTTTGAATAAGACAGGTTTAATTGACCAATATTGTTATTATTTAAGTTATTTATTATTCTAAAAGATTGAATGATTGAAATTTATTTTTCAATTGTTTTAATTCTAAGAATTTTAAATAAATAAATAAACAATAAAGAAAATTAGAATTAATTGGATAATTTAGATTTTATTGATAATTGAATTATTTGTACAAATTGTTGTTTATAATTTAAATTATGAACAATAATATACATTAATTTAAATATTACATAAAATTAAAACTATCCTATTTTCTAATATTCTTCATTCTTCACTCCGCTCCGGTGCTCCGTTTTTTATCTGCGAAAAAAACAAGAAAAGTCAGAAAGCAGTTGAAATTAAAAGACAATTAAAGTTGCTCATCATTAGGGGCCACTGACTGGGATCAGTTGATCCTCTCTGCAAATCACGGGATTTCTCCCGGTTCACAGAGAGGGAAGATTTTTTATTCATGAAATGCAAATGTCAAAAGTATAAATCTCTAAAATTCAAGCTGCATAGAATCTCAAATCCAAAGTTCAAACTATATGGTTCAAATCCAATCCCACTTTCCATCAAAAGCAAAAGGCAATTTATTGTCAAAACAGAAAACCTATCCCAAGCTGTCAAAGAAGGATTTGGAAAGGATATCAAAATACAAAGTCAAATCCCAAGATATCAAGGAAAAGGAAGTCAGCACACATAAACTGTCAAAAGAGATAAAGATGCAAAATGTGTTATGCAAGCAATCTTATCATCATTTCCCAGCATAGTAGGCCCCTTCAGAGCAAGTACAACATAAACATTATAAAATTTTAAAGCTGTACTTTAGGAGAGAAGAAAGGGAGATAAAGCAGCAGTAGGCAGGGTTCAGGTCTGAGGCATAGGCAGCAAGACAGAGAAAAGAGATATAATCCAAAAAACACAGTTCAGCAAGCAGGTTAGGATAGAAGAGAGAAGTATACAAACTCAGAACACCCTGCCCAACCACATAACCTTGTTAAACCAGTTATCAAATACACCATCCAAAACCAATATACAAAAACCTACTGTCCAAAAACTTCATCAACCCTGCCTCAACCTTCAAACACACAAAAACCTGATAAGCAAAGCATGAAACCTGAAAATGCCTGAACCTGCCTTACCATTAGCCTCACAAACCCAAAAACATGTGAACAAACCCACTACTGTCAAAACAAAAACACAACTCAGTTCAGCATAGCAAGAGAGAAAAAAGATATACAAAAACTCAGAAATGTTTCAAACCCATTGCAAGCTCAACCACACTGTCAAACAGAACCACCATGCTCAACCTGCATTAACCTCATACCAGAATGACCAACACCCTGTCTTAACCTCTAACCTTGTCAAGTAAAACAACATAACATACTGAAGCAAAACTACTGCACCGGCATTAGCCTCACAAACCCAACAACATGTGAACTAAGCCACCATACTGTCAAACTAATCCAGCATAGCCAAGCATTCAAAACCAACACCAAGCCTCAGAATTTCTTCATCATAGGCAATAAATATTCAAGACATCCAACTCAACAAAAGGGTCAAAGGCATCAATCTCAGAAAGCTTTCAAAGGTCCAAAGGCCAACAAACATCTCAGAAAGGCACAACTCAAGGCATCAGAGGCTCAGAGGAAAACAAAAGTATCAAAGGCAACCTAGGCCCTCAGACCTCTGAGGTCATCACTGGGCAATACAAACAAATAATACAGCGTTCAAGAAGAAGAGAGAAATTTCGTGCAGGAGCAAGCAACAATACATAAGCATCAGTGACATAGAAGAAGAAGAAAGAAGGGAAAGGGTTCTCAGTATACATCATCAAAACCCTAATATATCAAAAGAACGAAAATACCAGGAAAGCATCAAAAACAAAGCAAGCTTCCAGCTTCATCACTGAATCGCCGCTCCGGCCTCCTCAACGCCTCCACTCTTCTCTCCTCCTCCTCCAAGGTCAGGTAGTAAGCATTATTCTTTTTCTTCCTTTCCTTCACCTCATAATGATAAAAACTCAACTTAAAACGAATCCAAAATGTGTATCATTCACGAAAGAACGTAAAGTGTGGAAATCAAACCTTAAATCAAGAGGATGTGAAGCTTACGCCTTGGAGGGAAGAGAGGTCTGAGGGTAGCGTTGGTGGCCGGAGTTGATTTGCTCAGGAAGCTTGATCGGAGAAGACGAACGCACGGCGCCGCTGCTAACCCTACGTTTTCATCTCAACTGAACCAATTCCCTAACCCTAATTTCGTTTCAAGCTTGATGTGGGCCTGACCCGTTTTCTGATTACCCCAAAGCCCATTAAACACTAACCCTTTTCTTTCTTTTATTTCCTAAACAATACTTACTTCTTTTTTTATATAAAACACTAACCCCCTTTTATTTTACAAACAATGTTTACTTTTTTATTTCTTTGTAAAACACTAATTTAATTAAAATACATCTTTTATCATATGATTAAAACATCTTTTTAGATAGATATTTGTACATAAAAATAACAAGATACTTTTTGTTAATTAACTTGAAAACATTTTTAATACATATTGAAATACATTTGTACATATTATCTTTTCTTTTTTTTATACATAATTAAAATTGAAATTCTTTTAATTAAAATATATATTTGTACATAACAATTTAAATACATTTATTTTCTAATATTAAAATTCACAAACATTTGACTAAAATACTTTCCAATTAAAAACTCGAACATTTAAATCAAAACACTTTCTTTTTCTTTTATACATAATTAAACATACAAAAATCAAAGATTCATTAAGATACATATCTAGGTCAAAACCCTAATACGTTTCAATTCCACAATTCGCACTTGTACATAATTACACATATTCATATACATATACACTTGTACACTTACACAAATACATTCACATTGCCTTATATACATTTTTATCTTATATTTGTATATTCGATATTTACGTTTGATTGCGACTTCGATTTGGTTGTAATTTATTTGGGTACTATAAGTCTCATCCCCTTGCACATTTATACCCCCACTCCCTGATACTACTTTGTAATAGCGTAGATTTTACATTCCGCAATTTACAGTTTTTCCAATTATACCATGGTTAGACCTAGGGTTTGTATGTACATAAAATCAAACGCTAGATAACCTAATACAAGACAAATACATGTAATCAATACACAGTCACACTTGCACCCCCTAGGGTAATCTCACATGTTGCCTTCCAAAATGGGCCATGCTTGCACGTCGAGTATCTTTGGCAAAACAAAATCAAATGATCATAAGTCTCAAAGTGTTGCCTAAAACAAATGATCAAGTCCCTTCAAAGCAAATTGCCAAAGACACTTGGCATCATTGCATTCATGGTCCATACGATGACCCGCGCCCGTCCCGAACAAACTTCCTAAAATGCAAGATTGTCTACCAATTTCAATGGTAGAACAAAATTGTTAAAAAGGGGTTAAAACATGACAAAAACCTTTGAGTACAATAGGGTAGACAAAACTCTTAGTTACTTGAGATCAAACTTGCAAAAACACTTGCCTTCTTTTCAAAAACCACAATCCACAACACTTTCAAAACAAACTCTCAAAAACATTTGAAAACATCTTTTCGAAAAGATCCACACTTTTGTAAAACACTCAAACACGAGTCAAATACATTAGTTGCCTAAGACAAGGCATCTTTTTTCCAAAACATTTTCAAAAAGCACCCACACACACACCATTTTCAAAGCAATCGAAAAACAAGGCAAGTGATCTAAAAACCAAGTAACTAAGAGCCCATGGATAACCATGGATGAAAAGGGTGCTAATACCTTCCCTTTTCATAATCTACCCCCCGAACCCACGAAATATCTCAAAAGGTTTTTGCTGTGCTTTTTTAACCTTTCCTTTAGGATAAAATAAAAAGTCGGTGGCGACTCTTGCTCAACCGCACAAGTGCGAATACGAACGCAAAACACTAGTCAGTTCTCCCACCGTATCACACCAGTTATATCCTGGTAGGGACATAACTCTTGAATAAAGCCGGGAGACGCGTTCGTGCTCTGCGAGGGATAAGCTTCCAGAATCTACTGGGGATAAGCTTACTGCTTGGGGAGACAGATTCCAACTTTCCAGGGGAACTGGATTGGACTCTCCTGGGGAAGTTTGAACTGTATTGGGGTAAGTGACTCCACTGAATGTTTGATATACCGCCGGGGAACAATCTTTAGACCAAGATGGTCGGGGATGCTTGTTAAGAATGTATATATGCTGCTGGGGAATGTTGAGATCTGCGGGAGGATACCCAACTTCCTTAAGTTTGATAATAGCTTTGCTTGGGGAGAGTGAACTGATTTGTTGGCTCACTCTCTGGGGAATTAAGATATCTGGTTATGTTCTTTAGCTGAACCTACCTTGGTACCTTGGAGGACAGAACAATTAGATTGCCTAGGCAACTCTTTATTGCCCCTGTTTCTGAGGTGAGAGAGGAAGACCCGTGAGGTGCTGATAGTTGTTGAGGGTCAAACCTTCTTCAGGTAGGCAGATGACAAGATGCCAGGACATAGTCGTACGCTTTAATCCCTAACTTTTTCCTGGACCGCCCTTTTGGGTTTTCAGTCCACCGGGATACCCATTTTTGCCCAAGCCGCCTTTTCAGGTTTTCGACTTGCCGGGTGTACAGATTTTTTCCATTTCATCCCTTATTTTTGCCCGAACCCTTTTGGTTCGCCGGGAAGCCCTTATTTTTGCCTAGGTGTGTCAACCTAGCGGGTCTTTGATTTTGCGTAGTATTTTTTTCGACTAGGTCCACGCTCTCAGAATGTAGGGAGTTGCCCCTGTTAGAAGTATTTTGTCATGCCACCACAAGGTATTTGATCAGGCAAGATTCGTTGCTAGGATGCCCCCAGTGACTCAGGCGGAGATTTGCCCCAGGCTATTTGGCCTTTGAGAGATTCTCCGAATCTTGATTGGATCGCCCCAGATGATGGACCATGCTCATGCCATGCCCCTTGATTGGAAGTGCTTTTGTTCACTAGGTATTCATCGTGCGAATTTCCCTACTGTTCAAACAAAAAGTCATATGCAACCAAAGTTATGTTAAAAATGAAAAGCTTATGTCTGTCTTGAAGATTTTGAAAATGCATTCTTTTTCATAAAACAAGTGAATGTTTGTAAAACGTGATGTCAACTCGTTATTTTATTGCGAGCCTTAAGGAGTCAGGATACCTTTCGTAACAGTATGCTTTCGAACTAACCCATGCTTCAGCTAGGACTTTTCAGGGTTATAACGTGGCCTGGTTCACGGTTTAAGAAACAAAGGATAAAGGATCAAATTTTATTTGTACCCACCCGCTCTTCGTGATGTTCTCTAAACCTAAACTCAGTTGATCGTGCGTTAGACCTTGTTTGAGTCTTTGCTCTGATTTTCCGGTGATGATTCGGATGTTGATAACTTATTTTGAATAGGCAGTCATTCCTTTTTGTTGAGGGTTTGTAAGACCTCTTTCTTGTCTGATCTTTGTTATCCCTTTCTTTTTTTTTGCCTGAACTGTTTCCTTTTTTGGAATTACAGTCAGCGGGATACCCCAGTCTCGTAAGTCCCCTTTATAGGTTTTGACTTTTTGGGCTTTTATTTTGAGAAGTAATGACTGCCTTTCTTTATTGATTATTCGGAATCATCACTATCTTTCTTTGTTTTGTAAGGACTTCCTTGGTGCCATTCGTTATGCACTTGGATCACCTGAGAGACTACCCTGCCCCAGGTTATGATTAAGGGTTTTAAATTTCGAAAAGAAAAACTCCTACTTCTTTGGCTCAGATGGGTTGACGAGGGATTATCATCCTTATAACTCTAGTGTTTAGGGATTTGAAACAATGCCTGTACTTCACCAGCGGGGTCTGTTCAAAAGCATACTGTAGATTGTGGTATCGTTTTCGTCATCCTCCTTCAAGAGGCTTAGAATTAATAATCGAGAGTTGAGCATCACAAAAATATGAAAACAGTTTGCATATAGTGAATACGATATAATTACTTCAAAACGGACATATGTAATGCATTAATGAAATAACAATGTTTGACATGAATATTATTGTTTGAATAAACAAAGAAAAATACGACTTGAATTCAAATGAACAAAAAAGTGCTTTCTATCCTAGCCATGTTTTGGCATGGGAGCAGTGATCACGTTGGGAGCCTCGGGCGCCTCGAACTCAATCTCCTTTGCGTCAATCAAGTCTTGGATCTTATTTTTCAAGCTCCAACAATCATCTGTAGTATGCCCCGGGCTGTCAGAGTGATAAGTGCAGCGGGCGTTGGGGTTATACTTCGGTGACGTTGTATTTTGATTCTTCGGAGCTTCTTTTAGAGTTACCAGCTTGGTCTCCAGCAACTGTGGCAATATCTGGGATAAGGTCATGCTGAGCCGAGTGAACTGCCTTCTCTCGCTCTTTTGTTGGTTGTGATGTTGAAGAGCACCAGCAGGTTTTGAGATCACCACTGCATTGGCAGCTTGGCGGCGTTCTGGTCTATTCTGTCTCCTTGAACCATAGACGGCATTGGATTCCTTCTTAAAAGGTTTTTAATCGGTGCTCGATGAAGCATCCTTCTGTATCTTCCCAGCCTTGATACCAGCTTCGATCCTCTCCCCAGTCAAGATCAGATCTGTAAACCCAGCAGAAGAGTTCCCAATTAGATGGTTGAAGAATGGACCAGACAGGGTCCCTAAGAACATGTCGACGAGCTCGCGGTCAGTCAGAGGTGGTTGTACCCTTCCCGCAAGGTCCCTCCACTTCTGTGCATACTCTTTAAAACCTTCTCCCGATCCTAACGACATACCCTGGAGTTGGGTACGCGTAGGAGCGAGGTCGGCATTGTACTGATACTGCTTGTAAAAAGCAGTAGCCAACTCCTCCCAGTTACGAACCTTGGTTCCGTCCAGCTGATAGAACCATTCGAGATGAGTCCCTGAAAGACTCTCCTGGAAGAAATGGATCCACAAGTTCTTGTCCACAGTATACGGTTGAATCTTCCGCACATAAGACCTGAGATGCAGCCTGGGACAGGATGTCCCATCGTACTTAGCAAAAGAGGGTGCTTTGAATTTGTGTGGGATCACCACGCCAGAAGTTAGACCCAAATCTCCGAAATCCAAACCAGGCACTTGTTGAATTGCCATTGCATTCAGGCGGTCTTCCAACTGTTTGTACTTGTCCTCAGCAGGAGGGTATTGTTCGTCGTTGAAATCTGTCTTGTTGTCGGAGACCACTGGACTAGGCACCTCTCTCTCATGGTGACTGCCTTCCCTCACAGATGGAGTAGTCCTCTCAGTTTCAATCTGCAGTGTATTCCCAGGTCTACGTCTAGGGCTGAATAAAACAATCCTCTTCTTCTTCTTTTTTAGGAGCAGAGTCTTCAGATCTTGTTGCCCCTGGGCCAAATTCATGACCAGCTCTTGGAACTGGGCATTCTGAGCCTGGAGGGCCTTGATAGACATCTCGGTTGATGATGAGTCAGGATTCATGATGCTGAAATAAACAGCGCATAGGGTGAGCAACCTGTAAAAGGGATACCTGGAATGCAATGATATGTATGTATGCATGTAATGTTTTCAAGGATCTCGCGGGGTAAACAAGAAGATTGTCAGCGTTTGAATCGGTAGCTTGATTGAAGGAACTTCATGTTGTTGAGAGTCCTTCTTCAAGGGTCAAAGGCTCACCATATCCAGTGGGTCATAGCCCCTGACGACCCTGGCTAGGGGAAAATAAATCCCCTTTGCCCCTTGCTAGACATGTTGGTTTATCATGACCTGCATCACAAGCCCTTGAGATCCTTGAAATGGGTTAGGATGTATGCAATGGTATGATGTTATGCTATGCATGGGGTAATGTAGGTAAACCCTGTTATGAGTCCCAATTAAGGACTATAAACAAAACCTGTAAGAAATTTAGTACACCCTATTATGAGTCCCAATTAAGGACTAAACACAAAACCTGCAAGAAACTTAGTAAGCCCTGTCATGGGTCCCAATTAAGGACTAAAACAAAACCTGCAAGTAGTTCATGTGTCAGATAAAGCATGCAAGTAGTCAAGTACGAAGGCACACAAGTCACACAAGAGAAACCCTTAAAGTTTAGGCCAGCATGGGGTCTAGGTATTACCCTCTTTCAGTTTCTTGGTTCATACCTGTCCTATCAAAGTAACCGGGTTCTTAGAGGATCCCAATATCATTGACTATCCTCAATCGGTCATAACTCCAGCATCGCAATCTTTTCTTGCGGCCAGAACCATCACGAGAGTTTAGCCTCAATGGGCGTAGCATACTGCTACTGTTCTATTGGCCAAGTTGGGTCATTTAAGGTTCTAAGGTCTGTTGGTGCTTAATGACTCCTTGGAAGACCCATATTCTCCCCGTTTCAACACGAGGGATATCGGTACAGACCAAGGCGCCACACCAACGTAGCCACTGCTTCACCCATGTCGGTATACGCCGGACAGGTCCCTCACAGCTTATGCTACCTAAACAGGGTATCCCCAGATCCGGGTTAGGATCTATGTAACTCCCATGCAACCCACAATAGTAAAGCAAGCAAGTCAATACAATTGAAAACATAATTATGAACTAACCCTAAGGTACACCTCACTTTAAGTTTAAGTCCCCAACAGAGTCGCCAGTTCTGTGATCGGTGGATCTGGAACTGACTGTTTAACGCTGGTTCGCGAAATGTCGTGGAAGCAAGAGTCGCCACCATCTTTTATTTTCTCCAAATGGAAAGGACAAAAGCACAGAAAAATTCCTTATAGAGATTGCTCTCGGTTCGGGAGGTAGATTATAGAAAGGGAAGGTGTTAGCACCCTTTCTATCCATGGTTATCCATGGGCTCTTAGATACTTGCTCACTTGTGTTTTCAAAAATGGTTTGTTTTCTTTTCAACTGTGGGTTTTAAAAAGTTTCTTTGAAAATTTCAGTTCGACTCTTGTATCGATCCTCAAGAGTGTTTGAAAAATGCTTTCGAAAGCTTTTTGAAAATGTGTTGGTGTGAAAAGTATTTTTGATTTGTTTTGTTTTGAATTAGAGCAAGTATCCACGAGTCGTCTACCTACCCTAAGGAATTCGTCTGTGTAAATGTCCTTTAAAGTAGTGCCATCCCACCATTGAGAGGTAGGTAGCACCACCGTTGGAGGTGTTCGGGTCAATTCGAGGTTCGGGACATGGTGATCACCAGAGCAACAGGAAGATACCCTAGAAGCTACCCTCATGCCAGGTTCCCGGATCATGAGGACTTACTAAAACATCCTCTACTCGACGATCACCTTTCGAGGGGCAAGGCAACAGTGAGGCGTACCCTAGGGGTGGTGTGTGATTTGTGTGTCAGATTCGTTTATTTTTGTCTTGTCATGTCAAAGTGATCTATGCGTTTGTTTTTATTTAATCATTCATTCTTGCATGCATTTATTTAACAATTAAAAAGTGCGAAAGAGGTAAAGTTCTAAACTATTACAAAAGGCGCGGGTCCACATCGCCAAAATTTCCAGGACCCGATTCGACAGAAAAATAAAGAATTAAAGTAAAAGTGCGAGAGATAAATATTTACATGGCTTTGGGAGAATTACATAAAAATTATAAGAAAGGAAATAAATGCGCGAATTGGAATTATTATCGAATGCGAGGGCGTTGGACCCTTTTTAATGAAATTAAATTACGATTAACGAATTAATTAAAATAAATAAAAAGAAATTATTTTTGGTATTTTTTGGATTTATGATTTTTATGAAATTAAATTAAATGAAATTAAAATTAAATTAACCCTAATTCTATAAATTTTATTTATTAAGAAAGAAATATTAAAGTTAAACCTAAATTAACCTAATTATTTACATGGTAATTTAATTACAAAAATAAATAATATTTTAATAATTAATTATTGTGAAAGAAAAGAAAAAAGGATAAAAATTATTACAAACCCTAATTCTACCAAATTTTAAATTGATTAAGGAAAATATTACAATTAAACCCTAAATTTAAAAGCTAAAATCAATTAATGAAGTTTATTTACAACAAAATAATATTAAGTAAAAATACTTATTTTGGTCTTTTTCCTGATTTTATTGTTTTTATGTTTTTTTTAATGAAAATAATCAAATTAAAGAACTAATTAAAAATAATAATTGAATCAAAATAAATAAAACAAAATAATGGAAAGAATATTGCAAACCTAGGGGGGTTCTGTCCCATGTTAGAGGGCTTGTTAGCATTTTAGGCCCATCAAACTCATGGCCCAGTTGACTTTTCTTGCCAGCGCGCATGTGTGTTGACTGAGGTTCACCATAGTCTTCAGATCCTGGCCCTTGATTAAATTCATTGGGACATGTGGACGGCTTGATATTGTGGATGCATGATGAACTTTAGCGCTGAAATTGTACACAAGCATTAATAGAAAAATAATGTGAAAGGGGTGGGGGACCTGGGGCTCGAACCCAGGTCCTAGAGATTACCAACACCTAGCCTTGCCAACTGATCCACTTGATTGCTTTGTATATTATATAACAAACAAATAACATAAGCGAATATAATAGTTAGTGGATTTTTAGCGCGAATTTTCAAACAAACCAATCACCGCTGGCCACATAACCATCTTCTTCATCGCTTTTGTTTTTTCCCTGAAACATAAAAGAATCAGCAACGGTTTTTGAACCGTCCCCAAAAGTACCATTCCAGAAAATAACGATTAGGCCATATGGCCATATAAATTAGGCGCGAGGGTGGATTTAGCATCGTCCAAGCATGCTGAGTTGAGTGGCCTAGGTTTCGTGTTCCAATTTTTCCTTAGCTAGAAAACCCCAATTCAAGGTTCTGAAAAACCTAGATGTCGTCCATGGTAGTTTCTTCAATGGTGAGTAAAAATTCAATTCAACTACATGGTTAGCTTCAGGAAGGTCCCATTAGTATAAATCAATCAAAAAAATGCAATGATATGGTCTAAATAATAAAGCACGATTTTGCAAAAAGAATGATGCAGTTTGCCTTTGAATTACCAATTCTTGATGCCAGGGATATGGAAAACTATTCAGTTAGCTTCAGTGAGACACGAGGAAGCTTTTGCAATTAGTCTCTTGCTCTGAATCGTGCTAGAACCTTGTTTTCAGTTTTCACTTTTTTGGCAAAAAGTTCAAGTTTGGTTGTTGGTCTATGGCGCAGCTGGGAGTTTTTGGGCACGAGGGTTAGCATGTGTATATGTATGTGAGTGATTAGGTCAAAGAATTTGAGCCAAAGAATCAAGGAATTGATGAAACAATATTTGATTTTCCATGCCATAATTTTCAAATCTTTTTCATGCTATTTTGGCCTCAATCATATCCAATCACCTTTGATTCTTTCCTAACCTGATTTGCACAAGATATTGAGATTATTTTATGCACAAAAAGATTCAAAAGGTTAGGTTTAGTATTTTTCACCTATTTATTTTAATTAAATGAATTATTAATGATTAAAAATCCAAATAAATAAATAAAAATGATAAAAACTTCCCTTTGGGCCAAATGGTCGTGCACATGCCTTGGATGATGAATTGTGGAAGAAAAAGAGGCCCATTAGCATTTTTAGGTCATTTGAAGCAATGTTGACTTTTCAAAATATCCAAAAATTTCCCAACTTCCACAAGGCATAACCTGCTCAATAATTAAGCTTTGCTCATGTTCTTGGACATTTTGGAAAGGTCTTTGAGTCCTCTAACCAATGTCTTTGGTCCCATGTAATTTTTATTTACCAATCTCAAGTTATGGCCTTTGACTTAAAGTCCCTTTTTGTTGACTTTTGAAAATGACCTATAATGTTGAAATTGATAACTTTTTGTGAGAGCATTTATTGGACTTGAAGTGTGAAGAGGAGTTGTAGGAAATGTCTTTATCTTCAAAATGAGCTTTGGATGGAATTTTTCTGATAATCCATGTGAAAGTTATGCCCTGGTCAATTTACAGTTGACTTTTTCAACTGTCCAAATAAGGAAACTTTTGCATCTTGATGATATTTGAGCCAAGCTTTGAGAATCATGATCAAGCATTGATCAAATGATGTTTGTGGCTTCAAAATGAGATGTTGACCAAAAATTTGAACTTTTGACTGTCAAATGACCATTTTGCCCCTACAGTTGACTGTAGTGCAATTAGGGTTTTTGACTGTGCAATTTTGTGCTGTAAGTCTTGAAATTTGGTATGAGGATGTTTGACCATATTTGTGGGCATGTGGGACTTGCTTGGACCCTTGGAAACTTCATTTACTTTGTCAGAACCAAAACCCTAATTTTGACTGTTAGGAGGCCCTTGAACAGTGCAACCCTTGGGGAGATTTTGAAGCTTTGATTTGGCAAAATTTTGAAGAATATGGGAGGGCAAATTTTGGGGTACAACAGTTGCCCCTGTTCAATCTTCTTAGACCTGAGGATGCAGATTGGCTGACGTGCCTTTCGTAATCCGAAGGTGGAAGATGATTGAACACTAGAGTGCCCAGAAATTTGCGCTCACATAGTAGCAGTGTGATGATGGGAATGGGCTTATAGATTCCATTTGGAGATTGATGCATAGGATGATGGGATTATAGATGCCATGCTGAGAGATGGTGGAAGGTGGATGGGCTTATAGATGCCATCTGGATGTTGATCGCGTAAGAGCTTCCTTAGCAAGAACCTGCGTACCTGCAAAAGAAAGATGAGTACCTGACATGTTGCAGGAGCTGGTCTTCAAATGCTTTGTATAAATGTGTCCTGACTGGTTACAGGAGCTGGATCTGGAGCTTCAAACGGTGATGAATGAACCAGGGATGGTTACTACCTCCGCAGTATCGAGGAGAGAACCACAGGCGACTACAACCTCAATAGCAATCATTGAGAGAATCTTGGGCGACTTCGACTTCAACAGTATCATTGAGCGAATCTTGGGATGATTACTACCTCCGAAGTATCGGGGAGAGAACCATAGGCGACTACAACCTCAACAGCAATCATTGAGAGAATCTTGGATATCTTCTACTGAGTCTTCAAAAGAAAAACCTTTAGGAGTCAGTTTAACTAGACCAGAGAAAGCCTTTGACTGGATAATAACCAGGAAAATCTTTGGGAGTCGATTTAACTGAACCAGACAAGGTCTTGGAGTCTTCAACTGAGTCTTCAAAAGAAAAACCTTTAGGAGTCGGTTTAACTGGACCAGAGAAGGCCTTTGACTGGATAATAACCAGGAAAATCTTTGGGAGTCGATTTAACTGAACCAGACAAGGTCTTGGAGTCTTCAACTGAGTCTTCAAAAGAAAAACCTTTAGGAGTCGGTTTAACTGGACCAGAGAAGGCCTTTGACTGGATAATAACCAGGAAAATCTTTGGGAGTCGATTTAACTGAACCAGACAAGGTCTTGGAGTCTAGCTTGAGAACTTAACTGGATCTTTCCTGAAAGGTAAAGGTCAGTCATATGCAATGCATGATATGAATCAAGCAATGATGTTCTCAACATAAATGAGATTGTAAGATATGATGCGTATATGCATGCTATAATGTATGGGAATGCGATGTTTATGAATGTATCTTTTGTCTTAGGAAAATAAATCCTTGACGGGTGCCGGGAAGTCACTCCTGGGCTGATGTTGAAGAATGGATTTTGCTTCCGCTGGGGATGTTGGTTGCAAGAATACCGGTAGGAGAAGATAACTCCGTTGGGGAATAAACTTGGCGAATGGATTACTCTGCGGAGAGAAAAAGTACTCTAGCGATCTTGCTGGGAAGCAATACTCTGTGGAGAGAGAGGTACTTTGTTGAATTGTTGATAATAACTTGCTGGGGATACCATTGTTGTGTTGGAAGTGTTGATAGACTTCGCTGGGGATAAGAGGACTTCGTCGGGGACGATCTTTCCGTGGCTTTTGGCTGAGGATAACCCAGTTATATCCTGGTAGGGACATAACTCTTGAATAAAGCCGGGATACGCGTTCGTGCTCTGCGAGGGATAAGCTTCCAGAATCTACTGGGGATAAGCTTACTGCTTGGGGAGACAGATTCCAACTTTCCTGGGGAACTGGATTGGACTCTCCTGGGGAAGTTTGAACTGTATTGGGGTAAGTGACTCCACTGAATGTTTGATATACCGCCGGGGAACAATCTTTAGACCAAGATGGCCGGGGATGCTTGTTAAGAATGTATATATGCTGCTGGGGAATGTTGAGATCTGCGGGAGGATACCCAACTTCCTTAAGTTTGATAATAGCTTTGCTTGGGGAGAGTGAACTGATTTGTTGGCTCACTCTCTAGGGAATTAAGATATCTGGTTATGTTCTTTAGCTGAACCTACCTTGGTACCTTGGAGGACAGAACAATTAGATTGCCTAGGCAACTCTTTATTGCCCCTGTTTCTGAGGTGAGAGAGGAAGACCTGTGAGGTGCTGATAGTTGTTGAGGGTCAAACCTTCTTCAGGTAGGCAGATGACAAGATGCCAGGACATAGTCGTACGCTTTAATCCCTAACTTTTTCCTGGACCGCCCTTTCGGGTTTTCAGTCCACCAGGATACCCATTTTTGCCCAAGCCGCCTTTTCAGGTTTTTGACTTGCCGGGTGTACAGATTTTTTCCATTTCATCCCTTATTTTTGCCCGAACCCTTTTGGTTCGCCGGGAAGCCCTTATTTTTGCCTAGGTGTGTCAACCTAGCGGGTCTTTGATTTTGCGTAGTATTTTTTTCGACTAGGTCCACGCTCTCAGAATGTAGGGAGTTGCCCCTGTTAGAAGTATTTTGTCATGCCACCACAAGGTATTTGATCAGGCAAGATTCGTTGCTAGGATGCCCCCAGTGACTCAGGCGGAGATTTGCCCCAGGCTATTTGGCCTTTGAGAGATTCTCCGAATCTTGATTGGATCGCCCCAGATGATGGACCATGCTCATGCCATGCCCCTTGATTGGAAGTGCTTTTGTTCACTAGGTATTCATCGTGCGAATTTCCCTGCTGTTCAAACAAAAAGTCATATGCAACCAAAGTTATGTTAAAAATGCAAAGCTTATGTCTGTCTTGAAGATTTTGAAAATGCATTCTTTTTCATAAAACAAGTGAATGTTTGTAAAACGTGATGTCAACTCGTTATTTTATTGCGAGCCTTAAGGAGTCAGGATACCTTTCGTAACAATATGCTTTCGAACTAACCCATGCTTCAGCTAGGACTTTTCAGGGTTATAACGTGGCCTGGTTCACGGTTTAAGAAACAAAGGATAAAGGCTCAAATTTTATTTGTACCCACCCGCTCTTCGTGATGTTCTCCAAACCTAAACTCAGTTGATCGTGCGTTAGACCTTGTTTGAGTCTTTGCTCTGATTTTCCGGTGATGATTCGGATGTTGATAACTTATTTTGAATAGGCAGTCATTCCTTTTTGTTGAGGGTTTGTAAGACCTCTTTCTTGTCTGATCTTTGTTATCCCTTTCTTTTTTTTGCCTGAACTGTTTCCTTTTTTGGAATTACAGTCAGCGGGATGCCCCAGTCTCGTAAGTCCCCTTTATAGGTTTTGACTTTTTGGGCTTTTATTTTGAGAAGTAATGACTGCCTTTCTTTATTGATTATTCGGAATCATCACTATCTTTCTTCGTTTTGTAAGCACTTCCTTGGTGCCATTCGTTATGCACTTGGATCAACTGAGAGACTACCCTGCCCCAGGTTATGATTAAGGGTTTTAAATTTCGAAAAGAAAAACTCCTACTTCTTTGGCTCTGATGGGTTGACGAGGGATTATCATCCTTATAACTCCAGTGTTTAGGGATTTGAAACAATGCCTGTACTTCATCAGCGGGGTCTGTTCAAAAGCATACTGTAGATTGTGGTATCGTTTTCGTCATCCTCCTTCAAGAGGCTTAGAATTAATAATCGAGAGTTGAGCATCACAAAAATATGAAAACAGTTTGCATATAGTGAATATGATATAATTACTTCAAAACGGACATATGTAATGCATTAATGAAATAACAATGTTTGACATGAATATTATTGTTTGAATAAACAAAGAAAAATACGACTTGAATTCAAATGAACAAAAAAGTGCTTTCTATCCTAGCCATGTTTTGGCATGGGAGCAGTGATCACGTTGGGAGCCTCGGGCGCCTCGAACTCAATCTCCTTTGCGTCAATCAAGTCTTGGATCTTATTTTTCAAGCTCCAACAATCATCTGTAGTATGCCCCGGGCTGTCAGAGTGATAAGCGCAGCGGGCGTTGGGGTTATACTTCGGTGACGTTGTATTTTGATTCTTCGGAGCTTCTTTTAGAGTTACCAGCTTGGTCTCTAGCAACTGTGGCAATATCTGGGATAAGGTCATGCTGAGCCGAGTGAACTGCCTTCTCTCGCTCTTTTGTTGGTTGTGATGTTGAAGAGCACCAGCAGGTTTTGAGATCACCACTGCATTGGCAGCTTGGCGGCGTTCTGGTCTATTCTGTCTCCTTGAACCATAGACGACATTGGATTCCTTCTTAAAAGGTTTTTTATCGGTGCTCGATGAAGCATCCTTCTGTATCTACCCAGCCTTGATACCAGCTTCGATCCTCTCCCCAGTCAAGATCAGATCTGTAAACCCAGCAGAAGAGTTCCCAATCAGATGGTTGAAGAATGGACCAGACAGGGTCCCTAAGAACATGTCGACGAGCTCGCGGTCAGTCAGAGGTGGTTGTACCCTTCCCGCAAGGTCCCTCCACTTCTGCGCATACTCTTTAAAACCTTCTCCCGATCCTAACGACATACCCTGGAGTTGGGTACGCGTAGGAGCGAGGTCGGCATTGTACTGATACTGCTTGTAAAAAGCAGTAGCCAACTCCTCCCAGTTAAGAACCTTGGTTCCGTCCAGCTGATAGAACCATTCGAGATGAGTCCCTGAAAGACTCTCCTGGAAGAAATGGATCCACAAGTTCTTGTCCACAGTATACGGTTGAATCTTCCGCACATAAGACCTGAGATGCAGTCTGGGACAGGATGTCCCATCGTACTTAGCAAAAGAGGGTGCTTTGAATTTGTGTGGGATCACCACGCCAGAAGTTAGACCCAAATCTCCGAAATCCAAACCAGGCACTTGTTGAATTGCCATTGCATTCAGGCGGTCTTCCAACTGTTTGTACTTGTCCTCAGCAGGAGGGTATTGTTCGTCGTTGAAATCTGTCTCGTTGTCGGAGACCACTGGACTAGGCACCTCTCTCTCATGGTGACTGCCTTCCCTCACAGATGGAGTAGTCCTCTCAGTTTCAATCTGCAGTGTATTCCTAGGTCTACGTCTAGAGCTGAATAAAACAGTCCTCTTCTTCTTCTTTTTTAGGAGCAGAGTCTTCAGATCTTGTTGCCCCTGGGCCAAATTCATGATCAGCTCTTGGAACTGGGCATTCTGAGCCTGGAGGGCCTTGATAGACATCTCGGTTGATGATGAGTCAGGATTCATGATGCTGAAATAAACAGCGCAGAGGGTGAGCAACCTGTAAAAGGGATACCTGGAATGCAATGATATGTATGTATGCATGTAATGTTTTCAAGGATCTCGCGGGGTAAACAAGAAGATCATCAGCGTTTGAATCGGTAGCTTGATTGAAGGAACTTCATGTTGTTGAGAGTCCTTCTTCAAGGGTCAAAGGCTCACCATATCCAGTGGGTCATAGCCCCTGACGACCCTGGCTAGGGGAAAATAAATCCCCTTTGCCCCTTGCTAGACATGTTGGTTTATCATGACCTGCATCACAAGCCCTTGAGATCCTTGAAATGGGTTAGGATGTATGCAATGGTATGATGTTATGCTATGCATGGGGTAATGTAGGTAAACCCTGTTATGAGTCCCAATTAAGGACTATAAACAAAACCTGTAAGAAATTTAGTACACCCTATTATGAGTCCCAATTAAGGACTAAACACAAAACCTGCAAGAAACTTAGTAAGCCCTGTCATGGGTCCCAATTAAGGACTAAAACAAAACCTGCAAGTAGTTCATGTGTCAGATAAAGCATGCAAGTAGTCAAGTACGAAGGCACACAAGTCACACAAGAGAAACCCTTAAAGTTTAGGCCAGCATGGGGTCTAGGTATTACCCTCTTTCAGTTTGTTGGTTCATACCTGTCCTATCAAAGTAACCGGGTTCTTAGAGGATCCCAATATCATTGACTATCCTCAATCGGTCATAACTCCAGCATCGCAATCTTTTCTTGCGGCCAGAACCATCACGAGAGTTTAGCCTCAATGGGCGTAGCATACTGCTACTGTTCTATTGGCCAAGTTGGGTCATTTAAGGTTCTAAGGTCTGTTGGTGCTTAATGACTCCTTGGAAGATCCATATTCTCCCCGTTTCAACACGAGGGATATCGGTACAGACCAAGGCGCCACACCAACGTAGCCACTGCTTCACCCATGTCGGTATACGCCGGACAGGTCCCTCACAGCTTATGCTACCTAAACAGGGTATCCCCAGATCCGGGTTAGGATCTATGTAACTCCCATGCAACCCACAATAGTAAAGCAAGCAAGTCAATACAATTGAAAACACAGTTATGAACTAACCCTAAGGTACACCTCACTTTAAGTTTAAGTCCCCAGCAGAGTCGCCAGTTCTGTGATCGGTGGATCTGGAACTGACTGTTTAACGCTGGTTCGCGAAATGTCGCGGAAGCAAGAGTCGCCACCGTCTTTTATTTTCTCCAAATGGAAAGGACAAAAGAACAGAAAAATTCCTTATAGAGATTGCTCTCGGTTCGGGAGGTAGATTATAGAAAGGGAAGGTGTTAGCACCCTTTCTATCCATGGTTATCCATGGGCTCTTAGATACTTGCTCACTTGTGTTTTCAAAAATGGTTTGTTTTCTTTTCAACTGTGGGTTTTAAAAAGTTTCTTTGAAAATTTCAGTTCGACTCTTGTATCGATCCTCAAGAGTGTTTGAAAAATGCTTTCGAAAGCTTTTTGAAAATGTGTTGGTGTGAAAAGTATTTTTGATTTGTTTTGTTTTGAATTAGAGCAAGTATCCACGAGTCGTCTACCTACCCTAAGGAATTCGTCTGTGTAAATGTCCTTTAAAGTAGTGCCATCCCACCATTGAGAGGTAGGTAGCACCACCGTTGGAGGTGTTCGGGTCAATTCGAGGTTCGGGACATGGTGATCACCAGAGCAACATGAAGATACCTTAGAAGCTACCCTCATGCCAGGTTCCCGGATCATGAGGACTTACTAAAACATCCTCTACTCGATGATCACCTTTCGAGGGGCAAGGCAACAGTGAGGCGTACCCTAGGGGTGGTGTGTGATTTGTGTGTCAGATTCGTTTATTTTTGTCTTGTCATGTCAAAGTGATCTATGCGTTTGTTTTTATTTAATCATTCATTCTTGCATGCATTTATTTAACAATTAAAAAGTGCGAAAGAGGTAAAGTTCTAAACTATTACAAAAGGCGCGGGTCCACATCGCCAAAATTTCCAGGACCCGATTCGACAGAAAAATAAAGAATTAAAGTAAAAGTGCGAGAGATAAATATATACATGGCTTTGGGAGAATTACATAAAAATTATAAGAAAGGAAATAAATGCGCGAATTGGAATTATTATCGAATGCGAGGGCGTTGGACCCTTTTTAATGAAATTAGATTACGATTAACGAATTAATTAAAATAAATAAAAAGAAATTATTTTTGGTATTTTTTGGATTTATGATTTTTATGAAATTAAATTAAATGAAATTAAAATTAAATTAACCCTAATTCTATAAATTTTATTTATTAAGAAAGAAATATTAAAGTTAAACCTAAATTAACCTAATTATTTACATGGTAATTTAATTACAAAAATAAATAATATTTTAATAATTAATTATTGTGAAAGAAAAGAAAAAAGGATAAAAATTATTACAAACCCTAATTCTACCAAATTTTAAATTGATTAAAGAAAATATTACAATTAAACCCTAAATTTAAAAGCTATAATCAATTAATGAAGTTTATTTACAACAAAATAATATTAAGTAAAAATACTTATTTTGGTCTTTTTCCTGATTTTATTGTTTTTATGTTTTTTTTAATGAAAATAATCAAATTAAAGAACTAATTAAAAATAATAATTGAATCAAAATAAATAAAACAAAATAATGGAAAGAATATTGCAAACCTAGGGGGGTTCTGTCCCCAGTTAGAGGGCTTGTTAGCATTTTAGGCCCATCAAACTCATGGCCCAGTTGACTTTTCTTGCCAGCGCGCATGTGTGTTGACTGAGGTTCACCATAGTCTTCAGATCCTGGCCCTTGATTGAATGCATTGGGACATGTGGACGGCTTGATGTTGTGGATGCATGATGGACTTTAGCGCTGAAATTGTACACAAGCATTAATAGAAAAATAATGTGAAAGGGGTGGGGGACCTGTGGCTCGAACCCAGGTCCTAGAGATTACCAACACCTAGCCTTGCCAACTGATCCACTTGATTGCTTTGTATATTATATAACAAACAAATAACATAAGCGAATATAATAGTTAGTGGATTTTTAGCGCGAATTTTCAAACAAACTAATCACCGCTGGCCACATAACCATCTTCTTCATCGCTTTTGTTTTTTCCCTGAAACATAAAAGAATCAGCAACGGTTTTTGAACCGTCCCCAAAAGTACCATTCCAGAAAATAACGATTAGGCCATATGGCCATATAAATTAGGCGCGAGGGTGGATTTAACATCGTCCAAGCATGCTGAGTTGAGTGGCCTAGGTTTCGTGTTCCAATTTTTCCTTAGCTAGAAAACCCCAATTCAAGGTTCTGAAAAACCTAGATGTCGTCCATGGTAGTTTCTTCAATGGTGAGTAAAAATTCAATTTAACTACATGGTTAGCTTCAGGAAGGTCCCATTAGTATAAATCAATCATAAAAATGCAATGATATGGTCTAAATAATAAAGCACGATTATGCAAAAAGAATGATGCAGTTTGCCTTTGAATTACCAATTCTTGATGCCAGAGATATGGAAAACTATTCAGTTAGCTTCAGTGAGACACGAGGAAGCTTTTGCAATTAGTCTCTTGCTCTGAATCGTGCTAGAACCTTGTTTTCAGTTTTCACTTTTTTGGCAAAAAGTTCAAGTTTGGTTGTTGGTCTATGGCGCAGCTGGGAGTTTTTGGGCACGAGGGTTAGCATGTGTATATGTATGTGAGTGATTAGGTCAAAGAATTTGAGCCAAAGAATCAAGGAATTGATGAAACAATATTTGATTTTCCATGCCATAATTTTCAAATCTTTTTCATGCTATTTTGGCCCCAATCATATCCAATCACCTTTGATTCTTTCCTAACCTGATTTGCACAAGATATTGAGATTTTTATGCACAAAAAGATTCAAAAGGTTAGGTTTAGTATTTTTCACCTATTTATTTTAATTAAATGAATTATTAATGATTAAAAATCCAAATAAATAAATAAAAATGATAAAAACTTCCCTTTGGGCCAAATGGTCGTGCACATGCCTTGGATGATGAATTGTGGAAGAAAAAGAGGCCCATTAGCATTTTTAGGTCATTTGAAGCAATGTTGACTTTTCAAAATATCCAAAAATTTCCCAACTTCCACAAGGCATAACCTGCTCAATAATTAAGCTTTGCTCATGTTCTTGGACATTTTGGAAAGGTCTTTGAGTCCTCTAACCAATGTCTTTGGTCCCATGTCATTTTTATTTACCAATCTCAAGTTATGGCCTTTGACTTAAAGTCCCTTTTTGTTGACTTTTGAAAATGACCTATAATGTTGAAATTGATAACATTTTGTGAGAGAATTTCTTGGACTTGAAGTGTGAAGAGGAGTTGTAGGAAATGTCTTTCTCTTCAAAAAGAGCTTTGGATGGAATTTTTCTGATAATCCATGTGAAAGTTATGCCCTGGTCAATTTACAGTTGACTTTTTCAACTGTCCAAATAAGGAAACTTTTGCATCTTGATGATATTTGAGCCAAGCTTTGAGAATCATGATCAAGCATTGATCAAATGATGTTTGTGGCTTCAAAATGAGATGTTGACCAAAAATTTGAACTTTTGACTGTCAAATGACCATTTTGCCCCTACAGTTGACTGGAGTGTAATTAGGGTTTTTGACTGTGCAATTTTGTGCTGTAAGTCTTGAAATTTGGTATGAGGATGTTTGACCATATTTGTGGGCATGTGGGACTTGCTTGGACCCTTGGAAACTTCATTTACTCTGTCAGAACCAAAACCCTAATTTTGACTGTTAGGAGGCCCTTGAACTGTGCAACCCTTGGGGAGATTTTGAAGCTTTGATTTGGCAAATTTTTGAAGAATATGGGAGGGCAAATTTTGGGGTACAACAGTTGCCCCTGTTCAATCTTCTTAGACCTGAGGATGCAGATTGGCTGACGTGCCTTTCGTAATCCGAAGGTGGAAGATGATTGAACACTAGAGTGCCCAGAAATTTGCGCTCACATAGTAGCAGTGTGATGATGGGAATGGGCTTATAGATGCCATTTGGAGATTGATGCATAGGATGATGGGCTTATAGATGCCATGCTGAGAGATGGTGGAAGGTGGATGGGCTTATAGATGCCATCTGGATGTTGATCGCGTAAGAGCTTCCTTAGCGAGAACCTGCGTACCTGCAAAAGAAAGATGAGTACCTGACATGTTGCAGGAGCTGGTCTTCAAATGCTTTGTATAAATGTGTCCTGACTGGTTACAGGAGCTGGATCTGGAGCTTCAAACGGTGATGAATGAACCAGGGATGGTTACTACCTCCGCAGTATCGAGGAGAGAACCACAGGCGACTACAACCTCAATAGCAATCATTGAGAGAATCTTGGGCGACTTCGACTTCAACAGTATCATTGAGCGAATCTTGGGATGATTACTACCTCCGCAGTATCGGGGAGAGAACCATAGGCGACTACAACCTCAACAGCAATCATTGAGAGAATCTTGGATATCTTCTACTGAGTCTTCAAAAGAAAAACCTTTAGGAGTCGGTTTAACTAGACCAGAGAAAGCCTTTGACTGGATAATAACCACGAAAATTTTTGGGAGTCGATTTAACTGAACCAGACAAGGTCTTGGAGTCTTCAACTGAGTCTTCAAAAGAAAAACCTTTAGGAGTCGGTTTAACTGGACCAGAGAAGGCCTTTGACTGGATAATAACCAGGAAAATCTTTGGGAGTCGATTTAACTGAACCAGACAAGGTCTTGGAGTCTTCAACTGAGTCTTCAAAAGAAAAACCTTTAGGAGTCGGTTTAACTGGACCAGAGAAGGCCTTTGACTGGATAATAACCAGGAAAACCTTTGGGAGTCGATTTAACTGAACCAGACAAGGTCTTGGAGTCTAGCTTGAGAACTTAACTGGATCTTTCTGAAAGGTAAAGGTCAGTTATATGCAATGCATGATATGAATCAAGCAATGATGTTCTCAACATAAATGAGATTGTAAGATATGATGCGTATATGCATGCTATAATGTATGGGAATGCGATGTTTATGAATGTATCTTTTGTCTTAGGAAAATAAATCCTTGACGGGTGCCGGGAAGTCACTCCTGGGCTGATGTTGAAGAATGGATTTTGCTTCCGCTGGGGATGTTGGTTGCAAGAATACCGGTAGGAGAAGATAACTCCGTTGGGGAATAAACTTGGCGAATGGATTACTCTTCGGGGAGAAAAAGTACTCTAGCGATCTTGCTGGGAAGCAATACTCTGTGGAGAGAGAGGTACTTTGTTAAATTGTTGATAATAACTTGCTGGGGATACCATTGTTGTGTTGGAAGTGTTGATAGACTTCGCTGGGGATAAGAGGACTTCGTCGGGGACGATCTTTTCGTGGCTTTTGGCTGAGGATAACCCAGTTATATCCTGGTAGGGACATAACTCTTGAATAAAGCCGGGAGACGCGTTCGTGCTCCGCGAGGGATAAGCTTCCAGAATCTACTGGGGATAAGCTTACTGCTTGGGGAGACAGATTCCAACTTTCCTGGGGAACTGGATTGGAATCTCCTGGGGAAGTTTGAACTGTATTGGGGTAAGTGACTCCACTGAATGTTTGATATACTGCCGGGGAACAATCTTTAGACCAAGATGGTCGGGGATGCTTGTTAAGAATGTATATATGCTGCTGGGGAATGTTGAGATCTGCGGGAGGATACCCAACTTCCTTAAGTTTGATAATAGCTTTGCTTGGGGAGAGTGAACTGATTTGTTGGCTCACTCTCTGGGGAATTAAGATATCTGGTTATGTTCTTTAGCTGAACCTACCTTGGTACCTTGGAGGACAGAACAATTAGATTGCCTAGGCAACTCTTTATTGCCCCTGTTTCTGAGGTGAGAGAGGAAGACCTGTGAGGTGCTGATAGTTGTTGAGGGTCAAACCTTCTTCAGGTAGGCAGATGACAAGATGCCAGGACATAGTCGTACGCTTTAATCCCTAACTTTTGCCTGGACCGCCCTTTCGGGTTTTCAGTCCACCGGGATACCCATTTTTGCCCAAGCCGCCTTTTCAGGTTTTCGACTTGCCGGGTGTACAGATTTTTTCCATTTCATCCCTTATTTTTGCCCGAACCCTTTTGGTTCGCCGGGAAGCCCTTATTTTTTCCTAGGTGTGTCAACCTAGCGGGTCTTTGATTTTGCATAGTATTTTTTTCGACTAGGTCCACGCTCTCAGAATGTAGGGAGTTGCCCCTGTTAGAAGTATTTTGTCATGCCACCACAAGGTATTTGATCAGGCAAGATTCGTTGCTAGGATGCCCCCAGTGACTCAGGCGGAGATTTGCCCCAGGCTATTTGGCCTTTGAGAGATTCTCCGAATCTTGATTGGATCGCCCCAGATGATGGACCATGCTCATGCCATGCCCCTTGATTGGAAGTGCTTTTGTTCACTAGGTATTCATCGTGCGAATTTCCCTGCTGTTCAAACAAAAAGTCATATGCAACCAAAGTTATGTTAAAAATGCAAAGCTTATGTCTGTCTTAAAGATTTTGAAAATGCATTCTTTTTCATAAAACAAGTGAATGTTTGTAAAACGTGATGTCAACTCGTTATTTTATTGCGAGCCTTAAGGAGTCAGGATACCTTTCGTAACAGTATGCTTTCGAACTAACCCATGCTTCAGCTAGGACTTTTCAGGGTTATAACATGGCCTGGTTCACGGTTTAAGAAACAAAGGATAAAGGCTCAAATTTTATTTGTACCCACCCGCTCATCGTGATGTTCTCCAAACCTAAACTCAGTTGATCGTGCGTTAGACCTTGTTTGAGTCTTTGCTCTGATTTTCCGGTGATGATTCGGATGTTGATAATTATTTTGAATAGGCAGTCATTCCTTTTTGTTGAGGGTTTGTAAGACCTCTTTCTTGTCTGATCTTTGTTATCCCTTTCTTTTTTTTGCCTGAACTGTTTCCTTTTTTGGAATTACAGTCAGCGGGATGCCCCAGTCTCGTAAGTCCCCTTTATAGGTTTTGACTTTTTGGGCTTTTATTTTGAGAAGTAATGACTGCCTTTCTTTATTGATTATTCGGAATCATCACTATCTTTCTTCGTTTTGTAAGCACTTCCTTGGTGCCATTCGTTTTGCACTTGGATCAACTGAGAGACTACCCTGCCCCAGGTTATGATTAAGGGTTTTAAATTTCGAAAAGAAAAACTCCTACTTCTTTGGCTCAGATGGGTTGACGAGGGATTATCATCCTTATAACTCCAGTGTTTAGGGATTTGAAACAATGCCTGTACTTCATCAGCGGGGTCTGTTCAAAAGCATACTGTAGATTGTGGTATTGTTTTCGTCATCCTCCTTCAAGAGGCTTAGAATTAATAATCGAGAGTTGAGCATCACAAAAATATGAAAACAGTTTGCATATAGTGAATACGATATAATTACTTCAAAACGGACATATGTAATGCATTAATGAAATAACAATGTTTGACATGAATATTATTGTTTGAATAAACAAAGAAAAATACGACTTGAATTCAAATGAACAAAAAAGTGCTTTCTATCCTAGCCATGTTTTGGCATGGGAGCAGTGATCACGTTGGGAGCCTCGGGCGCCTCGAACTCAATCTCCTTTGCGTCAATCAAGTCTTGGATCTTATTTTTCAAGCTCCAACAATCATCTGTAGTATGCCCCGGGCTGTCAGAGTGATAAGCGCAGCGGGCATTGGGGTTATACTTCGGTGACGTTGTATTTTGATTCTTCGGAGCTTCCTTTAGAGTTACCAGCTTGGTCTCCAGAAACTGTGGCAATATCTTGGATAAGGTCATGTTGAGCCGAGTGAACTTCCTTCTCTCGCTCTTTTGTTGGTTGTGATGTTGAAGAGCACCAGCAGGTTTTGAGATCACCACTGCATTGGCAGCTTGGCGGCGTTCTGGTCTATTCTGTCTCCTTGAACCATAGACGGCATTGGATTCCTTCTTAAAAGGTTTTTTATCGGTGCTCGATGAAGCATCCTTCTGTATCTTCCCAGCCTTGATACCAGCTTCGATCCTCTCCCCAGTCAAGATCAGATCTATAAACCCAGCAGAAGAGTTCCCAATCAGATGGTTGAAGAATGGACCAGACAGGGTCCCTAAGAACATGTCGACGAGCTCGCGGTCAGTCAGAGGTGGTTGTACCCTTCCCGCAAGGTCCCTCCACTTCTGCGCATACTCTTTAAAACCTTCTCCCGATCCTAACGACATACCCTGGAGTTGGGTACGCGTAGGAGCGAGGTCGGCATTGTACTGATACTGCTTGTAAAAAGCAGTAGCCAACTCCTCCCAGTTACGAACCTTGGTTCCGTCCAGCTGATAGAACCATTCGAGATGAGTCCTTGAAAGACTCTCCTGGAAGAAATGGATCCACAAGTTCTTGTCCACAGTATACGGTTGAATCTTCCGCACATAAGACCTGAGATGCAGCCTGGGACAGGATGTCCCATCGTACTTAGCAAAAGAGGGTGCTTTGAATTTGTGTGGGATCACCACGCCAGAAGTTAGACCCAAATCTCCGAAATCCAAACCAGGCACTTGTTGAATTGCCATTGCATTCAGGCGGTCTTCCAACTGTTTGTACTTGTCCTCAGCAGGAGGGTATTGTTCGTCGTTGAAATCTGTCTCGTTGTCGGAGACCACTGGACTAGGCACCTCTCTCTCATGGTGACTGCCTTCCCTCACAGATGGAGTAGTCCTCTCAGTTTCAATCTGCAGTGTATTCCCAGGTCTACGTCTAGGGCTGAACAAAACAGTCCTCTTCTTCTTCTTTTTCAGGAGCAGAGTCTTCAGATCTTGTTGCCCCTGGGCCAAATTCATGATCAGCTCTTGGAACTGGGCATTCTGAGCCTAGAGGGCCTTGATAGACATCTCGGTTGATGATGAGTCAGGATTCATGATGCTGAAATAAACAGCGCAGAGGGTGAGCAACCTGTAAAAGGGATACCTGGAATGCAATGATATGTATGTATGCATGTAATGTTTTCAAGGATCTCGCGGGGTAAACAAGAAGATCGTCAGCGTTTGAATCGGTAGCTTGATTGAAGGAACTTCATGTTGTTGAGAGTCCTTCTTCAAGGGTCAAAGGCTCACCATATCCAGTGGGTCATAGCCCCTGACGACCCTGGCTAGGGGAAAATAAATCCCCTTTTCCCCTTGCTAGACATGTTGGTTTATCATGATCTGCATCACAAGCCCTTGAGATCCTTGAAATGGGTTAGGATGTATGCAATGGTATGATGTTATGCTATGCATGGGGTAATGTAGGTAAACCCTGTTATGAGTCCCAATTAAGGACTATAAACAAAACCTGTAAGAAATTTAGTACACCCTATTATGAGTCCCAATTAAGGACTAAACACAAAACCTGCAAGAAACTTAGTAAGCCCTGTCATGGGTCCCAATTAAGGACTAAAACAAAACCTGCAAGTAGTTCATGTGTCAGATAAAGCATGCAAGTAGTCAAGTACGAAGGCACACAAGTCACACAGAGAAACCCTTAAAGTTTAGGCCAGCATGGGGTCTAGGTATTACCCTCTTTCAGTTTGTTGGTTCATACCTGTCCTATCAAAGTAACCGGGTTCTTAGAGGATCCCAATATCATTGACTATCCTCAATCGGTCATAACTCCAGCATCGCAATCTTTTCTTGCGGCCAGAACCATCACGAGAGTTTAGCCTCAATGGGCGTAGCATACTGCTACTGTTCTATTGGCCAAGTTGGGTCATTTAAGGTTCTAAGGTCTGTTGGTGCTTAATGACTCCTTGGAAGACCCATATTCTCCCCGTTTCAACACGAGGGATATCGGTACAGACCAAGGCGCCACACCAACGTAGCCACTGCTTCACCCATGTCGGTATACGCCAGACAGGTCCCTCACAGCTTATGCTACCTAAACAGGGTATCCCCAGATCCGGGTTAGGATCTATGTAACTCCCATGCAACCCACAATAGTAAAGCAAGCAAGTCAATACAATTGAAAACACAGTTATGAACTAACCCTAAGGTACACCTCACTTTAAGTTTAAGTCCCCAGCAGAGTCGCCAGTTCTGTGATCGGTGGATCTGGAACTGACTGTTTAACGCTGGTTCGCGAAATGTCGCGGAAGCAAGAGTCGCCACCGTCTTTTATTTTCTCCAAATGGAAAGGACAAAAGCACAGAAAAATTCCTTATAGAGATTGCTCTCGGTTCGGGAGGTAGATTATAGAAAGGGAAGGTGTTAGCACCCTTTATATCCATGGTTATCCATGGGCTCTTAGATACTTGCTCACTTGTGTTTTCAAAAATGGTTTGTTTGCTTTTCAACTGTGGGTTTTAAAAAGTTTCTTTGAAAATTTCAGTTCGACTCTTGTATCGATCCTCAAGAGTGTTTGAAAAATGCTTTCGAAAGCTTTTTGAAAATGTGTTGGTGTGAAAAGTATTTTTGATTTGTTTTGTTTTGAATTAGAGCAAGTATCCACGAGTCGTCTACCTACCCTAAGGAATTCGTCTGTGTAAATGTCCTTTAAAGTAGTGCCATCCCACCATTGAGAGGTAGGTAGCACCACCGTTGGAGGTGTTCGGGTCAATTCGAGGTTCGGGACATGGTGATCACCAGAGCAACAGGAAGATACCTTAGAAGCTACCCTCATGCCAGGTTCCCGGATCATGAGGACTTACTAAAACATCCTCTACTCGATGATCACCTTTCGAGGGGCAAGGCAACAGTGAGGCGTACCCTAGGGGTGGTGTGTGATTTGTGTGTCAGATTCGTTTATTTTTGTCTTGTCATGTCAAAGTGATCTATGCGTTTGTTTTTATTTAATCATTCATTCTTGCATGCATTTATTTAACAATTAAAAAGTGAGAAAGAGGTAAAGTTCTAAACTATTACAAAAGGCGCGGGTCCACATCGCCAAAATTTCCAGGACCCGATTCGACAGAAAAATAAAGAATTAAAGTAAAAGTGCGAGAGATAAATATTTACATGGCTTTGGGAGAATTACATAAAAATTATAAGAAAGGAAATAAATGCGCGAATTGGAATTATTATCGAATGCGAGGGCGTTGGACCCTTTTTAATGAAATTAAATTACGATTAACGAATTAATTAAAATAAATAAAAAGAAATTATTTTTGGTATTTTTTGGATTTATGATTTTTATGAAATTAAATTAAATGAAATTAAAATTAAATTAACCCTAATTCTATAACTTTTATTTATTAAGAAAGAAATATTAAAGTTAAACCTAAATTAACCTAATTATTTACATGGTAATTTAATTACAAAAATAAATAATATTTTAATAATTAATTATTGTGAAAAAAAAGAAAAAAGGATAAAAATTATTACAAACCCTAATTCTACCAAATTTTAAATTGATTAAGGAAAATATTACAATTAAACCCTAAATTTAAAAGCTAAAATCAATTAATGAAGTTTATTTACAACAAAATAATATTAAGTAAAAATACTTATTTTGGTCTTTTTCCTGATTTTATTGTTTTTATGTTTTTTTATGAAAATAATCAAATTAAAGAACTAATTAAAAATAATAATTGAATCAAAATAAATAAAACAAAATAATGGAAAGAATATTGCAAACCTAGGGGGGTTCTGTCCCCAGTTAGAGGGCTTGTTAGCATTTTAGGCCCATCAAACTCATGGCCCAGTTGACTTTTCTTGCCAGCGCGCATGTGTGTTGACTGAGGTTCACCATAGTCTTCAGATCCTGGCCCTTGATTGAATGCATTGGGACATGTGGACGGCTTGATGTTGTGGATGCATGATGGACTTTAGCGCTGAAATTGTACACAAGCATTAATAGAAAAATAATGTGAAAGGGGTGGGGGACCTGGGGCTCGAACCCAGGTCCTAGAGATTACCAACACCTAGCCTTGCCAACTGATCCACTTGATTGCTTTGTATATTATATAAAAAACAAATAACATAAGCGAATATAATAGTTAGTGGATTTTTAGCGCGAATTTTCAAACAAACCAATCACCGCTGGCCACATAACCATCTTCTTCATCGCTTTTGTTTTTTCCCTGAAACATAAAAGAATCAGTAACGGTTTTTGAACCGTCCCCAAAAGTACCATTCCAGAAAATAACGATTAGGCCATATGGCCATATAAATTAGGCGCGAGGGTGGATTTAACATCGTCCAAGCATGCTGAGTTGAGTGGCCTAGGTTTCGTGTTCCAATTTTTCCTTAGCTAGAAAACCCCAATTCAAGGTTCTGAAAAACCTAGATGTCGTCCATGGTAGTTTCTTCAATGGTGAGTAAAAATTCAATTCAACTACATGGTTAGCTTCAGGAAGGTCCCATTAGTATAAATCAATCATAAAAATGCAATGATATGGTCTAAATAATAAAGCACGATTATGCAAAAAGAATGATGCAGTTTGCCTTTGAATTACCAATTCTTGATGCTAGGGATATGGAAAACTATTCAGTTAGCTTCAGTGAGACACGAGGAAGCTTTTGCAATTAGTCTCTTGCTCTGAATCGTGCTAGAACCTTGTTTTCAGTTTTCACTTTTTTGGCAAAAAGTTCAAGTTTGGTTGTTGGTCTATGGCGCAGCTGGGAGTTTTTGGGCACGAGGGTTAGAATGTGTATATGTATGTGAGTGATTAGGTCAAAGAATTTGAGCCAAAGAATCAAGGAATTGATGAAACAATATTTGATTTTCCATGCCATAATTTTCAAATCTTTTTCATGCTATTTTGGCCTCAATCATATCCAATCACCTTTGATTCTTTCCTAACCTGATTTGCACAAGATATTGAGATTATTTTATGCACAAAAAGATTCAAAAGGTTAGGTTTAGTATTTTTCACCTATTTATTTTAATTAAATGAATTATTAATGATGAAAAATCCAAATAAATAAATAAAAATGATAAAAACTTACCTTTGGGCCAAATGGTCGTGCACATGCCTTGGATGATGAATTGTGGAAGAAAAAGAGGCCCATTAGCATTTTTAGGTCATTTGAAGCAATGTTGACTTTTCAAAATATCCAAAAATTTCCCAACTTCCACAAGGCATAACTTGCTCAATTTTTAAGCTTTGCTCATGTTCTTGGACATTTTGGAAAGGTCTTTGAGTCCTCTAACCAATGTATTTTGTCCCATGTCATTTTGATTTACCAATATCAAGTTATGGCCTTTGACTTAAAGTCCCTTTTTGTTAACTTTTGAAAATGACCTATAATGTTGAAATTGATAACTTTTTGTGAGAGCATTTCTTGGACTTGAAGTGTGAAGAGGAGTTGTAGGAAATGTCTTTCTCTTCAAAATGAGCTTTGGATGGAATTTTTCTGATAATCCATGTGAAAGTTATGCCCTGGTCAATTTACAGTTGACTTTTTCAACTGTCCAAATAAGGAAACTTTTGCATCTTGATGATATTTGAGCCAAGCTTTTAGAATCATGATCAAGCATTGATCAAATGATGTTTGTGGCTTCAAAATGAGATGTTGACCAAAAATTTGAACTTTTGACTGTCAAATGACCATTTTGCCCCTACAGTTGACTGTAGTGCAATTAGGGTTTTTGACTGTGCAATTTTGTGCTGTAAGTCTTGAAATTTGGTATGAGGATGTTTGACCATATTTGTGGGCATGTGGGACTTTCTTGGACCCTTGGAAACTTCATTTACTTTGTCAGAACCAAAACCCTAATTTTGACTGTTAGGAGGCCCTTGAACTGTGCAACCCTTGGGGAGATTTTGAAGCTTTGATTTGGCAAATTTTTGAAGAATATGGGAGGGCAAATTTTGGGGTACAACAGGGAGGTTGTATCATTTCTTTTATCATGTCTTCTGAAAGAAAGATAGTTCTTTTATCTATCTATGTGCACCAAATATATAAAATGCGGGCTAAATATTCTATTATCCTATGTTTATTTCCAAGAATGTTAATTGAATTTGTGATTATTTCAATTTATATGTTTAAAGTGACTTCGGGTAAATAGTGCAAACTATAAGTATTTTCCTGATTTTGATATATTCTTGTGCATGTTGTGATTTAATTATTTAATTTGCATAACAATGAGAAATATTGTTCTCACGTACAAATATTTTTTAGTTACATGTTCATGAATTATATAGCATATTCAAAGATTAGAAGTTTTAGGTCCTTTGGTGTTTTTGAGTCAGCATAAGTCGGCTCATGAATTCTATGTGTCAAGTCATAAAATGAAATATTTTCAGAATACCTAAAATCCTTCACTTTGTGTCGACACGTAAATCGTATAGGTCGACACATAAAATAATTTCTTTAAGATATTTTGAAAAAGGGTTCAATATAGGTCGACTCTTAAAACAAATGTGTTGACACATGCGTCTATTTATGCCGGCACGTGTCTGCAGAAATGGAATAAAATCTATCCTCCTCATCTTCTACTCTCTTTCTTCTCTATCTTGAATACTTTGAACCTAAATAAAACTTTCTTGAATCACATAGTTCCATCCAAAATCTCATTTTTCCCATAAAATCAATCTTAAATCCTATTTCACAAATTCAATTAGAGTTCATTCTCTTCAAAATCCACTTAAGGCGTCTTTTCAATTAGTGAAGAAAATCTTGATTTCTTTGATGAGAAATGTCGAGGGAGACTCATTTCCAAACAACACTACTACAAGGTGACTACTACAGATGGATTTCATATCCATGGTGTTTGTAGCAGGTTGGATCATCAAGAAATTAACTACTTTCTTCAATTGACTCAACAATACAATGAAGACTTGATTCGTATCTTTTACGCGGGGTTAAGGAAAAGAGAGGGTGTTGCTTTCAACTTTGAGATTGGAGGTAAGCTTTATACTTTCACTAAAGAAATGTGGGGCTCTCTTTTAAACATCACAATATTTGATGAACCAAGGGTTAGAGATTCAAGTGTTCATTGTGATTTCAAATGAAGAATGCACTCAAATGAACAATTAAAGGAGTTGTGTGTTGATAACAACAACGATGCAATTACAAGGGGTTGTCTCAAAAGATTTCCTTGAATATTGCATTGGTTTGTAACCCACATTTTACACCCTAAGGGTGGTGGATGCTCACGGGTTGATAATTCTTAAATACACATGGTTTATATTCTTCTCAATAAGATCAAGATAATTTGGCCTTATTACTTTGTTTCTCGGATGTTTACCATCAAGGAGGGTAACAAGGGGGCCGTTTTTAGCTACCTATCCATGATTGCCAAAATTTTGAATTTCTTCAATATTGGATTTCCCAAACTTCCATTGACCTATCCAAGTCCTATTTTAGAATTCACCTAGAGGACCATGCACAATATATCATTGGGATTCTACTAAAGAGGTGTACTACTATAAGGTTCTTCAAACAAAGTGAAGAATATATAACTATGACGATCCTACTAAATATTATAATATTGTTGATGATCAAGGCAATGATGATGGTTTTGAAGACATCAGTGGCATTCCCCACGAAGACATTCCAATGCGTGATGTAAATAATGCAAACTATGAAATTTGGTTGAATGCTACTACTACTCAACAACATAACTATGAGCAACTTTGGAATGACAATTGGCAACAAAATTCTTGGACTGCACAAGGAGGAAACCTTGGTGGATATAATTGAGGTTCTCATGGTTATGATGATAATTCATATGAAGATAGGTATGGATATGATACAGGAAACAACTTTGAGATTTTGTCTCTACTTCAGAACATGCAGCTCCAACAAAATCAGCGCTATGAAAAGGAAGTCAAATGATGTGAAGCTAAAGTGCAATGGCGCACTGATTTTCATAACGCTCAAAATGGGAAATTTAGGCTGCTTAATGAAAGATTGAATATGCAAGAGACCAACTTTGAGGTATTTTCTTCTACTAATATTGCACATTTTTTATCTCTTCATTAAGATACCCACAGTGCAAGTGGAGCTATCCAAGGTAAAATCAACCGTCTTTAAACAATTGGTGTTCAACAAAGTGAGGAAGTAGATGCATTTTATGAAGATATATGTATAAGTGGAAGAACTTATCAAAGGCACCATGGTGGAAACAATGGAAATTGATGGGTTGTATTTCATTTTTATGCATTTCATTTAAAGAACAATTTGGTGTTTGGTTTCATGTACTTTAATCATTATGTTCTTGAACAATATTTGCAACTTTGCTTGTGTTATTTTATGAACTTCTGGTTGTTTATCTATGATTATATAATGTAGTGTTATAACATATATAATGTATGTTCACACTCTTGCTATGCAAAATTGATTTTGGAGTGATGTATTATATCGTTATGCATTTAAGGGAAAAATACTTCTAATTGTGTTCTTTGTCTCTTTTTGATGTTGTCAAAGGGGGAGTAGTCATAAGAGATGATAAAGGATGAAAGCACATATTCAGGGGGAGCATCATTGAAGTGCATCGTCATTATTGACATCATTAAAAAGGGGGAGTTTGTGAGTGGAACTTGGTCCCTTAAGTGTTTTGAGTAATGTTAAAAATACAAGTGTCTTGCATTTATCTGATTGAATACTATCTATGAGTTTAGTATGGAACTTTGATCGTTAGGAAGTCATAGGTTATTTGGGAATCATTAAAAGTTTCCTTGAAATTGTGTCAAGTCACTAAAAATCGACATTTGGTCATATTTTTGTTGCATGTGTTGACACATCATCTTTTCAGGTCGATAACTGTAACTCATTTTTAAAGCCTGTAAGCTTATGTAAGACATAGGCCTACACATGCATATTTCAAGTCGACACATACTAACGCTATTTTGAAATTGCTGAAATTCTTATTTTATGTGTCGACACATCCACTTTTCAAGTCAACACATTTGCTATCGTTTCAAAGCCTATAGCTTCTGCAACTTTCCGGTCGATACATAATTCTTTATAGGTCGACACATTCTGTTTAAAAATCATGTATGTGTTGACACCATATGTTTCTTAGGTTGACACATACTTCTTTAGTTGTTCAATTTTTTAAATTCTTTTATTCAGAATTTATCCCTCTTTTTCCTAAAAATTCCGAAACTATAAATACTCTTTCATGCATCATTCTAACTTGTTGGAAACAATAAAAGTATCATATTTTTGTCATCATCTTCAAACTCCAATCTATGCATACACACTGACATTAAATTGTAGGGTTGTTCTGTTGGGGTGCCATCTAGACGAGGATTGCTAGTGTCCAATTGTGTATTGAGTTGAGTTTTTTAGGGGTTTCTACCAAGCAAAAAGACCAGGTTTTCCCTCCAACATCATTAGTTTATTTGGTGGTTTCTGTGCAACATCATTCGAGAAGGAATCATACATGTGAATCACCTTGGAGTGTTTGAAATTTTTGCAAGGAACCTTGGAGTGTTTCAAGAAAGTAGAAAGTATTGAAAGATAGAATCGAAGGTCTTGTGTTTGATAGAGCGCAATTAGATTTACTCGAGGGAAATCCCTTAGAGTGTTTGAAAACTTTGCAAGGATGTAGTTTAAGCTGAAAATAGGTTGCATCTATTGGTTCTTGGTCCTGCTCAAGATCAAAATAGATGAAGGGGTTCAATCAACAACAAGCTTATGGGTTGTGGAGTTTCTATTTAACACTTCTCTTGTATCAAAAATTTTGCATAGTAAGAATTATCTTAACTCTATTGGAATTAGGCATAGACGTACTCACACGCGAGGACGGTAGTGGGGAACTGTGAAGATAAATTTTGTGTGTCTTTTTTATTTTTGAATTTACTTGCTATCATTTTCATTGATCAATTTATCGAATAAAATTGAGTTATCAATTGAATTGTAAGAATTTTTCTAATCAGTTTTTGATTTTAAATCTAGTGTTGATATATCTTATAATAACTTTTTATTATAAGTGGTTTTGAGTATCAACACAACCAAGGGAAAATTCTGAAAATTCACTCGCACACTAAGTGTTTGATAAATTGATTCAACTAGTTCTTCTAATATTGTCATGGAAATAGTCTTGCAAGTAATTTTCATTGAACGATAAATAAGTTGCAAAGTAATTCATAGTTATTAATTCATATTATCATTTGTGTTCCATATTATTTTTGTTCTACGGTTTGCATATTCGAGTTTCCCAATAAGTGTTTGTATAGACGACAATTTAAAAAAAGTTGTACGTCGTACTTTGATTAAACTTTTTCAAAACCAAAATTTATTTGGATATTTTTAAAGGGGTATTTATTCACCCCCCATCTATATACCGTTGTCGTCGTCTAATAATAAATTGGTCAATTTTCATCTCCTTGAGCTCATTCTTTTTTCATAACAATATTGAGAATGTCCACTACAACTTTAATTCAAAGTGAAAGATATAAAAATGTTTGGAATTTATGGAATTGATGAAAACATTATAGTTTATCTATGGATTTTTCTTCAACTTCCAAGAACCATAACTCTCTAATTTTTTATGATCTTTGAGTGATCTCAATTCTATAATTTCTTTGAAACTTGTTGTTAGCAGTTTTTTATTTTAACAATCCTCTATTGAGTTTTCATTATTCTTTGTCCATTAACTTTGACCATTAAACATTAACTTTTAACTCACTAACAATTAACTTTACTCCATGCATTTACTTTATGCATTTATTTTATGTCTTTACTTTTATGCTCTTTTATCTTTAGCATTTATATTTCATACTATTTGCCTTTTTTCTCACTTGAGAATTTATTTTTATGTTATTTCTTTTTTACTCATTTAAGCTTTTCTTTTTATTTTGAAGACACTTAATAACCAACTTGAACCTTAAAAGACTTAAGGCTCTTTAATAGCTATTGGTTACTATCCTTGGCATGTTGGAGTTATGGACCTCTTAGACTTAGGATTAGAAGCCTTGATACTTAGAGACCCTGAGTGTTTTGGACTTTGTTTACTTCTTGTTATTCTGCTTGTGTATTGGGAAATCTTCTGTGTGTAGGTGTTATTATGTTGGTCTTAAGTGATTTCTATGGCACATGGCTCAATATTGAAGACCTTTTTTTTGGTTTTAAAACCTTGGGTTTCTTTGATACTTCCTTACTTGTGATTTATTTTCACATGATGATTGGTATGCTCTTGGTCTATTTGGTACTTGTGGCTTTAAAGGATGTGAATTCTATGTTGAGTTCTTTATGTCAAGTGTGGGATTCTTGTTTGGTTAGACTCTTCTTTATCTTAGCTTTTACTTTATGCTTTAGGATAGTATCTTCATCTCTTGCTCATTTTCTTTAATTTAAAAAATCTTCTCCCTCCTTTTTAAAACTCTTCTTGTTTTCTAACTTGAACCGCTTTCATAATAAACTTGGACTTAGGTCCATGCATTTTCAAAACTTATTTATTAATCAAGTCATCAATCAATGTTAATAAATATATGACTTCTTTCTTCAATACTTAAAAAATACAAAACAAATTCAAATCATTTTCCCACTTAGGGTTTTTTATCTTTAAAACATTTTCTTTAAAATTAACCAACATACAAACTTTAAATTTTTTTAATCAAACTACATGTGTTTTGATTTCAACACTGCACATTGTTGGTATCTAGGCATAAAGCTCGTTTGAAGCTTTGTGAAATTAAAAATTGTAAAATTTACTTCTTTTCTCATCTCCACAATCTATTTTGTTCATACTTCCATTTTAGTAAAATACACAGATTTTCAAAGAGGTTTCTGCAAAGTATCATAGACGTTCAGGGTGCTAATACCTTCCCTTTACATAACCAATCCCCTTACCTTGATATCTATATTATTTTTGGTTTTATTCGCTCTTTTTCCATTCCTCTGGAACAATAAAGTGTGGTGGTGACTTTCACTTTATGGGTGAAGTCAATTAATGGCCTATTCTAAACTTTTTACCGCTACAGTTGTGTCTAAATATGAATCAGTTGGTGGTGAGAAAGATGACTTTGATAATGGTAGTATGTCTTTTGAGGGTAAGAAATATTTGTCTGACAAAGAAGACAAAGAGTAAAGTGATGGTGTAAAGACATATTAGTCAACTAATATTGTCAATGTTGATAATATAGATTCTGATGATGAGCCTATACGAAATAAATTGGCTCCTGGTATTGCTAAAAGTTTAAAGAATAGGAAATTGAAGGTGAATAATAAAAAAACACAATAAGGGTGTTTGAATTGGGGTTTTTAAAACTAAAGCAATAGACACGCTGGTTATCCTGGTTCATTTGAACTCAAACTACTCCAGTCGACTCACCAAAGTGATTTCGCCTCTCTTAAGGTATTACAAGAAAAAATAATTTAGAGTGTGTACAAATATGTTTTCTAAATAAAACTATATCACAACAGTGATGTATACACTATGGAAAAGCACAAGATAGAAAGGTAGTAGTATTTTTCTTTTTCAGTGCACAGTAGTGTTGTGTGTGATTTCTTCTTCAAGTCTGCTTTATATAGGCGGTGTATGAGAGACATGAGAAGATGCTTTTGGAAGGTTGATAAAGTGTAGTAAATGTAATTTCCAAAAATAGAGATTTTGTCTTGATTCAGCCGTTACTTATGATTTTTAATGAATAAATTGTAACGCTTCAGAACATGCTTTCTTGGGATCATATCAGGAGATGAATATTACCGTTGAGACTTCTTTTGTTCTTCCTTAACTTTACTTATCAAAATATCAGAATTTTGCTTGCAGCGTTGGTGCTTTCAGAAGTTGTATCATTAGAACTTCTCCATTTAAGTGTGTTACACAAATTTGCTTCTAAGTATGATGTCACAACAGAGCTTCAAAAATGTAACTTTCTCATCTTTTATGCTTCTTACATCAGAATTTTCCTGCATATTAAAATACATTATTAGAGAACATATTTGTTCTTTATATATATCATGTGCTTGTTATCCTCAAAACTCTTACAAGGATGTAGAATCAAACTATGTTCTAACAATCTCCCCCTATTTGATGATGATAAAAAATATATATTTTGATAGATAACATAAGAACATAAGGACTTAAAGTCTCCCCTTGATTTGAATACTCAGATAAAGAACAAATTACTTCCCTGAAGATGTTATGATCAGAGCTTTGAGATGGAGGTTTTTGATGCGTCAACGATAAAAGTTACTTTCAGAGGCCGCTTTTCAATAGATTTTTCATGTTTTCTTTCAGAGGATAAAATAGAAGTTATGATATTAAAAATGTTCAAGGCTGAGTCTCGGTACTGTTATATTCAAAATATCTTACATTCTTCCCCTTTTTTGTCAAGAATCAAAAAACAATAAAAACACGTAAAAGTAATAATAAAAAGCATTTTGTATTCAAAGTGGATTAAGATAGAAAAAAGAAGGTAGCTCAACAGAAGATTGAATTAAGAAACAAATAGCATTAACAAAACAATTTATCATAACTAAGGTTGAGGAGGTGGAAGTCGTGTGATCGAGGCTTCCAATAAACTCTTGATCTGATTGTTCGATTCCTATTACTACCCAAGCATCCACTTAATTTCCTTGTTAGTTTCATCCTGCTTGTCTAACCTTTCTTTAAACAGAGCATTTTCCTTCTTTAACTCCTCTAGAGTTTTCAGCACAAGAGAAGATGAGGTTGTTTCAGCAGAAGAGACCACATTCGCAGAACTTACTGTAGCTAATTCTTGCTCAGGAGTTTCTTCGACTGCTTTGCCTTTGTCTTGACAACTGACCAGGGGAAGAGATTCAGGAGAAGATTCATTAAAGTCTGATGTCTGAAGGGCTTCTCAAGGGGTGTTGTCCAGCAGAAGGAGGGGTTTCTTTAACCAATGTCGCAGAACTTGATCCTTAAAAATTTTCAGGCGATCGCAGAAGTTCTATTGAGCAATTTCATAACTGAGCTCCTTTAGCTTCAGATATTTAGAGTTAAACCATTTTCTGAACTAATTCCAGTGAGAATCAGAAGTAGATGAATTGAGATTCTTCATGCAAGCTAGCTTTAGGGAATTAACCCATTCTTGTATTTTTGTTTCAAAAATCAGCAAGGATTTACCAACATCAGCCTTGGATATTTTTGTGTTGGTTTAGGAACTGCGATTTTCTGAGAGCTTGTGACAAGATTGTCCCAAGCTTCTAAATCAATGATTGTTTTGAGGGGATCTTCTAGGTGGTTATTTGGAGAGGGAGTATCAGAAAGATATAGGTGATTTGGGTGGTGTTGAAAGATAGGGAGATGGAGGATTTGGGATTAAGAAGGTTTATGATGTAGTTGTGGGGATTATTAGTGGTCGAGAGATAGAGAGAGAGGACAAGTGATGTCATGGATGTATGTTGTGGTATCAGAGTCAAGATTTAGATTTTTGTTTTGGGGAGCGTCAAATAGTGGATCAACTTGATCAATATCAGAGAGAACTTGTGCAAGTTCTGGATGAGTCTGATCAAAATGGGTAGAAGATGGATTTATCAGAGGATTATTTTGAGGTATTGAAGTGTCAACATCTAGGTTAAAATCATCAAGGTTTTGAGGAGATGGATATTTTATGGGCTTTGGAGATGATGGGGTTTCAGATGTTGATAAAAATATTGATTCAATAACAGAAACAAAAGATGAGTTACCTTTATTATTGGGAGCTTTGGGAGTCTTTTGAGAATTTCCTTCTCCAGCTGCTTTCCATTTTCTTGATTTTCTGGGAGAAAATTCCAGAGGTTGTTGCCTTAGATCAAGAATTTTCACATTTGGGATTGTACCATCAATTTTTTAGGCTTCCAGATACCTAAGTACAATTTCTGGAGATGAGTCTTCTTGAGTAAAGAGAGGAAAATCCTTCAGAGGCCCTCTTCGGGTGGCGGTGACTTCCTTAGTGGTGATTGTTGGGTCCTTCTTAATAGTTTAAATAATATCCATCTTCTTCAAATTCTTAGCGTTTAGAGGCTTCCCAGCACAAGCTTTCAGAATATTAGCATGTTGAGCCTCAGCCAGATGTTCTATCAGTCTATTTTCTGTCAAAATATCTGAAATGAGTCTTCCCAGAGGGATCCAATCTAGCATTGTTCTTTCTTCTTCTCTTGTTTCTTTTACACTAGTTTTTAGATGGTTGAACAAAAGATGTGGAAGATGAACTTTTTCTTTGGTGGCGATGAAGTATAGAAGGTAGTGCTGATCAATGTTGATATAGTCTGGAGAGCTGGTTGGTTACTTGTGATTGATGCACCCCGAAATTATTTTGGACCAAATTATGAGATAATCCTTAAGATCTTTGATTTTGTTGGATGGTTGGCCAGAAGAAAACATTTCTTTTGAGATAATGGTTAGGTCATAGCCTTTCTCTGCCATTTCACTGCATCTTATGTCGTTGCCGTCATGATCTATGAGCTTCCCAATAAGGTTTTATGTGATAATGATCTTCTTTCTCATAACATCGGACGTTACCTAATGATTTGAAGTTGTGGCATGGATCCATAATTCTTTTACTAGTTTTGGAAAAACTGGACCTATGAGACGATCAAAATATTTCCCCCATCCTTGGAACTCAACATCAGGGGTTAAGTCATACCCATTTTCTTTCATGCTAATGAAATCGATAATAAGCTCACAGAGAACTTCCATATAATCAATGGGTGTGAGAAGAGTTCTTGATGGTTCAAAGTACCTTTCTTCATTTGAGAAGAAAGATCCAGAGATGATTTCAGAAACTTGAGAAATTTTTTGAGAGGAAGCCATTTGTTCATAGACTCTTCAAGGTTTTTTTTAAAAGATGAATATATGAAGAGAGAAAAGTGAGTGAGAGTGAATATGTGATAGTGTTTGTGAAAGAGTGAAGTATAAATAGCTAACGAAAGTGAAATAGGAGTTTTAATTTAAATGAAAAAGAATTAAAAAAATGATTACGAGCATTTAACGAAAGTGAAATATGGAACAGTTATCGATTTGACTCGAGCCTCAATGCATCAACTCAACCGTTTTAGTCCCTTCAGATTTTGAACACGAGTTCAGCCTTGGAGGGTGACCTTGTGTTTAGAGTTGACAGATGTTGATATTGTGAATTGCTTGCTTCTATATTAGAAATGAAACATTTTTGGAGAACGTTAAGATCTTCTGGATAGATCCTAATACAACTTTCCTTCTCACTTCTGAAGAACTATTATTCAAATGTTCATAAAAAAAATTAAAGCATAAAGTTATGAGGGTATAAATATACATAAACTACATTATCATTATAGGCATAATTCCATACTGATATGTTTCAAAATGAAATTAAATCTATCTTCAGAAAAGGGGTTTAGTGAAGACATCATCCCATTGATGGTCTGTGTCTATAAATTTTAAAGGAAGAATTCCCTTATGAATATAGTCCCTAATAAAATGATGTTTAATTTCTATATATTTAGCCCTAGAATGTAAAATAAGATATTTTGAAAAACAAATAGTAGAAGTGTTATCACAAAGGATGGGAATGTTACTCTCATACATGTTAAAGTCTTCAAGCTGACTCTTCATCCAGAAAATTTATGTGCGGCATCTAGCTGTAGCTATATATTCAGCTTCAGCAGTTGACAGTGCAACAATGGATTGTTTTTTGCTGGACCACGAGATTAGATTGTCTCATAGAAATTGGAAGCTTCCATAAGTAATTTTTTCTTTCTATTCTATCTTCAGCAAAGTCAGCGTCACAATACCCTACTAGTTTATATTCTCTGGATTTTCAATAGCAAAGACCAAGATTGGTAGTACCTTTCAGATACTTGAAAATTCTCTTAACTATTGTTAAGTGGTATTCTCTAGGATCTGATTGGAATCTAGTACAAAGACAAACACTATATAGAATATCAGGTCTTGAAGCTATTAAATATAAGAGAGAACCAATCATACCTCTGTAGAGCTTCTGTTCTACTTTCTTACTTGCCTCTTCTCTTTCCATAATTCATGTAGGATGCATAGAAGTTTTGAATGGTTTACATTCTGACAAATCAAATTTCTTCTAAAGTTCATACTTGCTTTGATGAATGTAGGTTCCTTCTGGAGTTTGATTGATGTGGATACCAAGAAAGAACTTGAGTTCACCCTTCAAGCTCATTTCAAACTTTTCCTACATGGATTTAGCAAAATCATTTCCCAAGGAGGCTTTAGAAGATCCAAAAATTATATCATCTACGTAAATTTGAAAAACTAGAATGTCATTTTTAAATACTTTACAGAATAAGGTTTTGTCCATCTTCCCTCTGGTAAAATTATTTTCTAACAAAAAATTACTCAATATTTCATACCAATCTCTGGGAGCTTGTTTCAGACTGTTGTACCCCAAAATTTTCCCTCCCATATTTCTCAATACATTTCAAGTAAGGTCTTCAAATTTCCCAAGGAAGTCCAAGAGTTGACCAGACAAACTCTCTCCTAAAGACAGTCTACCTCAAATTAGGGTTTCATTTTGCATCAAGATGTTTGGGTCTAAAGGGTCCCAAATGCTCACCATTGTCCTAATATGTTCTCAAGATCATCCATGTCAAGTTTCAAGCCTTGCAGAGGAAGTTTGCTCCGTCAATTGCTCAAATACCTAGAAATTGAGTATGTTAGGTCAAAAGTCAACTGTGGCCCACATACAGACAAACTTCAAGATTTTTGGTCAACATCCTCATTTTGAAGTATCATTCATCATTTGATCAAGGGTTGATCATGATTCATCAAGGATTTCTCACAATTCATCAAAGCCCAAAAGTTGCTAAATTAGGGTTTTGTAGGAAAAGTCAACTCAACTTTGACCAAGCATAACTTTCTCATACTTTATGAGAAATGACCCATCCAAAGCTCATTTGTAAGAGGATTCAATTAAATACAATTCATATTCAGCTCCCAAGTTCAAAATATGCACTCACAAGAAGTTATGAATTTGGACATTATAGGTCATTTTGAAAAGTCAACAAAAACACCTTTTTTTGTCAAAGCTTCATACATGAACATGGAATACTAAATTGAGATGAGACTGAAAGGGTTGCTTATAGGACATCTCAACCTTTCTAAAAAGTCCAAGAACACCTTCAAAGAGTCAAAATTTAGGAAGTTATGCATTGGTGAAGTTGATCCTTTTTGCAAAATTGTCAAAAGTCAACTATGCCTAAAAATGCAATTTTTACTAAATGGGCCCAATCTTTTGCACTTGTTTTGAGTTGGTAGCATGGTCCACGAGCCCTAGCCCTTGCCACTTGTCATTATATTATTCTTATTATTTATTTTGATTTTTATTTGGATTAAATTAATTTAAATCAAAACAAATCATGGAAAAATCCAAAACATTGAAATCTCAAGATTTTGTACATGTTTCAGGTCCTATGTCCAGTTGGAAAGTGATTGAATTCGTGCAAGGCCTTTGTGTGCACAAAAATATTGAATTTGGCCTATTTTTGGAAGTATCTTCAAGTGAATCAAATCCAAATCAAAAGCTATAATGGAGAAAGATTGAGATCATGTTTTCAACCCTAATTCAATCATTGATATATATTGAACAATTGCAGGCGTAGAACAAGAGGTTGGAGAGGCGCACAAGGTCAAAACAAACTTGAAAAAAACACAAAAAGTGCTGAGTCGAATTCATAGTTCCAGGAAATTCCAGAGCTTCCTGACCATCCCAATCGCTTCCTGGGATCACAAGCAAGCAAAACCAATCAAGAACAAGGAGTTTCCCGCCCTATAACCCACTGTAAGTCAGCCACGACCTTGGGTTATTTTTGAAATCGAATTGTGTAATTCTGGCACTTATAGCATCAAATAATCATATATTCTTGCTCCTTGAAGCATTTTCAAACTATCCATAACATTTAATTGCGTTTTCATGGACTGTATTAGAGTTTGCCATTGTTAGGGTTTGTTGCTTCTATTTGGGATCTTTGTGTACAGGTGAAATTGGGCCATGAAAGGGGCACCATCATGCTCAGAAGGTCCAAACGAGTTGATTCATGACCTTAAAAGTTATTTACCTCGCTTGTGTTTGATTTTAAGAATGGCAGGGTCTGTAGCTATGGACGAATGGCCGTAGGTAAAAGTCTGTGACTTTTACCAACAGAGAAAGGAGGAAGAAGATGTCGTGGCAAGCAACCATTCGCCTGTTTAAAAATTCGCGCGTTGAATTTAATATTTTGTTATTTTCCCATATTATTTTTTATGTTTATTATATGAACAATTAACAAAGCTAGCGCAATTGGTTCCAAGGTGAGTGCAAAAGGCATCAGGGCCTGGGTTCGAATCCCAGGTCCCCCCATTCTTTCACATTATTTTTCTTTCCAGGATCAGGCGCGCATACAAAGTCAAGGGATCATCATATGCCCTCAGGATCTAACCCTTGGATCTCTAGATGGCCAAATCTGATGGCCATCATTTGAGGGACCTTGATACGCCTCAGTCAACGCATAGCACTGGAATGGGCAGGTCAACATGGATCAACTTGCTTCTTAGGCCACATTGCTACCCACACTCCCTCAATTTGCTATTTCAGGCCCAAATTTCCTTTCTTTTTTTCTCTTTATATTTCTTAATTTATTTATTTATTTATTTATTTATTTTACTAACATTAAAATTAATTTTCTTTTTATCCAAAAAATCACAAAAAATAATATTTTTCATCCAATTAGGTTTAGGTTTATTTTTTGTCAAAAAATGATTAATTTAATTAGATATTTTTTTAATTTTAGGGAAACTTAAATTATTTTGTAAATAAATTAAAAATAATTAGAAACTTAGGGTTTTATTTTAATTTAATTCTTAATTTCTTTTTCTTAAAAAAACCAAAAATACAAAATAGGCCATGTAAATTATTTTCATTAATTTAATTCAATTAACTAACTAATTTTGTATTTAATTTTAAAAAACCTAATTCTTCTTTTTCTTAAAAATAATTAAAAACAACAAAAACAATTTTTTTTCTTCTTTTAATTAGGTTAGACGGGGTCAAAACCCTAGTTCTCTCTCGTTCTTAACTCATCGTGTGCACTTTATTATTATTTTTACCATATTGATGTAATTGCTCACAAGTTGTAATAGCTTAATTAGGACTTTTACTTTCATTTACCGCTTTTGTTTTACGGGTTGTTTTTGGCTATGTAAATACCCGAAGCCTTGTAATAGCTTAGATGTATGGTAATAGGGATGCATGACAAGAATGTATGATTAACTTTAAAACAGTTAGCAAACCCTAAATGTACAAAGATAATAAACTTGGAATTGAATCACTTGCACATGCACACTCCTAGGGTATACTCCCACTTTGGTTGCCTTCGGTAAACGGTCATTGAGTATAGGATATTTTAGTGATCTCCCCTTTGTCTCAAAGATCAAAGTTGCCTCAGAAAGGTTTCCTCGAAATTGTTGCCTCGAATAATTGATCTTAAGACATTAGGGTTATTACTAATACGTCATAACATTGCTTTAGTGACCATACGTCCCTTTCGAATTGACCCTAAAAACTCTAACGATGGTGCTACCTACTCACTAATAGTGGGATATCGCTGTCTAAAGGAAACGAACATATAACAATTCTTTTTTCGAGTAGGTAGATTAGATCTTAAGTACTTGCTCAATACAAACAAACTTTTTCACACTTACACTCCTTTTCAAACAAAGTTTTCAAAAACACTTCGTAACATTCTTGAAGACAAAAGCAATAGTTAAATCAAAGTCAAAACAAAAACTTTTCAAATCACACAAACACACAGAAGCAATTTTGAAAATGATGAGCAAGTACCTAAGAGCCCATGGAAAACCATGGATAGAAAGTGTGATAATACCTTCCCTTTCTATAATCTACCCCCCCGTACTCAGAATAATCTCGAAAAAGGAATTTTTATGTGATTTTTTCCTTTCCTTGTTGGATAAGATAAAAGTCGGTGGCGACTCTTGCTTACCGCGGCATTTTGCAAACACAAAACGCAAACCAGCATTCCTAAAACAGTCCTGGTTCTGGCCACCGTATCACACAGACCATATAATGATTTCTTAAGTTTATAAACGTCTTCTGGATGTTTTGTATTTTTCAACGTCAGGGGGTTGGTGCACATAAACTTCTTCATCAATGTAACCATTTAAAAAAGCACTTTTAACATCCATCTGATAAAGAGTGATGCCATTATTTATAACAAAAGAAATTAAAATTATGATAGATTCTAACCTGGTGACTGGAGCAAAGGTTTCTGTATAGTCTATCCCTTCTTGCTGACTATAACCTTGTGCCACCAGTCGTGCTTTGTTCCTGACAAATTCACCTTATTCATTTAGCTTGTTTCTAAAGACCTATGTGGTTCCAATGATGTTCAATCCTTTTGGGTTAGGAACTAGATCTCACACATTGTTTCTGGTAAATTGTTTTAGTTCTTCTTATATTTTAAGGATCCAATCATTGGCTAGAAGAGCTTCGTCAAAGGAAGTTGGCTCGATCAGAGATACTGATCCCATGAGAGATTCTTCAGAATTTCTGAATGTAGATCTTGTTCTGATTGGATCATCTTTCTTTCCTAGAATCATGTTTTCTGGATGTGCTAAGCTGCTTCTAGATGGTCTTTTGGGGTCTGCAGAAGTTGTTATAATATTTATGACATCTTCTTCTGTATTTGGCTGTGATTATTTATAAGGAATTTCTGGCACTCTGTCTTTAGTACCTGTAAATTGGACTTCTAGATCTGCAAAAGTTTTACCCAATAGTTCTAGAGCCAATAGTCTTTCCTTTCTGATTGCCTTTGAAACCTACAGATCCTCCAGATTTAAGCTCCAGACTTTGGAATATATTCTTTCTTCCCGTCATGTGTCGAGAGCATCCAGAGTCCAGGTACCAAGATTGGTGTTTCAACTTTTTTGTTAAAGACATCTGCAACATAGACAATTTTATCCTTAGGTACCCATATATTTTTGGGTCCTTGTTTGTTAGAGTTACCAAAATTCTATTAGAATTTTGGTTTTGTAGAGAAGGCATTACTAGTATATTTTATATCATGTTCATGTCCATATGTAAAGTGTGAATAGAGAGGTGTGTGTTTTATAACTATATCATCAACTTTCCTTGGTTGATATGTTTCTTCTCCCTTTGGTTTCACATATGCTATACCTTTTCTTCCATTTCTGCTAACTCCATAGATCATTGAAGCCATCTTGCTCCTATCTATGTTTTTAATTAGAAATTTTTTAAAGATATGATCATATTCTTTTATGATTTTATCATAACTATTGGAAACTTCTAAAACAGTTTCTTTCTAAGCTTTTTGTAATTTATTTTTAATAACATAATTTTCATTTTCGAGTTTAGAAATGTTTTCTTTTAGCTCAAAGTTTTCTGTTTTTAGTTTCTTTAGAGTCAGATACTAGATCCTTTTTCAGGTTCTAGTATTTTACTCGAAGTTGCTGATATCTTTTAAGAATTTATGATAGACTTTCTTTTAATTGAGATCTAGAAAAGTTAGATAGTACCTCTTTTGCCTTTGAGTCTGTCACTGATTCAGATGATCCAGTTTCATATGAAACGTTGGCCATTAAGGCTATATTGGCTCGTTCATCTTTTGATTCTGTTTCAGATTCAGAAGATTCTGAGTCATACTGCATTTCCATAAGAATTTTCTTCTTTTCTTTGGAGAAATTCTTTTTAGCCTTTTCTTTTTGAAGATTTGGGCAGTCGCTTTTGTAATGGCCTTGTTCGTTTCATTCATAGAATAACAATATCTTCGTTGCTAGATTTTATGTATCCAGATGATGATTCAGAGTGATTCCCTATTCTTATGGGAATTCTAAACTTCCTTTCCCTATGCTTCAAAAGTTGATTGACTCTTCTGGATAGAAGAGATAATTCGTCTTCTTCTTGCTTCTGGGGCTTGTCTTCTTCTAGTTCTATCTCATGACTTGTCAAGGAGCTGATAAGTTCTTCAAGAGATATTTTGTTCAGATCTTTGGCTAGTTTTAAGGCTGTGACCATGGGTCTCCATTTCTTGGGTAAGCTTCTGATGATTTTCTTTACATGATCTACTGTTGAGTACCCTTTGTCCAGAACTTTTAGCCTAGTAACCAGAATTTGAAACCTTGAGAACATTGTTTCAACTATTTCATCTTCTTCCATTTTGAAAGTTTCATACTTCTGAATGAGAGTAAGAGATTTAGTTTCTTTGACTTGCATGTTTCCTTCATGCATCATTCTCAAAGAGTCAAACATTTTTTAGCTCATTCTCTGTTTGTGATTTTCTCATACTTGGGGTACGAGATAGCACTCAAGAGGATTGTTCTGGCTATGTGATGATTTCTGAATTCTTTCTTTTGTTGATATGTCATTATCTTTTTGTCGATCTTCTGACCACTTTCGTCAATTGGATGTATGTATCCATCAGTCACCATATCCCAAAGATCAGCATCATGAGCTAGAAAAAAGTTTTGATTTTGTCTTTCCAGTAATCGAAGTTCTCACCATCAAAGATTGGAGGTTTTCCATTGATTATGTCTTTCTCATCATGATTATCATTGCTGATTATCTGATTTGGTCCCACCATAGTGTTTTTCTTGCTTGGATCTTTTTCTGACAAAATTAAATGTTTGCACCAAGAACCAGGCACTCTGATGCCAATCGCAGAATGGAAAAACACAAGAAGGGGGGGTTTGAATTGGGGTTTTTAAAATTAAAGCAATAGACACGCTGGTTATCTTAGTTCGTTAGAACTCAAACAACTCTAATCCATCCACCAAGGTGATTGTGCCTCTCTCAAGGTATTACAAGATAAGACAAAGAGTGTGTACAAAGATGTTTTCTAAACAAAACTATATCACAATAGTGATTTATACACAATTAAAACACAAGATAGAAATGTAGTAGGATTTTTATTTTTTAGTGTGCAGTAGTGTTGTATGTGATTTCTTCTTCAAGTCTTATTTATATAGGCGGTGTGTGAGAGACATGAGAATATGCTTTTGGAAGGTTGATAAAGTGTAATAAATGTGCTTTCCAAAAATAGAGATATTGTCTTGATTCAGATGTTACTTATGATTTTGTAATGAATAAATTGTAACACTTCAGAACATGCTTTCTTGGGATCATATCAGGAGATGAATATTACCATTGAGACTTCTTTTGTTCTTCCAAAACATTACTTATCAGAATATCATAATTTTGCTCGCAGTGTTGGTGCATTCAGAAGTTGTAACATTAGAAATTCTTAATTTAAGCGTGTTATATATATTTTCTTCTAAGTATGATGTGTCACAACAGGGCTTCAAAAACGTAACTTTCTCATCTTCTATGCTTCTTACATCAGAATTTCCCTGCATATTAAAATACATTATTAGAGAGCATATTCGTTTTTTTATATATATCATGTGTTTGTTATCATTAAAACTCTTACAAGGATGTAGAACCAAACTATGTTCTAACAGAAGGTTATTATGTCTTCAAGCAAGCCTTCTAAGTCATCCAATAAAAGTGCTTGTGTAGGAACTACTAAAGGATGGAGCAAAGTTGTGGCTCATTCTACTAAGAAAAGGAAGGAAACACATTCAAGTGGTTCTGAGTATAATTTCGAAAAACATGTTCAAGGCATCATGCCTCTAGCCAAGGAAGAAGATGGTGGGAAAAATATTCCTACTAATGTACCTGAAGGTCCCATTGACAACATCTCTTTTCATTATGTGGAAAAAGTTGAGAAATTGAAATATGTGTACCAAAGAAGGTTAGATTTAGAGATAGAACTTAGTAAGGATGCCCTTGAGTCTAAGGAGGTGGTTGATCTTATTAAAGATGTTGGTTTAATGAAGAGTGTTGTTGGGTTTAGTAAATATTATGAAGTGTTGGTGAAGGAGTTCATCGTGAACATTTCTAAAGGTTGTTACAATAAGAAGAGTAAGTAGTATAGTAAAGTGTATGTAAGAGGTAAATGTGTGGAGTTCTCTCCTAAAGTAATTAACAAGTTTATGGGTAGGTGTAAGGAGGAGCTGGTTGAAGTGGAAATAACTGATAATATTGTTTGCAAGGAGATCATTGCTAAACAGGTTACACAATGGCCAAGGAAGGGCGAGCTGCCAGCTAGTAAGTTGAGTGTAAAGTATGATGTGCTACATAGGATTGGAGCTACCAATTGGGTTCCCACCAATAAAACCTATAATATTGGCATAGGTTTGGGTAAATTTATTTACATCGTTGGAACAAAAACCAAGTTTGATTCTGGGTCCTATGTGTTTGAGAAAATCATGAAGCATGCTAATACTTTTACTGTGAAAATTCCCATTGCATTCCTCACTTTTCTTTAGATGAGATCATAAAGTCTTGTAATGAGAATAAAATCCTTGTCTAAAGAGGAGGCTGATGGAATCTTGGGTGGTGATAATGATGAGGAAACAAATGGTAGTGCTGACATTTGATGCGACATCTCTACTTTTTTTTGGTGATTCAATGGTAGTTTTTTCAAAATTATGGCTAAAATGGGAGAGTAGTGTGTGGTTAGTTTGGTATTTTGTTTTGACATAATAGTATTTGGTAGATTTGGTAGAGTACTTTGTTATATGAAGTATTTGGTAAATTACTTGGTTACATGCCTTATGTTCCCTCAAGGGGGAGTACTACTTGAGGGGGAGTAGTATCGGTTATTGATTTATGATTTAGGGGGGGTCTTGTTTTGGTTTCTAGCCTAATGATGCCATGATAATATAGTGATAGTTTATGTGCTTGATTTATAGTTTCATGTGGGGTCATACCTAATGTCTTGACATCCTAACAATGATAATTTATTTTTCTCTAAAAAAGGTTCTATTTGTGAGAGTTTATTTCTCTCTCTTCGTAGAATTTCTTTAGATTCTTAGAAAATTTGATTTACGTTTACTACGGTCCAAGATCGTGTATGAAGATTTGATTCTCTAAAGATTTGTTTCAAGCGTGAGATATATGAAGATTTGTTTCTTAAGATTGGATGTCAAAATATTGAGGAAAACATTTTATTATGTTCCAAAGATTGTGCAACAGACTATTTTGGATCTGTTGATTGTATAGCCCGAAGAACATGCTATTCTAAGGCTTTTTAAAGGAACAATCTAAACATAAAGAGGAGACATAGTTTCATATGTGATAGTATATATTAGGATTTAGTATGTTGATTGTTGTTTGTGAGCCACTCTAGTATCACCTTGATGCTAGGGTTGGACTGTTAGTTGAGTTGTATTTGTGAATCACTCATAAGATTTTAAGTAAGAGTGGAGTTTGTTTGTTGGAGTGTGTCTCCTCTTTAATTTTTATCATTGTAATTATGGGTTGTGTGATTGAGAGGAAGTTAGAGGGGTATCATATTAAGGAGATTCTTAGATAGAAATATCACAGGTAAGGATTACGTGCTAAGGCAGTAAATCGGAGGTTGTTTACATAGGACTTCAAACTAATACTATTATAGTGGATTTTCTTCTTGGCTTGGATGCCCCCAAATATAGGTGACGTTGCACCAAATTGGATTAACAATTACCTTATGTTATTTACTTCTTGCAATTTAGTTTAAATTATTTATTGTTCTTTGTGTTGTTACGATGTCTTGACTTTGCATTCGAAATTTTGGTGTCCTGACATCGTATACGACATTTGTTTTCTATGTTCCAGAATTTCAATGTCCTTCCATCAGTAGTACATTCAGAAATTAGACGAATTTTTAAATCAGAAACATTCTCTTATTATAATATATCCCTGGTCATTCGGAATAATTGAGCATGAATGTTGTTTTCATATAACATCTCAGAAAATTTTCTTATAATCTCAATGTCGACACCATATTTGGTCTTACATATCAATAAAACATGGATAAAGAGTATGTATCGTTGATCCATATTCAACCGAACATAAAAAAATCACTTAAAATTAATATATTTATTTATGATTGTAAAATTATGGATAATACATACCTGATTCCGTGAGTTCTATTTTGATTTCGTTTTTTGTATCATATATATACAGCTGTGCAAACTTGGATTGTGTCTTGGCATTGATAACATGCTACCAATCCAGTGACACGATGGACCTTGAATACGAAAATTAGGAGGGCCTTTACTGTTGCTAAAACAATTATCCATTTTGGCACCGAAAGATGTAAATGCAAACATCATGTTGTATATTGAATTTATTGTTGAAATTTATTTTACTCATTATTTTCATTGTTAAACAAAGGATCATGCAAAACCTTGGGTGGCTTCTTTAATAAAGTCAGTTGAACCTTACCATCACCACAACACATAGAAAACTTAGGATTTATAGTGGATCGATTCTTTCTCGTCCTTTCGTCATACCACATATTTGCTCCACATTCTTGACATTGTAACACTGGATCTCAATATCGTAGTAACCTCCTAATAACAATGCATAAGGTAACATTATTATAATATAATGTTCCCTTAAACAGATGATATAATACAATGTTCCCTTAAAAAACCTGAATCAGATGTGCCATTTATACTATAATATGTTGCATTAAAATCTTTGTTTCCCTCAAATGATGAATCGGACTATGAGCTATAACTTAAACCAATCAAATGATATAATATTATATGCATAACATTGAATATGCTAAATAACATATAATATATGATATAATATAAATGTGCCATTAGATTCATCCTCAGAAGGGTCATCTAAAACATCATTAGATTCAAGATGTGTGTCATAGCCTACGTCTGGTATATTTGGTTCTATATGAGCCAGTCTCATCATTTTTTTCCAAATCAACTCCAAGCCTATTAATCTGCATTTTTGTTCGTTTTTTGGATTTGATATTAACCGTGGAACTTGATTCAGGTCTGGTTCTAGAAAGTTATTTGTTGTGTCAAAAAGAACTTGTTGAAGGAATGTTGGTATCTTGAAATTGAGTGTTCATAGTTATAGGAGTTTGAATTTTAATATCAATGGTAGTCAATGGAGATGTTTTACTTGAATATGTTATATCGATGCAGTTAGTCGTGCATTTTTCTGTTGAATAATGGTCTTTCTAAGCATCCTTTCTCTTTTAGCCAATTTATTCTTCAAAGTAGTTGTAAAAAGATCATTTTCTTTATCAATGGATTGTTCCATGGTTTCCAATTTGATCTTCAAAGTATTTGTAAAGTTATGTGTTAATGCCCTAGTTTTAGGATTGACATAATTTTCCTAAAACATGGTTTGGACCATGATGTTATGCAATATGTTATAACATGCTGGTCAGGTTCATTTGAAGCTAGATATTCTGACAGATGTTGTGACATCATGTACAAGAACATCTGTATTGGTTGGGTTTATTCTTGAAAAGATTTAAATTGATTTTGTGAGATTCCTTTTGGATTTATCTCACTGATTTTCGCAGGTCAAGAATATTTAATCTGGAACAATTGATTTTATCTCTAGCTATACACAAGTTACTAAATTGGGCTTTGAGACAATTTAGGAAACTTGACATTTTTGTTCTAATATTTAAGGAGATTTTTCAGCACAAATGGTGCAGCCCTCGGCTTGAGCATCAAGGCATATCTGGGCAAAAATTCAAAGCCCGTGGACTACTAAGGAGTATTTAAAGAAATTACCTAGACCTAATTTCATTAAGAACTTTGTAAAAAATAAGGGGAAACCTATTTTTATTAGTCTTAGAATCTGAGGGTTCTTCAAAGGAGTTGTGATTTTCTTTGTACGTCCTCGTGTATCTTTTGATGCATTTGAGTTGATTGATTGTTACTTGACAGTTTTTCAAGTTATTGTTCTCACTCTAAAGATTTTAAGCAAGAGTTTGAGTATTGTATCAGAAGTGTAAACTTTGTTTTAGTTTGGTTTCCAGTCACTAGGATTGTGGCTGTAGATATCACTCTGGTGATTGAAAGTGAGAGGAGATTCTAATATCTAGGAGGTTTATAGGTAGAATTTGCACTTGATAGTGATTAAGTGATAAGTTATAAATTGGGATTGTTTAGGCCTATAATTAATACTACTAATAGTACATTTTCTTTCTGGCTCGGTAGCCCCCAAAATAGGTGAGTTGCACCAAACTGGATTAACAATTCTTTGTATTATTTTACCTTCTGCACTTAAATTCTGCATAGCTTTCATTTTGGTAAAAGTTCTGCCAGTCTGCATATGTCATAACATATGTTATGACATTATGCTTGTGTCTTGAGACATCAGTCTTGACATTTATATCGTGTGTGCCAGAATTTCGATTGGCATCAGAGTATGCACCCTGTTCTATTTATTGGGTGAGCTCCAGGAAGACTATTTTTTGGTGTTATGGACATGAGGGGAGGATATGTCAACAAACCACCTTTGTTGGATAGTACAAACTATATACATTGGAAGGTTAGAATTATATCCTTTTTGAAATCCATGGATAAAAAATCTTGTATGGTTATGATGAGAGGATGAAATCATCTTGTTGTGAAGGACAAAGATGAGAATGGGTCTTTGAAGCCAAAAGAGGACTGGTCCAAAGATAAAAATGAGTTAGCTTTTGCTAACTCCAAAGTCTTGAATGCTCTATTTAATTTAGTACACAAAGATGCTTTCAGGAAGATAGATACATGAGAAATTCTCAAAATAACTTATGAAGGTGATGAATCCTCTAAGAAAGAATCTGCCAAAATTATGACTTCCTTAACAGGAAGGTATAACTCTATGGTACAATAAATATATTATGAAGAACTAATGGCATCCTACAAATATCTCTACAAAAAGGTTAAGTAAGTTTGTCAAATAGGGGTAAAGTAAAGAATGATGATAGCCAAACTTCAAACTGAAAACGAGGAATACCTAGATGACATTTATGAACTTCAAAGAGAGGTAACCTTGTTAACACCAAAACATGAAAATTTAATCAAAGGTGTTAGGATATTAAGGAATGAATCTCAATATTCTGGATGAAATCCTTCAAGAGGTAGAAGAACACAGAAGATGTACTGGCTTAGGGTTTGACTATCAATTCTTGAAAAACAAGAAAGAAGTTCCCGAGACAAAGTTTGTCCCTACTAGAATGAAGAATGAAAGCAAGATGTCTGATCAAATGTCACAAAATCCCGCCAGACCACATGAAGCTCAGTCAAAAGTCAAGATCCACCATTGACATGACATTTTTGTGGTAGATGTGGTCCCACAGAGCAAATCTGCAACAGGCTTCGTGGATATAAAAAATACTCATCTCAGCCTAGTACAGATTCTTCTGTGACCAGAACTAGGAAGGAATGCAAAGTGAAAGATACTGTCAAGAATCTCATTGTTCATACTTCTCTTAAAGTCTCATCTAGTGAATACTGGTATTTTGACAGTGGATGCTCTAGACTTATGAAAGGTGTGGAGAACTTATTGGTAGATATTAAATCTCATACAACTAGCTATGTCACTTTTGGAGATGGTGACAAAAGGAGTGATTAAAGGTGTTAGAAGACTAGCTTGTGGGGGATTTTCTAAACTTGATAGAGTTCGTTTTGTAAAAGATCTTAAAGCCAACCTAATTAGCATTAGTCAGCTATGTGATCAAGGGCTTATGGTTCACTTCACAAAATCTGAATGTGTGGTCACTGACAAGGAGAATAAAGTGCTAGTGGGAGGAGATGTGTATAAGGATAATTTCTACTTGTGGACACCCCAAACAGTCAGTTGTACTTCCACATGTAAGTTGTCCAAGGAAGATGAGATCAATATGTGGCATCAAAAACTTGGTCCTTTGCATCTGAGAGGTGTGAAGAAGATTATATCTAGAGAAGCAATTAGAGGCATACCTAATCTTAAAAGAAGAAGGAAATATATGTGGTGATTGTAAAATTGGGAAACAAACCAAGATGTCACACCCAAAGCTTCAATATCTGACCACTTCAAAACCTTTGGAACTCCTTCATATGGATTTGATGGTACCTATGCAGGTTGAAAGTATTGGTGGAAAAAGGTATGCTCGTGTTGCTTTTAATGATTTTTATAGATTCACTTGGATAAATTTTATCAGAGAGAAATCAGAATTCTTTGATATCTTTAAGGAAATGTGTCAAAAACTTCAAAGAGAGAAGAAAAATAACATTGTTATGATCAGAAGTGATCATGGTAGGAAATTTGAAAACATAAAATTTGCTGAATTTTATGCCTCTGAATGTATTATTCATGAATTCTCATCACCTATCACTCCTCAACAAAATGGAATTATGGAAAGAAAGAATAGAACCTTGCAAGAATCATCTAGAGTTTTGCTTCATGCGAAAAAGTTATCATGTCATTTTTTAGTAGAGGCTATGAATACTTCTTGTTATATTCATAATAGATTCACCTTAAAGACTGGTACTTCAAATACTCTATATGAGTTGGGAAAGGTAGAAATCCTACAGTCAAATACTTTCATGTGTTTGGCAGTAAATGTTATATTTTGGCTGATCGTGAGCAACGCAGAAAGATGGATCCCTAGAGTGATGAAGGTATATTTTTGGGCTACTCTATAAACAATCGAGCCTATAGAGTTTTCAATATCAGAACTCAAGTTATGATGGAATCTATAAATGTTATGGTTGGTGAATTAAGCACATATATTATACATGATACTGAAGACAATGTTGGAACATCATTCCAGATGAATGATGACTCAAAAGATGTGGGTGAGGACATCGTTAATACTGAAGTTGATAACTTTGAACCAGATGAAAATTAAGTCAATAAGGGTCTTTCAAGCATAATTCATAAAGATCATCCCAAAGAACTCATTATAGGAAATACTAATCAAGGGATCACTACTAGATCAAGGGAAGTTGTTTCTAAATCTTGCTTTGTATCTAAGATTGAACCCAAGAATGAGAAAGAAGCCTTAATTGATGAATTATAGATCAGAGCCATGCAAGAAGAACTAAATCAGTTCAAGATGAATAGAGATTGAGATTTGGTTCCTAGGCGTAATGGAACAAATACCATTGGAACAAAGTGGGTATACAAGAACAAAATTAATGAAAGTGGAGTTTTCACCTGAAATAAGGAAAGACTTGTAGCACAGGGCTACACTCAAATTGAAGGGTTAAATTTTGATAAGACTTTTCTCAAGTGGTTAGGCTTGAATCAATCAGACTACTATAAGGAGTAACATGCTTATTAAAGTTTAAGTTGTTTCAAATGGATGTGAAAAATGCTTTTCTGAATGGTATCTGCATGAAGATGTTTATGTTGAACAACTCAAGGGTTATGCATCCTACCTATCCAGATCATGTGTTCAAGCTAAATAAAGCTCTCTATGGATTAAAGCAGGCTTCTAAGGTTTAGTATGAGAGGTTGACATAATTTCTAATCAATAATGGATACAAGAAAGAAGGTATAGACAAGACTTTGTTTGTCAGGGAGAAGGATGGAAAACTCATGAATGCCTAAATATATATTGATGACATTTTGTTTGGAGGGATGTGAGACTATATAGTTCAACATTTTGTCAAACTGATGCAGTCAGAGTTTGAGATGAGTTTCGTTGGTGAGTTGACATATTTTCTTGGACTTCAAGTAAAACAGATGGATGATTCTATCTTTATTTCTCAAAGTAAGTATGCCAAGAACATAGTCAAGAAGTTTGGAATGTAGAATTCAAGTCACAAAATGACACCAACTCTTAATCATTTGAAACTATCAAAAGATGAAAAAGGTGTTGTTGTTGATCAAAGTTTATACAAAAGCATGATTGGTAGCTTGTTGTATCTTACAACTAGCAGACTTGATATAACCTTTGATATTGGGGTTTGTGCCAAATATCAAGTTTAGCCTAAGACAATTCATATCAATCAAGTGAAGAGAATCTTTAAGTACATTAATGGTAATAGTGACTGTGGCATGTTATATTCTCTTGGATCAGATTTCATGCTGGTAGGGTATTGTGATGCCGACTAGACATGTAGTGCTGATGATATAAAGAGCACTTATGGTGGCTGTTTCTTTTTAGGAAATAACTTGATTTCCTGGTTTAGTAAAAAACATAACTGTGTTTCTTTTTCTACAGTTGAAGTATAGTATATTGCAGCTAGGAGTAGTTGTTCACAACTGATGTGGATAAAGCAAATGTTGAAGAAATATAATGTCAATCAAGATGTCATGATAATATATTGTAACAATCTTAGCGCTATAAATATTTCAAAAAATCCTATTCAGCATAGAAGGACTAGGCACATCGACATTCATCGTCATTTTATCAGAGACCTTGTTGAAGATAAAGTGATTACTCTATGGCATATAGCCTTTGAGAAACAACTGGATGATATTTTCACCAAAATTTTGGATGAAAATCAGTTTGAAAAGCTTAGAGGTGAATTTGGCGTATGCATTTTTTAGGAACCTTAGTTTCCAGTGTTGTATGTGTGTTTGCACATGTGTGTTTCCTTTATTTTGTGCTTCTATTTGTGTTTCCCTATGTTATATGTGTTTCCAATGTGTACATTTACTCCAATTTTGTCAAAATTCTGGCTAAGAAGGGGGAGTATAGTTGTGTTTAGTGTGTGTGTGTGTGTCATAATGTTATATCACATATCTTGTCATGTTGATTAACATTGTGATATGACTGTGCTACTACTAAGGGGGGGGGGGGGGGGGGGGTAGTTAGCGTTGTTGCTTCATGGGTGCAATTATTTAGGGGGAGCATGATAGTTTCATGTTGCTGCTTTTGTGTGCTTATGCTGCTGCTACTAATGTAGTCTGTTGTGCAGGATGAGGATGTCTTTGAAGAAGTGAAAAACACAAGAAGGGGGGTTGAATTGTAAAACTTAAATCAAAAGCTTAAACAACACTGTATTTTTATCCTGGTTCGTTTGATCTCAAACTACTCCAGTCCACCCGTCAAGGTGATTTCGCCTCTCTCCAACGAGGTCTTAATCCACTATAATCAAAGGATTACACAACAACTTTAACAACTGTTAAAGCCTTCTTGAGTATAACCACAACCCGATTTATCTCAAGGAATTCTCTTTACAAATAATTGAACAATAATGTGTTTAATGTTTTCTAATAAAACAGTATACCACAACTGTGATAATACACAAATTTAAGCTTAGAAAGAAACTGGATTTGCTAGAGCGTTTGAGTAAGCGTGGTTGGAAAGCTTAGCAAATTATGAGTGCATGCGTATATGCGTAGTCTTTTCTCACACAGACTTGTTTATATAGCCAAGGCAAAGATACGTTGTTGTCCATAAAGCACTTTCAATGATAATAACGTTCTTTTCTTTTTGAGAAGATCTTGTCTTGGATAAAGCCGTTGGTAATTAATTCTGTCTTGAATACATAGTAACACTTCAGAGTCTTCTGCTTTAAACTTATGATGACGCTTCTGAGTGCTGATGACTTGGTAGAGATCTTTGATTAGAGTCAGAGTGTTTTATTTGCAAATTCTGGTCATCAAGCTTCAACGTATGATCTGGTAGCTTCAGCGTGTAGCACATGTTATTGATCTTCTGATGCTGACATATTACTGATCTTCTGATGCTGATTCCATCAGAACTTCTGTAAATACAAAACACAATTTTAAGCAGCATATTTGTTCTATATATATATATATCTTTGAATTTATTTTATTCTTTGTATTTTGTTATCATCAAAACTTTAATCAAGGGTTGTAGAATCAAACTATGTTCTAACAATCTCCCCCTTTTTGATGATGACAAAAACCAGATTTTTTTCAATTGAAAATAAAGAATAAAAGGTATCAGAGCTAGGAAGAGAAAACTCCCCCTGAGTTGATTACTTCCCTTTAATTCCATGAGTCTTTGAGCATCAGTGCTTTATTGTCCTTTACTGTATCTTTCATCATAATTTTGTACCTGTAAGCTTATCAGAAGAAAGAAATTTAAATAGATGAGAATGTTTGAGACTTATGTCTCAGTAATCCGTTATTGAAAAATATCATTCTTTCTCCCCCTTTTTTTCAGTTATCAAAAAGCATAAATAATCAGAGCTAAAAAGCGTTTATATTGAAAACAGAAGCAATGATAAGTTCAGAACAATGTAAAAATATTACAGAAAAACATGTAAAAAAACAAGGAAATTCTAAGAGGGAGGTGGAAGACGTGTGAAAAGAGCTTCCAACATGCTCTTGATTTGGGTGCTGGTTTCCTGTTGCTGGGTTAACATGTTTGCGATTGCATCAATTTTGGTGTCCTGCTTATCCATTCTTTCCTTCATCAGCATATCAGATCTTCTAGAGTCTGCCTGTCAAGGGAGGAAGCTTGAGGATCTTCAGAAACGGGATGCTTCTCAGAGCTTTCTGCAATATCTTTTTCTTGATCCTGTTCTTCAGCAGGAATGATCTGTTCTTCTGAATCTGGTTGATCTTTGGAAGCTGGACGATGTTCAGACCAAGGGGCAATGTCCAGATGGAGAACTTCTTCCTTAAGCAGCTTGCTCAGATATGGACCTTCAATTTCTTTCAGCAGATTGCTGAAGTTCTGTTGAGCCTGTCCATAGCTCTGTTCTTGCAACTTAAAGGTTTCAGAGCATACCCATCTTCTGAACTTTGTCCAAAGATAGTCTGATGCAGCAGGATCAACCAGCTCAAGACTAGCTTGTTTCAGAGTAGTGATCCACTTCTGTACTTCTGTTTCAAAGTTCAATATGTTGGTACCAACATCTGGATGTTTCGGTTGTGGGATAGCAGTTTTGTGGTTGATGGAAGCAAGACGTTCAAAAACTGTTAAGTCAATGACAGTCTTGATGTTGTCTTCTGGATTGTTCTTTGGTGAGGGAGTGGGAGAGTCAGGAATTATTATTGTACTTGATGGGGAATTTGGTGGAGTTACTTCTGGTGAAGAGGGAAGTTGGGGAATATTCACAATGGTACCAAGGGGCAAACAAATAGCCAAAGGTTGTGTGATTCCAGGAATGGGAGTAGGATCAGAATCAATAGTTTGTTCAGGTTGTTCAGGTTGAGGAGAGGGTGGATTAATTTCTGGTTGAGGAGATGAAGGTAGTGGGATTTCTGGTTCTAGAGAAAGGGGAATTTCTGGTATTGGTGAGAGGGGAATTTCTGGTTGTGGTTCTGTGGTGGTTTCAGGATTTGGATTTTCTGGTATGGGAGCAAAGGTATCTATATCAGATAGAACTTTTGCAAGTTCTTTTTCTGGTATGGCTTCAGTATTTGGATTTTGAGGTTGGGAGCGAGATCTTATAAGGGTTAATGATTCAGAGGGGTCAAAGTCAAGGTCAAAATCATCAAAAGTTTGTGGTGTGGGGTTTTCAGATGGAGTGGAAATTGGGATAGATGTTGATACATCAGTTGAATCTAAAACAGTTACAGAAGAAGGATTACCTTTCCTTTTTGGAGTCCGCTGAGATGATCCTTCTGCTTTAGCTTTTCTTTTCTTGGTCTTTTTCATAAAAACTTCTGGAGCCTTCTGCTACAGATCCTGGATGTTAAGATTTGGTGTTGTACCATCAGCTTTACAAGCATCTAGATATCTCAGAATTATATCTGGTTTAGAGTCAATCTCTGAGAACAGAGGAAAGTCATCCAGAGGGACTCTTCTGCTAGAGATTGCAGCAAAAGGAGTGACGCTGGGTTCCTTCTTGATGTTCTTAATCAACTTCATTTTCTTCTGATTTTTGGCATTCAGCTGTTTGCCAACAGTAGCTTCCAGAGAGCTGATTTCCTGAGCCTCTGTCAGATGATCAATCAGCTTATTCTCTGTTAGAATATCTGATATCAGTCTTCCTAAGGGGATCCAATCCCTTTTTGTACGTTCCTCTTCTCTTGTTTCCTTGACACTTGTCCTGAGATGGTTAAATAGAAGATGAGCCAGATTTATCTTGACCTTCTGAGAGATGAAATAGATCAGAAAATGCTGATCAATATTGATGTAATCAGGAGAGCTGGTAGGCTTCCTGTGGTTAATGCAACCCAGAATGATCTTGGCCCAAATTCTGTGTTTGTCCTTTAAATCCCTTATCTTGCTGGAGGGAAGCCCCAGAGTGAAGATTTCCCTTGCAATTAGGGCAGCATCAGCACACCTTTCTGCCATGTCAATGCAACGAACACCACCACAACTGTAGCCTATTAAGCGTGCAATGAGGTCCTTAGTAATAACAATCTTCTTCCCCATGATGTAAGACGTAACTTGATGGTTTGAAGAAGAAGCGTGAATCCAAAATTCCTTTACCAGAATAGGGAATGTTGGACCCACCAGACGGTCAAAATACTTTTCCCAGCTTTGAGCTTTAATTTCTTCAGAGAGATCAAACCCATTCTCCTTAAGACTGTTGAAATCCACGATTAATTCTGACAGAACCTCTAGATTTTTGATTGGAGTGAGAAGCATTCTGTGGGGTTCTTCGTATTGTTCAGTGGAGTCTGATTTCTGAGAGCTTGAAGTAGGAATGCTGGAGGAAGCCATGTTCACACGAAGGTTTTTGTGAAGAAAATGAAAGGGTTTTTGAGAAAGTATGCAAACTGAAATCAGAAATATTTAGAGAAAATGAAAGTGAAGGTAAAAGAGTGTAAATGGTGTGAAGTGTGTTTAAATAGATTTCTAAAAGGTTTTGAAAACATAAACGACAAGAGAGAGAAATTAATAATGATTATTAGCATTTAATGATAGCTGATTTTAGGGGATTCAGAAAGATATTTGGAACGGTTACCCATGACATGTGTCTCAATGCATCCAATCAGCGCTTTTGCCTTTTCAGAAACGTGAACGCGTGTTCAACCTCAAAAAATAGCTGATGACTGGATGACACTTGTTTGCTTGAGTGAACAACACATTTTTATCCTTGAAATGAAGTGCTCAGATCTTCATGGATAGATTCTGATACAATCTGTACTTCTAAAGATCTAAAGAAAGATTGATCAGTAGTTCATAGAAAAATAAACAAAGTTCTGAAGGTTAAGATATGGAATCAAAACAATTTTATTCTGGACAGAGCTTCATGCTGAGATGTTTCAGAATGAAGTTGAACCTATCTTCAGAAAGAGGTTTTGTAAAAATATCAGCCCATTGATGGTCTGTGTTAATAAATTTAAAATTTAAAATCCCTTTCTGAATATAGTCCCTAATAAAATGATGTTTTATTTCTATATGCTTAGCCCTAGAATGCAAGATGGTATTTTTACTTAAGCAAATAGAAGAAGTATTGTCACAGAGGATAGGAATGTTACTCTCAAATATCTGGAAGTCCTCAAGTTGACTTTTCATCCAGAGCATTTGTGTGCTGCATCCAGCTGCTGCTATGTATTCAACTTTTGTTGTTGATAGAGCAATTGTGGATTGTCTTTTGCTGGACCATGAGATCAGATTTTCTCCCAGAAACTGGCATCTTCCAGAAGTACTTTTACGTTCTACTCTGTCTCCAGCGAAATCAGCATCACAGTAACCTACTAAGCTGTAATCACTTGATTTTCTATAAAACAAACCCAAATTAGTAGTACCTTTCAGATACTTGAAAATTCACTTAACTGCTGTTAAGTGAGATTCTCTAGGATCTGATTGGAATCTAGCACAAATGCAAACACTGAATAAAATGTCAGGCCTTGAAGCCGTCAGATATAGAAGAGAACCAATCATACCTCTGTAGACCTTTTGTTCTACCTTTTTACTTACCTCTTCTCTTTCCAGAATGCACGTGGGATGCATTGGAATCTTTGATGGCTTACATTCTGATAGATCAATTTTCTTCAGAAGTTCTCTGACATATTTGCCCTGATGAATGTAAGTTCCTTCTGGGGTTTGATTGATCTGAATGCCCAAAAAGAATTTTAGTTCCCCCATTAGGCTCATCTCAAATTCTGCCTGCATACATTTAGCAAACTTTCTTCCCAGAGAGGGTTTAGTAGATCCAAATATGATGTCATCAACATAAATCTGACATACTAAAATGTCATTCTTAACTGTCTTACAAAACAAGGTTATGTCCACTTTCCCTCTGGTGAATTCCTTTTCTAACAGGAAGTTACTTAGTCTTTCATACCAAGCTCTGGGAGCTTGTTTCAAACCATAGAGTGACTTTTTTAGTTTGAAAACATATTCTGGATTTTTGGAACTTTCAAAACCAGGGGGTTGGTGCACATATACCTCTTATTCTATATAGCCATTTAAGAATGCACTCTTAACATCCATCTGATACAGAGTGATGCCTTTACTAACAGCAAATGAAATTAAGAGTCTGATAGATTCTAACCTGGTGACTGGAGCAAAGGTTTCTGTATAGTCTATCCCCTCTTGCTGACTATAACCATGTGCTACCAGTCGTGCCTTGTTTCTGATGACTTCACCTTGTTCGTTCAGTTTGTTTCTGAACACCCATTTTGTACCAATGACGTTGAATCCTTTTGGTTTGGGAACTAGATCCCATACGTCATTTCTTGTGAATTGATTTAGCTCCTCTTGCATTGCTAGAATCCAGTCATTATCCAGAAGTGCTTCATCAATTGTTATTGGTTCAATTAAAGAAACCAGTCCCATGAGGGATTCTTCAGAGTTTCTGAAGCTAGATCTTGTTCTGATTGGATCTTCCTTTCTTCCTAAGATTGTTTCTTCTGGGTGATCCAAGCTGCTTCTGGATAGTCTTTTCTGGAGTTGATCAACAGAAGGTGCTGGATTGCTTGTAGTTACTCTTTCTGATGTTGAGGGAGTGTCTCTGTTGAGAGCTTCTGATGATTTGTCTTCAGTACCTATGAGTTCAACTTCCATACCTGCAAGGAATTCATTCTGCTTTGACTTTTGAGAGTCAAGCTTATCATCAAAACGAACACTGATTGACTCTTCCACAATCTGTGTTTCTGTATTGTACACTTTGTACCCTCTTGAGCGTTTAGAGTATCCTAACATAATACACTTTTGTGCTTTAGAGCTAAACTTGTTCAAATAATTTTTTGTATTCAGAATAAAACATGTACATCCAAATGGATGAAAATAGGAAATGTTGGGCTTTCTGTTCTTCCATAATTCATATGGAGTCTTTTCCAGAATAGGTCTTATGGAGATTCTATTCTGAATGTAACACGTTGTGTTTATTGCCTCTGCCCAGAAGATCTTAGCAATGTTAGTCTCGTTGATCATGATTCTGGCCATTTCTTGCAATGTTCTGTTCTTTCGTTCTACAACTTCATTTTGCTGGGGAGTTCTAGGACAAGAGAAATCATGCAGAATGCCTTTGTCATTAAAGAATGACTCAAAATATTTGTTTTTAAATTCTCCACCATGATCACTTCTGACTTTGACGATTCTAAGATCCTTTTCATTCTGAACTTAGTTGCAGAAGGTGACAAACACAGAGTGTGACTCTTCCTTGTGTCTTAAGAACTTTACCCATGTCCATATGCTATAGTCATCTACGATTACTAACCCATACTTCTTGCCACTGACTGAATCAATTTTAACTGGTCCAAATAAGTCAATGTGCAGAAGTTCTAATGGCTTAGAGGTGGAAACAATGTTTTTGGATTTGAAAGCTGGTTTTGCAAACTTGCCTTTCTGACATGCTTCACACAGAGCATCTAAATTGAACTTCAGGTTAGGAAGTCCTCTTCTCATACTAACATTTCCCAATCTTCTGTGCCAGATTCATTGCTCGTTGTTAACAGACAGAAGACACTTTACATTCTGACTTTTTAGTTCAGAAAGTTTTATTTTATAAATTTTGTTTTTCCTCTTTCCATTAAATAGGATAGTCCCATCTTTCTGACTAACAGCTTTGCATGAATTTTGATTGAAGATTATATCATAACCGTTATCACTTAATTGACTCATGGATAACAGATTATGCATTAATCCATCAACTAATAAAACATTATTTATAGAGGGAAGATTTCCATTACCTACTGTTTCAGAGCCAATGATTTTTCCTCTTTGATTGCCTCCAAAACCTACGTGGCCTCCAGGCTTAAGTTCTAGGCTTTGGAACATATGCCTTCTTCCCGTCATGTGTCGTGAGCAGCCAGAGTCCAGGTACCATGATTGGTGTTTCTGCTTTGCTGCTAAAGATATCTGCCACATGTATTATTTTATCCTTAGGTACCCATATTTTCTTGGGTCCTGATTTGTTAGTTTTACCAAAACTCTGGTTGAATTTTGGTTTGACAGAGTAATCACTACTAGTATATTTTATGTCATGTGTGTGCCCATATATAAAGTGTGAATCAAGTGGAGTACGTTTTATAACTAACTCCATGGCATTTTTTGGTGTAGGTACCTTACCTTTGTATCCTATTCCTTTCCTGCCATTTCTGCTAACTCCATAGATCATTGAAGCCATTTTGCTTATGTCTATGTTTTTAGCTAGAAACTTCTGAAAGTTGTGATCATACTCCTTGATGATCTCATCAGCATTGCTGGGAGTTTCAGGGATTGTTTCCTTCTGAGAGTTTTGCAATTGGTTTTCTAATTTTGAAACTTTATCTTTTAACTCAGAATTCTCCAATTTGAGACTCTCAGTCTTATCAGAGTCAGAAGCAAGATCCCTTTTCAGGTTTCTGAATTTGACTCTGATCTGCTGATATCTTTCCAGAATTTCATTAAGGCTTTCAGCTAGTTCAGCCTTAGTAAAGTTTATAGTAAAGTCAGGGAATACCTCTTCTGTATCTGATTCAGATTCTGACTCAGAAGCTTCACTGTCTTCTGTTATGTTTGCCATGAGAGCTATGTTTGCTCTTTCATCATCTGATTCTGAGTCAGCTTCAGATGTGTCAGAATCATCCCATATAGCCATGAGACTTTTCTTCTTTTCCTTGACAAACTTCTTTTTGGGCTTTTCCTTCTGAAGCTTTGGGCAATCACTTTTGTAGTGCCCTTGCTCGTTACATTCATAGCAGACGATGTCTTTGTTGTTTGGATTTCTGTTTCCTGAAGAACCTTCAGATCTTCTGTGTCCAGAGGAGGATTCAGACCTTCTGTATCTGGAGAAAGATTCATTCTAATTTTATGATCTTCTGGGATTCCTGAACTATCTTTGCCTCTGCTTCTACAATTGGTTTACCCTTCTGGAGAGGAGAGATAGTTCATCTTCTTCTGATGATGACCCATCAGAGGTTTCTTCCACAGCCTGCAAAACTTTAGAGTCAGATTTTCTGTTAGATTTTAAAGCTAATGGCTTACCTTGCTTTTGAGGTTCATCTGCTTCTAGCTCTATCTCGTGCCTTCTGAGGGAGTTGACAAGTTCCTCCAGAGAGATTTTATTGAGATCCTTGGCTAGCTTAAGCGTTGTGACCATTGGCCTCCATTGTTTTGGCAAGCTTATGATGATCTTCTTAACATGATCAGTAGTAGAATACCCTTTTTCAAGAACTTTAAGACCAGCAACAAGAATTTGAAATCTTGAAAACATAGCTTCTATTGATTCACTCTCTTCCATCTTGAATGCCTCATACTTCTGAATGAGTGCAAGGGCTTTGGTTTCTTTGACTTGAATTTTGCCTTCATGCGTCATTCTCAGAGAGTCAAACATATTCTTTGCAGTGTCTCTGTTTGATATCTTCTCATATTCTGAATAAGAGATGGCACTGAGAAGAATTATTCTGGCCTTGTGATGATTTCTGAAATCACGCTTTTGCTGATCAGACATTGTTTTCCTGTCAATCTTCTGACCACTTCCATCCACTGGGTGCGTGTATCCATCAGTCACCATGTCCCACAGATCAGCATCATGGGCCAGAAAGAAACTCTCAATTCTGTCTTTCCAGTAGTCAAAGTTCTCTCCATCAAAGACTGGAGGTTTTCCACTGAATCTGTCTCTTTCTTCATTGTTGTCATTGTTGATGTTTTGATTTGGTCCTGCGATGTGTTTTTCTAACGCTGGATCTTGTACTGACACGGTTAAGTGTTATAAGCTCAGAACCAGGCACTCTGATACCAATTGAAGAAGTGAAAAACACAAGAAGGGGGGTTGAATTGTAAAACTTAAATCAAAAGCTTAAACAACACTGTATTTTTATCCTGGTTCGTTTGATCTCAAACTACTCCAGTCCACCCGTCAAGGTGATTTCTCCTCTCTCCAACGACGTATTAATCCACTATAATCAAAGGATTACACAGCAACTTTAACAACTGTTAAAGCCTTCTTGAGTATAACCACAACCCGGTTTATCTCAAGGAATTCTCTTTACAAATAATTGAACAATAATGTGTTTAATGTTTTCTAATAAAATAGTATACCACAACTGTGATAATACACAAATTTAAGCTTAGAAAGAAACTGGATTTTCTAGAGCGTTTGAGTAAGCGTGGTTGGAAAGCTTAGCAAATTATGAGTGTGTGCGTATATGCGTAGTCTTTTCTCACACAGACTTGTTTATATAGCCAAGGCAAAGATACGTTGTTGTCCATAAAGCACTTTCAATGATAATAACATTCTTTCCTTTTTGAGAAGATCTTGTCTTGGATAAAGCCGTTGGTAATTAATTTTGTCTTGAATACATAGTAATGCTTCAGAGTCTTCTGCTTTAAACTTATGATGACGCTTCTGAGTGCTGATGACTTGGTAGAGATATTTGATTAGAGTCAGAGTGTTTTATACGCAGATTCTGGTCATCAAGCTTCAGCATATGATCTGGTAGCTTCAGAGTGTAGCACATGTTATTGATCTTCTGATGCTGACATATTACTGATCTTCTGATGCTGATTCCATCAGAACTTCTGTAAATACAAAACACAATTTTAAGCAGCATATTTGTTCTATATATATATATATATATATATATATATATATATATATATATATATATATATATATATATATATATATATATATATATATATATATATATATATATATATATATATCTTTGAATTTATTTTATTGTTTGTATTTTGTTATCATCAAAATTTTAATCAAGGGTTGTAGAATCAAACTATATTCTAACAGTCTTAACAGATGTTCCAATATCCTGTCTGGTGTGTGTTGAGAGTTCTTTGGATTTCTCTTCTGGTGTGAGTTTTTCTTTGAGGAGGAGAACCTATTATGTGTGACAGCAGGGGTGATGAACATGTCCGTTGGTGTAGCTGTTGTAACTCTAATATATATTTTTATGATATAGTTTGTTTGTTTATGGTATTATTCCTTTGTGGTTTTATTCCTCTCTCCGGTTTAATTGGTCTTTGGTTTTTATAGCCAAAACTTTCCAAAGGGGGGAATTGTTAATATCATAGTTTTAGGATTGGTATAATTTTTCTATAATATGGTTTGCAGCATGATGTTATGGAATAGTTTCTAACATGCTGGCCAAGTTCATTTGAAGGCAGATGTTCTAATAGATGTTGTGACATTCTGTACCAGAACATCAATACAGGCTGGGTTTATTCTTGACAAGATTTAAATTGATTTTGTGAGATTCCTTTTGGATTTATCTCACTGATTTTAGCAGGTCAAGAATATTTAACCTGGAACAATTGATTTTATATTCAGCTGTACAAAAGTTACTAAATTGAGCTTTGAGACAATTTAGGAAACTTGATGTTTTTGTTACAAGATTTAAGGAGATTTTTCTGCACAATTGTTGCAACCCTCGGCTTGCGTATTAAGGTATATTTGCATGAACATTCAAGGCCCATGGACTATTGAGGAGTATTTAAAAAAATTACCTAGACCTAATATTATTAAGAAATTTGTAAAAAATAAGGGGAAGCATATTTTTCTTAGTATTATAGTTTAAGGGTTCTTCAAGGGAGTTTCGGTTTTGTTTGTACACCCTCGTGTATCTTTTTATGCATTTGAGTTGACTAATCATTACTTGATAGTTTGTCAAGTTATTGTTCTCACACTAAAGATTTTAAGCAAGAGTTTGAGTATTGTATTTGAAGTGTAAAATTTTGTTTTAGTTTGGTTTCCAGTCCCTGAGATTGTGGCTGTAGATATCACTGCGGTGATTGGAAGTGAGAGGGGATTCTCATATATAGGATGTTCCTAGGTAGAAGTTTTATTAGGTAGGGATTAAGTGATAAGTTATAAACTGGGGTTGTTTAGGCTTAGAATTAATACTACTAATAATGGATTTCCTTCCTAGCTTGGTAGCCCCCAGAATAGGTGAGTTGCACCAAACTTGGTTAATAATTATTTTTGTTCTTTTACCTTTTTCACTTAAATTCAACATAGTTTTTTATTTTGGTAAAAGTTCTGTCAGTCCACAAATGTCATGACATCTGTTGTGACATTATGCTTATGTGTTAAGACATCAGTCTTGACATTTATATTGTGTGTGCCAGAATTTCATTATGAATGCATAAGAAAGACAGTTCATGGAATAGAAGACAATTGGTTAATATATTATAATATTTTAGGTGTTATCCATGATATTTAATAATATACATTGAAAATAAATTATTTGTTTGATAACAATATTGTATTTTAATATTCCTTTTTCCAAATTAGAGTATAAAACATAGTAGTTAATAGCATCTAAAATTATACAATGTTTCAAAAGACACTTTAAGTTACATATAATTCCACCAAAACATGTCTAATAATGGAAAATAACAATGCCACATTTAACAACCAAAAGGGAACATTAAAATTCAGAAATAAGATTTAGATATTATACAAATACAAGGGAAACATTAAACTTCACTTATAAGACTTAGATAGTAACATTAAATCAATAGCGTTTCTTTCAAGCATTGTTCCTTCAGTTATGTCTCACCAACCTGATGTACAACAACTTTGAATCAGAGAGGTAGTGACATAACAACGTGTCTCTGACCTTAAGATTTTTCTCTTTGGCATATTCATACCACCCATAACCGAGGTACATCTTCAATCTATCTGTCTCGTATTTCATGACCTCACATTCATAATAGTCCATGTGGTCAAGATCCATCAGGATACAATCCATCTGGTCTAGACGAAGACCCTTCCTCATAACATTACTTGGAAAATGATGCATAGTATGAGTTATTATCAGTAAATGTTTGCATTAATATAAGTTCATGTAACAAATGAAAAACATAGTATTATCTTTTTTTGTTATAATATATGAAACATGTTATGAAAACATGGTTTCCGCCCTTCAGTGACCTTAGGATCTTTTTCTCCCAAAAGAGGTCGGGTTCCCACCCTCCTACATGTTGATTCACCACTTCAACTAGACCACTTTCCGGAGGCATATTATTCTCAGGAAACAGTTCATCCACTTCACATGTTACATCTTGATTCCCTTATTCTGCAGGAACATTAGACTAGGTCATGTTGATCTTTGGGAAGAATACATCCACTTGAACATCATGTTAGAATAATATTTGGTTCTGCAATTCTATCTTTGAGTTTTGATGGTAACAATGAGTATGTTTGTATGAACAATTTGAAATAAAATAGAGATCCAAAACGTAGCGGAAAATTAAAATATTTCTTTACTGATCTTTACGAATGGGCATGGTCAGTGATAGAAATAATTACCTAGCAATGTCTCTACTCGGTCCACAGGGATAGATTGCTTTCGGTCATAGTGTTAGCTGCTTACGAACGAAAACATTGAGTGAGAGAGTGAGACAAAATATGGCTAGGGTTTCAAGACTGAAATTTCATCAAGTGAAATGCTTTAAGACAAGGGTTCTATTTATAGAACCACTTATGTGGACTGCAAGCTAAAAGCCCAATTAAAGCTGCAAGCTAAAAGCCCAATTAAGCCTACGGGTATCATACCTTATGATATACCGCATATCACTTAAGCACGTGGTACCTTACAATATTCCATATTTCACTTAAGTGTATCATATATTATGGTGTTCTACAATTCACTTAAGTGCATCGTACCTTACGGTGTTCCTTATTTACTCTATCTCTTATCAACTTGTCCTTATGTGTGTGACCCTATAGCTTTTCGTGATGTTTGAAATTATATTAAATGACACATTTAACATAATAAATAGTGAACGATATCTAGCAACGCATTACTGCTATCCAAGTCATGGAAATTTCATGTGATATGACAAAACCTTTTTGTAATAATATTTGTGTGCAATTACCCTTTTGTCCTTATATCTATATTGAACACAAGGCATAGACCGTGTCACCCCTATCTAGTTCAATATTTGATCCTTAGACATTTATCTTGTTATGCGGGGTGGGAAAATTCCATCTAGGTCACTCATGTCCCTCAGCATGCTTTGTAAAGTACCCATCAATTATCTTTATGGTCATCGAGTTACGGATAACATTTGATCAGCAATAAAGTACTTAACTTTACATATAGGATCCACAGTGGTTTCAGGTCAAACAGTGGTATACACCATTATCACCATGAGAATAACTTATGATACCTTGCATAACATTCTATATAGTAATCTCATAGCGGGTCAATCCAGTATAAATATTAATCCTAATATTCATGCCTATTTCAAGACATGATAACTCCTTATCCATGATCCATGAGGTGTGATCATCAGTCTATCTTCATAATAACCTCAGTGCTTTAATGTTATCCCACTTTGCAATAAAGCTCGACTACAGATACTTTTAAGAATAATGTTCTTATTTTAATGTGATCTCATGATTAAGTCACACTTAACATTTCATTAAATAGACGAACTATTCTAGGGGATTTATTATTTTGGAAAAGCAAACATAATAAAGAAATTCCTTTTATTAATAAATAATTCGATACATGTACCAAAAGTATTGGCCTCTAGGACTTACACCAACATAATTTTGGCACTGTAATGATTTTTATTTTGAGTATTTAACAAACAAGTTCTACTTCTGATGAAAGGTGCTGCCAAGACATTAGAAGAGAATAAGTTCCCCTTCTAGACACACAAGTTCTGATGAACAGTAAAAAAAAGCTTCATAAGACTGTGAAGTTGTGACTCTAACAAATGTCCAAGAAACCAACTTCTCAATGTCTGAAGAAAAAAGTTTTAACTGAAGTCTAGATGTTGAAGACTGATGTTTATGAAGACAAAGGGTTCTCAAGACCAAGTGCTGAAGATTCTGATAGTAGAAGTTCTGAAGATTCTGATAGTAGAAGTTCTGAAGATTCTGAAGACTTGAAATTATGGTGACCCAAGGTTCTACAAAGGGTTCTAAAGACCAAGTGCTTAAGATTTTGAAGACACGGTTCTGAAGACTCTGAAGACTTGATGTTCTGAAGACCCAAGTGTTATTCTCATTCTTCCAACGCATGCTCAAAAGCCCCTGGAGTTAGAAGAAAAATAGGATAAGATTATGTGGTACAAAAAGTACATGGTACAAACAAATCATTCCATTCCATTACCATGAATGACATATATTGTGTACGATCTTGTCTCCCATGTAATTATTCAAGCTTTCAACTTTCTGGAAGTTCCAGAAATACCCTTCAACGGTTATATTATTTTATTGGCTATAAGAGAGCTTGAAGACTATGAGAGAAGGCTGCTAATTCACATTCTTCAAAGACTGTTCATATGCTTTCAATTCTCTAGTCTATTTTTGTTGAAAATCTATTTACTTATCAGCTTTTGTATAAGCATATGTTTTGTAAACAACATTTGTTCAAACAGTTGTTTGATTTTTTCCTTAAGGGACCAATTGGTCATAATCCTTGAGAAGTATAAGATTAATGTGTCTTAGAGGTTGTAATGTTAGTCACTTGCAGTTAGCTTGTGCAATGTAATAATCTGTTTGATTATTGAATTAAGTCCTTGTTGAGAAAGGCGTAATCACCTTGGAGGGTGGACTAGACTAGCTTGATAGTTTTCAAGTGAACTAGTATAAACATAACTTGTTCTTTCCTTCTTGCATCTTATCACTATTATCACTAAGTGAAGTAACATGTTACAGTTTAAAGGGGATTTTAAAAGGAATTTTTTTTAATTTAAAACCCAATTTAACCACCCCCCCCCCCCTTTGTTGTGTTTTTTACACCTTCAATTGGCATCAGAGCTCCGGTTCTGAGGAGTTGATAAAAATTTTGAATTTTTTTCAAGAACCTAACAATGTTTAGTACCGATCCAGATTGTGTGAAAAATAATGGAAGATAAAGGTATAATGCTACTCTAACTGGTGATTATAAGGATAACAATAGAGATTAGTATAGTGATAAACCTCCTATGTTTGATGAAGAAAAGTTTGACTATTGGAAAGACAAAATTGAAAGTTATTTTCTGGGATATGACTTGGATCTATGGGATTTGGTAGTTGATGGAAACACTCACCCAGTAGATGATAAAGGTTTAAAGATTACAAGAAGTGCAATGAAAGATGCTCAGAAGAAGGTTCACAGGAATCACTACAAAGCGAGAACAATTCTTCTAGTGTTATTTCTTACAATGAGTATGAGAAGATAACAGATAGAGAGACTGCAAAGTCTATTTTTGATTCTCTTCAGATGACTCATGAAGGAATTTATCAAGTTAAGGAGACAAAGGCTCCGGCCCTAATCCATAAATATGAAGCCTTCAGAATGGAAAATGATGAATCTGTGGAAACAATATTTTCAAGATTTCATACTCTTGTTTCAGGACTCAAAGTTCTGAATAAAGGATCTTCTAAAGCATATCATTTTAAGAAGATTATCAGAAGTCTTCCTAAGAAAAGGAGACCATTGGTAGCTGCTTTGAAGTTGTCTAAGGAACTGAACAACACCAGTCTTGAGGAAGATGAACTTCATAAAAGAGTTAAATTTGTGGCTTTGAAGTCTAAGTCTTGAAAGACTAAGGCTTTTCAAGCAGAATAAGAAGAATCATAAGGATATGAAGAAGATTCAGATGAAGATGAACTTTCTCTGATATCCAGAAGGATAAGTCAGATATGGAAACACAAACTGAGAAAGTTCATAGGATCAAGAAGAACAAACAATAGATCTGAATCTACATTTGTCCAAAAGAAAGCTTCTGGAAAAGAAGTTACCTATTATGAATGCAAGGAGCTTGTACATTATAAGAATGAATGCCCAAAGCTCACGAAAGACAAGAAATCTAAGAAGGTCTACAAATCCAAGAAGGGTCTCATGGAAACATGGGATGATTCAGAGTTAGAGGAAGAAGATTTTGATGAAGAACACGCCAACATAACATTCATGGCAAAGACAAGCACGAGTGAAGCAGTACCAGAGGACGAACTGACACTTGATGATGAGTTAGACGCTGACGATGATAAAGAAGTACTTTCTTCCTTATCTAGTTCTGAACTTGAACTTGGTTTATCAGAACTAATGGAAAGGTAGCAACTTCTTCTAAGTAAACACAAAACTCTAAAAAAGACTTTTGTGGCTACTTCTGAGAACTCTACTAAGGATGAGAAAAACTTTTCTGATTTAAATGAAAATTTATTGGTTTTAGAAAAATCAAATCTTGCTCTGAAAAGTAAAGTCTCAAGGTTAGAAAAGGATATTATCTCTATAAAATCTGTTACTGATGAAGTAATTAGATATGATAGACTTTTCAGCACTTCCTGGATAAAATCATAGATAGAAGAAAGATTGCTTCAATGATCTAATGAGTTAGCAAAAATGAAAGTATAGGCTTGGGATATTCAGGACCACCAAAGATAATTGATGAGACTCAGTATCAAACCAAAACCTCTTTCTGAATATTTCGTGCTTGCTGGCATAGAATTGAAACGTCCAGAACAAGAAGGCGCAGGTTTAATTGAAACACAACCACAAATACAGAAGGAAACTTCTAAGCCTAAATATCATGCACAAATTCCACTTGAGTGTCCTATTGCACAAGATTCCAAAGGAGTCAGAACCTCTGGAGCTACTAACAAGAAAGGACCCAAAAAGTGGGTACCTAAGGATCAGATAATCTATGTTGCAGATGTCCTTGATGGCGCCACTGAAAAACCATATATGGTACCTGGACAGTGGATGCTTGCGACACATGATGGGCAAAAGGCATATGTTCCAAGATTTGGAACTTGATTTTGGAGGCGTTGTTGGTTTCAAAGGAAATCAGAAGGGAAAGATCATTGGCTCTGAAAATATTAGTAATGGTAAACTTACTTCTATTAACAATGTTCTTTTATTCGAGGGTATGATACATAACTTCTTGTTAATTAGCCAACTTAGTGAAAATGGTTATGACGTCATTTCTAATCAAGCATCATGTAAAGATGTTAGTCAAAAAGATGGCTCAGTTCTGTTCAATGGTAAGAGGAAGAACAATATTTACAAAATTAGATTATCAGATTTGAAAAATAAAAATGTAAAATGTCTTCTGATTGTCCAAGAAGAGCAGACGGTCTGGCACAAATGTCTGGGCCATGTTAGCTTAAGAAAAATATCTTAATTAAATAAGCTTGGATTTGTCATAGGATTTCCCAATCTGAAGTATTCTTCAGATTTTCTTTGTGAAGCGTGTTAGAAAGAAAATTTTACAAAAACCCTATTTTAAAGCCAAAAAGATTGTTTCTACCTCTAGGCCATTACAACTTCTTCACATTGACTTGTTTGGACCAATAAAAACTGCTTCTGTCAAAGAAAAGAAATATGGACTTGTCATCATTGATGATTACAACAGATAGACATGGGTAAAATTCTTGAAACACGAGGATGAGTCACATTTTGTCTGGGCCATGTTAGCTTAAGAAAAATATCTTAATTAAATAAGCTTGGATTTGTCATAGGATTTCCCAATCTGAAGTATTCTTCAGATTTTCTTTGTGAAGCGTGTTAGAAAGAAAATTTTACAAAAACCTCTTTTAAAGCCAAAAAGATTGTTTCTACCTCTAGGCCATTACAACTTCTTCACATTGACTTGTTTGGACCAATAAAAACTGCTTCTGTCAAAGAAAAGAAATATGGACTTGTCATCATTGATGATTACAGCAGATAGACATGGGTAAAATTCTTGAAACCACGTCAAAGGAAAATCAGAATCTCATCATCTCATCCTGGAGATCTAATTTTGGGAAATAAAGATGCTTCATTCAGAACAAGATCAACGCTCAAACCTTCTGACAAAGTGCCTCTAGGTTTGGTGTCTCTGGTTGAGCTAACATCTATTGATGAAGCTCTTCTAGACAAAGACTGGATTCTGGCCATGGAAGAAGAACTTAACCAATTCTCAAAGAATGATGTATGGGGTCTTGTTTAGAAACCTAAAGGTGTCCATGTTATCGGAACCAGATGGGTGTTCAGAAACAAGATCAATGAGAAAGGAAAAGTTGTTAGAAACAAAGCATTACTGGTTACACAAGGTTATAGTCATCAAGAAGGGATAGAATATACATAAACATTTGTACCAGTCGCGAGGTTAGAATTTATACGTCTATTAATTTCTTTTTTGTAAATCATAACATTATTCTTTACTAGATGGATGTTAAGAGTGCATTTCTGAATGGTTATATTTCAGAAGAAGTGTACGTCAAACAACCTCCTGGATTTGAAAACTATGAGAAATCAGATTTTTTTTTAAACTCAAGAATCTCTTTATGGTCTAAAGCAAGATCCCATAGCTCGGAATGACAGATTGAGTAATTTCCTTTTAGAAAATAAATTTACCAGAGGGAAATTTGACACTACACTCTTCTGCAAAACCTTCAAAAATGATATTCTGATAGTTTAAATTTATGTTGATGATGTTATTTTTGGTTCTTCTAATCCCACTCTTTGAGAGGATTTTTCTAATTTAATGAAGGTTGAGTTTGAAATGAGTATGATAGGAGAATTTAAGTTATTTCTGGGAATTCAAATTGATCAAAAACCAGAAGCTACTTACATTCATCAGAGTAAGTATACCAAATAACTTCGGCATAAATTCAACATGACGGACTGCACCATAGCAAAGACTCTGATGAATCCAACATGTATTTTGAAAAAATAAGAGGTAAGTATAAAGGTATGTCAGAAGTTATATCATGGTATGATAGGCTCTCTTCTATATCTAACTGCTTCCAATCCTGATATTTTATTATGTGTTCATCTATGTGCTAGATTCCAATATGATCCTAGGGAATCTCACTTAACTGTTGTTAAGAGAATTCTAAGGTATCTGAAAGGAACTTCTAACCTTGTCTTGATGTATGAGAAAACATCAGAGTAGACTCTTTTTGGTTTCAGTGATGCAGATTACGTTGGAGACAAACTGGAGAGGAAGAGTACTTCTGGAAACTGTCAATTTCCGGGAAAGAATTTGATCTCATGGTCAAGCAAGAGGCAATCAACAATTGTTCTTTCAACAGCAGAAGTAGAGTACATCTCAGAAACATTGTGCATTACTCGGATGTTATGGATGAAGAATAAACTGGAAGATTATCAGATTTACGAGAGTAATATTCCTATCTTTTGTGATAATATTGCTTCTATTTGTTTAAGTAAAAATCTTATTTTACACTCTAGGACATAACACATAGAAATAAAACATCATTTTATTAAAGACTGTGTTTAGAAAAGGATCATATCTTTAAAATTCATAGATACAAACCATGAATGGGCTGATATTTTTACAAAATCCTATTTTACATTAAGTATTTAAAAATTGACTTTAAGATACATCAAAAATGGATAATATTAAAAACACATAAAGTTTAAAAAGACAATAATGTAGAAATCTTATGCTACGAAACATATATAAATACAAATGGTGAAAAATTAAAATTATAGACATTGTATATTTATAAAAAAAGGCATATAGAATAACGAATTATTAGACACTTATAGATGAAAAATCAACATTCTCCTCACTTGCATTGACATTTGCAGATTGTGATTTAGACTGATTCTGGAAAGTTATGCAAGTATTTCTGATTTTAAAACTTGTATGGTGAATGTTAATATTGGAAACAACAATAACTAAAACATTGCATTTACATCTAGTGACTCAAATTTATCTTCACTCTCAAGATGCTTTGAACATTACAGTTTAGACTACTTCTGACTAAAATTGTCACAATATATCAAGTACAATATGTATAATAAATGTACTAATTAAAGTGGTGGTCAAAATACATGATTAATTATTGTAACTCTTCAAGGATGAAATCATTTTCAATCTCATTAACAAATGATTCATCTACTTTGAGTTTAAAAATAGAAGCCTGGCTAAAAGTGGGTTGAACCTTAACTCTCAAAGCCATTCTGTTTTCAATAACATATCAAGATCATCGGGATAAACCATTGGATCGTCTTGTCCATCCTAAATAGTTAAAATATTATAACTGTTATTAGACTTTAATTATATAAATAGCATGAAATATTTAGAAGAGTATAATTGGTATGAGACTTTCAATACCTCAAGTATTGTCGCACGCATCATCACAATTGTCTTTCCAATAATATTTGCACAATCATCATTCCAAAACTCAAATTGATATTTGGTATCTCCATGGTTGCACCAAGTTTCAACCTTAATATAAGAAAAAAGAATTTTCCACAACTATAACATAATTGAAAATTTGTATTGACCGAGGTAAAAGATGTTCAAAATTTTCTGCACAACCATATTTAAAAGGTTTATTAGGATTAGGAGCCTTTAAGGAGCACTTGGTGCAACTATAATAAAACCATCCATATTTTGAAACAACAAATTTCAAAGTAGTTACTACAGTAATGCAGAAAGTGTCCTAAGCATATGCATAAACAATAAATCAGTTAAAATAATTAAAGTGTTAAATTGAAAACTTGTTTTTGTCTTGCATAATAAGTTAAGTACATACATTTGGCGTTATATACAAACTTCTCTATTAATGTAAATTGCGAACCACCTGACCAATTAGAGAAAGACTTTGCCGAATATGTAGGTTTCTCATTCTTGTTCGATAGAGGTAACCTAAGAAACATATAAATGCAAGAAACATATAACAAAAATATTTAAATGCATGAAATAATTATAAAAGGATAAAGTACACGTACTTTGACATAAACTCTTTTATGTCAAGAACGTCTTCATTAATCAGTAATTTTGAACCACCCCATTCATTTGAAACTGAGGAACATTTTACTATGTAATTTAAATATAGAGAATTATTAAAAAAAATATGAATAACAAATTCAAGGTTTTTGATGTAATGACCTTGGGCATCCTTTATCATTGCATGTGTTAAAATAATGACTATTCCTCTAAAGTTTGTTGCATCATTGTAATAATTTATAAATTTAGATCCATAATTTTCACAAAGACTACAGTTTATGACATTGGCCCTATATCACAATAACATATTTGATTAATAGTTGATATACATAATACATGGAAGATATACAACTAAAAAATGGAATATAGTTGATTGATTTGCTTACTTAAAATCCCTCAATTCCAATTACACAATGACCTTCTTCCTGCTTGTTTTTTCTTGAATGTTGTTAATTCATGGACAACACCAATCACATCTGATATAACAAAAATTGGTATTAAGAACAATAAAATTAGAAAAAAATGAGTCTGTTTATAATACAAAATGCTAAGTATATAAAAACCAAGTTTAAATTTTTACCTTCAAGTTTGTCACTCTTACAGTTTCCTTGCAAGATGTCGGTAAAATCCTTGATATAAAACTTCATAGGGGGGATGTTCGCAATCACAATAGGTTTTCCAGTTGTGGCACTTAGAAATACAAATTTATTCAATTGGTCATACAATTTTCCTTGGAAATCATTATCATACATGTTACCATTGTTAATGATATAAGTCATATCTTCCTTTAGCAAATCCTTCCACTTTTGTGTATGGTCGTGACTAATCAAAATTTGAATTCGATCACACTATCATCAAAATCAACAACACACATGGTTAATTTCAAATGCATAATAATACAGTTAACAATTTTTTTCTTGTGATTTATACCTTTGTTTCCATTTCAAGATGCTTTATACCCTTGTTGTTAATCATTGTCCAAACATCAAGGTTTTAAACAACAAGATGCCATGTCTCTTTGGAATCATTTATGTCCTTAACATAGTCGAATCTTCAAGACAATTTGGACTGCATAGAAAAAATCATCAACATCATCAGATGCTTTGGAAAAGGATGTTGTTGTACCCCAAAATTTGCCCTCCCATATTCTTCAAAGTTTTGACAAACATCATCTCAATTGGCTCAAGTCTACTCAAGGGATTGCACAGTCAAACCATCCTCCTAAGCCAGTCAAAATTAGGGTTTTGGTTCTTGCAAGGAAGTTGAGGTTTTCAAGGGCTCAATCAAGTCCCATAGGCCTATACACATTGTCAAGCATCCACATGCCAAGTTTCAAGGCTCACAACATCAAGTTGCACAGCCAAAAGCCCTATTTGCCTCACAATCAACTATAGGGGTAAAATGGTCATTTGGCAATAAAAAGTTAAAATTTTTGGTCAACATCTTATTTTGAAGCCAAAATCATCATTTGATCAAGTCTTGATCATGATTCCACAAGAATGGCTCAAAAATCATCAAGATGCAAAAGTTTCCATTTTTGGACAGTTGAAAAGTCAACTGTAACTTGACCAAGGCATAACTTTTTCATGGTTCCTCAGAAAAATCCTATCCAATGCTCATTTTTAAGGGGATGACATTTCCTACAACTCATCTTCACATTCAAAGTCCAAGAAATGCTCTCACAAAAAGTTATCAATTTCAACATTATAGGTTATTTTCAAAAGTCAACAAAAAGGCATTTTAAGTCAAAGACCATAACTTGAGATTGGTAAATCAAAATGACATGGGACCAAAGGAATTGGTTAGAGGACTTTAAGACCTTTCCAAAATGTCCAAGAACATGTTCATATGATCAAAATTGAGCAAGATATGCATTGGAGAAGTTGGGAAATTTTTGTGAAATGGCAAAAGTCAACTATCCTTAAAACTTCAATTTTTGACAAAAGGGCCCACTTTATTCCACTTGATTCAGCCTTGTCATGCCACCCACGTGTTCCATGATTAATTTCAAGACCAAATATTTATTTTTTCATTTTTATTTAATTTTTATGGATTTAATTCATTTTAAATCCATAATAATTCAAATAAATCTAAAAAATTAATTGAATGGCATATTTTTGGTTTGAATAGCTTTTATGTATGATATGCCAACTCACAATTTCGTGCTAAGGCTTTTTGTGCACAAAATCTTGATTTTGAACCAAATATGGAAAGCTTTCAATGGTGGTTAAAGAAAAATCTCAAGACATCAATTCCATGGATCATTGGCCCAACTACTGACCTAATTCTATTCCCATACATATGCTGAACCAAAACCTAATACATTTCACGTGAAAAAGCTGCTGCAAACCCTTATGCCATTTTGAAAAAAATTCAAGAAAAGTCAAAACTGAATTGAACCTTCCAGGCCAATTCAAACCCTTTTCTTGATTAAAACACGTTGCTAGCACACTCAGGAATGCATTGCAATCAAATTCAAGTGTCAACACCCAAGAAAACGCTCTACACAGTCGTACGGTTTGCACATATTTTTTAGAATTACATCTCATTATTCATGCGCGTTTGATATGTTTTATTGATTGTTTCATGTTCATAGAACTCACAGGAAGCTATTGGTGTGGTCCAATTGCCTTGAAACGTCCTGAATCATAAACTACCATTAACATTTTCTAGGGTTTTCAAACTTTGAATTTGGGGGTTTGCTCCACAGGAAAAATTGGATCTTCTTAGACCTATGGTTGAATTCGTCAAGGCCAGACGAATCCAACCCAACCCAACCCTCGCGAACAATTTCTGATCATCATACGCCTATTCGCTATTTTTCTCTTAATGCAGGTTGTGGGGGTTAAAAACCCCCGCTATCTAATGTATTTTTTGCAGGTTTAGGGAAGAAGATGATGATGTGGTGAAGCGCCATTGGCTCATTCAAAATATGCGCGCTACTTTTCTTTTGTTCAGCATATAACGTGTTTATTTTATATTATATTTGTTTCTTGTTATTCTAACAAACGCGTTCAAGTGGTTGAGTGGTTGGCCAGGTGTTCTGCAAACGTTGGGACCTGGGTTCGATTCCCTGGTCCCCCAAATGCTTGTTCATATTTTTTCTAACTCAATCACACGCAGGCCTCCTAAGTGTATCCCACCATATGCCTCATCCTGATGCATGCCATGTGGCCAGCACTACCAATCCAGTGGTCAAAAGAGGAAGACCATGGTACGTTCTAGTCAATGCAGGCGTGGACGACTCAGGAAAGTCAAACAAAGGCTTGAGCTTGATGGGCCAAATTTCTTCTCTACACCCTCAAATCTGGCCCAAACCCCCTTGGGTTTGCATTTTTATTTTGTCATTTTATTTTTCATTTGCCTTATTTTATTATTTATTCTTTTTTATTAACTATTAACTAAATAATTATTTTTCCATGAAAATTCAGAAAAACCTAAAAAACATTTTTATTAATTTCATATTATTTTTTGTAAATAAATTATAATTAATTAATTAGTTTAAATAGGCAACTTTAATCTTTTTCTTAATAACTAAAATAAATTTAGAACTAGGTTTTTTTTTCTTTTGACTTTTAAATCCTTATTTTTATTTTCATTAAAAAACATAAAAATACAAAAACATTTTTTTCTTTTAATTAATTGATTGATTAGTAAATTAGTTTTAATTTCACTTAATTGCAAAAAAGGACAATCTTATTCTTTTCTCAAAAGGGTCAACACCCTAAGGACGTTCCCGATTAAATTTCTATTCGCGCGTATTTATTTATTTTGATTATATTTATGTAACTGCTTCCGGAAATGTAATAGTTAATTAGGTTTATCTCTTTATTTACTATTTCTCGCATTCTTATTTTCAAAACGGGTTTTTGTTTTTGGCGATGTATAGATCCGCGCCTTGTAATAGCGTAGCTTTACATTTCCGCACTTTATTTTCCGCACTCTTAACTGTTAATATGCATGAAAGACTTGTATGAAAATTAAAAACAATCCGTAGCTCACAAATACATGTACAAGATAAACATAACATGAAAACAACACACATGCACATGCCACTCCTAGGGTACGCCTCACTGGTTGGCTCGAACGTGGTCGTCAAGTATAGGGTGTTTTAGAGGTCGCCCTCCTGTCTAAGATCCAGTTGCCTCGAAACGGGTGCCTCGGATAAAAAAGGATCCAGGACATTAGGGTTACCGCTAAGGCATCCTACTATTACTTCGGTGACCACATTGTCCCTTATAATCGAATTGACCCGAATACCTCCAACGAAGGTGCTACCTACCTCTCAATGGTGGGATAGCACTATCTAAAGGACTTTTACACAGCCTAATTCCTTAGAGTAGGTAGATTCTCATGGGTATTTGCTCTTTCAAACAAACAAAACAAACTTTTCACACTGACACTTTCAAAAAGTTTTCCAACAAATTTTTCATACACTCTTGAGGACAGATACAAGAGTTACTTAGAAATTTTTCAAACGAAACTTTTTCAAAACCCACACACACTTGAAAAGCAAACAATTTTTGAAAACATAAGAGCAAGTACCTAAGAGCCCGTGGATAACCACTGATAGAAAGGGTACTAACACCTTCCCTTTCTATAAATCTACCTCCCGAACCGAGAAACATTCTCAAAGAAGGAATTTTGCTGTGCTTTTGTCCTTTCCTTATTGGAGAACATAAAAGACAGTGGCGACTCTTGCTTACCGCGACATTTCGCGAAACCAGCTTAAAAAACAGTCAATTCTATTTCCACCGATCACAGAACTGGCGACTCTGCTGGGGAATATTAATAAGTGAGGTGTACCTTAGGAATAGTTCATCATCATGTTTTCAATTGCTTGCTTTGATTGCTCTAAAATTATGGGCCTGTCTCGGGAGTTTCATAGATCCTAACCCGGATCTGGGGGATACCTTTTAGAAAGTAGCAACAAACTGTGAGGGAACTGTGCGGGGTATACCGACATGGTTGAAGCAGTTTGCTACGTTGATGTGGCACTTTGGTGAGTACCGGTAACCCTTGAGTCAAGTCAAGGAGAGTACGGGGCCGTCGTGTGGTGTCGTGAAGCATCAACTGACCTTAGGAACCTTACTTGACCATCCTGGCCTCTTTAGGGGTAGTGAGATGACTGACTTTGGTGCAGTCCGAAGTTGGTTGATACTCGATACTACACTCATTGAGGGTTGTTTTCTTGGAATATTTTGATCGCCAGTCCAGTGGCTAAATCAAAACAATGAACACAGAAAACAACCCAATGATATTGAGATCCTTAGAACCCGGTTACTTTTGATAGGACAGGTTTTTGAGCCCACCAACTTCAAGAGGGTAGTACCCCAAACTTCATGCTGGCCTAAACTCTAAGGGCTGTCTGGTGTGACTTGTGTGCCTTATCATGTTTACTGTTTGTGAATACTTGTGGTGTGTCCTTATCATAACATCATAACATCATACATCATCATATGCATTTACTAACAACTTCAAGGGTTCGAATCTTCATCTTTGTTCTTGTTTTGCAGGACATGGAAACTATCCGCAGAAAGACAATTCAGATAAACCTTGTAAGGATCCCTCCTCAGCTTAAGGAGTTTACATCCAGGATTCCCGAGAACTCTTCCTTCAGTGAAAGGCATGGTAAACTCATCATCTTGGTCAACACCAACATTGAAGAGGATATGATAAAAGTGTTGTTCCAGTTCTTTGACCCTTTGCACCACTGTTTTACTTTCTCGGATTATCAATTGGTGCCTACTTTGGAAGAGTTTTCTCAACTTCTGAAGATTCCTATCCTTAGTCAACTACCCTACAACGGTACGAAAAAGGAACCAAAGCTTGAAGAGGTTGCTAAAGCATTATGCCTACAACCATCTGACATCAAGGGACATTGGGAAGTTAGAAGTGGCATCAAAGGATTCTTGGCAAAATTCCTGTTTGAGAAGGCCCAAGAATGTTGGAACTCCCTTGACCTACAAGCCTTTGAAGAAGTTGTGGCACTCCTTGTCTATGGGTTGGTGTTGTTCCCGAATCCAGATCAGCTTATAGATGTCAATGCTGTCAAGATCTTCATGTCCAGGAATCCTATACCTACGTTGCTTGGGGACATCCTCCACTCATGTTACACTCGAACCATGAGAAAAATAGGCGTTCTCATGTGCTACACTCCTCTCCTGGCAAGGTGGTTTATATCGCACCTTCCACAATCAGTTTTAAAGAACGAGCGGGGTTTGAGATGGTCACAATGATTGATGACCCTTACACATGCTGATATACATTGGTGTTCTCGGTCTAGAGAGAATGTCACTATCATTGATCGTTGCAGAGAGTTTCCTAATGTTCCTTTACTTGGAATTAGAGGGGGCATTACTTACAACCCATGTCTGGATTTGAGACAGTTTGGATATGCTCGGAGGGATGGCCCTCATGACATGTTGATTCCTGACATAGTTTTTGACTTCGACAACGATGCGCAAGGACTTCGCCAGAGATTTATCAGAGCTTGGAGGATGCCCAACAGGGTAGATAGCAAGACACTAGGGCACAAGAACTCCATTCCCCTCGAGCCTTATCTCAAATGGGTACGAGCCCGCTCCCAGAAGCTTATGATGCCATATCCTCATGTTCTCCCCGTGATCAAAGAACCTGTTGTGGAAGGAGAGGTTCCCTACACCATTCAACATCCTGACATGCCAACATCTTGGGAAGAAATGCAAAACGTTGGATCCAACTCAAGGAAGAACGGAATTCTCTTGAAACCAGTCTACATGCCAGTGAGAAGAAGGTCTTGGAGCTCACCCGCCTACTTCACGAGGAAAAGACTCTCAACACTTACATCGCTCCAAAGAGGATGCGCAGTGTCTTTTGGGATTAATTATTTTTGTAATGTTTTTCCCATGAGGCCCTGATGTACTGAACAAATTATTTCTTAATACAATGTGTGTTCCTTTTTGTCTACAATGAACTTGAACTTTTGAACCCTTGAATGCATTGCATAAATAGCATATCATGCATCATGTGCATAACAGGTACCCTTTTTCTACAGGTTGCTTAATCTTCTTCGCTGTTTATTTCAGCACTGAATCATCATGAATCCTGAACCAACTACTGAACAAGCTATCAAGGCCCTCCAGGCCCAGAACGCCCAGTTTCAAGAGCTGGTCATGAGCTTAGCCCAAGGACAACAGGAGTTGAAGGCTTTGCTCCTGAAGAAGAAGAAGAAGAAGAAGAGGAATGTGTTGTTCAACACTGGACGCAGACTCGGGAATACACTGCAGAATGAAGCTGAGCTGACTACCCCATTTGTTGGGGAAGGCAGTCACCAAGAGGGAAGGGTTCCTAGTCCCGTGGTCTCTGACACCGAGACAGATTTCAATGATGAACAGTACCCTCCTGCTGAGGACAGGTACAAACAGCTGGAGGACCGGTTAAATGCTATGGAGATTCAACGTGTGCCTGGGTTGGATTTTGGAGACTTAGGGTTATCTTCCGGGGTGGTGATCCCACACAAGTTCAAGGCACCTGCCTTTGTGAAGTACGACGGGGCTTCCTGTCCTAAGCTGCACCTCCGTTCTTATGTAAGGAAGATCCAACCTTACACTGCAGACAAGAACTTATGGATCCATTTCTTCCAGGAGAGTCTTTCAGGGACTCAACTCGAATGGTTCTATCAGCTGGATGGAACCAATATTCGTAACTGAGAGGACTTGGCTACTGCTTTTTATAAGTAGTATCAGTACAATTCCGACCTCGCTCCTATGCGTACCCAACTCCAGGGTATGTCACTTGGGACGGGTGAAGGTTTTAAGGAGTACGCGCAGAAGTGGAGAGACCTGGCTGGCAGGGTGCAGCCACCGTTGACTGATCGTGAACTCGTGGACATGTTCTTGGGGACCCTGTCTGGTCCATTCTTTAATCACCTGATTGGTAATTCCTCTGCTGGGTTTACAGACCTGATCCTGACTGGTGAGAGGATCAAAGCTGGTATCAAATCGGGGAAGATACAGAAAGGTGCCTCCTCAAGTACTGAAAAGAAACCCTTCAAGAAGGAAGCTAGTGCTGTTTATGGTCCAAGGAGGCAGAACAAACCGGAACACCGCCAAGCTGTCAACGCGGTGGTAATTTCAAAGCCTGCTGCTGCTCCTCAGCAATACAACCAACCAAGAGGTGAGAGGCCCAAAAGGCAGTACACTCGGCTCAGCATGACCCTCTCTCAGATATTGCCGCAACTGCTGTCAACCAATCTGGTAACTGTTAAAGAAGCTCCGAAGGTGGTGAACACAACCTCCCCAAAGTACAACCCCAACTCCTGCTGCGCTTATCACTCTGACAGCCCGGGGCATAACACAGATGATTGTTGGGCTCTGAGGAATAAGGTTCAAGACCTTATTGATGCTAAAGAGGTACAGTTCGAGGCGCCCGAGAGGCCTAATGTGGTGACAGCTCCCATGCCCAACCATGGAGTAAATGCTATTGGGGATGATGACGACGTGGAGGAATCTGTATTCGATAGCTGGATCAATCCAACGACCGGTGATGGACTGAACAACTGGACTGCAAAAGACTCCTTACCTTTTACTTTTGTCACTCAGTAATGAACTCCTTTGTTTTGAATTTGTAACAAACAATAATTTGAAACTTTATGGACCGGTGTCTTACCCGGGGCACCGTGGCCTCATTTGTGAGGGCTTTTGTGTGTCACTTTCATATATCATGAATAAAAGCATTAGACGTTTTTCACATTTCAAATCTTGCGCTCCTTTTCTTTCTTTATTATATTGCAAAACAACTATATTTACACACACTCACTTATACAGGTTCCAATCCACTCTGGATCTCACTGGCAACGACTCTGCTACTACCAGTTATGACTTCGAAAATCTGATCAACTTAGCCGAAGACGAAGGTGAAGATGATTGTGAAGTGCCTGGTGAGCTTGCAAGACTGTTACTCCAGGAAGAGAGGGCCATTCAGCCACATGAAAAGCCAGTGGAAACGGTAAATCTGGGTACTGAGGCAGACAGGAAGGAAGTCAAGATTAGCGCCAATCTGGAGTCTAGTGTGAAACAACGGTTGATTCAGATGCTGCATGACTATGTGGAAATCTTTGCCTGGTCTTACGAAGACATGCCTGGGTTGGATACTGATATTGTGGTTCATCACCTGCCTACCAAGGAAGACTGCTCTCCAGTTAAACAGAAGGTCCGCCGTATGCGTCCAGAGATGTCCAAGAAAATCAAAGCTGAGGTTATGAAACAATTTGACGCCGATTTTCTAACAGTGACTTCTTACCCTCAGTGGGTTGAAAACGTGGTTCCAGTGCTGAAGAAGGATGGTAAGGTCCGAATGTGTGTTGATTACAGGGATTTGAACAGGGTGAGCCCTAAAGATGATTTCCCTCTGCCTCATATCGACGTTCTGGTTGACAACACTGCTCAGCATAAGGTATTCTCCTTCATGGATGGGTTCTCAGGTTATAATCAGATCAAGATGGCTCCTAAAGACATGGAGAAGACCACTTTTGTTACTCAGTGGGGCACCTTTTGCTACAAGGTCATGCCTTTTGGGTTGAAAAATGCTGGGGCAACCTACCAACGTGCCATGGTTGCTTTGTTTCATGACATGATCCATCATGAGATTGAAGTGTACGTCGATGATATGATTGCAAGGTCCCAAACTGAGGAGGAACACCTTGACCATCTACAGAAGCTGTTTGACCGTCTGAAGTTGTACAAGCTGAGGTTGAACCCGAACAAGTGCACCTTTGGGGTAAGATCTGGAAAACTACTAGGCTTCGTCATAAGCGACAAAGGTATTCAAGTGGACCCTGCCAAAGTGAAAGCCATACAAGAGATGCCAACTCCCAAGACAGAAAAAGAGGTCAGAGGCTTCCTAGGACGGCTGAACTACATTGCCCGATTCATTTCACATCTAACTGCTACCTGTGAACCAATCTTCAAGCTACTGAAGAAAGATCAAGTAGTACGTTGGAATGATGAATGTCAGGCCGCTTTCGAAAGAATCAAAGAGTATCTCCAAGAACCACCCATTCTTATGCCATCGGTTGAAGGGAGACCTCTAATCTTATACTTGACAGTACTGGACAGCTCAATGGGGTGTGTGCTGGGCCAGCATGACGAGTCTGGCCGAAAAGAGCATGCTATTTATTACCTTAGCAAAAAGTTTACCGACTGTGAGACCCGATACTCACTGCTCGAGAAAACTTGCTGCGCTTTGGTATGGGCTGCTCGCCGACTGAGACAGTATATGTTGACTCACACTACTCTGTTGATTTCAAAAATGGATCCAATAAAGTACATCTTCGAAAATCCTGCCTTGTCCGCAAGAATAGCAAGATGGCAGATGATCCTGACAGAATACGACATCCAGTACACGACTCAAAAAGCAATCAAGGGAAGTGTGTTGGCAGACCATTTGGCACACCAGAGAGTGGATGACTACCAGTCCATGAACTTTGAATTTCCAGACGAGAATATCATGGTAGTGACTGATTGTGAAGTACCTGGACTGGATGAAGGACCTGAGGAAGGGTCCCGATGGTCTATGCACTTTGACGGAGCCTTAAACGCTTTGGGTAATGGTATCGGCGCTGTGATCATATCTCCAAAAGGAACTCATACTCCACTCACTGCCCGGCTATGTTTCAACTGCACCAACAACATGGAGGAGTATGAGGCATGCATCATGGGTCTTCAAGATGCAATTGACTTAAGGATCAAGTTTCTGAGTGTCTTCGGAGATTCCGCTCTCGTGATCAATCAGATCAAAGGCGAGTGGGATACGAAACACCCAAATCTTATTCCTTACAAAGAGTATGTGTTGACGTTGATCCCCCATTTCGAAGAGATAACCTTTGAACACTTCCCAAGAGAGGAGAATCAGTTGGCGGACGCGCTGGCTACGATGTCTTCTATGTTCAAAGTCAAATGGGACAACAAGGCTCCCCAGATCATTATTTGGAAATTGGATGAACTTGCATATTGCTGCGATCTTGAGGCTGAAGAGGTAACTGAAAAACCTTGGTATCATGAAGTGAAGAGGTACTTGGAAGCTAAAGAATATCCTGAGGGTGCATCTGATAATGACAAAAAGTTTCTGAGAAGGTTCACGGCGAAGTTCTTCCTCAGCAACGACATTCTTTACAAGCGAAACCATGATTCAACCTTACTGCGTTGTGTGGATAAGACTGAAGCAGAAAGGATCATGGCAGAGCTACATGAAGGTACCTTCGGAACACATTCCAGTGGACATACCATGGAAAAGAAGATCCTTCGGGCAGGATATTTCTGGTCCACAATGGAAGCACACTGTTACCAACATTCTCGGACATGTCACAAATGCCAGATCTATGCTGATAAGGTGCACGTTCCTCCAGTTCCTCTGAACGTCTTGACAGCACCATGGCCTTTTGCGATGTGGGGCATTGATATTATCGGCGAAATCAGACCTACGGCATCCAACGGGCATCGCTTCATCCTGGTAGCGATTGATTACTTCACGAAGTGGGTTGAAGCAGCTTCCTATGCTACGGTAACCAAGAACGTCGTGGCACGGTTCATTCGACACAACCTGATCTGTCGATACGGCATCCCGGAAAGGATCATTACGGACAACGGTACCAATCTTAACAACAAGATGATCACTGAGCTCTGCGAGCAATTCAAGGTACAACACCACAACTCTTCTCCTTACCGGCCAAAGATGAATGGGGCTGTAGAGGCAGCCAATAAAAATATCAAGAAAATTGTGCAGAAGATGACAGTGACCTACAAAGATTGGCACGAGATGTTACCGTTTGCTCTTCATGGGTATCGTACCTCAGCACGGACGTCAATGGGGGCAACACCTTTTTCCTTGGTCTATGGCATGGAGGCAGTCTTGCCTGTTGAAGTTCAGATACCCTCTCTCTGGATAATGAAGGATGCAGGTTTGAGCAAAGATGACTGGATCCAGACTCGGCTTGATCAATTAAACCTAATTGACGAAAAGAGACTCACTGCTATTTGTCATGGTCAGACGTACCAAAAACGGATGATCAGGGCATTTAACAAGAAGGTCATACGACAAGAGTATCAAGTCGGAGACCTGGTAATCAAGCGCATCATTCTTCCTCAAAGTGATCCCAGGGGCAAACGAACCCCTATGTACGAAGGGCCATTTGTGGTTAAACATATCTTATCAGGAGGAGCTATGATTCTAACCACCATGGATGGTGACGACCTTCCTCACCCCGCCAATGCAGACATAGTAAAAAGATACTACGCATGATAAAAGACCCGCTAGGTTGACATACCTAGGCAAAAATAAGGGATTCCCGGCGAATCAAAAGGGTTCGGGAAAAAATAAAGGATGAAATGAAAAAATCTGTACACCCGGCAAGTCGAAAACCTGAAAAGGCGGTTTGGGCAAAAATGGGTATCCCGGTGGACTGAAAACCCGAAAGGGCGGTCCAGGCAAAAGTTAGGGATTAAAGCGTAATACTATGTCTCATTGGATCACCTTGCATCTAGAATTCGGCATCAACTATCAGGTTCAGACGGTACCAATCAGTCAGCTTCATCGTCACCTAAGCAGTAAAGTGATGAGACGCTTGAAGACATGAAGGCGATAGTAGAGTTGAAACCCAGTGGGATTGTTCACATAGTTGTTTTGTTTTCCTTTTTAAAATTGTATAAACTCTATGTTGTTCGGCGACATTCTCTTACTAGAACGTCAGCCTCTTGTACATAAAACGCCTATTTACAGGCAAATTCAAAATCAATACAAGTTCAATTTTTCAGACAAATTGCCAATTGTTTTTCCTTTTTTTGTTTTGTTTTGCAAAGAACGTCCAATGTTCATTTTTGATATATGCATTTGACACTAATTGCTAACTCATAAATACTTGCATACGAAACAAAGGACTAATTACAGGTGACATTAGAAACAGGGGCAATAAGAATTGTCTAAGCGATCTAGTTGCTCTGTCCACCAAGGTACCAAGGTAAATTCGGCTGAAGAATTTGATCCAGATACCTTCACTCCCCGAGAGCAAGACAAGACTCAGCAATACTCCCCCAAGCAGAGCTGGTCTCCCATAAGCCCTAAAAAGGCACACTATCTCCAGCAAGTCAGCGACACTCTCCCCAAGCAGAGTTAATCTACTGTCAGCCTTAAGGAGGTTGGGTATTCCCAGAAGATCTCAACATTCCCCAGCGGAGTATACAGATGTTCCTAAGCAAGCATCCCCGACAGTCTTAATATAAGATTGTTCCCCGGCGGAATACCAGACACCCCAGTGGAGCCACTTCCCCAGTACAATCCAAAAGTTTCCCCGGGAGAATTGAATCAATCTCCCAAGTAGATTCTGGAAGCTTATCCCCAGTAGATTCTGGAAGCTTATCACCTGCAGAGTACGAACGCTCTCCCCGGCTTTATTCAAAGGTTATTCCCCACCAGAGCTTATATCTGGGTTATCCTTAGCTAATTACCACGGAAAGATCGTCCTCGGCGAAATTCATCCTATCCCCCAGCGGAGTTCATCAAATTCCCCAACATAACATATCAACGGTATCCCCAGCGGAGTTATCATCAAAACCTCAGCGAAATATCTCTCCCCACAGAGCAATTCCCCGCAGAGTAATCGCTTCACCAAGTTTATTCCCCAACGGAGTCATCTTCTCGTACCGGTTTATTCTTGCAACCATCATCCCCAGCGGAAACGAAGAACCCTATTCTTCAACATCAGCCCATGATTTAACAAACTCCCGGCATTCGTCAAGGATTTATTTTCCTAGACGAAAATACATTCATTCCACATTTCATATCTCCTATTTACATACATGATAAAGTGCATACGCATCATATCATACAATTTTGAGAACATCATGACATCATGAATTTCATACATCATGACATTGCATATAACTGATGTTTCGCCTTTTCAGGAAAAAGGTCAACCCAAAGATGATTACTATCAACTGTCGCAATTCCAGATTCGATTCCTGTATCTAGCCAGGGCATATCTGTTGATGACAAATTCCAGATTCGATTCCTGTATCTAGCCAGGGCATATCTGTGAGTAACTGATTGTAGATTCGACACCTGTATCCAGCCAGGGCATGTCTGCATGAAGAGTTTAGAGATTCGATTCCTGTATCCAGCCAGGGCATATCTGTAGACGACCAATTCCTGATTCGATTCCTGTATCTAGCCAGGGCATATCTGTGAGTAACTGATTGTAGATTCGATTCTTGTATCCAGCCAGGGCATGTCTGCATGAAAAGTTTAGAGATTCGACTCCTATATCCAGCCAGGGCATATCTGTAGACGACCAATTCCAGATTCGATTCCTGTATCTAGCCAGGGCATATCTGTGAGTAACTGATTGTAGATTCGATTCTTGTATCCAGCCAGGGCATGTCTGCATGAAGAGTTTGTAGATTCGATTCCTGTATCCAGCCAGGGCATGTCTGCATGAAGAGTTTAGAGATTCAATACCTGTATCCAGCCAGGGCATATCTGTAGACGACCAATTCCAGATTCGATTCCTATATCTAGCCAGGGCATATCTGTGAGTAACAAATTGTAGATTCGATACCTGTATCCAGCCAGGGCATGTCTGCATGAAGAGTTTAGAGATTCGACTCCTGTATCCAGCCAGGGCATATTTGTAGACGACCAATTCCATATTCGATTCCTGTATCTAGCCAGAGCATATCTGTGAGTAACTGATTGTAGATTTGATTCCTGTATCCAGCCAAGGCATGTCTGCATGAAGAGTTTGAAGATTCGATTCCTGTATCCAGCCAGGGCATGTCTGTATGAAGAGTTTAGAGATTCGATACCTGTATCCAGCCAGGGCATATCTGTAGACAACCAATTCTAGATTCGATTCCTGTATCTAGCCAGGGAATATCTGTGAGTAACTGATTATAGATTTGATTCCTATATCCAGCCAGGGCATGTCTGCATGAAGAGTTTAGAGATTCGACTCCTATATCCAGCCAGGGCATATCTGTAGACGACCAATTCCAGATTCGATTCCTGTATCTAGCCAGGGCATATCTGTGAGTAATTGATTGTAGATTCGATTCCTGTATCCAGCCAGGGCATGTCTGCATGAAGAGTTTAGAGATTCGATACCTTTATCCAGCCAGAGCATATCTGTAGACGACCAATTCCAGATTCGATACCTGTACCCAGCCAGGGCATATCTGTGAGTAACTGATTGTAGATTCGACACCTGTATCCGGCCAGGGCATGTGTGCATGAAGAGTTTAGAGATTCGATACCTGTATCCATCCAGGGCATATCTGTAGACGACCAATTCCAGATTCGATTCCTGTATCTAGCCAGGGCATATCTGTGAGTAACTGATTGTAGATTCGATACCTGTATCTAGCCAGGGCATGTCTGCATGAAGAGTTTAGGGATTCGATTCCCGTATCCATCCAGGGCACATCTGTAGACGACTAATTCCAGATTCGATTCCTGTATCTAGCCAAGGCATATCTGTGAGTGGTTGATTGTAGATTCGATTCCTGTATCTAGCCAGGGCATATCTGTGAGTGATTGTAGATTCGATACCTGTATCCAGCCAGGGCATGTCTGCATGAATAGTTTGAAGATCAACACCTGTAACAGGCCAGGAAACCATCTTTCTTTCTCAAGTATGCAAGTTCTCGCTAAGGAATCTCTTACGCGATCGACACCCCCGAGGGCATCTATAAGCCCATCTCCACAACTATCCATCACATTTCCAAATGGCATCTATAAGCCCATTCCTGACAAGGGTCTGTCACATCTCCAGATGGCATCTATAAGCCCATCCTCCTATCCACCATCTCTCCAAATGGCATCTGTAAGCCCATTCCCGACATCACATTGCTGATATTCTACTATGCGAGTGCAAATTTCAAGGCACTCTAGTGTTCAATCATCTTCCACCTTCGGATCACGAAAGGCACGCAAGCCAATCTACATCCTCAGGTCTAAGAAGATTGAACAGGGGCAACTGTTGTACCCCAAAATTTGCCCTCCCATATTCTTCAAAGTTTTGACAAGCATCATCTCAATTGGCTCAAGTCTACTCAAGGGATTGCACAGTCAAACCATCCTCCTAAGCCAGTCAAAATTAGGGTTTTGGTTCTTGCAAGGAAGTTGAGGTTTTCAAGGGCTCAATCAAGTCCCATAGGCCTATACACATTGTCAAGCATCCACATGCCAAGTTTCAAGGCTCACAGCATCAAGTTGCACAGCCAAAAGCCCTATTTGCTTCACAATCAGCTGTAGGGGTAAAATGGTCATTTGGCAATCAAAAGTCAAAATTTTTGGTCAACATCTTATTCTGAAGCCACAATCATCATTTGATCAAGTATTGATCATGATTCCACAAGAATGGCTCAAAAATCATCAAGATGCAAAAGTTTCCATTTTTGGACAGTTGAAAAGTCAACTGTAACTTGACCAAGGCATAACTTTTTCATGGTTCATCAGAAAAATCCCATCCAATGCTCATTTTGAAGGGGATGACATTTCCTACAACTCATATTCACATTCCAAGTCCAATAAATGCTCTCACAAAAAGTTATCAATTTCAACATTATAGGTCATTTTCAAAAGTCAACAAAAAGGCATTTTAAGTCAAAGACCATAACTTGAGATTGGTAAATCAAAATGACATGGGACCAACGGCATTGGTTAGAGGACTTCAAGACCTTTCCAAAATGTCCAAGAACATGTTCATATGATCAAAATTGAGCAAGATATGCATTGGAGAAGTTGGGAAATTTTTGTGAAATGGCAAAAGTCAACTATCCTTAAAACTTCAATTTTTGACAAAAGGACCCACTTTCTTCAACTTGATTCAGCCTTGTCATGCCACCCACGTGTCCCATGATTAATTTCAAGACCAAATATTTATTTTTTCATTTTCATTTAATTTTTATGGATTTAATTCATTTTAAATCCATAATAATTCAAATAAATCTAAAAAATTAATTGAATGGCATATTTTTGGTTTGAATAGATTTTATGTATGATATGGAAGCTCACAATTTCGTGCTAAGGCTTTTTGTGCATAAAATCTTGATTTTGAACCAAATATGGAAAGCTTTCAATGGTGGTTAAAGAAAAATCTCAAGACATCAATTCCATGGATCATTGGCCCAGCTGCTGACCTAATTCTATTCCCATACATATGCTGAACCAAAACCTAATACATTTCACGTGAAAAAGCTGTTGCAAACCCTTATGCCATTTTTAAAAAAAGTCAAGAAAAGTCAAAACTGAATTCAACCTTCCAGGCCAATTCAAACCCTTTTCTTGATTCAAACACGTTGCTAGCACACCCAGGAACACATTGCAATCAAATTCAAGTGTCAACACCCAAGAAAACGCTCTACACAGTCGTACGGTTTGCACATATTTTTTAGAATTACATCTCATTAATCATGCATGTTTGATATGTTTTGTTGATTGTTTCATGTTCATAGAACTCACAGGAAGCTAATGGTGTGGTCCAATTGCCTTGAAACGTCCTGAATCATAAACTACCATTAACATTTTTCATTTCTTTTACTTTTCAAAATGGCAATGTTTTCTTTCAATATGACTCTGATTTTCCAATTAACCAAGCCGACAAGGGCGATGAGGAAGATTTTGAAATCCCTGGAGGGTTAGCAAGACTATTAAAGCATGAATTAAAGGTCATACAGCCGCATCAGGAATCTGTAAAGATCATCAATCTAGTAACTAAGGAATACAAAAAAGAGGTCAAGATAGGAGTTACCCTAGAAGAAGCAATAAAAAAGAAACTGATTGATCTCTTGCATGAATATGCAGACGTGTTTGCTTGGTCATACCAAGACATTCCACGGGTTAGATATAGTTATCGTGGTGCACAAGTTGCCTCTCAAGGAAGAATGTATGCCTTTTAAGTAGAAGCTTAGAAGGACTAGACATGACATGGCTCTCAAAATCGGTGAAGAAGTCTGCGAATAACATGATGTAGGGTTCTTAGCCGTTGCAAAATATTCGTGGTAGGTTGCTAAAATTGTGTCAGTACCCAAGAAAGATAACAAAGTGCATATATGTGTAGACTACTAAGACTTGAATAAAGCAACCACAAAGGATGATTTCCCATTACCTCACATTGACGTATTGGTAGATAACACAACTCATTTCTCAGTATTTTCCTTTATGGATGGTTTCTCCGGGTATAACCATATCAAAATGGCACTGGAAGACATGGAGAAGACAACATTTATGACACCCTTGGGCACTTTCTTCAACAAAGTAATGCCCTTTGGTTTATAGAACGAATGACCAACATATCAACGGGCAATGGTTACTCTCTTTCATGGCATAATTCATAAAGAGTTTGAAGTATATGTCAATGATATGATTGCAAAATCTCAGTCATAAGAGGAGCACATCGTTAATTTTCCAAAGTTATTCAAACATCTAAGGAAGTTTAAATTGAGGCAGAATCCTAACAAATGCATCTTTGGGGTAAGATTAGGCAAGTCATTGGGTTTTATTATTATCCAACGAGGGATCGAAGTCGACCCTGACAAGGTAAAAGCCATACAAGAGATTCCAGCTCTAAGAATGGAAAAAGAGGTTTGCGGCTTCCTAGGACAATTGAAATACATTTCCAAGTTCATATCACACCTCATAGCTACCTGTGAACTTATATTCAAGTTACTCAAAAGGAACCAAGGCATTGAGTGGAATGAGAAATTCTAAGAAGCCTTTGAAAGGATCAAATAATACTTGCAAGAACCACTGATCTTGATACCACCGGTTCTAGAAAGGTCACTCATTATGAACTTAATAGTCCTTGATGGACCTATGGGTTGTATCTGAGGATAACATGACGAAACTACCTGGAGAGGGCACGTTATTTACTACCTAAGCAATAATTTCATCAACCGTGAAACCCTGTATTCACTACTTGAGAAGAATTGTTGTGCACTTTCATGGGCTACTAAACATTTAAGACAATACATGTTAATCCATACCTCGTGGTTAATAGCACGAATGGATCCCTTGAAGTACATCTTTGAGAAACTCGTTCTCAATTGAAGAATCGCCCAATGATAGATGTTGTTGTCTGAGTATGACATCAGGTACGTTACATAAAGGGCCATCAAGGATAGTATATTGGAAATCACCTTGCTCACCGATCAGACTGAGAATTTTACCTTTCTTGGGTGCTATGAAGAAGAGTTGTTTGGACTTCTGATCTTTTCTGACTGATTTGTGTTTTTGTTGTGTTGTTATTGTTGTAATGTGAGTTGTAATTTGTTTTAACCAAAATTTTCTAAAGGGGGGATTGTTAGTTCTTTTTTTTGTGTGATTGGCTTCAATTTTATTAAAACAAATATAGCAACAATATGTTAAATATGATGAGTTAACTTGCTAAGAAAAACAAGTTAAACAAGAAGTTCTATGTTATGAAGAAACATGTTGAGTTAAGATGTTTCATCAACTGAATCAACATCTTGGAAAAAATTCGATATGCAGAGTCACTCGACATCATGACTATGTTAGGCTGAGCTGTTGGAGGCTTTAGTTATTTCAGGTACAAAATATTCTGGGAATATTATGGTATCCTATGTTGCACGCAATTTGAAGATTAAAGAAGATTCAAGCTGATTTCAAGTAGTTTTATTAGTTTCTAATTATGGAGACAAATTAGGAAATCTTGTAAGCAATTCTAATTATTGTTCTTAAAGTATGAATTCTGATATTATTCTAAATTATAGGTATCTATCAAGTTTGATATCACTACGGTGATTAGGAGTAGTGGGTATACTCGTATCAAGGAGTTCTTAGGTAGAAGTTGCATTGGGTAGGGATTAAGTGATAAGTTGTAAACAAGGGAGTTTATCTTTGAATTAGTACTACTAATAGTGGATTTCCTTCCTGGCTTGGTAGCCCCTAGAGTATGTCTGTCGATTCACTGAAGTGGATTAACAATTTCTTGTGTTCTTTACATTCAAAATTAGTTTATCGTATTGCACTTCTTATTAATTATGTTAGATATCGGTGTCTCGACATCCCATAAGACATCTTATATCTGATAGGATAGCATTTCAATTGGTATCAGAGCAGGCATCATGTTTTGTTCTGGGTGAGATCAGGGAAGATACTTTCTAATTCGATGAACAAGAAAAGACAACTGGTGAACAAAATATCTCTGTAAAGGGTTGATTTGAAGAAGATTTATTTAGAAGTGATGACAAGAGAGCTCAGAGGTAACTCTCCTATAATATGTGACATACTCAAGGAATTTAGCAAACAGTTTGATCGGAGTAAGAGATGGAATACATAATGCTTTTGCTACCACTACTAATGGAGAGATTTGTGTGTAATGTATTATCAAACTTATGTCTGCAGGCATGGTTTGAAAACCTTGGACAATTTACACTGTTGGTTAGATGATCCCTTGGAGTGGGAGTATGAATCATCTGTTTCAACATGGTTAATGGTTATCTTTGAAGTGGTCAAGGATTTTTATTTTCTTAGATGTTCTGACATCTTTCCTGAAGATTGTGGAGGATGTTTTTGATTTGTGTTCCACTGCAAAATCTATGTTCTTTGTATCTCTGGTGCTAAGGCTTCAGAAAGATCTATTTCTGGGATATCAATAAGGGAAGAGCATTATGATTTGGTTTCCTCTAAAGATTTAACCTATGATGTTGGGCTATTTGGTGATAGGCTCAACCATCTTTTTGAAGTTTCTAAAGATACTTAAGATTTCTCTTAAGTCCACACATAAAGGTCCTTCTAAATGTGCTTGATGAAAGGATTTTCTGCTGAATGTTACTAGTCATTTTTTTGGGGTGAAAAAATTAAGGGGAGAGAAAGGTTATGATTTGTTTACTTTGTGCCTTTGTAACCGGAGTTGTGAACACAAGCTCTGAAGGATGGTTCTGAAGGTTGTCTTCCTCATGTACATCAATAAAAGATTGGAAACTATCTGGTGTTATATCTCAAGTGTCATCGGATGAGTATGAGTTGCTACCTTTGAGGGGGAGAATTCTCAAATTCTCTGTTGTGCTCTGAGCAATGTTGAAAGAGAAGGATCTGATGGATCTATCTTGAAGAAAGGTCAGTTATAATATCTTGACATCATTGTGTTGATAATTTATTTTTCTCAACTTGTTTGGCTGGTGTTTCTTATAAACAAGATGGGGGTTGTTTACTCTAACTTGGTTTTATTTTTAATTCTATAATAACATGGAACTCTTGTTTTGGTATAGTGGAAGAGAAATTCAAAGGGTTGTGTGTAATGGATATGATGCATCAACTTGAGAGTGTTATGAAAACTACTTGGGATGAGCTTCCCAAGATTTGGGTCTTGAAGGATTGGGAGAAGTATACTTAATTTGAATCGTCGGTTTATGATATGATGACCTTTAAATACCATGGGTGTTAAGGTAAGTCCCATAAGTATCTAAAAGAGAGAATCATCTCTTTAGATACATAAGTATGGCGTCTAACACCTCAAATTTAGATAAAAAGCTTGGACATTATGATCAGCTTCTGATGAGCAGTTGTATTGTTCTCTTGTGTCCCCTTCAAGAGATGTGTGTGAGGTACTATGGATCTGGTATAGATATATGTCTGAAATGATGTTGGAACATCAACTCAAGTGTTCGCTTCTCTAGTAAAGGAGGTTGTGTTTGAAGATACAGGGTATGAGGATTGATGATCACCATTGGTTTCAAAAAACTGATTGGTTGACCATGGTAGAGTAAAAAGTCAAGTCTCTGATAGTGCATGGTATGAATATTTGTCATTAGGAAAAAGATAGCATTATCTATTGTGTTTGTGTTCCTCTGGTGAAGATGTGCATATGACTTATGGAAAATATCCTAATGGGAGCCTGTGTATTTGTCTGATGTGTTCTAAACTCCTTGCTTTAGAAAGTAGACGAGAGTTTATTTTTCTCCATGGTTTCCAGGTGTTTATTATAACCTGAATAAGTTGCAGAATGGGTGTTTATAAAAGCTTAAAAGAAGGAAATTCAAGCATAATGAGTCTTTGGATGGTGGATCAAGGATCAATCAAATAGGTTAAATGATAAGAAGTTGATGACATTTTAACTTCATGGTTGTTATGTTTATATATTTGTAGAGATATTCCTAATTGAGTAAATGAGAATAAGAATATTATGACCGTGTCTACAATAGTTTGACTATTATGAAGACCCCACATGTATCCGCAACAGCTAGTGGAGTGCAAGGAAGGAGTATCAGATAAAGTGAGCTGGTCTGTATGAGGAAGTTGTTTCTTCTACTGCAAGTAACTGTGGATCATGAGAAGCAAGCAATTTGATGATTTTGTTTGACAACATGTGCGGAATTGTAAAGCCATATATCAAGATACGTCCTTGAAGAAGTTAGAAGGCTTGGATAGGTTCTCAGGGAGCTAGTGTATGTGGTTCAGGATTATGTTCAGAAGCGTGTGAATATGCTCAGCAAGGGTAGTTAAAGTAACTATCTATGTGGTGGTATTCTCTTAACAAGGCATTTGTGATTCTAGATATGTGAATCTAGTTGAATCATATGTACACATGTTGCCTAGGTGTACTCTGGAGGACAATACTCTTGGAATGAGAGAATTGATTTTTACCCTACATCACAGTTGGGACTCAATGAAGGTGGTGGTTGTTGATGGTAAATGTCACACATGTTATGTTCTAATGTCTTGGTATGTGCTTAGAGAGAAGTGGAAGGAAGTTAAGTATCATCTCTTATTATTGAACAAGTTTTGATTAAAACAAATGTGTGACAGAACGTCAGGACATTATGAAGGACTTGTTTCATGTGTGACTAACAATGAAATAGTATGGACGGTGTAATTAAGCAAATTTCAGGAGGAAATGTAAAACGTGTTTTTTATCTATGCATGTGCATTTATTGGAATTATGAAGATAGTCAGAAATTGTTTTGGACGGGGCATCCTTTTTGGTTATCTCCCTCAAATGACTTTGACCGTTAATTCATAAGAAATTTTCTCGATTGTTTAGGAGGTTATAGTTCCCTCCTCACCTTGTGTGTTTATGGTTAACATAGTTCCTATGTCTGCTGTTCAAGTACGGGTGAGTACCTTCTGGGACTGGTCTTGTAATTGATAAAAATGGGGAGAGAGGTTTCATTCATAGAGGTTTCATTTAGCGAAAGATTCTGAAGTTTGTTTTTTAACCAGTTTTACAAAGACGACGGATATAATGCTCTGCTCTAAGTCTATTGTAAGTGTTATTAAGACATGTGATCTGAGTTATGAACACAATTACGACCTATATTCTGAGTTACCTAGGATGATGGTTGGCTATATCTTAGGGGTTCTCTTATGCCCCCTATGAGGAAGATTTCTTGATTAAGGGGGAATATTTTCTGGCTGTAATGGATTAGTTCGAGAAATTATGAAGAGATGGTGAACAAGATGTCCTAACATCAATCAGACAGAGAATTTTACCTTTCTTGGGTGCTATGAATAAGAGTTGTTTGGGCTTCTGATCTTTTCTGACTGGTCTATGTTTTTGTTGTGTTGTTATTTCTCTAATCTGAGTTATAATTTGTTTTAGCCAAAATTTGCCAAATGGGGAGATTGTTAGTTCTTTTTTTGTGTAATTGGCATCAATTTTAGTAAAACAAATATAGCAGCAATATGTTAAATAGAATGAGTTAACTTTCTGAGAAAAATAGGTTAAACTAGAAGTCCTATGCTATGAAGAAACACGTTGAGTGGAGATGTTTCATCAACTGAAGCAACATGTCAGACAAGATGTCCTATGTATAGTCACTTGACATCATGAATGTGGTAGGCTCAGCTGTTAGAGGTTTTAGTTATTTAAGGTACATAATTTTCTGGGAATATTATGCTATCCTATATGGCGCTTTGTTTGAAGATTGAAGAAGATTCAAGTTGATTTCAAGTAGTTTTCTTAGTTTATAATTGTAACACCCCATTTTCCCATATGAATATTTATAATAAATTATACGACAAATGCATCAGAGTTCATAATGTGATCTCACATAAATCATAAAATCCATAAAGTTCTTAAAATACTTTATTACTTCGTGTATCCAAAAATGGTTATTCGGAAGTGGAAAATCAACATAAAAGTAGTTCATTGGCATTCTAGTCTTAACAACAATTCAAATCCATAATATGTAGTCCACCATAAGTTTAAAATAAAATGTTCAACATTTGAAATCATGCAAAAACATAACAAAAATCCCAAATTCCGTGTTACATATCAGAGCGATTCCTAACACTCGGTATGGTAACATCACTTCAAGCACTACTCGGGTACCTGATTATCTGTACCCCGAAAGTGTACAGACACAACAACACAAAAGGGGTGAGAATTTCATTCAATAATTACACTTAAATAAAACATGCTAAAGAGTAGTAAATCACAACATACATAAAATTCATCAAAAACAACCATCATCACATCATACAACATCAATTCAGTGTTTATGTAATGCAATAGTCCTACCTCAACATGCATGTGGTACAATCAAATCATAAGCCTTCAACTCAATGCCAATTGGGCAATAACAGAGCATAAGCCCTCAACATAACACCAATCCAGGCGAACATCAGGGCATAAGCCCTCATCCATGAATGCATGCAATATGAACATGAAAATATGTGAAATCATACAACCATAAGGCATAATACTTCATCACCATGGCAATTTAATCCATCCATATCATCCTCATCATAATCAGTAACATTGCCTCATACCGGCATCATCATCAAAAGAACATCGCAAGAAAACAACCCACCATTTCAGCGTAACAACGGGGAATAATTCATATTTTAATTTATTTACTAGAATTATACTTCTAATTATTTATTTTATTCTAACTACTTCAAGTTTGTGGTGTTAGCTATCCAACGCTTCGAACGGCGCATCAAATGGAGTTACGTTCAAAAGTTATGACTGTTACAAAATTGTCAAAAATTGGATTGCTTGAGTCGACGCATGCCCTCTTTGAGTCGACGCATCAGTATTCCGTCCGCCCCGGTATGCTCAGGTCAACCCAATGAGTCGACGCACACTGAGCCTTAAACCTGCATAAGTCGATGCATGACCTCTTTAAGTCGACGCATGCTGTTTTGTGCTAAATTTTTCAGTGATTTTCTGCGATTTTTCTGCGCTTTCACTAAATTTTGGGTCCTAAAACATCATCTAATCATAGGAATTCATCATCCATTATCATCCTATGCTTCTACATCAATTATACATCATTTGGGCATTATTATTCATCTTATATTTCATCAAATCCTCATCCAAACTCCTCAAAATCCTAATTCTCATTACTTAAAGGTTCTAGATTGGGGTTTTATGCAACAATCATCACAACAACACAAATCACAACAACAATCACAACATAGCATCATAGATCCATGTATAATCATATACAACACATCAATTCAATCAAACTAAACAAATTATGCATCAATCATATAAAATAACCTAAGAGGGAAAAGAACCCTCACTACCCTCTCATGTAAGATTACCAATTAGAGAATCCATTCACCCCCTTACCTTATGATTATTTTTAGCTTTCGATTCCTCTTCTCATTCTACAAATTCCTCTTTGCCTCCATGTCTCCTTGTGCCCTAGCTTCTCCTTTTCTCTTCTCCCAATATCTTGATCGTACCAAATAATCGTATAATTCTCTTTTCCCTTAGTTATCACAAGGACCCCTAATATCTTCCTCAATTGCCCTCACTTAGCATTATACCATTTACCATCATGCCCTCACTGTTTCTACTAATTACCATCTTGTCCTTATTTTCTCTACACTTCTATTATTATATTATTTTAATTACTTAAATCCAAATAATTCTAATTAATCACTATTAAATCTAAATAATTCCAAAATAATTATTTAAATTCAAAACCTTCTTACTAACTCATCCTACACCATACAACTCATCATCTTAAACACCTTATTCATTAAATTATCGCTATTTGCATCACGAATACACATCATATATCGTCACAAGGACTTACAAAAGGCACCAAAACATCATAAATAAGCATCAAAACATAAAAACACCATCTACTTCACATAGACTCATATAATCATACTAAATTAATTAATTAAACTATTAATCTAAAATTCGGTCTTTTACAATAATTATGGAGACAAATTAGGAAACTAATGATAAGAAGCCCTATCTTTATGCAAAAGACTTTGCAGTGATTTAGCAATTGATTTTCTACATCGTTGAAGCCCAAACCAGCCCAGAAGATTATTATAAATAGAAGGTTAGAAACCTAGTTATAGTACAGAATATATTAAAATGTTTACTAAGCCTTTAGGGTTTGTATTCCATCGTAAATTGTGAGCCTCTCTAATATCATGTTGATAGAAGAGTAGGATTATTGTTAGTTGAGTTATAACTATGAATCACTCGTGAGCTTTTAAGCCTAAGAGTCGATTATTTTTCTTAGAGGAAGCTTGTAAGAAACTCTAAGTATTATTATTTTAGTGTGACTTTTGTTACTATTCTAAGTTATTGGTGTCTGTTGTACCCCAAAATTTGCCCTCTCATTTCTCAAAGGAATTACCCTATATCCTCAAGTTTGCTTCCATCCAATTCCAAGCCTTGAACTGCAATTTTTCAAGAAAATCATCCACAAGGTCAAAATGTTCATTTACACACTGAGAAGTCAAACTTTGACTTTTGGATCAAAATCAAATCTCAAAAATCATATTTCGTAAAGACATGTTGAAATATGAAGTTTGTTTCATCAAGAAATTCAAAAGTCAAATTTTACTTTGGAAAAGTCAAACTTTAAATACTTAGAATTTTTCTAAGTGTTTAAGAAATATGACTAGCTCAGAACTTCTGACTAGATTATCACCATAACATTAAGCAAATTCTGGATATTCCCAAGACAAAGTTTGGTCAGAACTTATGGGCCAATGTTCACAGAGGTTCAGTCAGAGTTTGCCAGGGTAATTCAAAGAAGGTTAAGAAGCATGCTGTAAACTTTCTAGAAAGTCTGAAAGCTCCTTCAGAACATGCTGGAGCCAGAAGATAAAAGGATCAGAAGATTGGGTGCTACGCTGAAGCAGAACTTCTGATCCAGAATTAAGCAATGATGCATAGTTTCACATGGAAAGATTTTTGATTGGATAAATCTCATCATCATTTAATTCTCATTTAATGCTCACAACCACTTTTAAGTTTTTATCCAAAGGATTTACCCCACGTGTACCCCTATTGTCTTGGGAAGACAAACTTTTGTGCAAAAGTATGCTAGGCCTATACGCTGCTTCTACTTTTCCTTAATTCATGCTGACAAATCCAGCATAAACACAAAAATACAAAACATTAGCATTTGATTCTTGCATTAAAACTCCATTTTTTCCTCAAGTTATTTCTTGACCAGAACCACCCATACAGTTTTTTTGATATACATTCAAAAGCCATCCAAACTTCTGCAGTCAAACTGTAAAACATTCTCCATCAACGTCCCACTCAAAAAGTCATAACTTTATTCCTTGGTTGTTCCTGAATTTTCTAATCATTTACAACCCAAGTTGAAAGTTTCCAGCCTGCTGAACACGTGAGGAAGCTGTTCAGAACATCACAAGTGGTCAGAACCAGGTTCCATCTCCCAGAGTATTTTCCAGCTGCAAGGTAAGTTTTCTACTGACACTCATCATACTATTTAGGCATTGTCAGATTTTGCATATTTAACACAATGTAGATATTCTGATCCTGATGATGTACATATTCTGAAATTTCATGCATCTGCCTGCCTAAGTAGAAGGAATCCCAGTTCAGAGTTTCATAAAGAAATTAGGACTCAGAATTAGGATTAGCAAATTCATGTTGCTTCTGATTTGTGTTTTTGATATTTCATGAAAACTTGTCATAACTGTTATATGCGCAACTTCAGTTCTATTAAGAAATTACTAAGCTGCAGATGTTCTGACTAGCATGGAGAGAGGAAAAGTTCTGACAGTTGCATCAGAACTTCTGAAAACCTCTGTGTCCTCAGCGGATCCAGAACTTCTGAAAACTTGTTTTTCACCTTTCATGTTAGCTTCTGATTTGTGTTGCTGATATCTCTTGCTTCTGAAACATCATGAAACTTTTCATAACTGTTATGTGTGCAACTTCTGTTTTGTTAAGAAATGACTAAGTTGCTGATGTTCTGACCATCATGGAGAAGGGAGACGAAGTTCTGTCAGTTGCATCAGAACTTTTGAAAACTTTTGAGTTCTCAGAAGATCCAGAACTTATGAGCTTCCATATACCTACTAACGTTGTTTCTGTTTGTACAACACATCAGAGTCAGAACTTCTGACCTCTTCTTTTTTAGCAGTTGCGCTGATTCTGTTTTCTTCCCTTTTATTATTTTTACCATCACTTTCATTTTTCATTAATAAAAAAGACCAAAAATATTTTCTTAAACAAATTTATTTTTTCCTAAACGAAACAAACATTTTACATTTCCCGTACATTCTTATCCATTGAATATGGTTGTAATAAGTAACTTAGGATTTAATTTGCAATCCCCATTTGAAAATTTGTACACCCCATCCCCCTAATGATTGTAATAGTGTAGGACTTTACATTTCTGCACTTTTATTGCTTTCATATATTGTTAGTAATTAGGGTGTGTATGGCAAGAATAAAATCATCAAATAGATCATCCTAATCAAGACTAAATTCATGTAAATAAAATACATTTGCACACTTGCACTCCTAGGGTTATTCCACTTGTTGCCTTACAAAAATGGCCATGTTATGCATGTGGGATGTCTTAGCATAAACAAATCAAAATACAAGACCATACTCCCTCGATGATGCTATCAAATTCGCCTTTCGAAATGATCTTAGTCCCTAAAGAAAAAATGCTAAGTCATCCCACAACATTGATATCATGGTTATACGATGACCCGCACCCGTCCATTCACATCCAACGATGGGACTTCTTACCAAATCAATGGTAAGATAGCAACGTCTAAAGGAGGAGGAAAAGAACACCTAAGACCTTTTGAGTAGGTAGATTTCTCCTAGTTTCTTGCTCAATTTCAAAATAAACATCCTTGCTATTTTCAAAAACAATCACATACACTTTCAAAACATCTTCAAAACATTTTCCAAACATTGAAAACATTTTCAAAAGCTCAACACTTTGTATAAGTTCTTACGAATGAGAACTATTACAAAGTTTGCCTAAACGATGAAGCGTTTTCAAAATACTTTCAAAAACCATACAAGGCACGTTTTTCAAACAAAAGTAAGTTGATCTAGCGAGTAACTAAGAGCCCATGGAAAACCATGGATGAAAAGGGTGCTAATACCTTCCCTTTTCAAAATCTACCCCCCGAACTCAAGAAAACATCTCAAAAGGTCTTTCCTATGCTTTTTCACCTTTTCTTTTTGGATAAAAGAAAAGTCGGTGGCGAATCTTGCTAAACCGCAACATTTGCAAACACAAACACAAAACCTCAAGTCAGTTCTCCAACCGAACGTGATCACTACTCCTTTTCCAAATCATTGAGAGCAACTTGTTCATTTTGAATTTTCAATTGTAATTTCTTTTGTTATTCAAACAATTATCTATTAATGTCAAACTTTGTTTCATTAATGCACTTCATATGTTTGTCTTGATTTGATCCACTCATTTTCATTACATATAAACTGTGCTTTTTACTCACTTTATGACATTTAAATCTTGCTAAAAGTTACAAGCCTTTAGAGGGAGGATGACGAAAACAATGCCATAATCTCATACAATATGCTTTTGAACAGACCTTGCTGACAATGTATAGGCATTTTTTTCAAATCCTAAACACTAGAGTTATAAGGAAGATAACCCCTAGTCAACCCCTTCGAGCCAAAGAAGTAGAAGTTTTTCTTTTTCAAAAAATTAAAACCTTTAAACAAATAATGGGGCAGGGTAGTCTCTCAGTTAATTCAAACGCACGTTTAGCCGCAAACTCTCATCTCGTAATACAATGAATGACGTCAAGAAACATTCTTCTGGAATCAAAAGACGATGATGGTTCCCTATTACATATGCAATCATTATATCTCAAAAAAGAAAATCCCACGAAGTCAAAACCTACGAAGGAGACTTAAAGAAAACTGGGGCATCCCGCTGACTGTAATCTCAAAACAAGGATAGTCAGGCAAAAATTAGGGATAACAAATCAAAAGAAAGAGGTCACTACAAATCCTCGACAACATGAAAAATGTTGCAAGAAATGACTGCCTTCCAACAAACCTAACTTGTCGAAACCATCACCAAAATGTTATTCCAGACTCAATTGGAGTTTCAAACGCACAATTAGCTGAGTATAGGACCGAAGAACATCACGAAGAGCGGGTGGGGACAAATACACTTTGATCCTTTATCCTTTTTTTCTTAAACCGTGAACCAAGCCACGTTACAGCCCTTCAAAAGTCCTAATTGAAGCATGAGTTAGTTCGAAAGCATACTGTTACAAAAGGTATCCCGACTCCTGTAAGGCTTTACTCAAAATCTAGAGTAGAATTACAAACTTCTTTACTTGCTAAAAATGCATTTTTCAAAACTTCAAGACAAACATAAACTTTGCATTACTTGAATATCACTGTTTGCATATGGCTATTTGTTTGACAGCGGAGAAATTCACACAACGAATATCCGATGAACGAAAGCTCTCTCAGTGAACAAAATCACTTCAAGAAGGATGACACTTCCATTGGCAAATATCCTATCAACCAGGGGACATGACATGTCACTATCCAGCACACCTGGGGGCACTCCAGTCAAGATTCGAGGAAATCTCTCAAAGAAGTGCAGAGTAACTAGGGCAGGCCTCCATCTCCGTCACTTGGGGCATTGAATGTCACCCTCAGCAAAAGGTTACGTACAACCAAACATTTTTGGCAATGCCACAAACATTTGCTGCTAGGGGCAGTGACAAGTCTACCCAAAGTCCTTCTCATAGGATGATTCCCCAACAAGATTTTAATCTCTAAAAACCCTTCCCCAACTGAGATAACCTGAAGAATCCTCGAGGACTTCCCCCAACAAAGTCGTCACCTCTCTAGTAGACCGGCAACATGGTTTATTTCCCCAACAAACGGTAGGATTCCCAAACTTGAGTTTTGCCTCTCCGAATACTACAAATCAAAGGACCACAACTCCTCTTCCCCAGTAGACTACTCTACAATCCCCAACAAGTTGTTGTGAAGCCTGGAATTCAACTAGATAACATCTAACTTTTGATTCTCTCCAACCAAAGATAATTCCCCAGTAGAGTAACCGACAACCGAGACTCCTGAACTCTTTTCCCAAGCAGGAATAAACATTCTCCCCACAAAGTTTTCAATATTCCCCAGCGGAGTTCTCCTCAAACAACAAAATAGGAATCCCAGTGGAAACTTTCTAAGCAAAGTTTGAAGATACACCAACTCTTCAACAGCAGTCCTGGATTTAACGACATTGCATACAACTAACATTCTCCCTCTTTCAGGAAAGGTCAATCAACGGATAGCTATCACCAACCTTTTCAAGTTCCAGATTAATACCTGTAACAAGCCAGAAAAACTATTTATGGATGATTGATTGTAGACTAATACCTGTAACAAGCCAAGAAAACTATCTGTGGACGATTGATTGTAGATAAATACCTGAAACTAGACAGGACAACTATCTACTTGACCAACTGAAGCAACCCTACGCCGGTTCCTTCTCTTTCCAAGATGAATTTTTACTCGGGCTCATCATCAAGCAACCCTACACAGGTTCCTTCTCGGGAAATTTCATATGCAGTTTTACACGGACTCGTCATGAAGCAACCCAACCCAGGTTCCTTCTCACCTCTAGGTGCCATTTTACACGGACTCATCATGAAGCAACCTTACACTGGTTCCTTCTTTCCAAGATGAAGTTTTACACAGACTCATCATCAGGCAACCCTACACAGGTTCCTTCCTTCCTTCCAAGATGAAGTTTTACACGGACTCATCATGAAGTAACCCTACACCAGTTCCTTCTCTTTCCAAGATGAAGTTTTACACGGACTCATCATCAGGCAACCCTACACCGGTTCCTTCTCTTTCCTATATGAAGTTTTACACGGACTCATCATGAAGAAACCCTACCCAGGTTCCTTCTCACCTCCAGATGTAGTTTTACATAGACTCATCATCAAGCAACCCTACACCGGTTCCTCCTTTCCAGGATGCAGTTTTACACGGACTCATCATGAAGCAACCCTACCCAGGTTCCTTCTCACCTCCAGATGCAGTTTTACACGGACTCATCATCAGGCAACCCTACACTGGTTCCTCCTTTCCAGGATGCAGTTTTACACGTACTCATCATGAGGCAACCCTATACAGGTTCCTTCTCAGGAAATTTCAGATGCAGTTTTATACGGACTCATCCTGAAGCAACCCTACACAGGTTCCTTCTTAGGAAATTTCAGATGCAGGTTTACACGGACTCATCATCAGGCAACCTTACACCGGTTCCTTCTTTCTAAGACGCAGTTTTACACGGACTCATCATGAAGCAACCCTTCACAGGTTCCTTCTCAGAAAATTTCAGATGCAGTTTCACACGGACTCATCATCAGGAAACCCTACACAGGTTCATTCTTTCCAAGATGAAGTTTTACACAGACTCATCATGAAGCAACCCTACCCAGGTTCCTTCTCACCTCCAGATGCAGTTTTACATGGAGTCATCATCAGGAAACCGTACACAGGTTCTTTCCTTCCAAGATGAAGTTTTACACGAACTCATCATGAAGAAACCCTACACTGGTTCCTTCTCTTTCCAAGATGAAGTTTTACACGGACTCATCATCAAGCAACCCTATACAGGTTCCTTCCTTCCAAGATGAAGTTTCACACGGACTCATCATCAAGCAACCCTACACAGGTTTCATCTCTTTCCAAGATGAAGTTTCACACGGACTCATCATCAAACAACCCAACCGTCTAATACAGTTCAGATACGCTCCAGACACGGACGCCATTCAGGCAATCATTCAGTTCCAGCTTATAGATACAATCCATCAATCATTTTTGGATGGCATCTTTAAGCCCATCTCCAACAACTATCCATAATCTCTCCAAATGGCATCTTTAAGCCCATTCCCTACATAATCAACTAACACATCTTCGAGTGCAAATTTTCTGGGCACACTAGTGTTCAATCATCTTCCACCTTCATGTCACGAATGGCAGAATTACCAATCTAACTCTTCAGGTGTAAGAAAATTGAACAGGGGCAGCTATTATACCCCAAAATTTTCCCTCTCATTTCTCAAAGGAATCACGCTGGATCCTCAAGTTTGCTTCCATCCAATTCCAAGCCTTGAACTGCAATTTTTCAAAAAAATCATCCACAAGGGCAAAATGGTCATTTACACACTGAGAAGTCAAACTTTGACTTTTGGATCAAAATCAAATCTCAAAAATCATATTTCATCAAGACATGTTGGAATATGAAGTTTGTTTCATCAAGAAATTCAAAAGTCAAATTTTACTTTGGAAAAGTCAAATTCTAAATACTTAGAATTCTTCTAAGTATTTAAGAAATATGACTAGCTCAGAACTTCTGACCAGATTATCACCATAACATTAAGAAAATTCTAGATACTCTCAAGACAGAGTTTGGTCAGAACTTCTGGGCCAGTGTTCACACTCAGCAAATTCTGGATATTCTCAAGACAAAGTTTGGTCATAACTTCTGGGCCAGGGTTCATAGAGGTTTAGTCAGAGTTTTCCAGGGTAATTCAAAGAAGGTTAAGAAACGTGCTGCAAACTTTCTAGAAAGTCTGAAAGCTCCTTCAGAACATGCTGGATCCAGAAGATAAAAGGATCAGAAGATTGGGTGCTACGCTGAAGCAGAACTTCTGATCCAGAATTAAGCAATGATGCATAGTTTCACATGGTAGGATTTCTGATTGGATAAATCTCATCATCATTTAATGCTCATTTAATGCTCACAACCACTTTTGAGTTTTTATCCAAAGGATTTCCCCCACGTGTACCCTTACTGTCTTGGAAAGACAAACTTTTATGCAAAAGTATGCTGACAAATCCAGCTTAGGCGCTGCTAACCATCCCACTTGGTGCATTGAACCACGCTTGTTTAAGCTTACTTCAAGAGTAAGTCAACATCTAGCGTATGATGTTGGTGCCCCTTGACCTCTCTAAACTACAAAACCTTTGGCTATAAATCGAACACCATTGGCCATTGAAAAGAGGTGGGAAAATTTATGAAAGAGGTCGAAAAAATTTGAGAAAGAAGTGTGGACAAATTTGAGAAATAAAAGTCTTGAATCCCTGCTGAAATTCCAAGAGTCCAAAAAGATCATAAACACAAAAATACAAAACCTTAGCATTTGATTCTTGCATTAAAACTCCATTTTTTCCTCAAGTTATTTCTTGACCAAAACCACCCATACAGTTTTTTTTATATACATTCAAAAGCCATCCAAACTTCTGCAGTGAAACTGTAAAACATTCTCCATCAACGTCCCACTCAAAAAGTCAGAACTTTATCCCTTGGTTGTTCCAGAATTTTCTAATCATTTACAACCCAAGTTGAAAGTTTCCAGCCTGCTCAACACGTGAGGAAGCTGTTCAGAACATCACAAGTGGTCAGAACCAGGTTCCAGCTCCCATAGTATTTTCCAGCTGCAAGGTAAGTTTTCTGCTGACACTCATCATACTAATTAGGTATTGTCAGATTTTGCATATTTAACACAATGTAGATATTTTGATCCCGATGATGTACATATTCTGAAATTTCATGCATCTGCCTGCCTAAGTAGAACGAATCCCAGTTCAGAGTTTCATAAAGAAATTAGGACTCAGAATTAGGATTAGCAAATTCATGTTGCTTCTGGTTTGTGTTTCTGATATTTCATGAAAACTTGTCATAACTTTTATAGCGCAACTTTTGTTCTGTTAAGAAATGACTAAGCTGCAGATGTTCTGACTAGCATGGAGAGAGGAAAAGTTTTGACAGTTGCATCAGAACTTCTGAAAACCTCTCTGTCCTCAGCGGATCCAGAACTTCTGAAAACTTGTTTTCCACCTTTCATGTTTGCTTCTGATTTGTGTTGCTGATATCTCTTGCTTCTGAAACATCATGAAACTTTTCATAACTGTTATGTGTGCAACTTCTGTTTTGTTAAGAAATAACTAAGTTGCAGATGTTCTGACCAGCATGGAGAAGGGAGACGAAGTTCTGTCTGTTGCATCAGAACTTCTGAAAACTTCTGAGTTCTCAGAAGATCCAGAACTTCTGAGCTTTCACATTTCTACTAATGTTGTTTCTGTTTGTACAACACGTCAGAGTCAGAACTTCTGACCTCTTCTACTAACATATTTTCTTAAACAAATTTATTTCTTTTCCAAAATAAAACAAACATTTTACATTTCTTGTACATTCTTATCCATTCAATATGGTTGTAATAAGTAACTTCGGATTTAATTTGCAATCCCCATTTGAAAATTTGTACACCCCATCCCCCTAATGATTGTAATAGCGTATGACTTTACATTTATGTACTTTTATTGCTTTCATATACTGTTAGTAATTAGGGTGTGTATGACAAGACTAAAATCATCAAATAGATCACCCTAATCAAGACTAAATGCATGTAAATAAAACACATTTGCACACTTGCACTCCTAGGGTTATTCCACTTGTTGCCTTACAAAAATGGCCATGTTATGCATGTGGGATGTCTTAGCATAAACAAATCAAAATACAAGATCATAGTCCCTCGATGATGCTATCAAAGTTGCCTTTCGAAATGATCTTAGACCCTAAAGAAAAAATGATAAGTCATCTCACAATATTTCTATCATGGTTATACGATGACCCGCGCCCGTCCCTTCACATCCAACGATGGGGTTTCTTACCAAATCAATGGTAAGATAGAAACGTCTAAAGGAGGAGGAAAAGAACACCTAAGACCTTTTGAGTAGGTAGATTGCTCCTAGTTACTTGCTCAATTTCAAAATAAACATCCTTGCTATTTTTAAAAACAATCACATACACTTTCAAAACATCTTCAAAACATTTTCCAAACATTGAAAACATTTTCAAAAGCTCAACACTTTGTATACATTCTTACGAATGAGAACTATTACAAAGTTTGCCTAAACGATGGCGCCTTTTCAAAATACTTTCAAAAACCATACAAGGCACGTTTTTCAAACAAAAGCAAGTTGATCTAGCGAGTAACTAAGAGCCCATGGAAAACCATGGATGAAAAGGGTGCTAATACCTTCCCTTATCATAATCTACCCCCCAAACTCAAGAAAACTTCTCAAAAGGTCTTTCCTGTGCTTTTTCACCTTTCCTTTTTCGATAAAAGAAAAGTCGGTGGCGACTCTTGCTAAACCGCAACATCTGCGAACACAAACGCAAAACCTCAAGTCAGTTCTCCCACCGTATCACAGTGTCTATCAAGTTTGATATCACTGTGGTGATTGGGAGCGAGTGAGTATACTCATATCTAGGAGTTCATAGGTAGAAGTTGCATTGGATATGGATTAAGTGATAAGTTGTAAATGGGGGAGTTTAGCTTTGAATTAGTACTTCTGGTAGTAGATTTCCTTCCTGGCTTGTTAGCCCCCAAAGTAGGTGTGTTGATTCCCCAAACTGGGTTAACAATTTCTTGTGTTCTTTACATTCAAATTAGTTTATCATGTTGCACTTCTTGTTCATTATGTTAGATATTAGTGTCTAAACATCTCATATGACATCTTATATTTGATAGGCCAGAATTTCAAGACTATCATATACTTTTCACCTCAAGGTTGAGCTTTAACTGTACCAACAATATCACTGACTATGAAGCTTGCATCTTGGGCGAAGAGGCATTTATCGATTTAAGGATTAAGTTTCTTAAAGTATAAAGAGATTGGGCCTTGGTTATATACCAATTAAATGGTGAATGGGACACCTGGCATCCCAAATTTATTATATATATAGATCTTGTATTGGAACTGGCATCTGAGTTCCAGGAAATCACATTTGCTTATGTTCTGAACTGGCCCAACGGCTAGAGTGGGCCCAGTCTGACCTCCTCCTTCGACACGGCCCAGGCTCCCCCGCCCTCTGTTAGGAACCATCGATCGTTTTCCCTCTTGGACAAGAACTGACCTATGACAATCGACGAGCGCCTCTCAATTTACCCGACCTCAAGTCGTCCAGACAACTAAGAATCGACCAAACCGCTGCCCGTAACCTACCTCCTCCTCGGACTAACAGCTAGTTGCGGGAACACCTTCCCAGTTTGACCAAGTCCTAGAAGTTACATATTTTTGCGGACCCACATATCTAGGCCCAAAAATAGGGACCAATAGTCAAGCGCCAGGGGAAATATATAAACCCTCACTCATGTGAGGCCCAGGTATCGAATATCCAATATTCATCACTAAAACCCTAATACTTTGCTTGTATCTCTTTTTGCTCCCACACTTACTTGATTGGCAGAGTGCCTTGCTGGTACAACCCCTTTCTCCTCCTCGACTTTCCAGCTCGTCCGACGATCACCATCCGACCACCTTGCAGGTTTTGATCAATCGGCAAGATCAGTGGCACCGACTGTGGGAAACTATCTTCCCCATTTTCTATTCCTAGAATCTGAAGACCAAAGATCCTCTCCATTCATAAATCATGTCTGATCATGGTGATCACCACATATCTGGTAAGATTATGCTCTCTCCAGAACACAAAACCGACAGAAGTGATGAACATTCTCACCTCGAGGATAACTTAGACGCCCGTGACGAACATACTGCATCCTCGGATTCCATCAATGCTAATTGCGACAACAATCTATTCTTGAATGAACAGCTTCCCAAGAACCCTGTCGAACACCAGTCAGAGATTCTACAATCGGTCCCTGTTTCGCATAATGCCGATCCAACCATAGAAGCACTCATCGCTGCCCTTAATCGAACCAACTACCTCATCCTCCAGTAGAACAAAAGGATAGGGGCTCTAGAGCAAAAATAGTCAAGGTCTCCCTCTCAAAGACACTGACAATATAACTCCTCCAACATATCACCTTCCCGAGAGGGGCGTCCTCCAAGAAAGGAATAAATCGATGTTTATTCCTGCAAGAAGCATGGTCGAGCATCTCCCAAGAAGGATAAAGACTCCACGCTTTCCAAGAAGACGAAGAGCACCCGCAAATACGACCACAACAGGTTACTATCACCAAGACCGAGGCGACAAGGGCATAGCCCCTCCCCTCGACGAGATGACGGTTCCCGGCGAGGAAGAAAATATCACTCCTCGTCATCATCTCCAAAAGAGACCGACAACAGCGAGCCCTATGACCTGTTATTAAGAGAAATTATGGAGGTACGACTCCAGGTCGGGCTCGAGAAGCTGCCCTTATTGGGATCCTACGATGGTACGACCAACATGGACGACCACATAGAAGACATCGATGCCCTACTTGACTACCGAGGTGTGAAGGGCGCAATCAAATGCAGGTTGTTTGCGACCACTCTGAGAAAAGGTGCCATGGCTTGGTACAAAATCCTGCCCCCCTGAATCTATCACTTCTTGGAAACAGATAGGAAAGATATTTTTAAGGCACTTCACTGCCTCCCGTTGGCATCCAAAATCAAAGGCTTCACTAGAAGTGATTATACAGGGCAAAGACGAATATCTACATGCATATATCGAGCGCTTCAACAAAGAAGTCGTACATGTCTCAATGATCGATGCAATGAAGAAGTACCTTCTTGAACGAGGTCTCCATCCCCGCAGCAATTTCGTGAAGGCTGTGGGCATCAAAAATCCAGCCAAGCTCGACTCTCTCCTCCTTAAAGCTCAAGTGTATATTCATTACGAGGAGAAAGAAGCGACCAAAAATTTCAAGGATTCAAGGCACCGAGAGAGTGCCAAAACCTCGAGAAGCGACAAGCCATCGACATCGCATCAGGCGAGAGAGAGAAAGCGGGAAGACAGATCCTGAGACTCTAAAGATTACAAGGGGTCTACTGGCCGGTTCCACGACTACACCCCTCTGACCACTTCAAGAGAACGTATTATGTTCGAATGCACCAACTTTGAATTCAAACAGGTTGAGGTACGCTTTTCTCGCCATACACCCTCCAATATCGGAATTGACAAGAGAAAGTAATATAGGTTCCACAAAAGCCATGGTCCTAACATTGACAATTACATCCATCTCAGGGATGCGATCGAGATACTATTCCGAGACAGGCACCTCGAGCAGTACAAGAAGAAAGAGAGTGCCCACGAGGAGGCTCCAAAAACCAAGAGTGTCGAAGAGGGGAAGGAGTCCCCCGACATCAACATAATACCGGTCGCCATGAGTATCTCGCGACCAGAAGATTTCTACTTTCTAGACATGGAAAACGTCCAATTGTACTTATTCTCTCACAGTTCCTGGGACTCATTCTCTGTTGCGATGGTCATCTCCGGCGGGGGATTAAACAAGCATACATTGGGATCCCTAAAAAGAAGGTTCGAGCAACTTATCAAAGCCAACTCTGACATACATGTCACACTGGATAAGTTCGGAGGAGGCTCTCATCCCCTTTATTTCTACAGGGAGGAACTATCGGGCATAGCCCCCATTTCGACTATCCCACTACTCGTGCAGGCTCAAATGGAAAACTTTGGTGTTCGACGCATACTGGTCAATCAAGGGAGCTCGGTGAACATCATATACACCCAACTGTTCGCTACCCTACAGGTGGACGAAAGCCACCTAATCCCATACATGGGCTCAAACCTTTAGGGCTTCAACGGGGCCAGTACCAAACCCTAGGGGTAAGTCGAGCTAATCGCCACCTTCAGAAGATGGGTGACTGACAGAGCCATCAAGACTCAGTTTCCAGTAGTGGATTGACCGTCTCTCTATCAATGTATCTTCGGGAGGCCCACTCTAGCTGAACTAATTATGGTGCCCTCCACCGTACACCTCAAAATGAAATACTACATTGCACAGGGTTTGGTCGCCACCCTCCACGGGGACGTCCAGGAGGCAAGAAAATGTTTTGAAGCCTTCGCTAGCGGCCTGAATTCCATCAACGCTCAACCCCGAACAACCATTGGGGCCGCCCTTCCCTCCAGCTCCGAGGAGTCCAAGCCACTGCCAAGGGTCGATGCAATTTACCTCGACAACCGCTTCTCCATGGAGGGTCGCACAGAGTTGAGGGAGAAAGGGAAAGAGCCCACGGTCGAAGGCGGAGGTTCAATTTTGGCTGCAAGTAGCGAGGAACTCTCAGATCCCATACGACCCATTCCAAATGTAGACTTCGAGATCATCCCCCTCGGGAACGACCCCTCCAGAGGAGTAAAGATCGAAGCTGACCTCCCTGACTTGGAGAAGAGGCAACTTAAAGCTTACTTGAGAGACGTTGATCTATTCTCCTAGAGCACTGTTGAAATGCTCGGATTGGACCCAGAGATTGCATGCCATCACCTGACCATAAACCCTGTCGTCAAGGAGGTCACCCAACGCAGAAGAAAGCAGTCCCTAAAAAAATGGAGGTTGCCGAACTAGCTGTAAAAGTCCTCCTACAGGAACACTTTATTTTTGAATCCAAGTATAAAACCTGACTCTCGAATGTAGTTCTTGTAAAGAAATCTAATGGAAAATTGTGCATGTACATTGATTATACCGACCTCAATCGTGCTTTCCTAAAATATGCTTATCCCCTCCCAAATATTGAAAAACTGGTCGATAACTCGACCGGTTTCAAACTATTATCTTTTATGGATGCATATTCTGGATACAACCAGATTCTAATGGCGAAAGAAGACAAAAAATATACAGCTTTCATGACCTAGCCTACATGGACGACATGATTGTCAAATCGACGAAAGAAATCAACCATGCCCTCCACTTGAAGAAAGTTTTTGAGCAGGCCAGAAAGTGCCAAATGCGATTTAACCCAGAAAAATTCACCTTTGGCATACGGGCAGGCAAATTCCACAGATTCTAGTACGAGGAAAACCCCGACAAATGCCGTGCATTTTCTGTGTTTCCAACGGCCACTTCAAAAAAGTACATTCAAATCCTGAACGGCATGCTCACTTCTCTCTCTTGATTCGTGGAAAAGTCCGCCCAACATGCTCTCCCCCTCTTCAAACTCCTCCACAAGGAAGCTGCCTTCGAATAGACGGCCGAATGCGAGCAAGCTCTCACCCACTTGAAGCAAGAACTATCGCAACTTCCCGTCCTTTCTCGATCAGAGAGGGATGAAATCCTCTATCTCTATATGGTCGTCACCCCCAAGGCAATAAGCACAACACTTATCAGAGAAACCCTAGAAGGGCCGAGACCTATATACTTTATGAGCAAGGCTTTGCAGGGCCCCAGAGTAAGATATCGGCAAATTGAAAAGGTGGCTCTAGCCCTCATCAATGAAGCAAGGAGACCCAAGCACTATTTCTCGGTGTATACCATAGTCGTCCAAACAGATCAACCAATAAAGTAGCTGCTCGATAGGCCTGACATGGCGGGAAGAATGTTGAAATGGTCATTAGAAGTCTCTGAGTTTGACCTCCAGTATGAGGAAGGAAAGCCCTCAAAGCTCAAGCACTGACTGACTTTGTGTCTGAAATGACCTCACTCGCAGCCCTGGACGGGGTGCGCTGATGGATAATTTTCGTCAACGGTGCCTCCAGTTCAACAGGAAGCGACACATGCATTATATTGGAAAAAGAAGAAGGAAACCTAATCGAGGTCTCCCTTGTATTATCCTTCCTGACCTCAAATAACCAGGCCAAATATGAGGCATTCCTAGAAGGTTTATTCCTAGCCAAAGACCTGGGAGTCGAGGAGGTGAAAATCTTCACTGACTCTCAACTCATTGCATCCTAGGTTCGGGGAGAATATCAGGTGAAAAACGATCACCATGCTGAGTATTGGACCCTGGTCCAAGAGAGAAAAAAGAAATTCAAATTTGTGACGTACATCATGTTCCCCACGAACATAAAGCTCGAGCATAAATCATGTCCAAACTAGCGAGCACAAAGAGAAAAGGGGGGAACAAGTCGGTGACATAGTAAATTCTTCCTCGACCGAGCACTCAGAGACCCCCCTCAACTTTAGGAGTATTCGCTATAAGAGACGACGACTGCTGGATGACCCCTGTACACAAATACCTAACAAGAGGAGAGCTTCCCGTCGACTTAAAGGAAGCGGGGGTGGTCAAGTGAATAGCATGTTCCTATGTCTTAGTCGAAGGCAAGCTTTACAAGAGAGGGTTTTCCATTCCCCTCCTCAAATGCGTTGACCGGAGAAAAGCAGATCACATCCTACTCGAGATCTATGAAAGGATAAACGGTCAATATATGGGCGGAAGATCCCTCGCCAGGAAAGCTCTGTGAGCACATTACTTTCCCACCATGCAACACAATGCAAAAGAGCATGTAAAGAAGTGCGACAAATGCTAGCGGCACGAATACCTACACTTGGCTCCCCCAAACGAGCTCAGGTTCCTCTCTTCTTCCTAGCCCTTCGCCTGGTGGGGATTAGACCTCCTTGGGCCGTTCGTGTCAGGTACCAAATCAAAACAAATATTTGATAGTAGTCGTCGACTACTTCACCAAATGGATAGAGGCGTAAGCATTGATCAAAATTACCGCCAAAAACGTCCTTCACTTCTACAAAAGAAACATCCTTGCTCGATTCGGAATCCCTCAAGTAATATTCACCAACAAAGGGACCTCGTTCACAGATCAGACCTTTCGGGAATTCATCGCCAAGTTGGGCACCACCCAACACTTCGCCTCTGTCGAATATCCCCAGATGAACGGTTAGTCCAAGTCCATAAACAAAATGATACTCAGGGGTCTCAAACAAAGGTTAGACAAAACAAAGAAAAGATGGGTCGAGGAGCTACACAGTGTACTCTAGGGGTATCGAACAACAACACACTCGTCAACCGGGGTGACTCCATTCTGACTAACTTACCGAATGGAGGTCGTCATTCCAATAAATATTGAAGAACGCTCCAGGAAAACCGAAAGAACTAGACTAGGTCGAAGAGATCCAAACAGGAGAGGCTATATGAGGCGCCTCTCTCAAACAAAAACTAGCCATGTGCTATGACACCAAATTCGTACAACAAGAGTTCGAGACCGACAACCTTGTCTTAAAGAGAAATCGCAAAGAATCTCGCGAAGGCAAGCTCACAGCGAATTGGGAAGGCCCCTATCCTGTCTACACTAAAATAGGGACCGAGGCGTACTACTTAGAAAAGCCAGGAATAACTTGCTCGATCATGGAACGATGAAAAGGTAAAACAACATTATAGTTAAAACACTGAGCAGTCAGCGAGCTTCATCAATAAGACAGACTCATCTAGGCCCTACCACGCGTGCATGCCTAGGTACAAGCATAACACCCAAAATATTTTGAAGGAGCGAGACTCCACTCTTTTAACGAGCATGTCCTTATCCTGACATGGATAACTTGACTGAGCTCCATCATCCTCGTACCATAACGGTAGAACACCCGGATCGTGATGAGAAGTTCACTCCATCGAGCTTAGGTCCTTGAAACGAGACCTGAGTTTCGGCCCATGCCCAATATTCACCCTATCCGTTTGTCCATTTTTCCCTGCACTGGAAAACATACAAATCAAATGAGCAAATCCCCCCTATAAACTCTTAGAAAAATAAAATATATCTCAAGCAGACAAGTATAACAATAAACATGCAAAAACAAGTGAAATATGTGGGACAAACGACCACCATGGCCAGAATATTAAAAGATACGACCACTAGGGCCGCCATTGTACAAATATTATAACAAGGGAGGCCTTTAGCCCCCATCCAAAAGAATAATTTGTGACCATGATGGCCACAATTATTCAGAACTTACATAAATAGGCAAAAGCCGGAAAAACAAGATCACAATATTATGGCACGCAGATCGGAGCGGAATAAAAAGCTATCAATCATCATTCTTCAGTCTCTTCCTTGACAACATGTGACAGTTGAGAGGGTCCTCCCGCGGGTTGGATAGCAAGCTCCTTGAGATAGTCGGAAACCAAGATCTTTCTGGCAGCCACATAGTAATTGACCCCCATCCCGGAGGTATTAAACTCGACCCCATGGTTCAAAACACAAAGCTGCTTCAGCGTATTCTCAAAGCTTCCATAGGAGGAAGCCTGGGCGTCATCCATCGCCAGTTGAAAATGAGCACTCAACTCGGGTTTTCAAGTCCTTCGTATCCTCTAGCTCATCGTCAGCGGGCACAGCCTTGGCAGACAAAACTGCCTCCCTCTCCTCTAGAGCCTTCTTCTCAAGCATCCAGAACTTGCGCTCCTCGAACAACTTCCCCAAATCTTCCTTGGCCAGCTTCTGAGATTTCTCCTCGTCGCTCTGTCCCATCTCAATCGTGGCTAGTTTGTCCCATAGCTTCTTCAGCTCAACTTCTTGAGAAGAGCTCCCCTCGGTGTAGGCGACCTTCATCTCTAGTATCCTCATCAGGACACCACCATCCTACACCAACACTTCCCTTTTCTCTGGTCGATCCAACCCTTCGAGGTGAAGAGACTCAGCCCAGGGGAGTTGTAGAGCAACACCCTAAAAAAAAGCCCTTTCCAGCCAGCAGGGGGCGGATCATACTTCCCTTTCCCTTTTCCCAGGTCAAATCAATGCTACCCTCGACGTGTGGTCTATTCGCCTTCGAGAACATGGGAGCGGGAGAGAGGGAGACAATAGCTTAACCCGAAGACGAGTTTCTCGACCCTGATGTGGGAGTAGTCCCTGAACCAGCCTGGGAATCTTTCAGCTCCTTCTTCGCCTTCGTGGCAAGGTTCCTGACTATGTGTTCCTGAGAAAGATTCATGTTATTTGTAGATTAAGCAACAAATCAGAGTTAGCAAACAAGGATTAAAAATGTCAGCCATATGTGATTATTCAAAACATAAGCTAATTACCCAAGTATTTAACGGGGTCCTCGCTCTCGAGGAGCTCCTTAATGACTATCAGACTGGGCTCGTACATGATCTCCCTATTCTTATCCATGATCGGCTTTCCTCCCCGGCCCAAGCGCTGGACGCAAGGAATCTGCGCGACAAAAGATGTCAAAACGGAGAAGCTCGTCTGGTTCTCGTCACTAAGCCCCCCTCCTTCCACACGATGGAACCCACCTTGTTGTCAAAATGCTTCCTCGTCCATTGAAAAGGAAACTTGTAGACAAACTTTCTCACATGTTCCCCCAACTCGTTCAAGACAGGGGCCCCATTCTCATCTTATTCTGGAGTATCCCGAAAAATGTTTAGCATTTCCCTGCTCGAAAAATGCTGCACGAGAATATACTTTTCCTTGAAGTGCCGAACATATTCCAGGTAAGCTTTAAACAGCTTCCCATTACCATGCTTCAAGGTGACCCATCCCCACCTTCCATAAACCTTGCTCCTCTTGAGATGGAAATAGTATAAGAAAAAGGAATGATGGCCCCTATCAGATGCAGCTAAGAAGGAGCCAGTCGAAGATTCTTGAAAACAGCCACCTGGAAATCCGAGAAGGAAAGTCGAAAACAACCACTATATAAACCCTCACTCATGTGAGGGACAACTATAGAATATTCAATATTCATCACTAAAACTCTAATAATTTGCTTGTATCGCTTTTTTCTCCCACACTTACTTGATCGTTGGAGCGCCTTGCTGGTATAACCCCACTTTCTCCTCCTCGACTTTCCAGCCCATTTGAAGATCATCATCAGGGCACCTTGCAGGTTCTGATCAACTGGTCAGATAACTTAAATTCCCAAAGAAGAGAATCAAGTTGCATATGATTTGGCAACTTTATCATCTATGTTTAAAGTGACTTGGCCCAATCATGCACTAAGCATAAAAATTAGGCATTTCAGAAACCTGGACATTATATCGCATCCGAAGGAGAACCTGATAAAAAGCCTTATTTCTATGACATAAATAGGTATTTAGAAAAACAAGAATACCCCAAAAATGTATCGATAATGGAAAATATAAATATGAAAAGGTTGGCAACGAAGTTCTTCATGAATGGGGATGTGTTATACAAAAGGAATTATGACATGGCTTTTCTCATATGCATGGATAGGCATGAAGCAAACATGCTTATTAAATAAGTCCATGAAGGACCCTTTAGGACCCATGCCAATGGACATGCTATGACAAAGAATATTTTGAGGGCGGATTATCATTGGATGATAATGGAAATTGACTGTTACCTTTATTCCAAGAAATGCCACAAAGGCCAAATGTACACCCGCAAACTGCACGTGCCACCAAATCCCTTGAATGACATAACTTCACCATGGCCCTTATCCATGTGGGGCATATACATGATTGGGATGATCTCACCAAAGGCTTTGAATGGACACCGTTTCATACTAGTTAACATTTACAATTTGACCAAGTGGGTTGAAGCTGCTTTCTATGCGAACATGACAAAACAAGTATGGAGTTCCTAATAAGATCATCACAGATAATGGTTCCAACTTGAATAATAAAATGATGAAAGAGCTATGTGATTGTTTCAAGATCAATAATCATAATTCATCACCTTATCGACCTAAGACGAATGGTGTCATCGAAGAAGCCAACAAGAATATCAAGAAGGTCATCCAAAATATGATGAAAACATACAAAGATTGGCACGAAATTCTTCCCTTTTCCTTACAAGGCTACCGTACTTCTGTACGCACTTTGACAGGGGCGAATCCTTTCTATCTAGTTTATGGCATGGAATTAGTACTTCCTGTTGAAGTAGATATTCCCTCACTATGAGTCCTCATGGAAACCAAGCTCGCAAAATCTAAACGGATTCAGACACAACTTGACTAGCTCAACCTCATTGAAGAGAAGCGCTTAACAACTATTTTGTCCAAACTAGAGCAAACTTGAAATCTATTTCCAGCCACTCTTAAGGCCAACCATCCACTTAAATCGATTCCTGAAGTACCCTAGACTAAGTTGGGATCACTCTTGATGATCAAAAGTACCTGAAACATGCATATGATGCATCGCCGATTGCATACTTTTTGTAAATTCATACTTTTATTTTTGTGATGCTTTGATTGAAACTAGCATAATTTTTGAAATTATTTGCCTTATCTTATTCGTATCTCATTGTACAAGGCGATTTCGCCAAAACTAAGTCCACCATTGGATTCACAAGGGTTGATTTAGGGGGGGTATGGTCCTTCTTTATCATTAACGTGCACTATTTTTGCAGGGGAATAAATCATCTCGCCGGAGAAGATGACCGGAGCTAGGGCTTCGGCGCCTCTCCGATCCACTTTTATAATATATTTATTTGTTTATGTTATGTAAATGAATGAGAGCATAACACCACTGTTCAAGGCGAAGGCATATAACGTAGAGGAGTGGGTTCGATCCCTGCCTTTTGCAATCTTTTTTTGTTATTTTTCAAATTCATGCGGATTTCCTATATAACATGCAATTCCTATTTCCTAACACCAACGAGCGCCCGACTCGGTGGCAAACGATGCAGTGTGGAAGCTAGAGGGCGTGGGTTCAACAACCACCCCATGCAACTTTTACCTCTTTTTTTTTAATCTAATTTCCTTGATTTTTCTAACCTCAAGCCTAATTTGTATTAACCAATCATCAAATTAAGCTAACCTTTTTTTTACTAATAAATTAGGATTAGAGTTTGTAATTAATATTTAATTTTCTTGATAATTAATTAATTAACCTTTTTTCTTAAACATTGAAATAAAATAGAATATAGATTTATTTAATTATTATCATTTAAACTATTTTCCACAAAAATCACAAAAAACAATTTTCTATTTTCTTATTTCTTTTTCTTATTTAATTTTCATTGATCAAGTGTATAGGTCGCACTCTCCAATGTAAATAGCATAGATTTATTTTCCGCGTTTTTTTCTACTATGTAACTGCTCACATGATGTAATATTGTAGGTTTATTTTCCGCATTTTTCCAACTTATGTGCCTCTCCCAAAGCCATGTAATAGCTTAGGACTTTACATTCCGCTCTTTATTTTTCTATATATTTTTTAAATGCAAGTAACTAGGGTTTGTATGGCAAGACTAAAAACAACTCAGAAAACCCTAATTTCAAGATAAAATAACTGAAAACATACACACTTCATACTTGCACCTTTAGGGTAACCTCTCTTATTTCCTTACGAATATTGGTCACGTCCCTCTAAAGTGGGGATACTTTAGAAAAAGACCCTCGATTAAATCATCATAGTCCCTACGATACAAAAGATCAAAGTCCCTCGATGTCCCTCAAGTTTTCTATGAAAAGATGATCTAGTCCCTCGGTGACCCTACAAACAATATGATGATAGTCCCTTCAGATTGCTAAAGTATCCTTACATGTTACCTTCGATGACCATACGATGACCCTGCGTCTGTCCCTTCACATCCAATAGATAGGTCTACCTACCAACTAATGATATGGATAGAACTATCTCTAAACGAGAAGGAAAAGAATACGAATGACTTTTAGTGGGTAAGAAACTCTTAATTACTTGCTCACACCCTTTTTTCAAAACACTTTTCACACTACACTTTTAAAACGAAATATTTTCAAAAACACATTATATACATTCTTGAGGACTGATATAAGAATTATTACAAAGTCAGACTTACACTGGAAATTTCAAAGTATTTTCAAACAAATCACATACACAAAGCAAGTTTTCAAAAGTGAGCTAAGTAATTAAGAGTCTGTAGATAACTATGGGTGAAAAGGGTGCTAACACCTTCCCTTTTCATATCTTATCCCCCCCCCCCCGAACTCAAAATCTATGATAGGTATTTCCTATTCTTTTTACCCTTTCCTAAATATTGGATAAAATAAAAGTAGGTGGCGACTCTAGCTATTCATACATTTGAATAAAACCAAAAAGTCATTTCTCCCACCGTATTACAGAACTGGAAACTCTGCTGGGGAGTACTACTTAAAAAAGAGGGGTTGCCTTAGAGTTTAAGATCACTTTACTTTATTTTAATTATATGCTTTGATTGCTTTATTTTAAAGGGTTTGTTTGGGTTTATTTGCTTGTAAGATCCTACACCTGGATCTAGGGATGCCTTAGGTAAGTAGCAATAGATCATAAAGGATGTACGATATAGACCGATATGGATAATGTGATGGCTACGTTAGTGAAAGACTTTGGTTTATACTGATGTTCCTTGAGTCAGTCAAGGATAACTTTAGGCTTCCACATGGTGTAATTAGCACTAACAGACTTATAGAACCTTAATTGACCCATCTTGGTCATTAGAAGGTAGTGACATAGACGGATTTGGGGCAGTCTAAGGTTGATTAATACTCAAAACTACACTCATTCAGATTTGACTTTAGGTATGTTTTGGTGGCAATCTAGTTGTCGTGCTAAAATAAATCCTGTGAGAAAGATCGGTGATATGAGATTCCTAAAACCCAGTTACTATTTTAGGACAGGTAGAGCCTACTTAACTTTAATAGGGAAGGGTATTTACCTATATACTTCATGCAAGCCTTTAAACCTAAGGCTCTTATGTGACTTGTGTGTGTTTTCTACTTATCTAACATGAACATGACATCATAACATCATATCATCATAACATAACATTTTCACCAACAATTTCAAGGACCTAGGGATTTTCTTTGTTCTTTGTTGTAGGTTATGGCCTCCGCTCACAGAAACAATATTCGGATCAAACTTGTAAGGGTACCTTCCCAGCTTAAGGAGTTAGTCTAAAAGGTTCCCGAAAACTCTCAATTCACCAAAAGGAATGGTTATCTACTCTGTTTGGTTACCTCGGGTTTTGAAGAAGACATGATGAGTGTTCTGTTCTAGTTTTGTGATCCTGAGCATCATTGTTCTACATTTCCAGATTATCACTTGGTACCCATAATAGAAGAGTTTTCTAAGCTTCCCAGAGTACCTATTATTTATCAGACACCCTTCACCGGTTTAGAGAAAGTTCTAAAACCTGAAGATATTGCAACAACATTACATTTGAAGCGGTCCAACATTGTATCTAATTGGGAAACATTGTATCTTATGATAGAGAAGGCTTAGTTATTTCCAGATGCTATGAGTTTTCATGCTTTCGAGGAGATCTTGGCTCTGCGGATCTATGGTTTGGTACTATTCCCTAATCCAGTCCAACTCATAGATGTGAACACCATTAAAATATTTCTTACTCATAATCTTGTGCCTACTTTTCTTGGAGATATTTTGCATTCTCTTCACACTCGTACTATGAGGAAGCGAGGAACTCTTATGTGTTGCATACCTTTACTATCCAGGTGGTTTATTTCACACCTTCCCTGATCAGTGATGAAGAATGAACAACGTTTGAGGTTATCTCAAAGGATGATGTCACTATCTCATTCATATATCTATTGGTGTTCCAAATCTCAGGAGGATATCACTATTATTGACCGCGGTGGGGAATTCCCTAATGTGCTACTCCTTGGAATAAGGGGAGGTATCACTTACAACCCTTCCCTAGATCTACGTCAATTTGGTTATATTCAAAGAGACGGTCCTCATAATATGCTCATCCAAGGTATTGTATTCGATTATGAGAATGATCTTCAAGGTAACAGTCAAAGGTTTATACGTGCTTGGGGCATGGTGAATAATACTGATAGCAATACATTGTGACATAAAAACGTCATCCTTCTGGAGCCCTACCTCAGATGGGTGCGATCTCGTGATCAAAATCTTATAATGCCTTATCCCGATGTCCTACCAGTAATTATGGTGCCTCTTGCTGAATGAGATATTCCTCATACCGTTCTTCATCCAGATATGGCTACTGTCCTTGAAGAGCTACATAAATCTTGGATTCAACTGAAAGAAGAAAGGGAAACCTTTGAGACCCAGTTTTATGCTAGTGAGAAGAAAGTATTAGAGTTGACCAAACGCCTTCAAGAAGAGCAGAGCCTTAATGCATAGGTCAACACAAAGAGGAAGAGTCCTTGGGAGACTTGAGTCATAATTTATTCCTTTGTAATCCTTCTTCTTGTTTTTATTGTAAGCCTAAAAGGAGTTTATAATCTGAACTTACTAAAAAGAATCTTTGTTGTTGTTTCCTTTTTATTAACAAATTTAAATCCCATGAGGTCCTTGAAAATATTGCATATGCATCTACATGCCATACATATAATTACATAACAGGTTTCCAAGACAGGTTTTCTCATCTTCTTACTATTTATTTCAGTAGATGAATGGCTCTTGAACAAACAGTCAAAGATCTCCAGGCTCAGAATGTCTAGTTCCAACAGATGTTCCTCAACACAACCTAGGGGAAAGAAGATTTGAAGGCACTCATCACCAATGAGAAGAAGAACAAGACAAAGAAACAAGTTGGCATCCTTAACATGGGGAGGAGGTTCAAAGGTCTAGTCAAGCAAGCTCGGGATCTTGATATCCAATCGGACGAAGATGACAACCAGGATGAGGATGGTAAGAGTGTTAAGGCTGAGACAAGAGGCAACCATGGTTCTGACAAATGTTTTAATGAAGAGGAAGAATATTTTTTGGATGAACAATATCCCCTTGATGACGAGAAGTGTAAGTTGTTAGAAGAGCATATGAAAGCTATGGATATCCAGAAGGTGCATGGATTGAACTTTAAAGAATTGAGTTTAGTATCAGGAGTCGTCATTACTACTAATTAAAAACTCTTATCTTTGCCAAGTATGATGGAGTTTCTTTCCCGAAGCTGCATTTGAGATCATATGTTCGGAAAATTCAACCGCACACTGCTGACAAGAAATTATGGTTGCATTTCTTTTAAGAGAGTTTGTATGGAACACAAATAGAATGGTATTATCAACTTGAAGGTACCAATATCTATGCTTGGGAAGATTTGGCTGAAAATTTCTATAAACAGTATCAATACAATTCTAATTTGGCACCAACCCGCATGCAACTACAGAGTATGTCCATGAGTTCTGAGGAAGGATTTAAAGAGTGCGCACAATAATTGAGAGATCTTATAGGCAAAGTTCAACCTCCTTTGGATGAAAGGGAATTGGTTGACATGTTCATGAGCATGCTAACAGGTCCTTTCTATAATCGCCTACTTGAAAGTTCTTCAGCCGGTTTCACTGAACTGATATTAATAGGAGAACATGTTGATAATGGAATCAGAAATGGAAAAATTCAGGTGGCTACATCTTCGAATACTGTGAAGAAACCTTATAATGGTAAGAAAGAATACAATGTTGTGTAATCCCAGAAGGGTCATAGTAAGAGTGACCGTAACCAATCTGTGGGAGCAGTTATAATCTCTAATCATGCGCCAATGCAATAACAAAAACAGAATAATCAGCGTAGGCAGGTCGCACCCAAGAGACAGTTCACGAGAATCAACATGCCATTGTCTGAAGCATTACAACACATGTTGAAGGCAGAGCTGGTTACATTGAAAGATCCTCCTCAGAATCCTAATACTTATTCTCCCAATTATAATCCCAATGCAAGGTGTGCATATCACTCCAATTGTCCTGGACATGACACTAATAAATGTTGGTCTCTGAAGAATAAGATCCAAGACATGACTGACGTAAAGGTGATTGAATTTTATTATGCCGAGACTCCTAATGTGATATTTGCACCTATGCCTAATCACAACAAGGGCATTAATGCTATTGATGAGGTTTCTTATGTTTCTACTGTAAATGACTTGACTATTCCTCTAATGATTGTTAAGAAGAAGATGTTGCAAGCCAGTTTATTTCTGAGTTGCATTGAAAGGTGATACTACTGTGCATCCCAATCTAATGGTTGTGTACTACTGAAAGAAGGTGTTCAACGTTTGATGGATGACCGTGTAATTCTATTTGAGAATTCTCCTATAGTGGAGAGTATGTCTCTACACCTGAAGCTTGAAGACGTGTCTGAAATGTTTGGTACTCCTGTAAGGATCACTTATAAGGGTCCTGTGAAGATTACTTCCAAACCTAGGGTTTCTCCTCTGATCATTACCACGCCTGGGCCAATGCCATATTCCTCTAACAAGGCTATCCATTAGAATTATGGAGCTGATGTCTACTATCATGGCTTCAAGCAAGAACCGTTGACTTTTGAAGATAAAAATACTGAAATTACTGATCCTGATGTTGGCAATATTGACGGGACTAGTAAAGTTACCAGAAGTGGAAGGGTTTTCTCTCTAGAGATCTCTCCAAAATCCGTTACTACACTAGTTCGTATCACTACCACTGAATGAACTATTGAAACTCGAGGCAAAGAACAGATGACTGAGTCTGCTAAAGAGATTACTGCTGAAGATACCTCCAAGCAAGATATGGAAGAAGTACTGAAAATTATTTGAAAGAGTGACTATAAGATCGTTGAACAGTTGGGGCAGACCCCCTCCAAAATATATATGCCATTTATGTTGTTATTCTCTGAAGCCCATGCTCAGGCTGTGGTAAAGTTCCTGAAATCTGCTCATGTACCATAGGAAATCTATATTGATCAGTTTGGAAATTGTGTTACTAGCCTGACAACCGATAATGGGCTAGGCTTTTCTAACGCTGACTTAACTCCTGCGAGAAGGAACCATTAGAAGGCCCCGCATGTCTCTATTGAGTGTAGGTGCACTACCTTATCCCATGTATTAGTGGACAAAGGTTCCTTATTGAATGTATTGCAAAAAGGTGCTTTAGACAAACTTAACTGTGGAGGTATTGTGCTAAAACCCAATAACATTATGGTAAGAGCTTTTGATGGATCAAAGAGAATGGTGCATGGAGAGGTTGATCTTCCAATCAAAGTGGGTTCCTAGGTCTTCGAATCTACTTTCTATGTGATGGAAATTTTTCCAGCTTATTCCTGTTTTCTTGGACCCCCTTGAATTCATGGGGCAGGCGTTGTTACTTCTACTTTACACCAAAAGTAGAAGTATCCCGTAAAAGGAAAAATCGTTACAGTTTACAGCAAAGAAGAATACATGGTGAGCCATTTGAATTCCTCCAAGTGTGTTCATATGGATGGTGAATTCTTAGAGAATCCTTTCCTAACCTTTGAAGTTAATCCTCAGAAAACCCCTGTTGACAAAGCTACTCATATCGTTCCTAAGGTTACCAAGATTCCACTAAGAATGGCTTCTCTGAAAGACGCTAAGGTTGTTGTAGAATAAGGTGGTGGCACTGTTTGGGGTCAGCTTCCCAGCATCCCTTACAAGTATGATAAATTTTGTTTGGGTTTCACCTCAGAGGCTCAGAGGGTTGTCCATCGTGATTGTGCTAATTATGGGAGACCTCCATTCTGCATCAACAATAATGGAGTTCACAAAAATCAAGTCAATGTTGTGGAGGATGATGATAGCGAATGTAACATAGATAAATGGATTTTCCCTACTACTGGGAATGGGCTAACAATTGGAAGGATGAAGACTTTATACCAATCTCCTTTAGTCAGGATTAAATGATATTTTCTGTTTTCTTGCTTTCATGTTTTCGGTTACAAAATTTAAACACTAACTTTAAACCTTGTGCCTTACCCAGGGCACAACGGTCCATTTATTAGGGTTTTCATTTTTCATCCACATATTTTCATTTAATAAATCATTGGACGTTTGCATTTAAATTTTGTGCTCTTTGTATTTCTTTTACTTTGTTGCTTTTAAAATAGCTATGTGTTCTTACACACCCACACAACAAATTGCAGATCCATATCCATCCTGGATCGCATTGATAACAATTTTACTATTGCCAATTATGACTTCGAAAATCTGATCTACCAAGCCGAGGACGAAGGCGGGGAAGATTATGAAGTACCTGGAGAGCTTGCTAGGCTGTTAATGCAGGGAGAAAGAGCCATACAAGCGCATGATGGACCATTCGAGGTTATGAACTTTGGTACTGAAGAGGACAAGAAAGAAGTCAAGATTGGTGCCAACCTAGAAGACAATGTCAAAAAGAGGTTAATCCAGATGTTACGTGACTATGTTGATATCTTTTCTTGGTCGTATGAAGACGTGCCAGGGCTTGATACTGACGTTGTAGTTCACCGTTAATCGATGAAGGAAGGTTGTCCTCCTATAAAATAGAAGGTTCGTCGCATGCGTCCCGAGATGTCTGAAAATATCAAAGATGAGGTTATGAAGCATTTTAATGCAGGTTTCTCTATTACGTCCTATCCTCAGTGGGTTAAAAACATGGTGCCAATGCCTAAGAAGGATGGCAAGGTGCGTATGTGTATAGACTACAAGGAATTGAATAAGGCAAGCCCCAAAAATAACTTTCCGCTTTCGCATATTGATGTTCTAGTTGACAACACCGCTCATCATAAAGTATTTTTCTTCATCGATGGTTTCTTTGGTTATAATCTAATCAAGATGGCACCTGAAGACATGGAGAAGACTACCTTTGTCACACAGTGGGGCACTTTCTATTACAAAGTTATGCCTTTTGGTTTGAAGAACGCTGGTGCAACATATCAGTGTGTTATGGTAGATTTGTTCCATGATATGATCCATCACGAGATAGAGGTTTACGTTGATGACATGATACCCAGGTCTCAGACTGAAGAAGAACATATCGACCACCTGCACAAGCTGTTTGAGAGGTTGAAGAAATACAAGTTGAGGTTGAATCCGAACAAGTGCACCTTTGGGGTAAGATTCGTTAAACCCCTAGGTTTCAGCATCAGTGGTAAAGGTGTTGGAGTTAATCCTGCCAAGGTTAAAGCCATTCATGAAATGCCAGCTCCCCATACTGAGAAGGAAGTCAGAGGTTTCTTAGGACGATCGAGCTACATTGCTAGATTTATTTCCCATTTAACTGGTACTTGTGATCCAATCTTCAAGTTATTGAAGAAAAATAAAGTACTGAAGTGGAACGACAACTGTCAGATATCTTTTGACAAAATCAAGGAGTACCTCCAAGAACCTATGATTCTGATCCCACCGGTTGAAGGAAAACCTCTGATCATGTACCTAATAGTATTAGAGAACTCAATGGGGCGTGTATTAGGGCATAATGAAGAGTCTGGTCGAAAAGAGCATGCAATATACTACCTTAGAAAAATTTTTACCGACTGTGAAACAAGATATTCACTGCTCGAGAAAACTTGCTAGTTTTGGCATGGGCTGCTCGCCGACTTAGACAGTACATGTTGACTCATACTACTTTGTTGATCTCTAATATGGATCCAATAAAATACATATTTGAGAAACCCGCTCTTTCCGGAAGAATAGAAAGATGGAAAATGGTCTTGACAAAATATGACATTCAGTATACTACTCAGAAGGAAATCAAAGGAAGTGTACTGGAAGATCATTTGGCTCATCAAGCAATAGACGACTATTAGTGTATGAATTTTGAGTTCCCAGATGAGAATATTATGCTAGTTACTGATTATGAAGAACCTGGACCATATGAAGGACCTGAATCGGGATCCCGATGGACTATGGTTTTTGATGGAGCTTCAACAGTCTTGGTAATGGAATTGGTGTTGTGATTATCTCTACCAGGGGTTGCCATACGCTCTTCACTGCCAGATTATGTTTTGACTGTACCAACAACTTGGCCGAATACGAAGCATGTATCATGGGTACCAAAGCTTCCATAATTATGAGATTTAAATTCATGAATGTAAATGGGGACTCAGCCCTAGTGATCAGTCAGATTAAGGGAGAATGGGATACGAAGTATCCAAATCTCATTCCTTATCAGGAGCATGTGTTGAAATTAATTATGTACTTTGAGGAAATCACTATTGAACATATTCCACGTGAAGAGAATCAATTACAAGACTCAATAGATACCATGTCATCTATGTTCAAAGTCATATGGGATACTGAAGCTCCTCGAATTACTATTGAGAGTGTAGACGAATCGGCGTATTGCTAAAAAGTTAATACAGATGGAGCAGAGGAAAAGCCTTAGTACCACGAAGTAAAAAGATACCTCAAAACTCAAGAATATCCGGAAGGAGAATCTATCAATGATAAGAAATTTCTAAGGAGGTTCTCTGCCAAGTTCTTTCTGAGTAACAGAATCCTGTACAAGCACAACCACAATTCGACTTTGCTTTGTTATGTAGATAAGAAGGAAGATGAGAAAATTAAGGAAGATATTCACGAAGGAGTCTTTGGTACTCACTCTAGTGGGCATACAATGGCTAAGAAGATTCTGAGATCAGGTTATTACTGGTCTACCATGGAAACTGGTTGCCATCATCATTCTAGAACTTGACACAAATGCCATATTTACGCTGACAAAGTACATGTGCCTCTAGTTCCTTTGAATGTCTTGACTTCTCCATGTCCGTTTGCAATGTGGGGCATTGATATGATTGGAGAGATTAGACTTACTGCTTCTAATGGGCATCGTTTCATCATGGTCGCTATTGATTACTTCACAAAGTGGGTTGAAGCAGCCTCATTTGCTTCTAGTACCAAGAATGTTATGGCTCAATTCATTAAATACAACCTTATATATCGGTATGGCATCCCTAAAAGGATCACCATCAACAATGGTACCAATCTTAACAATACTATGATCACGGAACTCTGCACGTAATTTAGGATTAAGCATCACAATTCTTCTCCGTACCGACCAAAGATGAATGGCGCACCTGAAGCCGCCAACAAGAATATCAAGAAGATATTGAAGAAGATAACATTGACATGAAAATATTGACATGAGATGTTACCATTTTCTCTACATGGTTATCGCACTTCAGTATGTACATCAACTGGAACAACCCTGTTCTCTCTAGTCTAGAGTATGGAGGTTGTCTTACCTGGTAAAGTCCAGATTCCTTCCCTAAGGATTATGAAAGATGCGGGTTTAGAATAAGACGAATCCACTCAGAATCGATTGGACCAAATAAATTTGATTGATGAAAAAAGGCTTGCGGCTGTTTGTCATGGTCATATGTATCAGAAACAAATGATAAAATCCTGTAACAGGAAAGTTAAACATCGGGTATACCAGGCTGGTTATTTGGTAATAAAGTGCATTATCCTACAACAAGCTGATCCTAGGGGAAAATGGACTTCCACATACGAAGGGAAATTTGTGATCAAAAAGATATTTTCTAGTGGTGTTATGATACTTACTACCATGGACGGTAAAGATTTTCCACACCCTGTGAACACGGACATAGTCAAAAAATAATATGCATAAAAAAAGGACCCGCTAGGTTGACTGGCATAGGAAAAATTAAGGGAATCCCGACGAACCAAAAAGGTTCGGGAAAAAATTAGGGATATATATAAAAAAGTTGTACATCTGGAAAGTCGAAAACCTAAAAAGGCGGCTTAGGAAAAAACAGATATCCCGATGGACCAAAAAATTGAAAGGGCGGTCCAGGAAAAAGTTAGGGATTAAAGTGTATGACTATGTCCCGTTGGATCACCCATCTACTTACAACCAACTTCATTACTAGCATCAAGTTCAAATGGTATAGAACAATTCAACCATCTTCTTCCAATAACAACTGATGAGATGCTTGAAGACATATGGGCAATAGCAGAGTTGAAACTTGATGGGATCGTTTCCACATAAATGTTTTTCCTTGTTTTTCTTTGCACCCTTTCTTCATTATTTCATCGATTTCCTCTTACTAGGATTTTTGTCTCTTTGTATAAAACTGCCTACTTATAGGCAAACTTTCAGAATCAATGCAATTAGATTTCAAAATTCAAAATTGTTTTACTTTCTCTATTTTGTTTGCAAAAACATCTAAAGATTACATTGAATGAACATATGCATTTGAACATGATTACTGTTAACAAATTATATGCATAAAAACAGGATTAGCATTTACTAAAGACTCTAGGAGTTGGGATAATGTTCAAGTCATCCACAAATCTCCACAGAGCAATCTCCATGGAACTGACTCTACAGAGTTATCTTCACAAGCTCATCCCCATCTGAGATTATCTCCTCAATGCATTTTACAAGAATTCTCTTCTCTAGTAGGGTTTATTTCTGCAACAGAGTTTATTTCTATGATATTGCAATTCCCCGACAGGATTCTCTTCCCCGGCCAGATGTCATTCAACTTTGTCCTCCCCAGAAGAGTTGACATCCATATTTGAAACTCGATCATACAACATAACAAAGGATTATCCATTTCTTTTGTCCCCCGTCAGGGTACACATGAATCAAATCCTTCAAAATAACGATGAACGACCAATTTGCCTAGAATTCTTCTATCCCCAAGCAAAAGTCGACCGTCCCCAGCGGAGTATCTTCAAATAGAAAGTGGGAATCACCAGTAAATACGTTCTAAACAAAATTGAGAAACTACTGTCTTAATTAGCAACAATCAGGGATTTATTTTCCCCAGCCAAAGATGTTATACGAAGCTACTGATACATTCCAGCAACATCTTACATCTATACATCATTTACAAAATATCATAACATAGGCATACAAAATTCATATAGTATTCTCATTTATTTTGAGAGCATCATTTCACAATGCATTACATACATCATGACATTGCATAAGACTAATTTTGTTTCTTTCAGGTTAGTTCACAAATAGATAAATATTGTCAACAATTTATCATTTTTCAGATATAATCAGTCAACGATTCATTTTGATACTCCTTTGGATACAATCAAGAGTAGACTCATTCCAATACATCTTCTAGATAAAGTTCAGATATGATCAAGACATAGATTCATTCTGATACTCATTCCAGATACAGTTCAGATACGATCAAGACATAGATCCATTCTGATATTCATTCCGATACATCTTTTTAGATATAGTCAGGTGTAGACTCATTCTAACACAGATCTCAGATACATTCGGGTGAAGACTCATTCTGATCCTCTTTTAGATATAGTCAGGCGTAAACTCGTTCTAATATAGATCTCAGATACGGTCGGGAAAAGACTCATTCTTATTCTCTTATAGATACAGTCAAGACATAGACTCATTCTTGAATATCATTCAGATAGAATAGCGACATAAGATTCATACTGACACTCCCCAACACATTTGCTAGATAAAGTCGAACACAAAATCATTCTAGCATACTTCTCAGATATAGTCAAGTGTAGATTCATTATGATATACCTATCAATAATTACTTTTGATGGCATCTATAAGCCCATCTTCGACGACACTCTATAACATTTCCGAATGGCATCTTTAATCCCATTCAAGCAATACAATCAACCAACAGTATTACTTCGTGCACATGTGAGTGCAAATTTCTGGGCACTTAAGTTTTCAATTATCTTCCACCTTCAAATCACGAATGGCGAGCATGCCAATCTAACTCTTCATGTTTTAGAAGATCGAACAGGGGCAGTTGTTGTTCCCCAAAAATTTCCCTCCCATTTTTCAAGAAAAATTGATTTAAGATACCTCCTCCTGCTCCTAGGATTCTCAATTGCTCAAGACTATTCAAGGATTGATCAGACAAACCCTCCTCTTAAGCAGTTGACCTACAACTAGGGTTTTTCTTCTCTCAATGAAAATCAGACTTCTAATGGCTCAAGTGGATTTCATGGTTTCTCATATGTCTCAAAGAATTCTTATGCCAAATTCTAAGCGTTGCAGCACAAGTTTGCCCAATCAATTATTCAGATGATTGAAATTCAACTGTATTGGGCAAACAATCAACTTTGACCAATTCATAGTTAAAAATCAAGATTTTTGGTCTCTATCAACATTTTTAAGTCACATTCATCATTTGATCAAGGGTTGATCATGATGCATCAAGAAAACTCAAGATTCATCAAAAGTCAATAGTTACTAAATTAAGGTTTTTTTAAGGAGAAGTCAATTGAACTTTGACAAAGCATAACTTTCATATACTTCATCAAAAATTTCTCAACCAAAGTTCATTTTGAAGAAAATTAAAATCCCTAAAATTTTGACTCTCTAAGCTCAAGGCTAAAAATGCTTCATTTGAGAGATATGGGCCAAAACATTACAAGTCTTTTTAAAAGTCAACAAAAAGACACTTTTTGTCAAAGAAATTTACATTAAGATAAAGTCTTCAAATGAAAAAATGACCAAAATGGAGATTCTAGGGGGCATCTTGAGGTTTCCGAAAAGTCAAAGATCACCTTCATACGATAAAATTGAGAGAGTTATGATTTGTGCAAGTTGGGCAATTTTGAGAAAATGCATGAAGTTCAATTTGAGCAAATTTGAATTTTTGGGCTAATGGGCCTATATTTTAAGGTACAAACGTGTTCTTGACCTCATAAGAGACACCTAAGTACATTCATTTATTTTTGTGATCTTTATTTCTTTTATTTTGGATTTTATTCATTTAAATTCAAAATTAAATCAAATAAATATCAAATAAATGGATAGGGTATAAAAGGCTTCATATTTTATTTTGTTTGGGGGCCTAAGATCATGCAAAAACCATGTAGTATTACTTACAAAACAAATCTTCATGGTTTTGTCATATTCCAACCTATTTTCAAAAAAAATCAAACATAGGTTTTACATGATGTCCAAGCCCATATTTTAACCTAATATCTTCTCCTATATATACCCTTCATATTCAGACAAAGAGAACACGAAAAAGTCTGCTCAAGAACACCCTCGAAAAATCTCAAATTTTGGTCCAAACTAGGGCAAACTCGAAATCATTTTCCAGCCATTCTCAAGGACAACCATCCACTAAAATCGATTCCTGAAGTACACTAGAGTAATTTAGGATCATTATTGATGATCAAAAGTACCTGAAACATGTATATGATGCATCGCCGATTTCATATTTTTTATAAAATTCGTATTTTTATGTTTGCGATGCTTTGATTGAAACTAACTATTCTAATGTGTTCCTTAGATGTAATAGCACAATTTTGAACCCTTGCATGAAGCCCGTAACGTCAAGATAGCCTAGCACCATTGTTGAACCGATTTTTGTTATCTTATTCGCATGTCATTGTGCAAAATGATTTAGCCAAAACTAAGGCCACCATTGGATTCACAAGGGATGATTTAGGGGGTAGGGTCCTTCTTTATCATTAACTTGTGCTATTTTTGTAGAGGAATAAATCATCTCGCCGGAGAAGGCGACTGGAGCTAGGGCTCTAGTGCCTATCTAGTCCACTTTTATAATATATTTATTTGTTTCTGTTATATAAATGGATGAGAGTGTAGCACCGCTGGTCTAGGCGAAGGCGTATAACATAAATGGTGTGGGTTTGATCCCTGCCTTTTGTAATCTTTTTTTGTTATTTTCCAAATTCATGCAGGTTTCCTATATAATATACAACTCTTATTTCCTAACACCAACGAGCGTTTGGCTCGTTGGCAAATGATGCAATGTGGAAGCTTGAGGGTGTGGGTTGAAAACCCACCCCATGAAGTTTTTACCTCTTTTTCTGTTTAATCTAACTTCCTTGATTTTTCTAACCCTAAGGTTAATTTTTATTAACCAATCATAAAATTAACCTAACCTTTTTTTTACTAATAAATTAGGATTAGGGTTTGTAATTAATATTTAATCTTCTTGATAATTTAATAATTAACCCTTTTTTCTTAAACATTAAAATCAATTAGAAGTTAGGTTTATTTAATTATTATCATTTAAACTATTTTCCACAAAAATCACAAAAAAATTCTTATATTTTCTTATTTCTTTTTCTTATTTAATTTTCATTGATCAAGTGTATATGTCGCACTTTCCAATGTAAATAGCGTAGATTTATTTTCCGCATTTTTTCCTATTATGTAACTGCTCACAGGATGTAATAGCGTAGGTTTATTTTCCACATTTTTCCTACATATGTACCTCTCCCAAATCCATGTAATAACTTAGGACTTTACATTCCGCACTTTATTTTTCTGTATATTTTTTAACTGCTAGTAACTAGAGTTTGTATAGCAAGACTAAAAACAACTCAGAAAACCCTAATTTTCAAGATAAAATAACTGAAAACATACACTCTTCACACTTGCACCTTTAGGGTAACCTCTCTTGTTGTCTTACAAATATTGGTCACGTCCCTCGAAAGTGGGGATACTTTAGAAAAATACCCTCAATCAAATCGTCATAGTCCCTACTATACAAAAGATTATAGTCCCTCGATGTCCCTCAAGTTGCCTACGAAAAGATGATCTAGTCCCTCAGTGACCCTACAAATAATATGATGATAGTTCCTTCGGATTGGTAAAGTATCCTTACATGTTTCCTTCGATGATCCTACGCCTTTCCCTTCACATCCAATAGATAGGTCTACCTACCAACTATGGCATGGATAGAACAATCACTAAAGGAGAAGGAAACGAATACGAAAGACTTTTAGTGGGTAAGAAACTCTTAATTACTTGCTCAGAACCTTTTTTCAAAACATTTTTCACACTACACTTTCAAAATGAAATATTTTCAAAAACACTTTGTATACATTATTGAGGACTGCTTTAAGAATTATTACAAAGTCCGCCTTACATTGGCGATTTTAAAATATTTTCAAACAAATCACATACACAAAACAATTTTTTAAAGTGGGCTATCAGTACATTTGATTACCCACTAAAAGACTTTTGATGTTATATCCGAGAATATTAAAAAAAGGTGAAACAACCGGCAGAAAACACAGAGCCGCCACTGAACTTTATTTATCCCGAAGGAAGGGGAAATATCGATAAAACCACAAGGGAATGGATAAGATGGTCTTGCGACCAAGAGAAAGGGTAAGGGAATCGGTTATGCAAAGGGAAGGTATTAGCACCCCTCGCATCCGTTGTACTCAACGAGATCTATTTTGTTTGTTTGTCTTAAAGGGGGTATTTATCTACAACTATGCTTGCTTAAAGGGAAATGAAAGGTTTTTGATTATTACGTTCGTGAGGGTTTCACGACCCTTTGCCTACGTATCCAATGAAGGAATCATAACACCGTAGTTCCTCCTAGAAAATGGTTTGTTTGTTTGTGTTTTTTAATGGGCGACGTTAACGCATGCGTTCTAGCAATAGGCACGGCCGGTATCGCGGTAGAACGGAGATAACATGCCCTTTGGGGGGAGTTTTGATTTGTTGAGTGTTTTTGTGGGTTTTAAAATAAATTCAAGTAGTGATTAAAGAGTGTTTTTTTGGATTTTTGATTGGTTTGTCTACTTGTTAATTTTTATCTTGCCTAATTACTAGCATTGGTATAAAGTAAATAAAATGCAGAAAGATAAAATCCTACGCTATTACAACCGTATCAAACAGCATAAAAAATGGAGAAAAAAAAGACAAAAGCAAGAAAAAATAAGTGTCTTTCGATTGGGGGGAAAGCAGCCTTCGATTTGCCTTCTGTTGGCCTCCTTCAATTGGGGTTGGCAACAGCAAAGTTACGTCTTTCAATTAGGCCCTGGCAGAGGCGAAGTCCTGTCCTTCGATTGGGCAAAGGCAGCAGCAAGGTCCTGTACTTCGATTGGGCAAAGGCAGCAACAAGGTCCTGTACTTCGATTGGGCAAAGGCAGCAGCAAGGTCCTATACTTCGATTGGGCAAAGGCAGCAACAAGGTCCTGTACTTCGATTGGGCAAAGGCAGCAGCAAGGTCCTATACTTCGATTGGGGGCTGACATCAGCATGAGAGTGTCCTTCGTCTGAGTCTGGACTTAGTGCAAGCGTGCCATCTGCCTTTCTGCCTCCTTCGACTGGGGACTGAAAATAGTGAGGGAATGACTTTCGACTGAGCCTGGAAGTCAGTGAAGGCAAGCCTTTCGTTTGGGTCCAGAAGTCAACATGGTAAAGCCTTCTGGTTCTCTTTCATTCGACCTGGAGAAAGAAGGTAGAGGCCAGAAGCTTCGTCCTATTGCATGTTCCCTGTTTCTTTCATTTGAACTTTTTGAACAGTAACATGGCATAAGGCCATGCTAATATTGCCTTACAATCAGTTAACACTTAATGCATATTTAAATAAACAAACAACAAAACGAAAGGGGTTAGCTCTAAAATCATATTAAGTAGGTGGAAACGAAAAGAGCCAAAGTGTTATGTACATGTTATGCTAGAAATGAAAGGGGTTCGAGGTTAAGGATGGCTTACCTTGCTTGGGGCTGTAACGTGTACTGGGAAGTAAGGTGGTTGCCTGGAGCGCTTCTGGATTCGAAGGGAGGGACCAGGGGTTGACCTTTGAGGCTGTATTCGAAAGGGGATGACAAGCGTGAAGTCTTTCCTGCTGGATTCGAATTGTAACAAGGTACAAGGGGTTTGCTTTTGGTTCGAAGGGGATGAATGTGATTCTGGGTTTGGATTCTGGATAAGTGTTTGATTCTGGATGTGTTTGAATTTCTGGATGTGTTTGAATTTCTCAAGTGTTTGAATTTCTGGATGTGTTTGAATTTCTCAAGTGTTTGAATTTCTGGATGTGTTTGAATTTCTGGATGTGTTTTGAATGAACTTGAGAGTTTTATGGTTTGAGAAATTTTCTTGCAGAGATTCGTCTGGCCCTCAAGTCCCCTTTTCAAACATGCATTGGAGTCTTATTTATAGGCAGATTGGCTGAAGCATTTGGGGGGGAAACAAAATAATTTGAACAGTTTGGGAATGCTGTTTCGATCCTTTCTTATGTTGCTTTTGTGTTTTTCCATTTTGGGCAAGTACAGGACTGTTGTAGCAGGCTCAACAGTGCTTTGGAGCGTAGTGGCAGGTTGGTGCAGGACTGTTGTAGCAGGGTCAGTAGTGTTTGTTGCATGGCAGTACAGTGGTCCAACTTGTGAATTGAAGGAGACTGTATTGCCCATCGAAGCTGGTGGATCAAAGGGAGACTGCATTGCCCATCGAAGCTTGTGGATCAAAGGGAGGCTATTGCCCAATCGAAACATGCTTGAAGGTAGCAAACTTGTCCAATCGAAAGCAGGCTTGCAGGCAACAAATTTGTCCAATCAAAACAGGCTTGCAGGCAGTAAACTTTGTCCAATTGAAAGCAGGCTTGCAGGCAGCACTTGTCCAATCGAAAGTAGGCATACAGGAGGCAAAATGTCCAGATTCGAAAGAGGCCAAGAGTCAGTCGAAGGGTACTGAATCTAAGGAGACCTGTTTTCCTCCAAACTTGTCAAAATCATATTTTATCTGTTTTGCTCTTTCAATAGCTTCCTCTTTGACTAGATGCTTGAAAATCCAATATGATCCAATTGTACTTGGGCAGACTTAAACCCTGAGAATTCTTGTGAGAAAGGCCTAATGCCCTGAGCTTTGAACCACCCTTGTAACATGATGACAAAATTCATTCCACAACCCTCTAATCAAGAACCAGATGTGCTTCCTTTTTACCTGATAAGAAAAACCTCAAAACAAGATTAGACCAAAAGAGGACGTAGCCCTAATACTTCAAACCAAAGTGCCTGATTCCCTGAGATGAGGGATATGCAAATGACTGAATGATGAAATGATGCAAATGGAATGCAGAGTTCAAAGCCAGACAAGAATAAAAGAGATGGGGCAAATTTGGGGTATGACAACTGCCCCTATTTAATCGTCTTAAACCTGAATGTGAGATTGGCGTCAGCCTTTCGGAAGTTCAAAGTGGAAGATGATTAAATACCAGGACCCGAAATTTTCCATGGAGATATGGTGTGAGTGTTATTCACTGGTGTGAATGTCTGCTTGAGGAAAGACAAAATGGTCTTCTGGTGGACTGGTCATGATGGTTGAAAAAGGGTAGCTCGTACTGGGGTAACGGTGCCAATACCAGGTATTTTTTTTTAGGGAATGAATAGTAAAGCGACTGAAAGGATATGGTTGACGATGTCGTGATGACTGAAAGTAGAATTACTTGACGAAATGATAACTTAAATGCAATGAGTAGAACTTGATGATGACAGAAAACCTATCAAGCGGTATTTCACGACCCACAAAGAAAGGTAAAGACAACGGGTAAAGATAGACGTACGATCTATGACCCAAGAGAAAAGGTAAAGTGAGGGTAAGACCTACGGGAGACCTACAACCCTAAAAAGATAACGTGAGGGTAAGACCTACAAGCGACCTACGACCCTATGAAAGATAACGTGAGGGTAAGACCTACGAGCGACCAACGATCCTAGCAAAAATAACACGAGGGTAAGACCTACGAGCGACCTACGACCCTATGAAAGATAAAATGAGGGTAAGACCTGCGAGCGACCTACGACCCTATGAAAGATATAATGAGGGTAAGACCTACGAGCGACCTACGACCCTATGAAAGATAAAATGAGGGTAATACCTACGAGCGACCTACGACCCTATGAAAGATAAAATGAGGGTAAGACCTACGAGCGACCTACAACCCTATGAAAGATAAAATAAGGGTAAGACCTACGAGCGACCTACGACCCTATGAAAGATAATGTGAGGGTAATACCTACGAGCGACCTACGACCCTATAAAAGATAACATGCGGGTAAGACCTACGAGCGACCTACGACCCTATAAAAGATAACGTGCGGGTAAGAACTACGAGCGACCTACGACCCTATAAAAGATAACATGAGGGTAAGACCTACGAGCGACCTACGACCCTATAAAATATAACGTGAGGGTAAGACCTACGAGCGACCTACGACCCTATAAAAGATAACGTGCGCAATGAGAGTTGGGGAGAAGTACGACGTACTGGCACCACGGTTTATTTTAGTTGGTAATGTAATAACAGATGGAAACTGGGAATTGTGAGGATGATATTCTTTGTGGGGATGTTTTGTTTATTTGGGATTGATTTGGGGATTGATCTGGCTCATGCTTCATATGCATTTGAAGTATGACATGATGATTCATTGATATGCTATGCGTTTGAGGATGCAATGCAATATGTCATGATGATTATTGTATGTAAAGTGCCAAAAACTCAAGGGGATCTGTTGCCCGTCATCTTGAGGTACCAATATGGACTGGTGCTTGAAATTTGGGAAGAAAGAGTTAGCCTTGCCGAGTTCACTGGGGATTAAATCTTGTTGAGGAGGAGTAGCTTGATTTGACTTCCTTCATGTGTTGGACTTCTTGTGGATGACTGAATAGAGACATGGATCTCATCGAATGCCCCAAGTTTCTCGGTGTTGGAAGATCAGGCACTTGGTTAATTGTAAGGTGGAGACGAGGATGAAATCTTGGTCAAGGTGACCGTTATGACTTGCTACCTGCCCAGAAGAGCGAACACTTGAACGCCACAAAATTCCCTTGGGATGCCTTCATATCCATGTAATGTAGTGTTTCACATCTTAGCTCGTGATTATTATTGACTTATCGTTTTCAATGCAATGCTTAACAAAGAATTTAAATCACAATTCGCATACGAAAAATAAAGTAAAAGAACATAACAAAGATTTTAAATGGAAGGGCAAATTTTTATTAATGAGTTTGGCCCGTGAATGGGCATCCGTACATAGAAACAACTCCTAAATGTGGAAGTCGCGGAAAAGAAATACAACGAGTAAATGGCAATAAGAAAATCTCGAATTTCCGTTAAAACTGATATTGCTATAGTTCTCATATCCCGGGTCGTCCTAGTGTCGTGCTTCCAAAGGATAATAGTTAGATCGAGCCATCCCGCACTAAGAGGGTGTACGTGAAGAATATTTAGACTGCAGCCTCTTGCTTTCTGTCCCTAATTTTTGCCTGGATCGCCCTTTCGGGTTTTCAATCCACCGGGACACCCATTTTTGCCTAAGCCGCCCTTTCGGGTTTTCGACTTAGCGGGTTATTCTCTTTTTTCCTTTTTTAGCCCTAACTTTTGCCTAAGCCGCCCTTTCGGGTTTTCGACTTAGCGGGTCCTTTCATGCGTAGTATTTTTTGACTGAGTCTGAATTAACTGGAAGCGGAACGTCTTCCCCATCCATGTTTGTCAAGATTAGAGCACCTCCTGAGAAAGATTTCTTCATGATGTACAGTCCCTCATAGTTGGGAGTCCACTTGTCTCTTGGATCAGTGTGGATTGGGAGAATCTTTCTTAAGACCAGGTCACCTGAGTGGAACTCTCGAGGCCGAATCTTCTTGTCAAATGCCCTCTTGAGACACTGTTGTTATAATTTACTGTGACAAATGGCTGCCAGGCGCTTTTCTTCGATGAGATTGAGTTGGTCGAGTCTCGTTTGAATCCATTCTGCTTCATCAAGTTTAGTATCCATCAGGACCCTTAAGGAAGGAATCTCCACTTGGACTGGGAGTACCGCATCCATACCATAGACTAGTGAAAATGGAGTTGCCCCAGTGGAAGTACGCACCGAAGTTCGATAGCTATGCAGGGCAAAAGGCAACATCTCATGCCAATCTTTGTATGTTCTCACCATTTTCTGGATGATTTTCTTTATGTTCTTGTTAGCGGCTTCGACTGCCCCATTCATCTTTGGCCGATAGGGTGATGAATTATGGTGCTCGATCTTGAATTCTTCACACATTTCCTTCATCATTTTGTTGTTGAGATTTGACCCGTTATCAGTGATGATCTTGTTAGGAGTTCCATACCGGCATATGATCTCTCTTTTGATAAAACGAGTGACAACTTGCTTGGTCACATTTTTGTATGAAGCCGCTTCCACCCACTTGGTGAAGTAGTCAATAGCAACGAGGATAAACCGGTGTCTATTTGAAGCGCTCGGCTCAATGCGTCCAATCATGTCGATGCCCCACATTGCAAAGGGCCATGGTGAAGTCATCACATTCAAAGGAGTGGGAGGAACATGTATCCTGTCTCCGTAAACCTGACATTGATGGCACATTTTGGCATATACACAACAGTCACTCTCCATTGTCATCCAAAAAAAACCTGCTCGTAGGATTTTCTTGGCCATGGAATACCCACTGGCATGAGTCCCAAAAGAGCCCTCGTGTATTTCTCGTATAATGGATTATGCTTCGTGTCTATCCACGCATGTGAGCAGAATCGAATCATAGTTCCTCTTGTACAGAACGTTGCCTGACAATAAAAACTTAGATGCCAACCTTCTGAGAGTCCGCTTATCACAAATCGTAGCACCTTCGGGGTACTCTTTCTTCTCAAGATATCTTTTGATGTCGAAATACCACGGCTTTTCGTCTGATACATCTTCAGTTGTAAGACAATGAGCAGGGAAAATATGTGATGGCTCCTGGTAACAAAAAATCCTTATACTGGGTGCATGATTCAGGTAATTGACTTTGAACATTGCTGCTAACGTGGCCAGAGCGTCTGCCAGTTGATTCGCTTCTCTAGGAATGTGCTCAAAAGTTACTTCATCGAAAGCGGGAAACAACTCAATGATGTAATCCTTGTATGGAACTAAATTAGGGTGCCGTGTATCCCAATCACCCCGTACTTGATGTATCACTAAGGCAGATTCCCCATAAACTTAAAGAATCTTGATCTTCAAATCAATGGCGGCTTCAAGGCCCATCACACAAGCTTCGTACTCAGCGACATTATTTGTGCAATCAAAACATAATCTGGCAGTGAAGGGTATATGAGTGTTGCATGGAGAGATCAAAACTGCCCCGATACCGTGACCCATAGCATTTGACGCACCGTCGAACGTGAGAGTCCATCGCTCCCCTGGTTCAGGTCCTTCATTGTCATCAAGTTTCATAATGTCCTCGTCTGGAAAGTCAAACTTCATGGGCTGATATTCTTCCAATGGTTGGTGAGCGAGATGACCAGCAAGAATTCTACCTTTGATGGCCTTTTGTGTGACGTACTGGATGTCATACTCGGACAAAATCATTTGCCACCGAGCCAATCTGCCCGTAAGTGCTGGTTTCTCAAAGATGTACTTTATCGGGTCCATCTTAGATATCAGAAGTGTAGAATGTGTCAACATATATTGCCTCAGATGTCGGGCTACACACGTAAGAGCACAACAAGTCTTCTAAAGTAAGGAATACCTTGATTCACAATCAGTAAACTTCTTGCTCAAATAGTAAATGGCGTGTTCTTTTCGTCCAGTATCATCATGTTGTCCGAGCACACAACCCATAGATCCTTCAAGCACAGTCAAATACATAATGAGAGGTCTCCCAGGAACTGGTGGTAGGAGTATCGGTGGTTCTTGAAGATACTGCTTTATTATCTCGAAAGCTTCTTGATAACTCTCATCCCAGTGGACATCCTGATTCTTACGTAACAGTTTAAAGATGAGTTCACAGGTAGCAGTAAGATGGGAAATGAACCTGGCTATGTAATTCAACCTTCCAAGGAAACCTTGTACTTCCTTCTCATTTTTCGGCGCCGGCATATCTTGTATTGCTTTTACTTTGTCTGGATCTACTTCGATTCCTCCTTGACTCACGATAAAACCAAGTAATTTGCCCAACCGAACCCCAAAGGTGCATTTGTTGGGATTAAGCCTTAACCTGAACTTTCGCAAACGATCAAACAACTTCTTCAAATGAACCAAATGTTCTTCCTCAGTCTGTGACTTTGCAATCATGTCGTCCACATACACCTCGACTTCTTTATGAATCATGTCGTGAAAGAGAGTCACCATAGCTCACTGATATGTCGCACCAGCGTTTTTAAGACCAAAAGGCATGACTCTGTAGCAAAAGGTACCCCAATGAGTTGTGAAAGATGTTTTATCCATGTCTTCCGGAGCCATCTTTATCTGATTGTATCTAGAGAAACCATCCATAAAGGAAAACACCAAAGACTGAGCAGTATTATCAACCAATACATCAATATGAGGCAGCGGGAAATCATCCTTCGGGCTTGCTCTATTCAAGTCTCGGTAGTCAACACACATACGTACCTTGCCATCCTTCTTAGGTATGGGCACAATGTTAGCAATCCAAGGCGGGTAGTTTATCACAGACAGGAAACCTGCATCGAGCTGTTTCTGAACCTCTTCTTTGATCTTCAGGGCCATGTCGGGTCTGGTCCTTCTTGGTTTTTGCTTTACAGGAGGACATTCTGGCTTGAGTGGAAATCTGTGCATTACTATATCAGTGTCTAAGCCGGGCATGTCTTCATACAACCAAGCGAAGATGTCAGCATACTCTTGAAGCAGTACAATCAACCCCTTCTTTTCTTCACTTTGCAAGGCGGCCCCTATCTTGACTTCTCTTTTTACCTCTTCAGTACCGAGATTGAAGACTTCTGTTTCTTCTTGATACGGCTGGATGAATTTCTCTTCCTGTCTCAAGAGCCTGGCTAGTTCTTCAGGGACTTCACAATCTTCCCCATTATCTTCGTTAGCATGATCAACTGAATTCTCAAGGATATAAGGAACCATAGCATTATCATTTCCAACGGAGTCCGAGATGGATCTGCATGATCGATGATTTTATGTTTTATTTTTAGAAAGTGCAAAGGAAAATTTAAAGTAGGAAAAGAAATGTATTTCCATTTTTATTTTGAAAAAGTAAAAGTAAAAGAAAAGACAGAGAACAAAATTGTATGCGAAAGTGTGATTTTTTCATTCATGGTTAAACAAAGATTGAAACATAAGGGGCCCCTTCTACAAGCCGTCAGTATGCCTTGGGAAGGACACATGACTTAAAATGGAAACAGAAAATTACACATCAAGGAAAACAACTTCAGGGATGTCGGTGGTGGTCCAATTGCTGAGCTCATGGTCTGGCGCAACCTGATAGATAAATCTTGAAATATCCTCCTCGTCACCTTCAGCATCTGTGGTGAGTACCTATCCTTCTTTGCTCACACCAGCACTGACGAACACTTCAGAAATTGGAGGAACCTGCTGCCCTTTGAGAGGAACCCAACAAACTTGTACGGAGGATGATGGCTGATACCCAAGACCGAAACGATCTTTCTTCTCTGGAACCTCAATCAAATTGCCCCAACTGTCATGGGGAGGTCTAGCTTCTATGAGGGCTTTGGCATCCTTCAAAGAGGCCAGGGGTATCTCAGTCTTCTTACATTCCATGAAGGGGATTTTGTCAACAGTAACAATCTCTAAAGCTTTAAAGGGAAATTCTTGTACCCCGCCTTCCACTTCTACGTAATGGTAGGTAGTCAGATTATTGATCACTATGTCCTCTTCACCACAAACGACGACAATTTGGTCATTCACAACAAACTTCAGGCGTTGATGAAGGGTACATGTCACAACTCCTGCTATATGAATCCACGGACGACCCAAGAGGAAAGTATAGGATAGATGAATGTCCATAACATATAAGGACAAATAGAAAGTGTGGGGACCAATCTTGACAGGCAAATCAACTTCTCCATCCACCGATCTTCTCGAACCATCAAACGCCCGAACATTTAGAGTGGAGGGCCTCATCATTACTCCGTCCATATTCAGCTTAAACAAGGTAACCTTAGGCATCACATTGAGTGAAGAACCTGTATCCACCAAAACTCGAGATAAAACAGTGTCCAAACACTTCATAGAAACATGTAGCGCTTTATTGTGGGCTCTGCCTTTAATTGGGAGTTCATCATCGCAGAAACCCAAATAATTTCCCACAGCAATATTGGTGACTATTCCTTCAAACTGGGCCACAAAGATGTCTTGGGTAACATGAGCGGAACATAAGGTCTTCAATAAGGCGTTGCGGTGGGCCTCTGAACACAAAAGGAGAGACAAGATGGAAATCTTGGATGGTGTCTGATTGAGCTGGTCCACTACTTTGTAATCACTCCGCTTGAGAATTCTCAAAAGTTTCTCCGCTTCTTGTCCTTCCGAATGTCCGGGTTGGTTGTCCATTGCTTGCTTTCCCTTAGCCTTAGCTAGAGCTTCACTGTTAGCTTCCTTAGGAGGTGGGGGTGGAGGAGAAAAGATCCGACCACTGCGAGTCATGTTACTTGTTCCCGCAATGTTGGTAACATTCTTGTCACCTACCAGAGGACACTCATACCTCTTTCCATGAATGTAGACTACATTGTACTCCCATGACACTGCCTTCAAGTCGCTGCTTGTATGGGGAATAGGAGCTTGAATCATTGTGGGGGTAATAGGAACCTGAATTGTTAAAGGAATACCGGGGGTGGCTGAAAAACTTCTCGGATAGTAGGGGATTTCCAGAACATCAATTTCTTCTTCTCAGAACACTTTCTCTATCTGTAAGACTCCTTCATCGATCAACTTTTGGATGGCCATCTTCAACTCAACACACTCTTCTGGTTTGGAAGAATAGGTTAAGCAGAAGTCATGGAGTTCTTGTAGCACTCCATGCTTTAACAAATTTTCTTTGACAGTTTCCAAAGATATCTTAATTTCATCAACCTTTGACACCAAAACCCGTTCATTAACTTCTTCAATAGCATGGACTGTTCCCCCTTGATGAGGAGGCATGGGATTATTTTGGATATTCGGACCAACAGGGTTGAAGTTGATGGCTTTCACATCGATGAGATCTTGAACTTTGCACTTGAAAGCCCTGCAATTTTCAATGCTATGGCCTGGGGAACCATAATGGAATTCACAATGAGCATTATTATCATATCCCCTAGGGAGAGTAATTGGCGGTGGACCGAGTTCGCACAATTGAACCATTTGGCTAGCAAGTAACTGTGAGAGAAGCTGAGCGTAGGACATGGGAATGAGATCAAACCTTCTTTTAGGGGCTCTCTGCCTTGGAGGGGCTCTTTGTCCTTGGAGATGTTGATTCGGTTGTTGATAAGTTGTAGGAGGTGCAAACTGTTGTTGCGGAACATAATGTGGTTGCGGAGAGAAAGGTCGTTGTTGGGCCATCCAAGGTGCTGGAGTTGTAGCAGCATATACTTGCAGAACAAACTGGTTGGGAACAGAAGCGGGTGTAGGAAAATAAGGGAATCGGACTTGAGGAAATGTGGGAGCTCTTCCTTGGTTGACGGTGATGGCACTGGTCTCGCCCTCTTTCTTCTTGACAAAACCGGAAAATGGTTTCCTATTAACGCCTGCATTGTTGTTAGCATTATTAGGAACACCTTGAATCGTTCCGGCCTTAATACATGTCTCAACACGTTCACCAATGATGACCATATCAGAAAATGAATTAGAAGTGCTACTGAGCATATGCTGGAGATAAGGGCCTCGTAGAGTACCCATAAACAGATCAATCAACTCACGGTCCAAAAGAGGAGGTTGGACCCTTGCAGCTAGTTCACGCCACCTCTGAGCGTATTCTTTGAAAGATTCTTCAGACTTTTGTACCATCCCCTGGAGCTGAGTACGGCTCGGAGCCATAGCAGTATTGTAATGGTAATGTTTCAGAAAAGCATCGGCAAGCTCTCCCCAAGTACCGACATGGGATCTCTCCAATTGCATATACCAATCCAAGGATGCCCCGGTCAAACTGTCCTGAAAGAAATGCATGAGCAAAGGTTAATTTCAAGCATAGGACGCCATTTTGCGACAATAGGAACAGAGATGTGTCTCTGGGCAAGAAGTGCCTTTGTACTTGTCGAACTTCGGGACTTTGAACTTAGGAGGAATGACTACCCCAGGCACGAGGCACATTGCAGCAGTGTTGAATCTGGATGCCTTGATCCCTTCCATGGCTCTAAGTCGCTCTTCAAGGGCATGATACATCTTCGCAGTTTCGACAACCCCGGCAGCAAGATTCACTTGGGGTTCATCGAGATCAATAACATCATGATGATCGTCGACATCATTCCTAGGAACACCGGTAGGAGTCTCAACATCAGCATTGTCATTTCTCCCATTAGCAGAAGTGGAAGGTGCAGCAGTAGTAAGCTTGGAAACACTCTGGTGTAGTTCTTCTTGACCCTTAATCACGGCATGCAGAGTTTCCATGAGTTGATCCATGCGGGTACCCATAGTGTCCATATCCCGAGGAAGTGCATTATGATTCTCTTCAAAAAGATCCATTAGCCTTTGTTGGTTTCCTCTGGTGCGGTAAGGATGTGGATGAGTCGTCTTTGCTGTTTACTGGATTCTGTGAAAGGGGACCCCAATGAGTTTTTACTGTGAAAAATGAATGCATGGTAGTATGGATGAATGCTTTATCTTCATTTCTAAGGAGACCCAAAGACTCGTCTATCTTTTTAAAATTTCCTTTTTGAAAAGCTATATCAACAAGACTTGTCTTTGGATTTCTCTAGATATGAGATATATATGATGATATGATGTCATGGTATGCTATGGCATGAAGTCTCAGCTCCACATATTCTGGATAACCATTGTGTAGTCCGTTGCACAGGCTGAAAGTAACAGGATCAAAAGTCTGACGTCACAGGCATGGAGTCATAGTAACCACCCATGAGGTATGTACTAGGGGTTTATCACCTGCCGAACAAGGTTCTAAAGAGTTCCCGAAGTCTACATTCTTCCTTTGGATATTACTGACATCCCAATTACTTGGTAATCGATAATATTCGCAGGAAAAACTCGTCTGAGCGCAATATCGTGTGACAACTACTTCCGGATTACTCCGTTATAGTCTTTGCATTGCACCTAAAAGGCCAAGATGGCTTAATGGTTCTACGGCCCTCAGCTTCTCGAGCTCCCAGGTCGAAAGCAACGACGTCTTCCCGATTACTCAGTAAACATAATTACTTTCAAGGGGACCTCCACTGAGTGGGGGATTCTCATGCCTCCTTCTTCGGGATTACTCCCTCAAACTTAACATGACTATACCGCCCGTCCTAATCCTATGTGTAACCCAAGTCCGGGTAGAGGACTTATCAAAAGTAAACGTCAAACCCAGCAACACAATATATCCAGAATATGTGAGTAGCAACAAATATGCCATATATACAAAATAATAAATAAAGAAATAAAACAGTAAAGCAAGATAAAGCAAATAAACACCCAAAAAGACAAGTAAACAAAACTAGGAGAGACTCGCTAAAAGTCCCCAGCAGAGTCGCCAGCTGAAACAACCGGCAGAAAACACGGAGCCGCCACCGAACTTTATTTATCCCGAAGGAAGGGGAAATATCGATAAAACCACAAGGGAATGGATAAGATGGTCTTGCGACCAAGAGAAAGGGTAAGGGAGTCGGTTATGCGAGGGGAAGGTATTAGCACCCCTCGCATCCGTTGTACTCAACGGGATCCATTTTGTTTGTTTGTCTTAAAGGGGGTATTTATCTACAACTATGCTTGCTTAAAGGGAAATGAAAGGTTTTTGACTATTGCGTTCGTGAGGGTTTCGCGACCCTTTGCCTACGTATCCAATTAAGGAATCAGAACACCGTAGTTCCTCCTAGAAAATGGTTGGTTTGTTTGTGTTTTTTAGTGGGCGACGTTAACGCACGCGTTCTAGCAATAGGCACGGCCGGTATCACGGTAGAATGGAGATAACATGCCCTTTGGGGGGAGTTTTGATTTGTTGAGTGTTTTTGTGGGTTTTAAAATAAATTCAAGTAGTGATTAAAGAGTGTTTTTTTTGGATTTTTGATTGGTTTGTCTACTTGTTGATTTTTATCTTGCCTAATTACTAGCATTGGTATAAAGTAAATAAAATGCAGAAAGATAAAATCCTACGCTATTACAACCGTATCAAACAGCATAAAAAAAATGAAAAAAAAGACAAAAGCAAGAAAAAATAAATGTCTTTTGATTGGGGGGAAAGCAGCCTTCGATTTGCCTTCTCTTGGCCTCCTTCGATTGGGGCTGGCAACAGCAAAGTCACGTCTTTTGATTGGGCCATGGCAGAGGCGAAGTCCTGTCCTTCGATTGGGCAAAGGCAGCATCAAGGTCCTGTACTTCGATTGGGCAAAGGCAACACAAGGTCCTGTACTTCGATTGGGCAAAGGCAGCAGCAAGGTCCAGTACTTCGATTGGGCAAAGGCAGCAGCAAGGTCCTGTACGTCGATTGGGAAAAGGCACCAGCAAGGTCCTGTACTTCGATTGGGGGCTGACATCAGCATGAGAGTGTCCTTCGTCTGAGTCTGGACTTAGTGCAAGCGTGCCATCTGCCTTTCTGCCTCCTTCGACTGGGGACTGAAAATAGTGAGTGAATGCCTTTCGATTGAGCCTGGAAGTCAGTGAAGGCAAGCCTTTCGTTTGGGTCCAGAAGTCAACATGACGAAGCCTTCTGGTTCTCTTTTGTTCGACCTGGAGTAAGAAGGTAGAGGCCAGAAGCTTCATCCTATTGCCTGTTCCCTATTTCTTTCGTTTGAACTTTTTGAACAGTAACATGGCATAAGGCCATGCTAATAATTCCTTACAATCAATTAACACTTAATGCATATTTAAATAAACAAACAGCAAAACGAAAGGGGTTAGCTCTGAAAACATATTAAGTAGGTGGAAACGAAAAGAGCCAAAGTGTTATGTACATGTTATGCTAGAAATTAAAGGGGTTCGAGGTTAAGGATGGCTTACCTTGCTTGGGGCTGTAACGTGTACTGGGCAGTAAGGTGGTTTCCTAGAGTGCTTCTGGATTCGAAGGGAGGGACCAGGGGTTGAACTTTGAGGATGTATTCGAAAGGGGATGACAAGCGTGAAGTCTTTCCTGCTGGATTCGAATGGTAACAAGGTACAGGGGGTTTGCTTTTGGTTCGAAGGGGATGAATGTGATTCTGGGTTTGGATCCTTGATAAGTGTTTGATTCTGAATGTGTTTGAATTTCTGGATGTGTTTGAATTTCTCAAGTGTTTGAATTTCTGGATGTGTTTGAATTTCTCAAGTGTTTGAATTTCTGGATGTGTTTGAATTTCTGGATGTGTTTTGAATGAACTTGAGAGTTTTATGGTTTGAGAAATTTTCTTGCAGAGATTCGTCTGGCCCTCAAGTCCCCTTTTCAAACATGCATTGGAGTCTTATTTATAGGCAGATTGGCTGAAGCATTTGGGGGGGAAACAAAATAATTTGAACAATTTGGGAATGCTGTTTAGATCCTTTCTTATGTTGCTTTTGTGTTTTTCCATTTTGGGCAAGTACAGGACTGTTGTAGCAGGCTCAGCAGTGCTTTGGAGCGTAGTGGCAGGTTGGTGCAGGACTATTGTAGCAGGCTCAGTAGTGTTTGTTGCATGGCAGTACAGTGGTCCAACTTGTGAATCGAAGGAGACTGTATTTCCCATAGAAGCTTGTGAATCGAAGGAGACTGTATTGCCCATCGAAGCTGGTGGATCGAAGGGAGACTGCATTGCCCATTGAAGCTTGTGGATCGAAGGGAGGCTATTGCCCAATCGAAACATGCTTGCAGGTAGCAAACTTGTCCAATCGAAAGCAGGCTTGCAGGCGACAAATTTGTCCAATCAAAACAGGCTTGCAGGCAGTAAACTTTGTCTAATTGAAAGCAGGCTTGCAGGCAGCACTTGTCCAATCGAAAGTAGGCATACAGGAGGCAAAATGTCCAGATTCGAAAAAGGCCAAGAGTCAGTCGAAGGGTATTGAATCGAAGGAGACCTGTTTTCCTCCAAACTTGTCAAAATCATATTTTATTTGTTTTGCTCTTTCAATAGTTTCCTCTTTGACTTGATGCTTGAAAATCCAATATGATCCAATTGTACTTGGGCAGACTTAAACCCTGAGAATTCTTGTGAGAAAGGCCTAATGCCCTGAGCTTTGAACCACCCTTGTAACATGATGACAAAATTCATTCCACAACCTACTAATCAAGAACCAGATGTGCTTCCTTTTTACCTGATAAGAAAAACCTCAAAACAAGATTAGACCAAAAGAGGACGTAGCCCTAATACTTCAAACCAAAGTGCCTGATTCCCTGAGATGCGGGATATGCAAATGACTGAATGATGAAATGATGCAAATGGAATGCATAGTTTAAAGCCAGACAAGAATAAAAGAGATAGGGAAAATTTGGGGTACGACAAAAGGTATTTCATTTCATGATGTAGGTTTATCTTCAAGAGACATACTCAATAACGTCGAAGAAAGAATTGATCAACCCGAATCGATGAAACATGAGTAGGAGAAATATAACTAACATGGAAAGGATAAATAATGAGAGTTTAATCAAAATGAATGATCATCAAATTACTGGCCTTCTTGGACTCATCACAAGTTATACTTATGGGTACTTTTTCAAAGTGAAAAGTGGTAAGATTATTTTGTTCTAAAATCTTTGTAGCATACTTTGCATTTGGTTCAACTTTATTTCGAGAGTCCCATGTGAAATGCAAGTGCATCCTCTGTCATATTGTACGATGAGGTAGTATCGATTTAGAATTCTCTTTGTTAGTAAGTTCTCTCTTTTACTTGTTTATTTCTCTAAATACATGACATACTTTATGTATGGTATACATATTATGAGTGTTCATTTTCAACATAATTCTTAATTGACAATTATAGTTAGTTACCAATTTATATACTGGAAATGAATTCATCATATTATATTTTCATGTATTTCTTGTAAACACTTATGTGTACATAAGCATGTTTAGATTCATTAAATATCAAGCATACCACATTTTACATTACATCATATTTGATTCTACTAACATGCGACTTGACAAATAATTCTCTAAGCTTATGCATGGAGTATTTAAAGTGAATCTTATGGGGAGTTGAATTACTCTCTCGAACTCCAAATAAAGTAACTCAAGGAAAGAACACGTGCATGGGGAATTACCTTCACAATCATGTTGAAAAAGGGGATGTTGTGTTCGGGCATCTTGATAATGAAAATCAACTTGCCGATGTTTTCACAAAAATGTTTGCAACCAAACCGTCTTTCAACAAACATATGGAATTGTGGAAATTAACGTTTCCAATGATGCCTTCTTTAGAATTATGCTTTCACTTTTATACATTTTCTCTAACAATTTGTTTTAGTATTTAAGTTATGTGAGTGCAACTTCCATTTCATCAAGATTGATGTAATATTGTTCCAAATTTCTTCTTGAAAAGAATATTTTCTTAGTACATATTTGGTTGATGAAAAATGTTTGTTATGTTCTCAAATGATGAAAACCAAGAATGTTCATTTCCAAAAAATTTGATTGATAACTGTTGTGTGTTCTCAATGTATATGCTTATAATCACTTCATGTATTAATTCTTTTACATTTGTATAAGTTTGTTCTGGTATTTACAAGTATGTGTTCCTATTATTATTTCATGCGTTTGTGTATGAGTTGAATGTGAGCATGTTAATTTCATGTGTGATTCACGTTGTATTTGAGTCACATTTTATGGAAACATTTTCATTTTGTATTGAGTAGTGACATGTTCTTGTCCCTATGCTAGGCACATGCGTGTGCGACTTCAGGAGTTCCATTGTGTTGTGTTACGAAATTGTGACGCTATAAAAGCAACTTAACTAGCTTGCTCTTGCATCACATTCATTATTATTCATGCAATGGCATTACATGTTTGGTAATTTTTTATGCTTATTATCTATTATTATTTTTGCATCATTACATATATATAGGGATATGTAATTGTATGCTCTTCTTTTCAAAAATTGATTTGTGTAATATATTAGTATTGGTATTGGAATATGATACTTCTCACAATTTGCCTTCTTACTTTTTGATGTTTTCAAAGGGGGAGAAGAATATGAGAGATGAAGATGGGAATCACAAAGTCAAGGGGGTGGTGGATAAAGATAACTACAAAATGCATCATCACCAGTTTTGACATCATCAAAAGGGGGAGTTTGTGAGTGCAACTTCACTATTAGATGTTGTGTATGATGTCATAACTCAGAAAGCTTTGCATTTCAGTATGGCATGTCATACCCCAAATTTTCCTTACCTCTTTTTCTTTTGGTTGGCTTAAACTTTGCATCCCATTTTCATCATTTTCTCTAAGTTATTTGCATAGCACGCATCTCAGGAAATCAAGCACTTTGGCTCAAAATATTGGGTTTGTGTGATCCTTATATTTAACTTTGTTTTGAGGTTTTCTTTATCAGGTAAAAGGAAAATCCATCTGGTTCTCGATTAGTGGATTGTTGAATGAAGTTTTGAGGTATCATAGATTTCTTTCTCACCAAGTTATAAGGTTGTTTCTCACTCGAATTCCTCTGAGCCTGGATTAGGGTTTATTTCTTTATTATTTGCCAAGATGTTAGGGTTTTGGATCCCTGATTTTTTGTGAAATGTTTCTTTCGCCTACCTCAAAGATAACTCAAATTCAAGTACATTTGGTTAGGGATTTCACCTCCTCACACTTCAAGTTTTCTTCTTAAGATCTCTCAGTCACCGAGTCAAGAGTTTGAAGTTTAAATGGATAAAAGTGGAACCCAGGCATAAGAAATAAGGTTGAAGGTTCATGATGTTCAAGGCATGTCTTTTTTGCTTAAGTTATAAGCTACTTGTGGTTCAAATATCCAAGTTAAAGTTTTTGTTGAGAGTGCAAGTTTGGTTTAGACGTGATATGAAGATTGAGGATTGAAAGATAAGGCGCATGGTTACTTGAAATACAAGATACAAAGGTCATGTGTGATTTCTTAAAGTTCAAGTTACAGAGTGAGGTGTATCATTCAAACCATTCAAGTGGGAATTTCTATTTTCAATCAAAATTCAAGAGTTTGTTTGATTTCCATACAATAAATTCATCATTCATAAAATTCACTAAAGTTTTGAGTTCAACTTACATTTTTGGACCATTTACAAAAGGGATTACAATGCGAAATACAAGTTGAATCACAAGTTACAATTGTTTGCTTACAAAAAGAAAGAAAGAAATGATTCTTCTTCAAGTCTCTTTGCTTTGTCTCCAAGTAACTCGTCCTCCTTTCCCGCCGTGACTTTCTTCATCTTTCAACCTCGCTTTGGTCGTCCAATCCTTATGTTTATGAAATAGGAAGAAGGAAAAAGTTAGCAAATAATCAACATGTGAAAATTCCAAGCAAGAATTAATGGTTAAAATAAATTTGTATCTCATCATTAGGATTTTCACTTGGAATCATAAATTTAAAAAGGGTTTTGTTTCAATTATAGTTTATCTCCTCCTATTTTTCAAATCACAAAACTTGGATTTCGGTTCACAAAAGGAAAAGAGGTTTGCAAATGTTTTCTTACTGCAAAAACCAGCCAAAAAAGCAAATATACGCAATGCAACCCACTACAAACAGCAGCCCAAAAACAAATACATACAAGCAAAACTGCAATAACTGCCAAGATAGAGAAGTTGCAAGAAACAGCAGCAATGCAGCAAAGCTACGAGCCAAAAGCGTGGCAAAACAAGGCGAAACAAGCAAAACTGCCAAAGGCAGCAAAACAATTTACACAACAGACAACAACAAAATAGCAACCCAGGCAGTAGACTACTAAAGTCACAAAACAAAGCAACAAATCTACAACAAATCAAGCCAAGGAAACAACAAAAGATCCAAAACACAAAACAACAGTGCAAGCTAGCACTAGCTCACATAGCCCTATATATCATCATTTTCCTAAATATTTCAAATCCTTCAGAAATTTCAAAAATAAAAATACTTTGCATCATTGAAAGATAAAGATGAAAAGAGACATGTTTAGAGAGATATCACCTATTCCAAAACAGTCCAAACAAACCAACAAAAACCATATAGAACAATCTCCCAGAAAATATCAGGAACATCTCCACAACCCACCTTTCAACAACTCCTCTAAAACTCACAATCAACTCCATTAATTATTCATCCACCCCAACATCCGTCTCTCTATTTCCACTGGGAACAACCCCTTCATTGTTTTTACTCGCAAGCCACAATCATTGTACTCATCATTTCCTTCATACGCGACAACTCCCTTGAATTAAACCCCAGCTCAACCATCATCGTTCTTCAATCCAGAAGTTGAATCATCCATCAATCTCCATGCTAGCATCTCTGTAACAACCACCACAAACAAGTTTACACAATAGATCCAGATTCACGAAATAGAAGATGAAGAAGTGAGTTGAGAAGCAAAATCAACGCAAATAAAGTTCAAGCTCCATACCTGAATCACGTCTGAAGCGCTGTTGGACCTACTACGACATGTAAGTATTATTTCTTCTCTCATCATTTTTTCTCCGCATATTCCATTATTGTTGTGCTTTGAATCATGATTGTAGCTTAAAATGGAGGTTAGAAATCACAGTTTAAACGGAGATTGAGAAGAATTTGACAGAGCTTCAAATCGCAAGGACAAGTGAGGCGGAGGGAGTATTGTTGGTTTCAGTTGATGAAAATTCAGAACAAAGAAGAGAGATCGGTTATAAGAGTGGGATATGAACTGCGATTTAATTCGCAGAGGAGAACGAAGTTCAGTATGGATGTATGTTGTGGGAAAAGGTGATGCTGAGAAACGCCGAGAGATAAGATGAGAGGAAGCTGTGAGAGGAAGGTTGAGATTAAGGAAGAAGAGGAACATAGAAAAGGATGAAAGCAGGGGTTCTGGACCAAAATTAGGGTTTCCCAATCCATTTGTTTTTTTTTCAAGGGGGCCGCTGGGTCCTGACCACACTGACCCGGTCGGGCCCAACATGTTTTGTTGGGGGTATATTTTTTAGTTTTTTTTAGTTTTTGCTTCTTAAATCCTTTTTGAATGATTTCTGGGCTTTACAAAACTGATTTTTTTCCAGCCCAGTCTAGAAATGTTAGTTGTACACACCACCACTTTAGTCTAGATACCCCATCCTTGTTGTCTATTTTAATTTAACAAATTTCTTGGTTTAGTTAACTTAATATTTAGTTTAATTTTAAGTATAATCCAAAATACCACTTAATAAAAATAATAAACATTAGGTTAATTGAAATAATAAATATCTTAGAATTAGTTTATTAACCTTCTTTTAATATTTACTTTAAAATAAAAATTCAAAAAATAGATTACTTCTTTTATAATTTAGTAAACTAAATTTTTCTTTTGAATAGTCGTTTAGGATAGTTAATTTTGTAGATAATGTACTTAGTTTATTTGTTAATTTTCAATTTGGTTGTATTGTTTGTTTAATTGGATTCTTAATCGAACATTCAATTTGATTCATCACCATTCATAAAAACTTGTACCCCCATCCTCATATGGTCTGTAATAATTTAGAGTTTTGTTCTTTTTCTATTTTTCTCTATACGTTTAAATTGCTAATCATTCATATTTTGTCCAAAGTAGAATACTTGGCCTCCTCTTGGGCTCATCATCAATGAACAGGTATCCACCGACAAAATGGACACCCGCACACATTTCTTAGTTTGGTCCTGGGCTATTCTATAATGACAACTATTCGATTGATTGTTTCAATTGGTCGTTTAGAATACTAGCGCCACACTAGTCCCACTTTTTAGGAGAATGCATATAGCCACCTTGTATGGTCTTTTTATCTTATCCATTGAAGCAATTTCTCTGCCCTTGGTATACATGCCAAGCATCTTCTTAAAGGGTCTCATCGTTGAGTTTGGGCATGACCATTCTCACGAGGTTAATCAAATTTTGTCCTTGGTTAACCATAACCCGAATCAATCACTTTGGTTCATATACCAAGTGTCTCCATGCACAAAGGGTCTCATGGTTGAGGGTAGGAGCACCTAATCTCATGATATTAATCAAGTACACCCCTTGGTTAATCAAAACCCGATTCAATTCCTATACCCCAAGCATTTCATTTACATCTCTCATAATACTACTCATTTCGTCATCACTCTTGCCATGATCACCATGCACGATCACTCTTCACTAACACCGTCTCATTCTACTTATAACATGATCCCTTAGGATGTTAGTTTCCTCTTCTTTAGGATACGGACTAATTAGACCTTAGAATGAAACCCATGCATGACAACATAAGGCTTTTCCATTCTCCCCCTTTATCCTTTTTCTTCTTTTGTAATTAAAACTTATCATCCACAAATCAAAAATCCAAAAACACTTAATCATTACTTGAATTTATTTTAAAATTCGCAAAAACACTCAACAAATCAAAACTTCTCACTAAGGGAAAGTTATCTCCGTTCTACCGCGATACCGACGGTTCCTATTGCTAGAATGCGTGCGTTAACGTCGCCACTGAAAAAAACACCAACAAACCAACCATATTCTAGAGGAACTATGGTATTCTAATTCCTTCACGGGATACGTAGGCAAAGGGTCGCGAAACCCTCACGAACGCATTAATAAAAAACCATTTATTTCTCCTTAAGCAAGTATAGTTGTAGATAAACACACCCTTAGAGACAAACAAACAAAATGGATTCTATTGAGTACAACAGATGTGAGGGGTGCTAATACCTTCCCCTCGCATAGCCGACTCCCTTACCCTTTCTTTTGGTCGCAATACCATCTTATCCATCCTCTTGTGGTTTTATCGATATTTCCCCTTCTTTCGGGATAAGTAAAGTTCAGTGGCAGCTCTGTGTTTTCTGCCGGTAGCTTCATGATGGACGGTATCCTTATGTCTTGTGACACTCCTCTGCATTATAGGTATTAGGAATCATCAAAACATACTTTGAAATAGACCCAACACATTGAAAAATAGTTTCTATATGTTTTTTCATTGCATGTGTCGACACATTCGGTTTTTTAGGTCGACACATGTAACTCAATTTTTAAGCCAGTAAGCTTCTGTAAGTCACATGTCGACACATACAACCTTCAGGTCAACACATACTGAATGATTTCTGAAATTGCAGAAATTCTTATTTTATGTGTCAACACATCCATATTTCAGGTCAACACGTTTACTCATGTTTTAAAGCCTATAACTTCTGACTTATTCAGGTCGACACATAGAGTCCTTCAGGTCGACACATGCATTCTTTTTATAACATATGTGTCAACACATACAAATTTGAGGTCGACACATAAAGTCTGTTTGGATCAAATTTTCAATTTCTTTTATTTCGAATTTGTTCTTTTTGGCCTAAATGTTTCCAACTATAGATATATCATTCATTCATCATTCTGACTTGATGATACCATAAATTAGCCTACATTTCCTCTTCTTCTTCAACCTTCCAATCTAGGCATACACACCAACATTACATCGTGATGATGTTTAGTCGGGGTTCCATCTAGACAAAGATTTATTGATTTCTTATTGCTTTGGGTTGAGATTTGTAGGGGTCTTCATCCAAGAAAATCCATCGGGTTTGTCCTCTAAAATTATTTGTTGAATTGGGGGTTTTCTTACATTATCGTGCAAGAAGTAATTGTCCATGTGAAATATCCCTTGGAGTGTTTGAAATCATTTAAAGGAACCTTAGAGTGTTTGAAATATTTATAAGGAAGTATCAAGAATTCGACATAGATTCGGTGATCTTGTGTTCATAGTGTGCAATCCGATTTACTCGAGTGAAAAATCCTATGGAGTGTTTGAAATCTTTGCAAGGTACCTTGGAGTGTTTGAAATCTTTTCAAGGAAGTAACTTAAGCGGCGGATAGTTTGCATCTATCAGTATTAGTCTTGTTGAAGATCAAAAGAAGAGAAAGGTTTGAATCAACATCTAACGATTATAATTTTTAGTATTGCTCTTGAACACTTCTCTTGTAACCATACTTTTGCAAGGCAAGAAATTATCCTAATTCCAAATTTGGAATTGGGGGGATATGTAGCCATAGCGAGGATGATTGGGGAACTTCCTAAAAAAATCCTTGTGTCTCTTTTATTTTATGTCTTTTACTTGCTTTGATATTTTTCAATAATTTTGACAAATAGCATTGAGTAATTTATCGACGCGTAGGAATTTTCTGAAACTGTTTTTATTTTGAATTATGTCTTGGGTTTCTTATAATAATTTTTTATTATAAGTGCTTTTTCATATGAATACAACATAAAGGAAAATTATGAAACTTTGATTGCACGCCGAGTGTTTAACAAATTGTTTAGTTTGTTTGATTCAAAGGAAAATTGCAATGTTCTATCTCTTACTTTCATTTACTCTTTATATGCAATGTGTTGGGTGTGTTATTTGATCGATTGATTTATATATAATTTCTCTTTTATTATTAATGTTTAATTTGCTTTGTGGATTAACTTATAATCACTTTGATTTTAAGTGCTTTTTCATATCAGAAAATCTCAAAGAAAATTTTGAAAAATTGATTGCGCGCCACATGTTCGATAAATTGTCATGTTATGTTTTTTAATAAGATTTCATTGGAAATAGGAAACCGTTGTGTTGAATATTAAATGGTTAATTGAGATATTATTATGTTGATTAATTTTATCATTATGTTAATTTCATATGGCTCGTGCATATCCGAGTTTCCAATAACTAGGTTCGTTTAGACTACTACATTGATCGAGGCCAAAATCCTTCCGCTTAACATTGTTTTTCAAATAAGTTTTAAATAATATTTTTGAAAGTTAAATTTGATTTTGGAAACTATTCACCCACCCCTTCTAGATCCAGTGTTGTAGTCTAACAAGTGGTATCGGAGCCTGGTTATTTCCATGCTTCGAAAGTCTTATTAGAAAATGGCGTACGAACTTAAAGGGATTTACAAAACAGCCCCCAAAAAAATTTCCGGAATAAAACTATAGTTATTGGAAAGCTTGTATCCACATTCATGTTAATTCATATGACAGGGATATGTGTGAAACTGTTACTCAAAACAATGCTAATGGTTTTGTCACATCTAAGCAGGAACCACTATGGAATAATAATGATAAGAAAAATTCATTAAATCTCATCAATTGTTTGAATGCACTTGGTAATATTATTTCCAATGAAATTTCTATTAACAAAGGTCTGAGATGTCTTACTAGGAATTGGCAACCAAAAGTCACCGCGACCAAGGTAGTTAATGATCTTACCACACATGATATGACTACATTGTTTGGTAAGCTTGAAGAACACGAGAAAGAACTTACTTGCTTAGACAAGCATGAGAAAAAGATTGAGAAGAAAAATAAAAAGGAGAAAGACACGAATAAGGAGGAAAGAACAAATTCTAAAGCTCTTAGGACGTCAAGTTCAAGGTCCTCAAATTGTTATCACGTAATTCGATATTGATTTTAGTGATGGTGAAGATTTAAATTGTCACTATGGTTGTATTGCCGAAATACAACCAATTGTTTCCCTAACCCCCAAGGACTCAATAAAGACTGAGTACCTAGCTTGTCTTGTTGTTTTTTAGGATCATTGTCATGACTCTATGAAGCGAATATGGGTTCTCATTTATTGTGGATCAAGGCATATGAACATATTCTAATTCAATTGAATATGGGGAAATATGATGGAGCATGTGATTCAGAAAGCAACAACAAGTTTTTGTGTTATTGGTAAAAGATGAGTAAGTTTCTTTTGATGTTATATCAGAGAATATTCGGAAAAGGTATTTCATTTCATGATGTAGGTTTATCTTCAAGAGACATACTCAATGATGCCGAAGAAGGAATTGATCAACCCGAATCGGTGAAACATGAGGAGGAGAAAGATAACTAACATGGAAAGGATAAATGATGATAATTCAATCAAAATGAATGATCATCAAATTAATGACCTCCCTGGAATCATCACAAGTTATACTTTTGGGTACTTTTTCAAAGTGAAAAGTGTTTAGAACATGTTGTTCTAAATTCTTTGTGGAATACTTCGCATTTGGTTCAACTTTTTTTCGACAGTCCCATGTGAAATGCAAGTGCATACTCCGTCATATTGTACAGTGAGGTATTATCGATTTAACTTTCCCTTTGTTAGTAAGTTCTTTCTTTTACTTGTTTATTTCTCTAAATACATTACATACTTGATGATGTTATACATATTATGAGTGCTCATTTACAACATAATTCTTAATTGATAATCCTAGTGAGTTATCAATTTATATACTTGAAATGACTTCATCACATTATATTTTCATGTATTTCTTATAAACACTTATGTGTGTCATACCCCAAATTTTCCCCATCAAATTCAATGGTCTTACTTTTTTAATGTTACTATTTCTAGCAGTATTGTTCAATTCATTTATTTGGAAGGTTTTGGTTTTGAGGGGTTTTAAAATCATAAGATGGGGTGTTTGTTTCAAAATGGACCATCAAAATTTGATGGCCCATTAAGGGTTTAAAATTCATAAGAGGGGGTGTATTGCTTCAAAATAGACCATCAAAATCTGATAGCCCGTTAGGTTTTTGTCCCATTTATACAGGGGGTGTATTTTCTTCGTTCAAATTGAGGGTCCAATAGTTTTTTTTTACAAATTCATAGAAGGGGGTGTAGTTTTATCCTGAAGGTTCTTTATTTTTGTTTTAGAATGGCCTATTGAGGTCTATTTGTTGCAAAGCGGGGGGGGGGGGGGGGGGGGGTATGCGTCCAAGTTTGATGACCCATTTTCATTAATGGGGGCCTTTATAGTTTGAAAAAGGAAAAGAGATTTGTTTTTTGTTTAGGTTTATGGCCCATTAAGGGTTTTCAATCAACCTAATAATTAACAAGAGGGAGTGTATAAGCATCAAGATCAAACCAACCCAGTAGATTGATTTTAGGCCCGTATCAGATCTTTTTATGTGGCCCATGAAGGTTTAATTGGGGGTTGACCGGGGTCAACTTCATGACTTTTCATTATTCAATTATATTATTATTAATTATAATCTAAAAATATTGTTATTTTATATTTACTTAATCAATATTAATTTATTTTAGTATTATTTTCAAGAAATTTTGACTAAAAGTCAAAATTAGGGTTTGGAACACTAACTTCCAACCCAGCGGCGGAGTGTTCTTCATCATCAACTAAGCAACCCACAAGCCCAAACCTAGAAAAAATTAGTATTATGAAGATCAAACAAAATTGTTATGAATCTCAAACAAATAAAATCAAATCATATAAATTTATACAATTTACAATTAAATCTAAAAATTGTATCAATTACATATCAAATCATTCCCTAATTCAAACCCATTTCTAATTACAATCTCAATCAAAATCTCCTAATATCTATTTCAATCAATCAACCCTAATCTTCTCTAAATTACAAATCTGTAATGACAATCACAAAAAAATTCCTAATCTTTTCACTCATCTACAACTATAAATACCCTAAAAGGGGGGGGGGGGGGGGAGAAAATCTTGAAAGAAGAGAGCATGAAGAACATCGCCACAATGAGCTTAAGATGAATCGTTTCTTCGTGTAGACTTAGGGTTTCAAAATCTAAAACCCTAGAGTTTCTCCACAACGATGCCGCTTGATCCACCATCATCATTCAATGTTACCTGCGAATCAAAGGAGAGAAAGGGAATCATAAGGAGAGATGAAAAAAACAATACAAAGTATGAAACCGGAGGTAACGAAACACTTAGATTTTGCATTTTCGTTTTTTGTTGTGTTGAACTGTTGAATGATTTGGGGGTTAGGGTTGCAAATCGGTGGTTTGAGGGGTGGATTTTGGGGGTTTGGGGTTTGAGATCGTCGATGTTGTTAGGGTTTTGGCGGTGGTTGGTTTTTTTGTTGAAGAAAGAATAGAGAGAGAAGAATAGAGAGAGAGAAAGATGAAGTGAAAATGATCCGAAAATTGAAGAGAAATGAAACAATATAATGCGTTGTGATTCCATATGGACCTCCCTACCGTGAACGTTCGACCCCCACCTTCTCATCTTGATCAAATTTCCCAAACCACACGCTCACCATAACCGTATACACTCACCCACACACAAGCCAAGCAGATCACTGTTATTTTTCCTTGGGCCTAAGCCCATTCTTAATCACACCTCCGTGTTTTTTTTTTGTTTTGCTACTATGCTAAAAAATACACATCCCCCGCGCTAGTGGGTTCAGTACAACATCTGGACATGGGCCCTTAGGTTCTGCACCCCCCAATTTGGCTAATATGTTCAGATCCACACCTCCCTTGCGTTTTGGGGCATAAATCCAGTATTTGGATTTAAGGCCCTACTATTCACACCTCCAGGTTTTACTGTCTAAAGTAATTTTGCACCCCCCTAAATTTTTTTAAATATGATTTATTTATTTATTTTAATTTCATTTATTTATTTATTTGTTTATTTAGTATCATTCTTTTTATGACATTAGTAAATAATTTCACATATTAATGAATTATTGAATAGTTTTAAATTGGATATATTTTTGATAAACTATTTAATAGTTATTTATTAATCAAAGATCAATTTTAAATACTAAATACGTTTTTAAAAAATTTACTTTAATTGCATTAAATTCTTTTCTGATGCATTAAAATATATATTTCTCTCATATTGCATCATTTATTCGAAAATATCTAACCAATTAAATACTATTTTTTTACTAACATAATTCAAACTTATATTTATTTTCAAAAAGGATTTTGGGAATTTCTTTTATCGACTGCGAGCTTCGTCTAAAATTCCGCAATTTACAAACGCAAACTTGGTTCAAGGAGAATTCGAGATATTTCCATAGTCCATTAAAAAAACTAACAAAACAACTATGAACTATGAATTGGGACTCTGATTCTTCATAAGAGGATACATAGGCATGCAGCTTAAAAACCATGACGAGTTCCCCTAACTAAAAAATTAAAATGCTATTCCTAAACCTCAAACCTAAACCCTACTATCCTTGTGAACAAGGTAGATGAAAGATGCCTATCACATTCTCTTCGTCTAAAGCGAGTCAACCACTTAGAATCTCTAATCAAATTAGGGTTATCTGTTATATTCTCGTCTTAGGATATAAATTAATGGTGGAGACTCGTTATTTTTAGCCGGTTATTACAGCTGGTGACTTTGCTGGGGACTCAACCCTAGGGTTTAGAAGCCTTTCCTTTTGGGTTTAGGGTTTATTTTAGGGTTTTTCTTATTTTTGGTATTTTTCTATATTTGCTTTATTTATTTATTTATTTATTTTTATTATTGTATTATTATTATTATCTTTTTATCATTTGTTGGAGGGATTTTATTTCAAAAATATATATTTTCAAAACCTTAGAAAGAAGGTTCGTCTATTGGCCAAGGGGATATATCATCCCTATGAGTTTTTATGAGACTTCGCATAGGGTCGGTGGAATTCCAAAAAAGGAATATGTCTCAAGAGGTATTCTCTTGGGGGTTAGGAATTTGGAAATAAACCTATGACTTTTTGTATAACCGTTAAACCAAAATCTTATGGTAAGAACATTTACGACCTTAGAGACGAATGTTTCAATCTACAAAGAGGCTCCGCTTAAGGGAGACCCTTGTGCCTTTCCCTCTAGTGTTATCCATGATACCCTTAAGGAAACCACCTTATGGGGAGGGTAGAACATCCGTATACCAAAACTTAAAACCCACCAACTAAGGATACCTTTCATAAATCCCGTCACTATGTTGCGTCATCATGCATTCACACATCTTGCATTTCAAATGTTCATTATTTTGAATTTTTTGTTGTCTTATTCACATGATTAAAATAATAGTAATCAAAGGTTTTTGGTGAGTATCTTAAAAATGGATGCCAGAGGGAAACAACTTGTTCGTACTAGTGTCATCAAGCTAGATACGTAGAAGATCAAGATTATCAAAGGGAAACTTCCTAAAAAAGCTTTGAAAATGTTTACTCACTGTTATGGGGATACCCTTGAGTTGAAAAACGTGGATGTACATTTGGATGCTATTTCTTCCTTGGTTCAGTTCTACGATCCTCTATTGAGGTGTTTTACCTTCCAAAACTTTCAACTAGCGCCAACTTTGTAAGAATTTGATAGGCTCTTGAATTTTTCTAAGGAAAAAGCCTATGTAGGAATTGGACAGACAATTGATGTTAAGGACTTAGCAAATTGTTTTGGGATCTCTTATCCTGAGTTCTCACTTAATTACAAAAAATAACATCATGTACGAGGGATTAAAAGACAATTTTTAGAGGCTAAATCCCTTTCTTTTTCCAATAAGAAAGTTTAGGGATCTCTTATCCTGAGTTCTCACTTAATTACAAAAATAACGTGATGTACGAGGGATTAAAAGACAACTTTTGGAGGCTAAATCCCTTTCTTTTTCCAATAAGAAAGAATGGGAGTCTTGTGTTAATAGTTTAGGACTACTTGTATTTGGTGTAATTTTGTTTTCGTGGACTTTGGACTATATTGACCCTGCAACTATTAGTGTGTTTTGGGGCGAGAAACCTTTGAATACGGTCCCAACTCTGGCTTTACTTGCTAATATTTACTATGCTCTTCACACTCGGTATGAAAAGGGGATGGATATGTTGAACTGTTGTATCCCGCTTCTTTATTATTATTTTATGTCTCACCTCTATAAGGAGGACTATATGATTAAAACTTTGACGCGATTTGAGTGGCCTCAAAAATTAAGGTCTCTTACTGTTAATTATGTGTTATGTATGCAAGGAAGTTAAACATTGGAGACATCATTTACAACTATGAAGATTTTCTCAATGTTCCATTGATTGGGTCGCATGGTTACATCAATTACAACCCTACTTTGGCTTTGCGACAACATGGGTACCCTTTGGAGGATAAACCCTCCGATGAACAACTTCAATAATTAATCATTCACGGCATGGGCAAAAATGCCCGAGAGTTTCTCAACAAGATCATCTGAGCTTAGAATACGGTAGATAAAAGAAAGGTCGAAAGGAAGAATGTTGTGGCGAAAGAACCTTAAACTCAATGGGTTTTGGATAGGGTGAAAGTTGTTAAACTACCATTTGACAATGATCCTGAGTACAATTCAGATGTCCCAGATCCACTCCATATGTCCTTAGAAGTGATAGATGACTTGAAGAAAGCCTTAAATCAAGATCTAAAGGAGAAAGAGGAGTTGGAGCTTAGCCTTCATAGCCTAACTATATAGAAAAGACAAATGCAAAGAGAGCTTGAGTCCAAATACCAACAGATTCAGAAAGGTCATGAAGTATTTGAAAAGAAGAGTCTTAAGCAGAAACGTTCGACTGAAGGATTATTGAGGGCTACCTTCAACTTGGATTCCCACAACAAACATTTGGATGATGCTGCTAGTGAAATCGAGAGGCTAAATAAGTGGTATGGAAAGGTGATGCAAGAAAAAAAGGAGATGGAAGAAATCTTGAGGGCTCAAATTCAAAGTTTGGCACAAGCTTCTCTAGATTAAGAAGAGCAAATCTAGTATCTTACTACAAGACTCCAAGATTGCCAAGAATCAAACTTGGGAGAATGACTCAAGAGAATAAGGGAAGAAAACCTTCTCTCCAAAAAGAGTGATGAATATAAACAAGTTTGTCATGAGCTAGAATACCTCCTAAAGAATTTCCTCATACAAAGGAGACTCTATATGGAGATGAGGGCTGGAAATTTATATTGGGAAGAGCAGCATGCAAATATTGCCAAAGCAGGAAAGGATAATCATAAGATAATTCCTGACCTCTACCAAGAATACTAGTTCTATAAAGACAAGCATGCAAGACTCACCTTCTTAGCCAACAATCTTATTGTTGACATCCCTAGAAGTTTGAGAGATGTAGAAAATGTGATGGTCCCTCTCTTGAAAGATGTTGAATACTTCCTCAAGCTTTGTAGGAAAATGGTTAGTGGTTTCAGACTTCCTCAAGTTTTTGAGATGCTCACCAGTAAAAAGAAAAACCTAAGAAAAAATATATACAAAAAAAATATATGAAATCCAAGTGAGTAAGACAATAATTAAACATTTTTTAGCATATTCATAGGCATACATGCATTCGCAAGATCGCATTTCCCATATCATAAAAGACTCATTATTTTTCAAAATCATCTCAAGTTACACCATTGGTAGAAAAGAACCACCTCTCTTACCTCCATATCAAACAAGAGCCCATTAAGAGAAAGTTATGGAACAAATCGAAGAAAACCAAGTTGCCTTTAAGGATGATTTGGAGCAAGTGAAAGGCACTATCGACTCGATGAAGGGAGATATGAGCCAAGTTCTTCTAGCTTTGAAGAACATCATTAAGAGACAAGAAAAATTCGTAGTGAAACCGTAGAATAAGTAGCCCAAACTATTGGTGCATCAAGCGGTCACCAACCAAGAAGACAGCCAGAATCAAGTCCTCTAACGACAGTCGTGACTCAACAAGAAGTCAGACAATTTTATACTGAAGGGTTTGTACCACCTCTACCAAAGGTAGGGGCATCCCATACTTTGAAAATTCCGGTCAACATTGAAAACAACTACTTAGATCTACAATATAGATACCTCGATTTGGAAGGTACTAGTCAGTCACACCAACCTAAAATTGTTGAGAATCCCTTGGCCCTCTAAAATTCGAAGTACCTGACTTTAGAAAATATAAAGGAATCACATGTTCGAGGAACCATCTACGCATGTATTGCAGAAAATGGATGTCCATGCTCAAGATCAGAAGCTGGTGATCCATTGTTTCCAAGATAATTTGAGTGGGGAATCTCTAGATTGGTACATGCAGTTAGAGCGAGTTCATATCCTAACATGGGCAGATCTTGCCAACGCTTTCTTGAGACAATAAAAGTACAATTTGAACATGGCGCCTAACCGCATGCAGCTCCAAAACATATCTCAGAAGAAGGATGAATCCTTCAAAGAATATGCTCAGAGGTGGAGAGAAATGGAAGCCTGTGTACAACCATCACTCTTGGAAAAAGAATTGGTCTATATGTTCATGGGTACTTTAGAAGGGTTGTATTATGATAAGAAGGTAGGAAGTGTGTCTTCCAGATTTTCTGATTTGGTAACTATTGGTGAAAGGATTGAAGCAGGTATAATGAGTGGAAAGATACAAGGGGCATCATCTAGTACCCCTTTTAATTGAAAGAGACGGGTTAGTAACTTCTCAAAAAAGAAGGAAGGAGAAATTAATGTTGTCGCATCGCATCCAAGGGCACAACAACCATTGGTAATTCCATGGGAACAACAACAACAAAACAGATTTGAAAGGCCTCCAAGAAGATTTGATCCTCTCCCCATGCCTCACATCCAATTATTGCGTCACTTACTTAAAGCATCTTTGGTAGAGCTGAAGCCTCTAGCTCCTCCAATTAGGGAACTCCGACCAAAGTATGATACAAATGCTAGGTGCGAATATCATGCAAATTCTACGGGGCATACCATAAAAATGTTGGGCATTTAGACATAAGGTTCAAGATTTCTTGGATTCCTAAGATATCACTTTTGACAAGCCAAATATTAAGCATACCCCATGCCTCTGCATGTGTTCCAACTGTGAATGCAATTGAAGTAGTTACTAACCAGGTAGAGACTAAAGAGTAGTTTCCTCCCATCCAGAAAAAACTTCGTCAACAAAGGGGTAGAGCATGGTGGGCAAGTGGCAATGATATCCAACAAAAGAAACACCAAAAGAGCATCTGAATTCATCTGTTAATGTGCTCCAGGAGAAGAACTCAAGAATTGGACAACCGTGGAGATTCCAGAGATCTTTTTCATTTCAAATTAATTTTTCTTGTTTTTAAAAGAACCTATGTCAAGCTCTAGGCATAGGGGTAGCTTGTAAGCGTCCCTCGATTTGTTTCAAACAATATTCTCAATTAATAAGAGTTATATTTCACATTCAATTAAGATCCATGTCTTTCTCTTGCATTCATCTCTTATGTTTTTAAAATGGCAATAATTTTCTTCATATGCATTTTTTCAAATTCACATACTAAAACTGCACGAAAACATGATAAATGTCTAGATCCATGCCTAAAATCACCGATAATGTTACTACTGTTATCCGATATAATTTTGATGCACCCATCAACCAAGAGGAAGAGGAAGATAATGAAGATCTTGAACTCTCCGAAGAAATGGAAATGGAATTAGAACAAAAAGCTGACAGTATACAACCATACCAAGAATCTATTGAGACCATCAACCATACCGAAAGAGATCAGGCTAGGGGAAACATTGGAGGAAAGCATCAAAGAAAGACTGATCAAGTTGTTACATGAATATGTGGATATAATTGCCTGGTCTTATAGAGATATTCTAGGATTAGATATGGATATTATGGTACATAGACTGCCTCTCAAGGAAGGTTGCTTTCCAGTTAGACAGAAGCTCAGACGAACCCGTCCAGACATGTCTAGCAAGATTCGAGAAGAAGTCTTTAAACAATTTGACGCAAGGTTCTTAGCGGTGGTAGATTATCCACCTTGGATAGATAACATCGTTCCATTACCCAAGAAGGACGACAAAGTACACATGTGTGTAGATTATCAGCATTTGAATAAAGAAAGTCCCAAAAACGATTTCTCATTACCTCATATAGATGTTTTGGTGGATAATACAACTCAAGCTTTGGTAGTCTCATTCATGGATGGTTTCTCAGGTTATAATCTGATCAAAATGGCACCCGAGGATATGGAAAAAACTAGTTTCATGACCCCTTAGGGAACTTTATGTCATAAGGTGATGCCTTTCGGTCTAAAGAATGCATGGGGCAACTTATTAACGAGTTATGGTCACACTATTTCATGATATGATCCACAAAGAAGTTGATGTATACATAGATGATATGATTTCCAAATATCATACATAGGAGGATCATATCATGCATATACAATTCGAGCATCTGAGAAAGTTCAAACTGAGGATGAATCCGAACGAATGTACGTTTGGTGTCAGGTCAGGAAAGTTATTGGGTTTTATTGTATGTCAACATGGTATTGAGGTGGATCCCGACAAGGTAAAGGCCATACAAGAAATGCCAACTCTAAGAGAAAAAAAAGATTTTCGTGGTTTCTTAGGACAACTAAGCTACATTTCGAGGTTAATATTGCACCTAACTTCTACGTGCGAGCCTATATCCAAATGACTTTGAAAAGATCAGACGGTGGTGTGGAATGGTGATTGTCAGACAACCTTTGAGACAATAAAGCAATATTTACAAGAGCCACCAATCTTGATGCCACAAGTTCCTAGAAGACCGCTTATCATGTAATTAACAGTGCATGAAGTGTCAATGGGGTGTGTATTAGGACAACATGACGAAACATGTATAAAATAGCATGCAATTTACTACCTCAGCAAGAAATTCACCAACTGCGAAACCAGATACTCACTTCTCGAGAAAACATGTTATGCATTGGCTTGGGCTACTAAACGATTGAGGAAGTATATGTTATCTCACACCACATGGTTAATATCAAGAATGGATCCTTTGAATTATGTGTTCGAAAAACTAGCTCTTACAGGAAGAATTACCCATGGAAAATGTTACTATCCAAGTACGAAATCTAATATGTTACTCAAAAAGCTATCAATGGTAGTGTACTAGCTGATCACATGGCTCATCAGTCGTTGCCAGAATATCAACCAATGGAGTTTGACTTTCCATATGAAGATATCATGGTTATAGGTGACTATGAAATACAAGGACCTGACGAATGACCTGAACCAAGGGAATGTTGGACACTTATGTTTGACGGTGCTTCAAACGCACTAGGGCATGGATTGGGGCAGTATTGACTTCTCTGAATAATTTTCACAAACCTTGGGATTAGAAGCTGCTATTGATCTAAGAATTAATCACCTCAATATGTATGGAGACTCAGTGTTAGTCATATACCAAGTCAATAGTGAATGGGAAACTAAACATCCTAAATTGATTCCATATTGGGATCATGTTTTGAAGCTAGCTATAGAATTTACTGAGATTACGTTCAGTCATATTTCGCGAGAAGAAAATAAGACGGCAGACGCCTTGGCAACTTTATTAACCATGTTCAAAGTGACTTGGCCAAATCACGAACCATGCATTACAATTAGACATTTTTAAGAACATTCACATTGCATTGCCATTGAAAGAGGAGCGGATGACAAGCCTTGGTTCTATGACATCAAAAGGTATCTCGAGAAGCAAGAATATCCAAAAATATGCCTTTGTGATTGACAAGTGAACTCTATGGAAGCTAGATTCAAAGTTCTTTCTAAATGGTGATGTGTTGTACAAAAGAAACTACGATATGGTGTTACTCAGGTGTGTGGAGAAACATGAAGTAAATATACTTATGAGGGAGATCCATGAACATGAAAATGGACATGCTATGGCTAGAAAGATCATGCGAGCAGGTTAATATTGGTTTACAATGGAAGCTGCTTGCTACCATTATACAAAGAGATGTGACAAATGCCAAATCTACACTGACAAAATGCATGTACCACCGACTCCTCTGAATTTCCTAAGTTCTCCTTGTCCATTCTCGATGTGGGGAATTGATATGATAGGAATGATCGAACCAAAGGCCTCTAACGGACACCGGTTCATACTATTTTCCATCAATTAATTCACCAAGTGGGTAAAAGCTGCGTCCTATGCAAATGTGACGAGAAAAGTGGTTACTCGGTTCATCAAGCAAAATCTTATATGCAGAAATGGGGTTCCTAGCAGGATTGTTACAGACAATGGGTCCAATCTAAACAAAAAAATGATGAAGGAGTTATGCGATGACTTCAAAATTGAGCATCATAATTCCTCACCATATCGACCCAGGATGAACGAGGACATGGAAGCTTATAATAAGAATATCAAGAAAATCATTCAAAAAATGGTGAATACATACAAAGATTAGCACAGAATGCTCCTCTTCTCTCTACTTGGCTATCATACTTCTGTAAGTACGTCAACATGCATAACTGCTTTCTCTCTCATATAAGGCATGGAAGTACTCCCTATTGAAGTAGAGATTCCATCACTAATAGTTCTGATGGAAACAAAACTTGAAGAGTCAGAATGGGTTCAGACGTGACTTGATCAGCTTAACCTCATTAAAGAAAAATGCTTGACAATTCTGTGACACGGGCAGTTATACCAAAAGTGAATGAAGAAAGCATTTGACAACAAGGTTCGTCCTCAAGTGTTCAAAGAAGGAGATTTGATGCTCAAAAAGATTCTACTACTTCACCATGATTCACGTGGTAAGTGGACACCCAACTACGAAGGTCTATATGTGGTAAAAACAACATTTTCGGGTGGTGGTCTTATCCTCACAACAATGGATGGGGAAGAACTTCCACATCTGACAAACTCCGATGCAGCCGGAAAATACTATGTATATAAAGCTCGCTATGTTTGAACCTTAAACGGGCGACTTTGGTAAAAGGGAGCATTCCGATGGATCGAAAACCCTAAAGGAAGATCCAGGAAAAATTACGGACATAAACAAAAAAAATTATCCCAGCGGATTGAAAACCCGAAAGGGCGGTCCAGGAAAAAGTTAGGGATCTTATTCAAAATAAAGATCAAATAGACTGCAATGTGAGAACCGCGACTACGACCATGAAGGAGAGGGATTAATCCAAATCATTTGACTCAGAAGTGGAGGAAGAGCATTAACAATTGTCATTTTCATTGCCATTTTTATGTTTGTGTTAAAACTTTATGTAATTACCTCTTTCTAGGAATTGCATCTTGTACTCTGGTCTATACAAAGGCATGTTTATGAATAAAACATTTACTTTTTCAATATTTCAATCATGTTTTTTCCTTTTCCGACTTGTTTGCAAAATACTATGATTATTTCTCATAAATACGGTGTTGAAATCATTTTCGGGATTAGACAAACAAATAAAATCATTTGATAAAACATTAAAAATAATTTTGGTTAGAAAAACAACGAAAGAAAATCCACGACTATGTCCATGCCTACGACTATAGCCACATCCATGCTTATGTCCATGACTACACTCACACCCATGCCTCTTCTTGTGATATAAATATAAAAATCTCGCTGACACCCATTCATCCTGTTCAAATTAAATCAAAGATACCACGACAACGCAACCTACAACATTGGGAAGTCGGTGACACAAAGAACAAACCATTGGTTTAAAAGGAGAGAATATAAAAAAAAAATTTATAAACAAGATTTAGGGCATATACAAACATATGGGGCATATACAAACATTTTGGGACATATACAAATATTTGGGTGCATATACAGGAAAAAAATTCAGCGAATATACATTTGGGTTCCATGTCAATCTAGGGAACTATGCATATATATCATGCCCGACATTTTTCAAGTCCATTTTGGTTAAACTACAGACTTTTCTTGAAGATCATTGTTGAACTAGCTTATCCGCAAAACAAACAAACACCTTGGTTGAGAACAGACACAACCGGTAAACTCCGATCTTATATTTGGTCTAGTTATCTAAATATTTGATTATCAAAACACTATTCAAATATATATCCTCTAGGTTGTGATAGATAGGAGAATTATCAAGATTGTGTTGTTCATCCTCTAGGTCGTGATGAATACATAAGCCTATTCTCTTGTCCTTTATCCTCTAGGTTGTGATAAATGCATAAGGTTTTCCTCGTTATCTATCCTCTAGGTTGTGGTCGGTATGCATATTATCAGGATTGTGTTTTTCATCCTCTAGGTCGTGGTGAATACATATGACTATCCTCGTGTCGTTTATCCTCTAGGCCGTGATAAATGCACAGGTTCATCCTCGTATTGTTTACTCTATAAGTTGTAGTAAATATATGAAGTCTGCAATATAATTCAATGTGTTAGTCTCCATGCAGCAATGTATTATCAAGCTCTGTTTCAATTCATCCCCTAGGTTGTGATGAATAGACGAAATTTGCGCTATAAGCTTACTATGTTAGTCTCGAGGCATTAGTAAGTCAATTTTCAAACTTGTGATATTTACCTCCTAGGTTACAGTAAATATGCAAAAAATATACGATATCTTTTTAAATTATTAACGAGTTATCCACATCGTTGCATCTAAGTCAGATCAAAACTTTTTGTTCAAACTGTGGTAAGATGATATATCATCATCTGCGCCTATTTTCTCTGCACTCTCGGAAACGTTGTATAGCGTATCCTTATAATCTTTTGGTCAAATTTTGGGGTTTTCCATTATTTAATAAACCTCTGATTCAAACGTGCGAGAACTTCATATTCTTGCACTATTCAATCAAAGGGTAATTAAATAGGGGCAATTGTCATACCCCAAATTTTACCCATCAAATTCAATGGTCTTATTTTTTTAATGTAACGATTTCTAACAGTATTTTTCAATTCATTTATTTATTATGTTTTGGTTTTGAGGGGTTTTAAAATCATAAGATAGGGTATTTGTTTAAAAATGGACCATCAAAATCTGATGGCTCATTAAGGGTTTAAAATTCATAATAGGGGTGTATTGCTTCAAAATGGACCAACAAAATCTGATGGCACATTAGGTTTTTGTCCCATTTATAAAGTGGGTGTATTTTCATCATTCGAATTGAGGGCCCAATAATGTTTTTACAAATTCATAGAAGGGGTTTTAGTTTTGTCTTAAAGGTTTTTTTTGTTTTAGAAAAGCCCATTGAGTTCGAAGGTGTAGCGGTAGAAATGTTGAGACTAAGCCATTGGATTGACTTGACTCACACAGATCAAATAAAAACCGCCACCGCGCTTTATTGTTTCCAAAGGAATGGGAAAAGAGCGAATAACCCAAAAACAGGGGGAGAGATTCTATGTTTGGGGGGTTGGTTATGCAAAGGGAAGGTATTAGCACCCTAAACATCTACGGTATTCTGTAGAAACCTCTTTAAAAATCTGTGTATTTTGGCTATATATATTGTATACAAAAATAGACTGTGGGGATGAGAAAAGAAGTATTTTTTATGATTTTTTCACCCACCGCAGTTGCGAACTTTTAGTGCCTACATACCACCTTTCGTGCAATAGGGGATCAAGGTACTCGTAGTTCAACTTTAAAAATTTTAAAACACAAATTTGTTGGTTAATATTAAGAGACAAGACATCATCGTCTTATCCGAGTGGAGAACATACTTACTACCGACTATTATAAGAAAGGAGAATTTGTGTCATCTCAAAGTGGAGGATATGGCCTGGATTTTAAAATCAACAAAGCCCCACTCAACACCAAAGTGGAAAATATCTCACTTCACTACATATCGTAGAAGTATTGTAGTTCGCATCACTACAAAGATTAACAAGAGTCTAAGCTTTTGAGAAAATTTTAAAGATAAAAAGCCAAAGTGGAAAAATAGTTTGAATGAGATTGATTGATTTTAGTCTTCTCACAAAAATATCCAAGTATGATTAAGTTGGTTAAAATTTGATTAGGAAAACATTTTTAAAAATGCATGGACATAAGTCCAAGTTTATTGTGAAAGCGGTTCAAGTTTAAAAAAAACAAGAATAGTTTTGAAAATGAGGGAGAATATTTTTGAAATTAAAGAAGATGGGAGGAGATGAAGGGACTATCTAAAGCATAAGATAAAAGCTAAGGAAAAGAAATGTCTAACCAACAAGAAGCCAACACTTGACACAATGAGTCAATATAGAATTCCCATCCCTTTGATTGAAACCAAACAAGTAAATATATTAAACCTCTTAAGAAAACAAAGCTTGAATTGCATTAGGTCTTTCACAAAAATTGGTCAGAGTAAAGATTGTATACAGATGAATTCCCGATTATAGACAAAGCACATAATCAGAATAACTTGCACACAAAGAAAACAAACAACACAATGTCTTGGGGTAAACCCCAAGAAATCCATACAAAATAACAATAGAAGTCACAAGGTCCCAAGGTAGATCAAGGTCTCTAATCATAAGTCCATGAAGTCCACAATCTTCATAATGCCAAGGATAGTAACCAAGTATTCCAAGTAACCTTAAAGTTTTTTAAGCTTCAAGTTTATTGTTAGGTATCTTCAAAAATAAATGAAAAGCTCAAGGGAGCAAAATAAAAATGACATAAAAGTAAATGCTCAAGTGAGCAAAGATGAAAATAACATGAAATGTAAATGTTAAAGTAAATGTGCTTTAAATTAAAGAGTGTAAAGTAAAAGCATAAAATAAAGTCAATTGTTAAAAATTAGAGGTTAGTTGAATGACCATCTTGAAACATGAATTTGAATTAGAGGATTGATAAAACCAATGATGTTTAAGTGATTCACTTTGGCCAAATCTTATGAAGATTCATTAGAGGATTGATAAGACCAAAGCCTCCTAACAATGAATCACAAGATTATTGGATCAAAGGTTTCAAATTAACATGCTTAGGCTTGCAAACATAGGTTTGGGCCACGAATGATCATTTCTCGAATTGGGACAAAATTTAGCGTTATGTTAAGCAATCGTAAGTTGACTTATATAGAAGTCGCACCTATTTTGAGGTCGGTCAATAGCAATATATGTACCATATGTTTAGAGAAATGATATGTAAATCATTCTCCAACAACATGTAGTACAAGTAAGAAGGAGATAAGATGAAGAGGGAAGGGATAAGAATTAAACCACCTTTGAACCAAATATTTAATCAAGTTATTATTAAAATCAAAACATCCAAGAAAAATTCAATGAGACCATAGAAAAATCATAAATGAGCTCAAATATTTTTATAAAAATTTTGGTAATTTTTTAAAGTCAGAAACTATTTCTAAAATTAAAAGAAATAGGAAAAATAAATCAAAAATTGTGAAAAATAGTAAAGTCAGAAATAAAAATAAAATGAGGTCACCAATATTTGTTAAGAGGTCATTGGATCCTTCCATGTTTTTTCAGAATTTAAAAATTAAGAAAATTATTTTTAAACATTTAAAATAACTCAAATAAAGTGAAAAAATATAAAAAATATCAAAACACAATAAAATTGTGAAAATATAATAATCAGAAAGATAAAAATCAAAAGTATTTTAAATTCTTTTTTTTAGATTTTTTGAAGTTAAAATGAATTTTGTATGAATTTTTTATGTTTAAAACAAATAAAATATAAAATCTAAAAATAAAATATAAAAACCAAAAAGATGTAGACCATTCGATGAGAGTCAAAACGCGTTAGTAAGCTAATTCAATATATCAGACGCATTGTGCATATCATGGTCCTTAGTGAATAAAACATGGAATCATTTGTTAAAATCAGAATTTAAAAAAAAACAAATGGCAAGATATCATTGGTTGAGAGATGACATGTTGGTCATCTTCAACCTCCAGCCATGCGATTTGCAGGTCTCTGAAATAGAAAAATTAGAGCTCGATACGGGTATCATTCGCTTCGTCTCTTCAAGACGATTCCAATAGTACTCTCGCGAAAAATTTATGTAAGGTGTAGCTCAGTGGGTTTTGAAGGAAAATTTTGAAAAGGGATTTGAAAATTCATGGCCAAAACTCACTTTCAGTTAAAAATGAATGTTGCGACTAGAATCAGAATGATGAGAACTTCATTACAGTACCAAAGTTTTAGAGAATTGGTGAAGGAATATACCTATTAAAGATCAAATTCAGAGCTCTGAAACTTGACTTGACTAGCACGATTTAGGAAGGCTTAGAGCTTGGTTCTTCTTCTATTAGCTTCAGTGAAGTTCAAGGATGGAGAATTGACAAAGAAAATGGATTAAGGAAAGTTGTAAAACCAAATTCGAAGTTGCAGAAAAGTGGGTTCAAGAGAAAGTTTGGCATGGTGATTCTGACTATCTAAGATTGCGAAAATGAGTGGGATAAAGCTTATATTTATAGGAGAAGTGAATGGAATCAAGAGGAGGGGTGAATGATGAAATTTGGAGGGAAATCATGCACACCTATTTTCATGAAATAAGTGTGATCACATGTGCATCAAAACTCATCCAAATGATGCGTTTTGACACTCTAAATCATCCACACACTTATGATAATAATTTTTAAGTAGAAAACACAAATAAATTTGGTGATTAGAAGTCAAATTATGGAAATTGCATTCTGACTAATTGAGAAACTTTAGTTCCAAGGTACCATCTTTGAAATCGTGGTGTGCACAACTCAAGGGGTCTTAGGGCATGATTCTTGAAGCTTTAGAAAGATGAGATCACAAAATTTACAATGTGCAAATAATGGAATCAAATGGATGTTTGAGCCAAAAGTTATGATAAGTCAAAATTGAGAAAAAATGCTGACTTTTTGTACTTAGAAAAATTCTATGGTTTTCTTCACAAATGACCTATAATGTCTTGCACCCAAACATGGCCTTCCATTTAAAATTTTCTCTTGACCAAAAAAGATGGCATGAATTAGATCACTTGAATGCAATTTTGAGACTTGAACCATTTAAAATCTCCAAAAAATGTGAAATTTATGACTGGGTGAAGTTGGTGAAAATTCATGAGATGACCTATAATCTTTTGAGTCCTTAAGACATCTTCCATCCATTTTAAAGCTTTGAAAATGAAAGAAGAGTTGAAGTTCATATATTTAAGATCATTGTGGAAAAATAATGGGCTCAAGGAGATAAAAATTGACCAATTTATGATCTTTTGAAATTACATAAAGGAATTTGATTGCCTATCTAGAGGACTTGTGATTTTTCTCAATCATTAGGCATGTTCCACATAAAATTTCCATGAAACTTTTGAAGTGATTTGTAGATAACCCTTTAAAGAGGAGCATGTATTTGGAATCACTCAAAAATACCAAAAGATGAGCAAAATGTAGCCTTTAGAAGTTCAAAACCCTAGCTCCTAGAGCAACAAAATGCCTTAGAAACCCTTTTCAAATTTGACAAACTTTCTAGCACAAATACTTTTGTCTTGTAAATAGTAGTTGTTGAGGATGATAATGAGAAGCCATGGCAACCATAACCACTTCCAAATATTCAGAATTGCTGGAATTATTCACTTATGTTCAAGAACTCAAGGACTTATCCAACTAGGTCAAACCTCTTCAATCAACTTTTGCATCCTTTAACTTTCTTTGACAAATTGAGGCATGATGAATCATAGTAGACCTTGTGTGATACAATGGGAGAACTGACTTGAGGTTTTGTGTTTGTGTTTGCAAATGTTTCGGTTTAGCAAGAGTCGCCACCGACTTTTTATTTTATCAAAAGGAAAGGTCAAAAAGCACAGGAAAGACCTTTGAGATGTTTTCTTGGGTTCGGGGGGTAGATTATGAAAATGGAAGGTGCAAGCACCCTTTTCATCCATGATTTTCCATGGGCTCTTAGTTACTTGTTTAGATCACTTGCTTTTGCTTTTCAAATGTTTGAAATGGTGCTTTGTGTGTGGTTTTGAAAATGTTTTGAAAAGAGGCCATCGTTGTGGAAACATTTGTAATGATTCTTGTTTGAATGTATACAAAGGTGTATTTTCTTTTGAAAAGATGTTTCAATGTTGGATAGTTTGAAAGTTTGTTTCGGGAAATGTTTCGAAATTATGTGGTGATGTGTTTTTGAAAATAGCAAGGATTTTTGCAAGTTTTTATCAAGTAACTAAGAGTTGTCTACCCTATCTACTCAAGAGTATTTCCTACACATTTTTAACCCTTTTGACAGTGTTTTTTTACCATTGTATTTGGTAAACAACCTTGTATTTGGATGTTTAAACGGGACTGGCGTGGGTCATCGTATTGACCATGATAGCAATTGTGCTAAGTATCTTTAGCAAATTTTTGAGGGACTAGATCATTTTGTATAGTCAACCAAGATAGTGTCATCAAGGGACTATGATCTTTCGTTTTTTTTTTTGTTTTGCCAAGATACCTAGCATGCATACCATGGCCATTTTTGTAAGGCAACAAGTGAGATTACCCTAAGGGTGTACGTGTGCAAGTGTGTTTTATTGCATGCATGATTTTATCTTGAATTAGGATTTTCTATTTCATTGATTTTATCATGCCATACATATCCTAATTACTAGAATTTACATTTGAAAGCAATAAAAATGCGGAAATGTAGAATCCTACGCTATTACAATATTTAGGGGGTGGGGATACACACTTGTACATGGGGATGGTTCAACGAGAAAAATAGATAAAAAAAAGAAAATAACAAGGGGAAGAAAAAGAGAAATAGAGAGAGGGCTAGCGCCCTGCTGAGAGTAAGTCAGAAGTTCTGACCCAGGCCTGCTGCAGGATATCAACCTGTTAGTGAAAATGTATGAGTCAGAACTTCTGACTCTGGTGCCCTGCAAAACAGAAACCTGTTAGTGGGAAGGTCAGAAGTTCTGACTCCCATGCGCTGCAAGTCAGAAGTTTGTTAGTGGGGAAGTCAGAAATTCTGACCTTGCTGGAAACACATTAATTTTCAGAAGTTCTGATATTATTGATAGCAAAACAGGCCTCATAAGTGCTGGCATCAAAGTCAGAGCTTAGTTTCCCCCTGTGCTAGTCAGAATATCTGCAATTTTATTATTTTTCCACAAAACAGAAGGCATGCCTAGGACAGTCTCAGCAAGTGTCATGGTGTTTCAGAAGACAGAACCAAAAAGGTCACAGGCAGGTTCTACACTGATTCACTTCCTACTTAAGCATTCAGAGACATGAAAATCCTCAGAACACATATAGCAGCAACATGATATCTACATTGTGTTTATTGAGCATGCAAAGCTGATGATGCTTAGTAGTGTGGTGAGAGTCAGCAGGTGCTTACCTTGTTGTTGGAAGAAAATCTGTGAATTGGAGCTAGCTTTAGCTCTGATGGTGTTCTGAACAGGTTCTTTTTAGAATGGGTGGATGGAGAAGATGTATGTATGTATGGTCAGAAACTGTATGGCTGTTCTCTAGTCAGGAAGCAAATTGGGTATCAATGAAGTTTAGAGGTAGGAAGTTCAAAGTTATGAAACACTAAGAATTTTGGCAGAGTTTCACAATGTTTTCTTGCTAGAGTTTTCTATTCCTCTTCTAGCAATTTTTCTGGATTTTTGACCAGGATTTTTAATGGACAATGGTGTCCTATTTATAGGCAAGGCTTTGTGAATTTTTAAACGTTAAATGGCGCCAATACTATGCAGTAGGTGTTAACCATTTCTTGAAGGAAGTTTATGGAAAGTTGTGATAATGGACAACTTTTCAGCCTAGACTAGAACAGTAGGCGAAGATTAAGGGGAAGTGACGCCCATAGGAGAAAAGTGACACATAGATCCAAGCTTAACCTTGCACGAGGGTGTTGTTATGCTGCACGTGGAAAGGTCCTTTGGATAAATGTTCAAAAGTAGTTGTGAGCATTTAATGGGCATTAAATGGTGATGAGATTGGTCAAGACTAAGAGATCTTAGTATGAGATTTGCATCATTACCTACATCCTGAGCCAGCAGTTCTGCTTTACCCAAAAAACAACGCAAACCAAACTCTGACCTTGGCCTCTTGTTGGCCTAGCAAATTCTGAGGATTCTCCATATTTTCCAGCATGTTCTTTTTGATCTGCCTCTGAAAACTCTAGACTTAGAGATTCTGCTTCAGTATTATACCCAATCTGCTGGTCCCATTACCTTCTAATCCCAGCATGTTCTGAAGGAGTTTCAGGCTTTGTTTCGTTCATTGCATTTCTCTAGCAAATTCTGGCTGAACTTGCGTAATTGTTGAAAGAGCCAACTTCTGACTGAGTTGGTGTAACTGCTGAAGAACCAACTTCTGACTGAATGTTATGTGCTGAGCCAAGTTTGCAACTTCTGACTATTTCTTCCTGGAGGTTGGTTCAGAGGTTCTGAAGTGCCATTTTTCTTATATACTTAGAAAATCTCAAGTACTTAGAAATTTGGTTTTTGAACCTTAGCTGGAATACACTTCTCATTTCAAGCATGCTTTGCTGAAACAAGATTTTTTTTGGGACTTGATTTTAATCAAGAGGTCAAGGTTTGGCCTTTCAGCGCAGATGACTGTTTTGGTCTTGGGAGTGATCTTCATGAAAAATTTGTAATCCAAAGCTTGGGATTGAATGGGGAGTAAACCTGAGAAAAATGAGAGGGCAAATTTTGGTGTACAACAGCTTCCCCTGTTCAATCTTCTTGAACCTGAAGAGTTAGATTAGCGAGCTTTGCCGTTCGTGACTCGAAGGTAAAAGAGGATTGGACACTTAAGTGCCCGTAAATTTGCACTCGCCAGAGTATAGTTGAGGGAATGGGCTTAAATATGCCATTTGGAAGATGTGACAGAATTCTGTCAGAGATGGGCTTAAAGATGCCATCCAAGAAAATTGATCGCATAAGAGATTCCTTTGCGATAGCCCGTATACCTGTTGTTGAGGAGGACTATGCCGGGGAATGCCGGTCTATGTCTTTGGAGAAATAGAATTTTAGGAGCTTCAGTCGTCCGTTATTCTACTTGGGAGTCATCTTTTGGTTGAAGAGGTGAAAATGAACTGCCATCTGGTCGTGCTGCAGGCTTTTGAAGGAATTAAATTGTTATCCGGTCACCTCCGGGCTTCAAAGTAATTGACCGAGTAAACTGTTATTTGGTCAAAATCCAAGCTTCATAGTGTACCTTACTGTTATCTGGTCAACATCCAGGCTTGACAGTCTTGTATTTCTATCTGGTTAACATCCAGTGTTCACAAAATCTTACTTCCTATCTGGTCAACATCCAGTCTTCAGAAGGAAATCAAATGGTTATCCGGTCGCCTCCGGTTTTTATTTTGATTTTGGGGCCTACTAATATCCGGTTGGATCCGGGCTTCAAAGTAATTGGCCGATTAAACTGTTATTTAGTTAACATCTAAGCTTCACAGTATACCTTACTGTTATCTGGTCAACATCTAGGCTTCATAGTCTTGTATTGCTATCTGGTCAACGTCCAGGCTTCAAAAAAACTTACTTCCTATCTGGTCAACATCCAGTCTTCAGAAGGAAATCAAATGGTTATTCGGTCGCCTTCGGTTTTCCTTTTGATTTTGGGGCCTACTAATATCCGGTTGGATCCGGGCTTCAAAGTAATTGGCCAAGTAAACTGTTATTTGGTCAACATCAAAGCTTCACAGTATACCTTACTGTTATCTGGTCAACATCTAGGCTTCACAGTCTTGTATTGCTATCTGGTCAACATCCAGGCTTCACAAAAACTTGCAGGGGATTCAACTATTTTCTGGTTGATCTCCGGGCTTCAGTATAATCAAGATAAAATCTGGTCGAATCCAGGCTTCATAATTGAAACAAGAATCTGCACATTGATTTGAATAAGAAAATAGGAAAGCATCCGCGTTTGGAGCATCTCTAAGCCATTTTTTGAGCTTTTGAACATCTGTTTTAGGTAGCTATCAATTTTATCCTGAAAAGGGTAGAATGTTAGCTGAAACACAAAGTTATGTTGCATGACATGTATGATGCAATGCGTTTTTATCAATGGTTATGATATGTGAATTTAATGTATGTGCATGTAAGCTGATTAGCTGTCTTGCTGAGGAAAATAAATCCTGGATAGCTGGAGATAATAAAATCTTTGACTGTTGCCGGGGAAAATAAATCCATGACCGTTGTTGGAGATTCAAGATCTTTGACAACCTCTGTGGGGAGAAGCTATACTGCTGGGGAGATCAGGAGTTTGGGTTGTATGCCAATATACTGGGGACTTCAAAAATGAGAACTTTCGTTCTGTTTGGGGTATCAGGGGAAAACTGAATGGTTTTCGCTGGGGATTGGTAGCTCAAAGTTTCATCTCCGTTGGGGATCTTAACGACGTGCTGATTTGATCGTGTATGGAAACTTGACTCCGTTGAGGAAGAATATTTTAAAATAACTCTCTGGGGAATTATCTAGTTTTAAAGCGACTCTCCAGGGAAATAGGAGGAAACTGGATGGTCTTCAATAATGTTCAAAGGTTGAAGGTTTGACTCTGTTGAGGAAGAAAGTTTCATCTTCACTGAGGGTTTGCAGTTCAAAGTTTTGCTCCGCTGGGGATTGGGAGTTCGAAAACTCAACTCTGATGGGGATTTTGAAACTTAACTCCGCTGGGGATATGTATTTCAAAGTTTTAGCTCCGCTGAGGATCTGGACGATGTACTGCAGGTGATTTCTCCTGGAATAGCCTAAAGACGTTTCCCTATACTTTCAACCTGTCAGTAATTATTATTTCCCTTTTCATTTATTTGTAAACAGTGATTATATTCAAATGCATATGCTCATTTAATAAATCATTGGACGTTTTCAAATAAAACACAAGTGTAAAAAATAAAAAAAGGCAAATAATTTTCTGCACTTTGAAGTATCTTTGTATTAACTTTGTGTAAGTATTTTGTACAAAGGAGACAAACATCCTAGTAAGAGAATGTTGTCATAAAAAGAGGAAAAATTTATATAGGGAAAGATGGCTATGTGTAAAAATTCCATGGGGTTCCCATTCTGCTATAGCCTTCGTAATTCTTGATATCTTGTCCATTTGTGGCTTCATCCGACGATGAATGAATTGATCAGAAACCTGGAGCTTGTTTGTGAAGAGATTGTCCTTAAAGTGATCCGACGAGACATAGTCATACGCTTTAATTCCCTAACTTTTTCCTGGATCGCCCTTTCGGTTTTTCGATCCACCGAGAAACCCCTTTTTGCCCAAGTCGCCCTTTCAGGTTTTCAACTTGCCGGGTGTACATATTTTTTTATTTTATCCCTAATTTTTTCCTGAACCGCCCTTTCGGGTTTTCGATTCACCGGGATGCCCATTTTTGCCCAAGTTTCCCTTTCGGTTTTTCAACTTGTAAGGTCGTTTATGCGTAGTAACTTTTGACGATGTCTGTGTTCACAGGGTGCGGCAGGTCATCGCCGTCCATGGTGGTCAGGATCATTGCCCCACCAGAAAAGATGTTTTGGATCACAAATGGTCCTTCGTAAGTAGGAGTCCACTTGCCCCTGGGATCACTTTGCGGCAAGACGATCCGCTTGATTACAAGATCTCTGACTCGATATACCTGGCGTCTGACTTTCTTGTTGAAAGCCTTGATCATCCGTTTTTGATATGTCTTACCATGACAAATAGCAGTAAGTCGCTTTTCGTCAATCAGGTTAAGTTGATCAAGCCGGGTCTGAATCGAATCGTCTCACTCAAAACAGCATCCTTCATGATTCTCAGGGAAGGGATCTGAACCTCCATAGGTAAAACAACTTCCATGCCGTATACCAACGAAAAGGGTGTTGCCTCAGTTGATGTACGCGCCGTGGTACGGTACCCGTGCAGAGCAAATGGTAACATCTCATGCCAGTCCTTGTAGGTGACTATCATCTTTTGAATGATCTTCTTGATATTTTTGTTTGCAGCTTCGACAACACCGTTCATCTTTGGCTGATAGGGAGATGAATTGTGATGTTGAATCTTGAACTGCTCACCCAGAGCGGTGATCATGGTATTTTTCAAATTTGTATCATTGTCAATGATAATCTTGTCGGGGATACCATACCGACATATGAGATTCTGCTTGATGAAGCGGGCAACCACATTCTTTGTAACGGAGGCGAAGGAAGCTGCTTCGACCCACTTGGTAAAGTAATCAATAGCCACCAGGATGAAGCGGTGTCCATTGGATGCTGTAGGCTTGATTTCTCCAATCATGTCGATTCCCCATATAGCGAATGGCCAAGGAGAGGTTAAGACATTAAGAGGAACTGGAGGTATATGTACCTTGTCAGGGTAGATTTGGCATTTGTGACAAGTATGGGAATGTTGATGACAGTCAGCTTCCATGTTAGACCAGTAATAGCCTGCCCGTAGAATCTTCTTAGTCATCGTATGACCGCTCGAGTGGGTGCCAAATATACCATTGTGTAGTTCAACCATGATTTGATCAGCCTCAACTTTGTCCACACAATGGAGCAGGACACAATCATGATTGCGCTTGTATAGGATACCATTGCTCAGAAAGAACTTGGCAGAGAATTTCCTCAAGAACTTTTTGTCGATGACTGAAGCTCCTTCAGGGTATTCTCGAGTCTCGAGATACCTTTTGACTTTGTGAAACCAGGGCTGGTCCACTACTTCTTCGGTATTAATCTCGTGACAATGTGCAGGTTCGTCCATCCGCTCAATGGTAATTTGGGGAGCCTTATTATCCCAGTTAAGTTTAAACATGGAAGACATTATAGTTAGAGCATCCGCTAGCTCATTTTCTTCTCGCAGGAAGTGCTCGAAAGTAATTTGCTCGAAATGTGGTAACAATATCAGGACATGTTCTTTGTAAGGGATGAGGTTAGGGTGTTTAGTATCCCACTCTCCTTTGATTTGACTGATAACCAAAGCTGAGTACCCAAATACGACCAAATATTTGATTCCCAAGTCAATAGCAGCCTTGAGACCAAAGATACAAGCTTCATACTCGGCCATGTTGTTGGTGCAGCTGAAGTAAAGCCTAGCGGTGAAAGGTGTATGGCAACCCTCTGGAGAGATAAGCACTGCGCCAATACCATTTCCAAGTGCATTTGAAGCACCATCAAAGTACAGGGTCCATCGGGATCCTTGTTCAGGTCCGTCATATGGTTTGTTACCTTCAATGTTATCCCATGTCATGATATCCTCGTCGGGGAAGTCGAACCTCATGGATTGGTAATCTTAGACAGCTAGTACACTCCCCTTTATAGCTTTTTGGGTTGTGTACTGTATATCATATTCGGTGAGGATCATTTTCCATCTAGCTATTCTTCCAGATAAAGCAGGCTTTTCGAAGATGTACTTGATTGGATCCATTTTAGAGATCAGTAGAGTGGTATGTGTCAACATATACTGCCTTAGCCGGCGAGCAGCCCATACCAAAGCGCAACAAGTTTTCTCGAGCAGTGAGTAGTGAGTCTCACAGTCGGTAAACTTTTTGCTAAGGTAATAAATTGCATGCTCTTTTCGACCAGACTCGTCATGTTGGCCCAGTACGCACCGCATTGAATTATCCAAAATAGTCAAATACATGATTAGTGGTCTCCCTTCAACGGGTGGCATCAAGATAAGAGGTTCTAACAAATACTCCTTGATTTTATCGAAATCAACTTGACAGTCATCATTCCATTCAACCACCTGATCTTTCTTCAATAGCTTGAAAATTGGCTCACAGGTAGATGTTAGGTGAGAAACGAACGTTGCAATGTACTTTAGGCGTCCTAAGAAACCTCTGACCTCCTTCTCAGTGCGAGGGATAGGAATTTCTTGTATAGCTTTGACTTTGGCAGGATCAACCTCGATGCCTTTGTTACTGACGATGAATCCCAAAGGTTTATTGGACCTGACTCTGAAAGTGCACTTGTTAGGGTTCAGTCTGAGCTTGTACTCCTTCAACCTGACAAACAACTTTTGCAGATGATCGAGGTGTTCTTCTTCTGTCTGTGAACGGGCTATCATGTCGTCTACGTAGACTTATATCTCATGATGTATCATGTCATGAAACAAAGCTACCATGGCTCGCTGATAGGTTACCCCGACATTCTTCAGTCCGAATGGCATCACTTTGTAGCATAAGGTACCCCACTGCGTAACAAAAGTAGTCTTCTCCATGTCTTCGGGGGCCATTTTGATCTGGTTGTATCCCGAAAATCCATCCATGAAATAAAATACCTTGTGTTGAGTTGTATTTTCAACCCAGATGTCAATGTGCGGTAGTGGAAAATCATCTTTAGGGCTAGCCCTGTTTAAGTCTCTGTAATCCATGCACATTCTAACTTTGCCGTCCTTTTTAGGCACGGGTACAATGTTAGCAACCCATTGTGGATAGGAAGTAACAGCAAGAAAACCTACATTGAACTGCTTCATCACTTCGGCTTTGATCTTTTCAGACATACCGGGCCTCATTCGACAGACTTTCTGTTTGATCGGTGGACACTCTTCTCTTGTAGGGAGACGGTGAACCATAATATCTGTATCCAGTCTCGGCATGTCTTCGTAGGACCAGGCGAAGATCTCAACATAGTCATTCAACAGCTGAACTAAGCGCTCTTTGACATTTGGATTTAGGTTGGCACCCACTTTAACCTCTTTTCTGTCTTTGGTAGTACCCAAGTTGATAGTCTCTAACAGCTCTTCATGGGGAAGAATAACCCTTTCTTCTTGTTGTAAAAGTCTAGCCAACTCTTTAGGCAATTCACAGTCTTCATCACCTTCGTATTCGGCATGATTGACCAGATATTCAGAGTCACTGAAGGCCATAGCAGAATTGTTTCCCATGGAATCCGGAATGGAAGGGTACCTGCATTTTGTGAGTGTGGGTGTGTGTAAGGGATAGCCATCTTTAAACAAGTAAAATGTAAAAAGAAAGAAAATGAACACAAAAGTTTATATATGAAAACGTCCATGATTCATTAAAAATGGCATATGAAGATGAAAAAATCAAGCCCTTACAAATGGACCTATATGCCCCGGGTAAGGCACAAGGCAAAAAAGAGTGTACGGATTGTTTAATAATTATTACAGACCAACAAAAATATTCGAAAGATAAATTACTGATTTATGAAAGTAATGGGAACAAAGTCTTTCGACTCCAAGTTGTTCAGCCCTCCTTCAATAGTTGGAAAGATCCAATCTTCAAAGTCACCTTCCCCTTCACCGTCTTCTAGGGAACTGACTCCATGATGAGTGATCTTTAATGGTGGCCCTCCAGCCCGGGAGCGATGCACAGCCTTCTGACTAGCAGCAGTGAAACCCAAGCCTAAGTTATCTGCCTTGAAAGGAAAATCTGGTAGCTGACCCCATACTGTGCTTCCTCCTTCCTCAATCACAGCCTTCGCATCTTTAAGGGATGACATCCGGGACACAGGTTTGGTGATGATGGGTACAAAAGTCATTGTCTTGGCTGCCACAACTTCAGGAGAAACCTCTTCAAAGTGTTGGAAAGGGTTTCCTATGAATTCTCCATCTAACTCCACATAGCGGAAAGAATTAAGATGGCTTATCATATACTCCTCCTCGCCATGAACTGTTATGATCTTCCCCTGGACTGGGTATTTGAGCATTTGGTGTTGAGAAGAAGTGACTGCCCCAGCGTTGTGGATCCAGGGTCTTTCCAACAAGCAAGAATATGAAGGACGGATGTCCATCACATAAAATGTAGAGTTGAAAATTTCTGTTCCAACTTTAATTGGGATGTCCACCTCCCCGTGGACCATCCTCTTAGAACCGTCAAAGGCTCTAACAATGATATTGATGGGCTTTAGGGTCAAACCTTCACAGTCCAATCTGTCCAATGCTTTCTTTGGCAGGACATTTAAAGACGAACCGGTATCAACCAGAACGTGAGCAAGAGTAGTCCCTCTATATTCCACCGAGACATGCAGCGCGTCATTATGCTTTATCCCCTTAGATGTTAGATCGGCATCGGAGAAGCCAATACCATTGTCGGCGGTTAGGCTGGCTACACACTCCTAGAACTGGTCCGTGGAGGTTTCTTGAGGCACGTGGGTTGTCTTCAAGAATTTGATCAAGGCTTTGGCATGAGCCTCGGAACAAAGCAATAGGGCCAACATAGAGATTTTTGAAGGGGTTTTCCCCAGTTGTTCTACGACATCATAGTCGCTTTTCTTAATTATTTTTAAAATCTCCTCCATTTCCTTTTGAGTGGTCTCGGGGATGACCAAAGGCTGAGCCCTCGTCCTGACGGGCACTTCTTAGATCTCCTTACCTTTATCAGCAGCAACAGCAGAGGGTACAACTACAGGAGTAACAATTTCTTCAATCACTGGAGTTTGCACAGAGATGTTGACTGGCACAGGAGTAACCTTAGGAGCATTTGAGGGTCTGAAGATTTCCCTTGGAGGAGCATTCTCCGGAGAGAAAATTCTTCCGCTGCGGGTGATCTTACTCGTCCCAGCGATATTTCCTATGTCAGGAATTTCTTCATCGGAGTTTTCTTCCACTGATTCAATTTGCTTAACACCGTGGTAGAAGATTTCTCCTCCATAATTCCACAGTATTGTCTTGTTGGACTTGTATGGGATAGGCCCCGGCATAGTAATCTTCAGCAGTACAATCTTTGGATCGGGTGTAATCTTAACAGGTCTTTTGGAGACCTTAGAAAGACTGGCAGAAATGGTGATTATAGCAACATCTTTGATAGGAGTTGGAGTTACAGGAGTTTTCTCAAAGAGGATTTCTTGATTATCCATTAGGCGTTGGATGCCTAACTTCAATAACGGATAGTCGGATTATAGGGACGAACAAAGGTAAAAATCTTTTTCACAGCCTGGGAAAATCCCAGCTTTCAACAGATTCATCTTGATTATTGGTAAAGGGGTCATTAAGTCATCAACATTAGCAACATACATATCCTCTTCGATAGCATGGGCGTTGTGACCATGCTTTGGCATTGGGGCAGAGATCACATTCGGCTTTTCGGGCGCGTCGAATTCCACCTCCTTGGCATCTATTAAATCCCGGATCTTGTTTTTGAGGGCCCAACAATTGTTGGTGTCGTGATCTATGCCATCTGAATGATAAGCATATTTAGCGTTGGCATGGTAAAAAGGAGAAGTTGTATTCGGATTTTGTGGTGGCTCTCTCAAGGTTGTAAGGTTTAACTTCAAGAGATGGGGGAGAACCTGGGCAGGCGTCATGTTTATTTTGATGAATTTCCTAGCAGGCCTTCCCATTCTTTGTTGGTTAGTTTTGGATTGATCATTTCTAGGCTGATCAGCTGCAGTCTTTTGAATCATTACAGCCCTCACCGCTGGCTGGCGCTCCACTCTTCCTCGACCTCTTTGGGAGTAAACATCTGAGACTTCTTTCTTGGCTGGAAAGATTTTCTTGATGGCAGCGGAAGCAGATGTATCCTTTTGAATTTTACCGCTCTTAATGCCAGCTTCGACTCTTTCATCAGTCAGAATTAACTCGGTGAACCCCGCAGACGAACTCCCGATCAAGTGATTAAAGAATGGACCTGACAGGGTCCCTAAAAACATATCCACAAGCTCTCTCTCATACAAAGGTGGTTGCACCCTTCCAGCCAACTCCCTCCATTTCTGGGCATACTCCTTAAAGCCATCATTAGAGACCATACCCATACTCTGTAATTGAGTACGAGTAGGTGCTAAATCCGCATTATATTGATATTGTCTGTAGAAGGCAGCAACCAAATCCTCCCAATTGTGTACATCAGATCTCTCAAGCTGGTAGAACCAATCTAATTGTGTCCCCGAAAGACTATCTTGAAAAAAGTGGACCCATGGATCCTTATCAGAAGAATGAGGTTGGATCTTTCTGACGTAAGACCGTAGGTGCATCTTCGGACAAGACAAACCATCGTATTTAGAAAATGTAGGCACCTTGAATTTAGGGGGAATCACAATACCAGCAACCAACCCTAGCTCTTCGAAGTCCAGCCCAGGCATTCTTTGTACCTCCATAGCCGCCAAACGCTCTTCCATATTCTTGTACTTGTCGTCTGCAGCAGGATATTGCTACTCAGAGTAATCTTCATCCTCTTCTTCTTCTTCTTCAGCCTCAGACTCAGATGGTACTGCAACTCCCTTTCCTTTACCTATCCCTTCATCAGATGTTAAGGGGAAATCCAGGACCCTTCTAGCTTGGTTCTCAAATCTTCTACCCAGAGTAGCCACACCAACTCTTTTCTTTTTCTTTTTCTCTTTTTCCTTTTCCTTCTCTAACAGTGGTTTAAGATCCTCCTGACCCTTTGCCAAGGTCACGAGGAGTTGTTGGAACTGTGAATTCTGCGCTTGTAAGTCTTTGATTGTCTGCTCTATATCCATCTTGCTGAAATAAACAGCAGAGAGATAAGGAAACCTGGTGTGAAGACCTGTTTATGCATATGATGAATGATATGTATTCATGTAATGCATTCAAGGATTCAGAAATTCAAATTTGTTGTAAACAAAAAGAACACACATCATATTAATAAGATATAATTTGTCAGTACATAATTTCCCCATGGGCAAAATAATACAAAATTCTAAGGTAAAAAGACGTTGCGCATCCTCTTTGGCGTAATTTAGGTGTTGAGAGTCTTCTCTTCGTGGAGTCGACGGGTAAGTTCCAAAACCTTCTTCTCACTGGCGTAGAAGCTGGATTAAAAAGTGTTACGTTCTTCCTTGAGCTGTATCCAACTCTTTTGAAAATCTTCCAATGTTGTTGGCATGTCAGGATGTAGGAGGGTGTATGGAACCTCTCCTTCCATAACAGGCTCTTTGATCATAGGCAGAACGTAGGGGTAAGGCATCATAAGACTCTGGGCGCGGGTTTGTACCCACTTGAGGTAAGGCTCAAGGGGGTGGAATTCTTGTGTCCCAGTGTCTTACTGTCCACTTTGTTGGGCATCCTCCAAGCTCGGATAAACCTTTGTCGTTGTCGAAGTCAAAAACCAAGTCTGGAATCAACATGTCATGAGGGCCATCCCTTCGGGCATACCCAAATTGTCTCAGAGCCAAACAGGGGTTGTAGGTAATGCCTCCCCTAATGCCATGTAGTGGGATATTAGGGAATTCCCCTCAACGATCAATGAGGATGGCATTTTCTCTGGACCGAGAACACCAATGAACATCAAAATGTGTAAGAGTCATCAACCGTTGTGACCACCTCAAGCTTTCTCATTCTTCAATAATGACTGGGGAAGGTGAGAAATAAACCACCTTGCTAGAAGAGGAGTACAGCACATGAGAACACCTCTCTTCCTCATTGTTCGTGTGTGAAATGAGTGTAGGATGTCCCCAAGCAATGTAGGCACAGGATTCCGAGATATGAAAATCTTGACAGCATTCACATCTATAAGCTGATCAGGGTTTGGGAACAAGACCAACCCATAGATGAGAAGTGCTACAATCTCCTTAAATGCTTGCAGATCTAGAGAATTCCAGCAGTCTTGTGCCTTCTCAAACATAAACTTTACCAAGAAACCCTTGACACCACTTCTGGTTTCCCAATGACCTTTGATATCATATGGTTGCAAGTGTAATGCTTGAGCAACATCTTCAGACTTTGGCTGTCTTTCTGTACCGTTGTGGGGTAATTGGTGGAGAATAGGAATCCTCAGGAGTTGAGAAAATTCCTACAAAGTAGGCACTAGTTGGTAATCAGGAAATGTAAAGCAATGGTGTAGGGGGTCAAAGAACTGGAAGAGAACTTTCACCATGTCCTCTTCAATGTTGGAGTTGACCAAGTTGAGAAGTCTACCATGTCTTTCACTGAAGGGAGAATTCTATGGAATCTTGGAAGTAAGCTCTTTGAGTAGAGGAGGAATTCTCACAAGGTTGACCTGAATAGTTTTTCTGCGGAGTGAATCCATAACCTACAAAACAGGAACAAAGATGAAGATCCAAACCCTTGAAATAGTTAGTGGATGCATATGATGCTTTATGATGTTCATGATGTATGCACAAGTATATGTACAAGCAAATCACATAAGTTCCTAGTTTCAGGCTTGCATGGGGTTTCATAGGTAAGTACCCTCTTGAAGTTAGTTGGCTCAACCTGTTCTATAAATAGTAACCGGGTTCTAAGGAGCTCAATATCACTGGATTATTTTCTGTGTTCATTGTTTCAGTTTAGCCACTTTACTGGTGACCGAAATATTCCAAGAAAACAATCCTCAATGAGTATAGTATTGAGTATCTACCAACTTCGGACTGCACCAAAGCCGGTCATCTCACTACCCCTAATAAATGCCAAGATGGTCAAGTAAAGGTTCTAAAAGTCCATTAGTGCTTCATGACATCACTCAGCGGCCCCGTATTCTCTTTGATTGACAAAAAGGCTACCGGTACCCACAAATATGTTGCACTAATATAGCTATTTCTTCGACCATGTCGCTATACCCCACACAGTTTTCACAATATATTGTTATTTACCTATGAATGTTTCCTAAATCCGGGTAGAGGATTCAAACCCAAACAATAGAACCAAGTGTAAAGAAATCAAAGCAAAAAAATAAGCATGTAAAGGTGATCTAAACCCTAAGGTAACCCCACTTTCAACTCCTGATCTCCCCAGTAGAGTCGCCATTTCTGTGATACGGTGGGAGAACTGACTTAAGGTTTTGCGTTTGTGTTCGCAAACGTTTCGGTTTAGCAAGAGTCGCCACCGACTTTTTATTTTATCCAAAGGAAAGGTCAAAAAGCACAGGAAAGACCTTTGAGATGTTTTCTTGGGTTCGGGGGGTAGATTATGAAAAGGGAAGGTGCAAGCACCCTTTTCATCTGTGGTTTTCCATGGGCTCTTAGTTACTTGTTTAGATCACTTTCTTTTGCTTTTCAAATGTTTGAAATGGTGCTTTGTGTGTGGTTTTGAAAATGTTTTGAAAAGAGGCCATTGTTGTGGAAACCTTTGTAATGATTCTTGTTTGAATGTATACAAAGGTGTATTGTCTTTTGAAAAGATGTTTCAATGTTGGAAAGTTTGAAAGTTTGTTTTGGGAAATGTTTCAAAATTGTGTGGTGATGTGTTTTTGAAAATAGCAAGGATGTTTGCAAGTTTTAATCAAGTAACTAAGAGTTGTCTACCCTATCTACTCAAGAGTCTTTCCTACACATTTTTAACCCTTTTGACAGTGTTGTTTTACCATTGTATTTGGTAAACAACCCTGTATTTGGATGTTTAAACGGGACGGGCGTGGGTTGTCGTATTGACTATGATAGCAATTATGTTAAGTATCTTTAGCAAATTTTTTAGGGACTAGATCATTTTGTATAGGCAACCAAGACAGCGTCATCGAGGGACTATGATCTTTTGTTTTGTTTTGTTTTGCCAAGATACCTAGCATGCATACCATGGCCATTTTTGTAAGGCAACAAGTGAGATTACCCTAAGGGTGTACGTGTGCAAGTGTGTTTTATTGCATGCATGATTTTATCTTGAATTAGGATTTTCTATTTCATTACTTTTATCTTGCCATACATATCCTAATTACTAGCATTTACATTTGAAAGCAATAAAAATGCGAAAATGTAAAATCCTACGCTATTACAATATTTAGGGGGTGGGGGATACACACTTGTACATGGGGATGGTTCAACGAGAAAAATAGATTAAAAAAAGAAAATAACAAGGGGAAGAAAAAGAGAAAGAGAGAGAGGGCTAACGCGCTGCTGAGAGAAAGTCAGAAGTTCTGACCCAGGCCTGTTGCAGGATATCAACCTGTTAGTGAAAATGTATGAGTCAGAACTTCTGACTCTGGTGCCCTGCAAAACAGAAACCTATTAGTGGGAAGGTCAGAAGTTCTGACTCCCATGCACTGCAAGACAGAAGCTTGTTAGTGGGGAAGTAATAAATTCTGACCCTGCAGGAAACACAATAATTTTCAGAAGTTCTGATATTATTGATAGCAAAACAGGCCTCAGAAGTGCTGGCGTCAAAGTCAGAGCTTGGTTTCCCCCTGTGCTAGTCAGAATATCTGCAATTTTATTATTTTTCCACAAAACAGAAGGCATTCCTAGGACAGTCTCAACAAGTTTCATAGTGTTTCAGAAGACAACCAAAAAGGTCACAGGCAGGTTCTACACTGATTCACTTCCTACTTAAGCATTAAGAGGCATGAAAATCCTCATAACACGTACAACAACAACATGATATCTACATTGTGTTTACTGAGCATGCAAAGCTGATGATGCTTAGCAGCATGGTGAGAGTCAGCAAGTGCTTACCTTGTTATTGGAAGAAAATATGTGAATTGGAGCTTGCTTTAGCTCTGATAGTGTTCTGGACAGGTTCTTTTTAGAATGGGTGGATGGAGAAGATGTATGTATGTATGGTCAGAAACTGTATGGGCGTTCTCTAGTCAGGAAGCAAATTGGGTATCAGTGAAGTTTTGAGGCAGGAAGTTCAAAGTTTGAAACACTAAGAATTTGGGCAGAGTTTCACAATGTTTTCTTGCTAGAGTTTTCTATTCCTCTTCTAGCAATTTTTCTGGATTTTTGACTGGGGTTTTTAATGGACAATGGTGTCCTATTTATAGGCAAGGCTTTGTGAATTTTTAAACTTTAAATGGCGCCAATACTATTAAGTAGGTGTTAACTTATTCTTGAAGGAAGTTTATGGAAAGTTGTGATAATGGACAGCTTTTCAGCCTAGACTGGAACAGTAGGCGAAGATTAAGGGGAAGTGACGCCCATAAGCAAAAAGTGGCACATAGATCCAAGCTTAACCTTGCACGAGGGTGTTGTTATGCTGCAAGTGGAAAGGTCCTTTGGATAAATGTCCAAAAGTAGTTGTGAGCATTTAATGGGCATTAAATGGTGATCAGATTGGTCAAGACTAAGAGATCTTAGTGTGAGATTTGCATCATTACCTACATCCTGAGCCAGTAGTTCTGATTTACCCAAAAAACAACGCAAACCAAACTATGACCTTGGCCTCTTGCTGCCCCACCAAATTCTGAGGGTTCTCCAGATTTTCCAGCATGTTCTTTTTGATTTGCCTCTAAAAACTCTAGACATAGAGATTCTGCTTCAATATTATACCCAATTTGCTGGTCCCATTACCTTCTAATCACAACACGTTCTGAAGGAGTTTCAGGCTTTGTTGCCTTCCTTGCATTTCTCTAGCAAATTCTGGCTGAACTTGCGTAATTATTGAAAGAGCCAACTTCTGACCGAGTTGGTGTAACTGCTGAAGAACCAACTTCTGACTGAATGTTATGTGCTGAGCCAAGTTTGCAACTTCTGACCATTTATGCCTGGAGGTTGGTTCAGAGGTTCTGAAGTTCCATTTTTATTAAATACTTAGAAAATCTCAAGTACTTAGAAATTTGGTTTTTGAACCTTAGCTGGAATACACTTCTCATTTCAAGCATGCTTTGCTGAAATAAGATATTTTTTGGGACTTGATTTTAATCAAGAGGTCAAGGTTTGGCCTTTTAGCGCAGATGATTGTTTTGGTCTTGGGAGTGATCTTCATGAAAAATTTGTAATCCAAAGCTTGGGATTGAATGGGGAGTAAACCTGAGAAAAATGAGAGGGCAAATTTTGGGGTACAACACCTTGCCATGGTGTCTCTTCAAAGCATCTTCAATGATGAAGCTTTAACCTCAATGAAATCTTGTTAAGGAAGGCATGGAAATAAACTCATGAACCTTTAGATCAACCGGATGAAATGTGTTGTGCTTCCACCCATAGCATCATCAACTAAAGCAAACATTCATAATATTCATTAGTTAAAAGTTAATCAAAACAAAACATAGATGATCACAATATACAAGTCAAGGTGCTTGGTGATTCCTCATGAGAAAACTTAAAGATAGGGAGAAGAACCAAACTCTAGTGTGATCTTGTTGTAGTTGAGTTGATATGAGATGATAGAGGGATCTTAGGGGAAAAATTGGAGTACAACAGCTGCCCTTATTTAAGTGTCTTCTATCTGGATATACGAAAGTTACAAATTTCTATCGACGCAATTGAAGATACTTAAATATAAAAGAAGCCCTATTTTTTCCCTAATATACCATGCAATGTTCATGATTATGAATGCAAATAAACAGATCCAAGGGTGATACAATAGACCACTGGGGATACAGAAAAATAAAAGATCAAAAGAAGATTGACCAGGAAAATAAATCACTGGTAAATAGAAGACTCGACTCTATTGAGGTAAATCCCAAGGAGAAGACATAGTATCATCAACTCAGACATTGAGGAGAGAAAATAAAAGATCAAAATGATCAACATATAACTGCAAACTATCCACTCTCAGAGAAGATAGCAAAAAAGGTAATGTCGACCCACTGGGGTGAAAAGAGGTGGTAGGATAATACTATCAAACATCAATATTATAGGTGGTAACAAGTAATTGGCATTAGTACCTATGACTGGAAACAAACAAATTCTTCAGAGTAATGTGAATCTCAACAACAAACTATCTCCCACAATGAAGAGACTACCATCCATCGAAAAAAGATCTCAAGAACGAACTATCTCCCATAATGACGAGACTACCATCCATTGGAGTAATAAATCTCAACAACAAACTATCTCCTATAATGATGAGACTACCATTCATTGGAGTGAAATCTCAGCAACAAACTATCTCCCATAATAACGAGACTACCATTCATCGGAAAAATATTTCACTAATCAATTATCTCCCATAATGACGAGACTACCGTTCATTAGAGTAAAATCTCAACAACAAACTATCTCCCCTAATGACGAGACTACCATCCATTAGAGTAACAAATCTTAACAACGAACTATCTCCCATAATAACGAGACTACCATCCATTGGAGTAACAAATCTCAACAACGAACTATCTCCATAATGAAGACACTAACATTCATTAGAGTAAAAAAATATCAGCAACGAACTATCTCCCATAATGAAGAGACTACCATCCAATGGAGTAAAAAATCTCAATCTTCTCGAGGAACTAACAGACTTACTGGGGAAGTACATATTTCTCAAATAAAGAGACTTGCCACTTGTTGTCATGAGAAGGAGTTATAATAATGACCTCTTGGGGAAATAAATATATTCCTGCTTAGGTGCTAAAGTCTTCACGTGCAAAATAAGTGCACATTCTCAAACCAGGGCTCAAAGCTTGTAGAAATCAAAATAATAATGTTGTTGGGGACCATAGTTTCAAACAAGAACTAAACTAGAGTGAAACAGTCAACCGAGATAGCTCCTGATGAGAAATAAACTCAAAAGAGGATCACATTCCATCTAGATAAAGAACTGAATAGGAAGGCTAAAGAAAAGTTCTTCCACGAGGGGTAACTCAGTGGGGGAGATTGAAAGAGTATACATTTTATGCTTAAAGTTGATACTCTATTGGAGAGAGGGTACCACACCTCGACGAATAGGTTAAAATGCCAATAAAAATATCAATGAATGCAAATGAGTAATGAATTCCGATTCAACTATGCATGATGTATGTATGGATGGTATCATGTATATGCTGACAAAATAGATATATGTCATTGGGGATGACAAACAAAAACAAATTGAGTAAAGTTAACACTCGACTAAATCATATCCAGAAGGAAAATTCCATAAGAGAGTAAACACCATCTGAGGAAACAAATTCCTATTCCACAGCTTAACTCCACTAGGAAGAAACACCATCCGAAAGTAATCAAATCAAAACAATAAAACTAGTGCAGATACACGGACCTAACATCCTCCTTTACGCTTCACTTGGGAACATTACACAAACTTCAAAGGGGGAAAAATGTTTCAACATCTATATTTTCATTGGAGATTATAATATTGACTTCATTAGGACAGATGAAAACCACATCGTCGAGATATCACCCGAGGATCTCGTGATAACTTCATAGGGGAGTATAATACCTAATCATTAAGGGGAGCCCAAAATACATTGTTCAATTCCAAGAGTGATGATTACACAAACTTCCCCGGGGAGAAATTATGAAACCACATGGGGATATAACTTTCAGAGAGAACAAAGTCTCGGCTTCACTTGGGGATTAAAGAGTCAAACAATACAGCAAGAAAAATCAAAATTATGGAGATTTTAAATCAGATCCAACACTTGGCAGGAGAAAACCCAAAAAATTTAACAATTGCTTCAACACTTCTTAGAAAAGATAACCTTGCCTAGTTGCCTGGGAAAACAACAATAATGCCATTTGTTGTACCCCAAAATTTTCCCTCCCATTTTTCATACAAGATACAACCCTAGGGTTTCTTGGATATTAAAGTTGGCTCAAAAATCGACCATACAGATTCTCGTCTGGGGCAGTAAACCAGAAATTAGGGTTTTTTTTATTCTCAAAAGAAAATGAGTTTTCAAAAATCCAATTGGCCTTCATAGGTCTTCATGCTTCCTCAAGGTTGTAGTTATGATTTCTTCAAGTTACAAGACTTTGAGACGATTATGTCTGTTCATGGTCACATGTGATGTCGCTCACGGGTTTATCTTCAGATAATCGGAAGAAATTTGAGTTTGGAAGACTTTAAAATTATCAAATCATTGTAAGGCATTGATTGATTTTGAATTTTTCTTAAACACGGTTTACTGAAAGGATAATGTTTGTTCTCAGAGCATGATTTGTTTGGGACAAGAGATGGAGATTAAGACTGTCATTTAGGACAATCATGATTTTGGGATCCAGGTTGAACAAATGATTTACGTCCTTAAAACAATTAGTTTGTTTAGGAAATGGAGTACAAATGCGTGGTTGTTTGAGATGCAGTTACAAAGTTATTTGGATTATTTGGAATTCAAGTTACCAGACCGGAGCATTTTATTTCAAATATCCTGATTGGGAATTTTAAAAAAAATCAATTAGGATACGAAGAGAAATTACCAGTTTTTGTTTATAAAGGATTTCAAGTTATAAAATAACACAAGAATACTTTATACTACAATTCAAGTTCTTCTCCAATTTCAAACACACCATCCAAGATTGTTACAAAACTTCAAATTCTTTTAATACTTTATGTTTTACAACTTATTGTATTTAAAGATAAGTTGGTACAACTATTGGATACAATACATCAAAATACAAGAAGAATTTTTCTAATTTACAAAGAAAATCAAGTGAATGTTTGGCCTAAGAGAACTAATCCATGATTAAGTTGTTTGAAGATTGAAGTTATATCAAATTCCTTTGATTATCTCCAAGACTTTCATGTTTGCCATGGATTTCTTGCGTTCTTTGCTTTGTCATCTCCACTTTTGCTCACATGAAAACAAGAGAAAGAAAGCATGATTAATACAAAAATATATGAGCATGAACAAGGAATTTTCCAAAAGCTATTTCATAAGTTCATCATTAAGGTTTGCAACATGGAATCAGAATGCTGTTTATTTCATCACAACCTATTTCCCCCAGTTGCAAATCACAAGAAGGTTGCCCTTCTTGGTTCACAAAAAAAGAAGGAAAAAGAGAAATTCGCAAACATGATAGCCCAAACAAACAACATCATCACAAACCGAAACAAACAGCATCATCACAAACTGAAGCAAAACAACATCATCACAAACTGAAGCAAAACAGCATAATCACAAACTGAAGCAAAACAACATCATCATAAGCTAAAACAAGGCAGCAATGTGGCAAATATAACAAAATAGCCAGATGCTAAATCAAACAAAATAACAAGTCAACTTTCTTAAGAGACAAAGTATCATCATTTTCCAAGTGCTGCAAACCCTTCAAAATGGTAAAATAAGCAAAAGAGAAAATTGCTTTTTATTGTCATTGAGAGAGAAGAGAGGAAAGAGGTCACCTAGGCTACAGAATTGCCCAAAGTACATCCTGCAAAAGCTCTGCCACAAAAAGAAGAGCTGTTGTAAAATATAAAATCAGAACAAAACCTGCTGTAAACCCAAAATCTCCAAAACCTGTTGTAAACCCAAAAATCACAAAAACCTGCTGTAAACCCAAAAATCACCAAAACCTGCTAAAATACAAAATCAGGAAAAAAAACCTGCTGTAATCACAGGAACACAAAAACCTGTTGTAGAGACCAAAGACAAAAGGCCACAACATAAGAAAAAGGTCAATAAAAACAGAGAGGGCGATTGATTCAAAGGAGACAACAAACACAGTAACAGAGCGAGCAAGAACAAGTCTGATGTTCATCAAGATCAAAACCAAATAGCCATCATCAAAAACTCAAAAAACCAGATAATCATCACCAAAAACTCAGAACAAAATAACCATCATCCAAAACTCCAAAACCTGATAACCATCATCCAAAACTCAAAACAAAATAACCATCACCCAAAACACAAAAACAACACGATCATCATTCAAAAATTTGATAACCAAGAAAGAGATAACATACCATCTGAACCAAAGGCCAAAACGAAGACAGAAAAGTTACTAACAAGACAGAAGAGCCTCGCCCCCATCCTCATCTCTTTCCCTCATAAATCTTCAGCCACCACTGAATACCATCCTCAATCTCGCCTCTCCATTCCTAATTTGCAGAAAATCACAAGAACAACAAGGCAAGGGAGAAGTTATAAAGCTCCAACAGGTATCAGTTCTGCCCCATTCTCATACTTCGATAGCATAATTTCTTCATCTAAAGAACTAAGGGGCAGTTCAAGGAAAACTCAACAAAAATCTGTAAGCTAGAAAAATAATGAAAAAGATCTTACCTTTTCAAAATTTCTAGGGTTAGATTAGGGAGACGAGAGAGGTATATTCCGGTAACAAAGAGGTTGGGGGAGGTCAAGGATGAGACAATTTTGGGTCTCTCTGATCTAAATCCGAATTCAAAAAAAGGGTTTCAAAAGATGTTAGCCGCTGTGAGACAAAGAGGCGTAGGTTGTTACTGTAGAGAGCGATTCGTTTGCGAGGTAAGTCAGGAATGGGGTAGTGAGGAAGTTTAGAAGGATTTAGCTTGTGGAAAGGATGAACAGAGATAAGAATAGCGTCGCGTGGAAGGAAAGACAGACCAAACCCTAATTTCTTGTTATCCCTTAATCCGTGAATAAGCATTTGGATTAGGATTTTTTGGGTTTTGGGTTGTTGGATTGTGTTGGGCGACCCATTGTTTTGCTCCATAAGCCCAATTATGTTTATTGCACACCCCCCCCCCCCCTCATTTGTTTAATTTATAATTCTTGTTTACATTATTTGTTTTGACTAATTTGTTTTTGTTCCTAATTTGCTTCTTGTTAAACTTTTTGCTATTAATTTCCTTTTGATTCTTTTTCATGATACAAATGTCACAAAGAAAATAGAACATATTTTTATTTTCTTTTTTTTTAATTTTCTCATATTCAAAAAATATAAAATATAAATTTTTCATAGGATTAATTAATTATTTTCATCATGAAAAATATTAAAAGATAGAAAAAAATATATACACTTTGATTTAATTTCTTTAGTTAAACATTTTCTTTAAATAATATCTTATTTTTTTTCTTTCTTCCTTACGAGTAAATATATAAAATTTTATTTCCATATTTCATTAGTTAATTTTATTTCATAGATTATTATAGCTTTTAATGAATCGTTCAAAATTCGATTTGGTTGTATTGTTTGCTATTGGGACCCTTAAATCGCATTTGACTCATCCCCATTTGTAAAAATTGTACCCCCATTCCCGAACACTTTGTAATAGCGTAGAATTTCAATTCCCGCTATTTATTGTTTTCCTTATACTATATAGTAATTAGGCGTGTATGGCAAGATTCAAAAATCAATCGCTAGATAACCTAATCAAAGAATAAAATAACTTGAAACAAACACACTTTTCACACGCGCACCTCTAGGGTAACCTCGCTCATCGCCTCAGAAATACAGTCATGTCCCTCGAATATGGGATGCCTTAGCAATGACCCTTCGATAAAAAAAGATCGTAGTCCCTCGATGACACTCGATGTTGCCTTCGATAAAACGATCTTGTCCCTTACGATAAATTGCTAAAGCGTCTCATAAGTTGTCTTCGATGATTGTAAAAATTGACCCGCGTCTGCCCCTTCACATCCAACAATGGGGCTACTTACCCAATTAATGGTAAGATAGCCACATTAAGAGGGGGAAGAAAAGATTAATTTAAGACCTTTCGAGTAGATAGATTCGCCCCTAGTTACTCGCTTGCTCACGACAAAAAACACTTTTACACCTACACTTTCATTTCAAAACATTTTCAAAAGACAAAACGTTTTGTATACATTCTTATAGAGACGAGAACCATTGCAAAACATCCTTTCAAAACACTTTCCGAAACACAATTCACAAACACATCGTTGAACCACTTTTCGAAACAAAACTTTGTACGCGTTCTTATAGAAACGAGAACCCTTACAAAGATATTTTCCAAAACACTTTCAAAAGCCCACACCACACGCACACTGTCAATTGAAAGCAAGTGATCTAAATGAGTGACTAAGAGCCCATGGGAAACCGTGGATGAAAAGGGTTCTAATACCTTCCCTTTTCATAATCTACCACCCGAACCCGAGAAGTAATCTCAAAAGGTCTTTCCTGTGCTTTTTTACCTTTCCTTTTGGATAAAAGAAAAGTCAGTGGCAACTCTTGCTATCCACACAAATGCGATCAAAACGCAAAACATCACGTCAGTTCTCCCACCGTATCACACCATTACCGCAAAGGGGGACATTTTCCAAATGATTCTAACTCAACATGCAACGGGAGAATGGGCTTTCATCATATGGGCGAAGACCTTATTGGGGAATCTGGGATATAGGATTCAAATCATGCAAACCCAAAATTAAAATGGACCAATATTTGACTGGGGAAAACGACATCACAAGCCCAATATCGCACCTTACACCAAATGGTATCATCTCCACTACCTGAGAGAGCCTTTCTGGGGAAAACAAACTTTCAAAAATTCTGAGTTCGTCGATCCTTGGGAGTACCACCTTTGCTTTTCTTGAGTCATAAAAATCTAAAGTAAAAAGTAATTTGTAAATTTTTTTCAAAAACAATTTTGTTATTTAATCTTTTTGCTTTGAAAATTACTATCAATAACAAATGGATTCTTTGTAAGAAGAATAAAATAAGATTGCAAAGAATTGGATAAAAGCTCAAACTTTATTAATATAATGGTGGTCTGCGAATGGCGAGACTCCATATATGATTACAAAGTTTGGAAAATGGTAATATACATAAGAAAAGATACATTGAAATACAATGACCACTATTATGCCTAACAACTTTGAATTCCTGAGTAGCGACTTCTGTTGAATTATGGTGAGAGTCCAAGAAGATTGTTACTTCAATGATCGAGTCTTGTCTAATGCAGTTACTTGCTAAGAAATTCCTAAATTTTGCCTAAGTTTCCCTTTCGGGCTTTCAACCTAGTGGGAAGAATTTATTCTGTTTATGTCTGTAATTTTTGCCTAGGCCGCCCTTTCAGGTTTTCAGCCTACCGAGACGCCCCTTTTTTGCCTAAGCCGCCCTTTTGGGTTTTCGACTTAGCGAGCTATTCTTTTATTTATTTAGGCGAAGTATTTCTTGACTGCATCAACATTTAAAGGACGTGGGAACTCCTCTCCATCCATAGTTTCAAGAATCAATGCACCACCAGAGAAGGCTTTCTTAACAACAAATGGGCCCTCAAAATTGGGAGTCCACTTGCCCTTAGATTCAGTGTTGAAAGACATGATATTCCTGAGCACAAGGCCTCCGTCTTTGAATTCGCAAGGCTTGACCTTCTTATCAAAATATTTCTTCATTATCTTCTGGTACAACTGACCATGACACAAGGCCGCCATTCTCTTTTCTTCAATCAAATTCAATTGGTTAAACCTATTCTGGACCCATTTAGCCTCTGACAAATGGGTTTCCATTGTCACACATAAAGAGGGAATCTGAACCTCGATCGGGAGCACTGCTTCCATACCATACACATGGGAGAACTAGGTTTCCCCTGTTGAAGTGCAGCCAAATGTACAATACCCATGAAAAGAAAAAGGGAGCATCTCATGTCAATCTTCTCAATGGCTTTCTATCTTTATTTGACGCACCAGTCGAGTATTCTTGAGTCTGGAGAAAATGTTTGATATCATAATACCAAGGTTTTTCGTCTAACGTTTACTCTGTCATAAACATATGATCCGGTCTATCCAAGCGTCACACTATGATAAGAGGCACATCATTCCAAGTATTTACTTGATACATAGAAGCCAGAGTTTCCAAAGCATCCGCCACTTGATTTTCATCTCTGGGAATATGATGGAACTCAACTTTATTAAAGAAGGGTAATAATCTTCTAGCATAGTTTATATAGGGAATCAAGCCAGGGTAATAATCTTCTGCAATATTATTGGTACAATCAAAGGTCATCCTTGTTGTAAAAGGAATATGTGATCAATGAGGAGTGATAATCATAACACCAATTCCTTTCCCATAAGCATTCACAGCTCCATCAAATACCATACCCCACCGGGATTCAGAACCAGGACCTTCCTCAAGTAACGGCTCATCACAATCTTTTACTTTTATAAACATAACATCCTCATCAGGGAAATCAAATTTAAGAGAATAATAATCATCAATTGGTTGGTGAGTATGATAATCTGCCAACACACGGCTTTTTATAGCCTTCTGAGTACGGTATTCAATATTATATTCAGACAACAACATCTTCTAACGGGCAATTCTCCAAGTGAGAGCAGGCTTCTCAAAAATATACTTAATTGGATCCATTTTGGAAATCAACCAAGTAGTATGATTCAACTTATATTGCCTTATCCGCTTTGCCGCCCAGGCTAGAGCACAACATGTCTTTTCCAGCATGGAATACCGTGACTCACAGTCAGTAAACTTCTTCCTGAGATGATAAATGGCATATTCCTTCTTCCCTGTTTCATCTTATTGTCCCAAAATATAGCCCATAGAATTATCTAACATTGTTAGATACATAATCAATGGTCTTCCTTAAACAGACGGGAGAAAAATGGGAGGTTCAAGAAGATATTATTTAATACTTTCAAATGGCAATCATCTATCCCCACACAACCTTGATCTTTCTATAACAACTTAAAGATCGGTTCACACATTACACTCATATGGGAGATAAATCGGGAAATGTAATTATGACGCCCAAGAAAACTTCTAACTTGTTTTTCAGTTCATGGTGCTACCATTTCTTGAATTACTTTGACTTTATCAGGATCGACTTCAATTCCTTTTTGGCTGATAATGAAACCTAACAATTTCCCTGATCGAACACAAAAGGTGCATTTATTTGGATTCAAGCAGAGATGATACTTCCTAAAACTTTAAAACAGTTTCAACAAGTCTTCTATATGCCTTTCTTCGGTTTGGAACTTGGCAGTCATATCATCAACATATACATCAATTTCCTTGTGCATCAAATCATGGGATAAAGTTTTCATATCCCTCTGGTACGTTGCACCAGTGTTCTTCAACCCAAAGGGCATCACTCTCTAAAAGAATGTTCCCCATGGTGTGATAAACGTTGTTTTTTCCATGTCCTCATGAGCCATTCTAATTTGATTATATCTGGAAAATCCGTCAATGAACGAGAATACTTTGAATTTTGATGTACTATCAACCAACATATCAATATGCGGCAATGGAAAATAATCTTTTGGACTAGCCTTGTTTAAATCTCTATAATCTACGCACATGCGTTATTTTCTGTCTTTCTTTGGTATTGGGACAATATTGGCAATCCGCTGAGGGTACACTGATGTCACAAGAAAACCGTCATTAATATGCTTTAGAACTTCTTCTTTAATTTTTACTGCCATATCAAGGTGAGTTCTTCTCAATTTCTGCTTGATTGGCGGGCACTCTGGCTTTAGCGGCAAACGATGTTCCACAATATCCATATCCAAACTAGGCATGTCTTGGTAAGACCAAACAAATATATCCACATACTCTTTCAACAATTCAATCAACCTGATTTTCACGTCGGGATGAAGCAATGCTCAAATCTTGACTTATTTTGGATCTTCCTATGAACCTAAATTAATCACTTCTAATGGCTCTTTATATGGCTGAATGGAACTTTCCTCACACTCAAGAAACCGTGAAAACTCTTCTAAAATTTCATCATATTCTCCTTCTTCGGCCCCATACATAGGATATTCAAAGTTGGGAGAGGGTGCAGGGTCATTGTATTCAACGAATTTATTAATTAATCTGCACATATGATTTATGATTGCATTTAGAAAAGGACACGTATATCAAGTGATTATGCAGATTACCGTTATTTATTTATTTAGAAAGGTATTTTTTTATTACCATTTTCCAAGAAAAAGCATAAATAAAGACACAATTTGGGAATCAAAGACAACTTTTACTATTGATGGTGATCCAATTTTGGAATCTAACTCCATGTGTCACATAATTCGGCATCTCATGCTCTGCTTCGTCTTCCACAATGGCATTGGTCCCAGGAACGGTTGGATGAAGATAACCTCGGCTATGAAATATATCTTAATATTTGCCCAAAGAAGACACCGGCCTCATGTTCTTACCTTTATCATTCTTCACAGAGAATCCCAAACCAGCTCTATTCTTGTGTACAGGTGGATCAATAATCTACCCCCATACTTTACATGGGCCGTTATGCACCACCTGCTGAGCATATTTAAATGAAGCTATAGAATTCTCATTTCCCCTTATATTATCAATGGATAAAGCTTGGAACTGAGTTCCAACAGCAGCTTCATCCTCTTCTACAACACTAAAAGAGGATAATGAGATATTAAGAATGCATGTTCTCCATTTATGATTACCACCTTTCCTTCATGCACAAACTTTAACTTCTGGTGTAAAGTTGAAGTGACAACTCGTACCTCGTGTATCCATGATCGTCCCAGTAAACAGTTGTAAGCGGGCACAATATCCATAACCTGGAAATTATTTTGAAATAAATGCGGGCCTATGTGAATAGGAAAATCTACTTCCCGATGATTGACTTCCTCGATCCATTAAAAGATTTTACAATTATGCAACTCGGGCGCATGGGAGTTCCTTGATACATCAACTTCATAAGCGTGCTCCTCGTTATGACATTTAAATTGAATCAATTGTCAATCAACACATTTGATAATTAATCGTTCTTACAGTTCATGGAGATATGGAGAGCCAAATTATGACCCCTTCCTTCATCAGGCAACTCATTATCATAGAATCTCAGGTTATTACAGGATGTAATATTCCATACCACACTGCTGAATTGGTCCAAAGGCATATCAATTTCCACGAAAGCTTGATCCAATACTCTCATCAAAGATTCCCTGTGGGCAGAAGAATTCATTAGCAAGGCTAGAATAGATATCTTTGATGGAGTCTAGAATAATTGATCTACGATCCTGTAGTCTCTCATCTTGATAGTATTCAATATATCATCCACATATTTTTCCAAAGTAGTACCACTAGATTCCCCCACTTCCTTCTTGGGTTTAACACTTTCAACAACCTTCTTATCAGCAATAACATTCCCTCGAATAACAGGTGGGAAAATATGACCATTGCGGGTCACCCGACTAGCTTCAACAATATTCTTGACATCAGACAATGGTTGAATGGGAACTTCCACACCATCTTCTAGAATTGTAGCATTGTATTTATATGGCACGGCCTTGTCTGATTCGTAAGGAACAGGCCCTGGTAAGCAAATCACCAATGGAGAAACAACTGGATTGCTATGATATTCAATCTCAATAGGGGCGGGAACAGTGAAACAAGGCACAATAACATTCACCACCTCTTCAGAATACTTCGACATCAGATAATCATTAGTGGGAAACACTTCTTCATTTGAGGAAAAGAATTCATCTGCGGAAGCATACTCATCATCTTACATAGTCTCTTTCAAGCAATCTTCAATCAAATTAATCTCATTGTAATCATCTCCATTGCCTAAAATCTTGATAGTACCGTTGTCTAACAACTGAGTACCCCTTCTCACAATGGAACAACCACGAGAATCTCTGCACCAGATTCGGCAAGACCCATAATGGTGTTTTACTTCACCATTCATATGACAAAAAGTACCGTGAAACTGCACCAAATCATTATTCATATGATTCACGTCAAAAATCCTGAATTCTCCATGACATCCAAATACCATATTCACATCTTCCTCGTACTCTTCTCTAGGCCTTATTATATGAATGAGGCCTTCGTCCATCATTTCCTGAAGATCAGCTTTTATCTTTTCAAACCCTTGTATATTTATACTGCAAATACCACAACCAGCATGGTCATACGTATAGTTATTAAACTCGCAGAGATCAGCATGCATTTTTACCAAATGAATGGCCCAATTGTGTGTCCTTCGAAGGGGCCAAATGTATGTCCTATGAATGGACCATATTTGTGTCCTTCGAATGGGCCAAATGTATGTCCTTTGAATGGACCATATGTGTGTCCTTCGAAGGGGCCAAATGTATGTCCTTCAATTGGACCATATGTGTGTCCTTCGAAGGGGCCAAATGTATGTCCTTCGATTAGACCATATGCATGTTCTTCGAATGGGCCTTTTGTATGTTCTTTGAATCCACCAATTGTAATTCATAGTGTATAAAATATATGTATTGAACGGTTTAGAGGTGGAATTGAAGCATTAGGGGAGTCATTTCTTTGTGGATGCTAGCATGAAGGAAGTCATTGCCTTGTGCATGCTAGAATGAAGGAAACCCTTGCCTTGTGCATGTTAGCATGATTGGAGCGCTTTCCTTGTAAATCGAAAGAGGTTGCTTCAAAGGAAAACATTGCCCAATCGAAGCTTGTATGAAGATAACCATTATGCAAACGAAGCTTGTATGAAGATAGTCATTGCTTTGTGAATTGAAGCGAGCATGCAGGAGGCCATTGCTTTGTGAATCGAAGCAAGCATGCAGGAGGACACTACTTTGTGAATCAAAGCAAGAGTGTAGGAGGCCTTTACTTTATGGAATGAAGCAGGTTGCTTCAAAGGGAGACATTGCCCAGTAGAAGCTAACATGAAGGAAGAAGTGTAGTCGAAGCTAGCATGAATCAAAGCAATGCCCAGTCGAAGCTAGTATGAATCGAAGAAAGCTTGCTTTTCTTTAAATTTGCCAAAAAAATCAAATTTTTCTGCTTTGCTCTTTCAATAGTTTCCTCTTAGACTTGACGCTTGAAAATCCAATATGATCCATGTGGGGCATTAAAAATCCAATTATACTTATGCAAATTTGAAATTGAAAATCCTTGTTAGAAAGGTCTTGAAAAAAGGAGAGGTAAAATTTTGGGGTACAACAGTTGCCCTTGTATAATCTTCTTAAACCTGAAGAGTTAGATTGGCGAGTCCATCATTCGTGACTTGAAGGTGGAAGATAATTGAACAATAGAGTACCTAGAAATTTGCACTCGATGATGTGGTACTTGGTTGTGTAGGGAATAGGCTTAAAGATGCCATTTGGAGACGTGATAGAGAGTTGTCGGAAATGGGCTTACAGATACCATCCAGCGTGACTGCTGGTAGAAATTGGAAAAGTATCAGAATAAACCTTTGGGCAATTTATACTGAAACAATAGGAGTCCTGAGGGAAAGGCTAGTCAGGTAGATAGTTGTCATATCTTGTTTCAGGTATTAATCTACAAATAGTTGTTCACAGATAGTTGTCCTGACTTGTTTCAGGTATTAATCTAGAACTTGTTTTTATGTTGGTCGCAGAGATAGTTGGCCGGGCTTTGTTTAAGGAATTAATCTATGACCTTAGAGAAAGAAAGACAGTTACCCCGTCTTGTTTCGGGAGCTAGTCTTCAATCTGCTCATGTATATAGTTGTCTTATCTTGTTTCAGGTATTAATCTATAGTTAATTGTTCACGGATAGTTGTCATGTCTTGTTTCAGGTATTAATTAGGAACTATTGAAAATTGGTGATGATATTTGTCTTCTTGCTAACTTTCCTGAAAAAGGTAAAGAGTCAGTTGTATGCAGTGTCATGATGCATGAGATGCATCGAGTAATGACGTTCTCAAAATAAATGAGATTGTGATATATGCATTTTTGCTGCATATGTTATGATGTTTGTAGAAAGATGTATGAATGCAATGTATGAACGTATCAGTTGTTCTACTGCAGTGCTGCTGAGCTGGGGAAAATAAATCCCTGACTGCTGCTTGGGATGAAGAGAGTAAGTCTTCATATTTTGTTGAAGTTGAAATGGTGAGAGACAGATTTTTGTTGTTAGAGAAATAAACTTTGTTGGGGAAGGGAAACTCCGTAAACCGCTTGGGGATTTTTACAAACCCTTTATTTGGGAAACCCAAGAAGCATGTGAATCAGGCTAAGGAATTCTTTGAGATGTCGGGGAAGTAACTGGAAATTTTTGCTCCGTTGGGGGATATAAGAACACTTGACATCATTAGGTTGTATGATGAGGATATGACAGTGACTTTATAGTAGGATGTATTTGCCTCTATACTTGCTGGAGAAAGTATCTGTGGGGATTTGTAGATGGCCTTTAGACATTGTCTTGTTTCTTAAAGCCCGTAGTAACTGCCTTTCAGTTTTTTATGTTTGTTTTTGTAAACGGTAATCGCATTCAAATGCATATGTTCAAAAATAATCACTAGACGCTTTTGCAAACAAAATGGAAAGGTAAAAAACAAATACTTTCGCACTTTCAAAGAAATAGCTTTGTATTAATTTGAATAGGTTATGCCTATAATAGGCGTTTTTGTACAAGGAGACAGGCACCTTAGTAAGAGAATTCCATCGTAAGAATGAAAACTATACAAAATAGTATACAAAGAAAAATAACTATGTGAAATAATTTCATTGGTTTTCCATTCTGCTATTGCCTTTATATCTTTCAGCATCTCGTCTCTTTGTTGCTTATCCTAATCTGACTGGGTTGATTATTACCATTTGAACTTGATAGTTGTCTTACCCCAAATTTGCCCTACCTCTTTTTACTTTTGGCTGGCTTTGAACTTTGCATCCCATTTGCACCATTTTCTCTAAGTCATTTTCATATCCCTCATCTCATGGAATCAGGCGCCTTGGTTTGAGGTATTAGGGTTGTGCCCTCTTTATGCCTAATTTTGTTTTGAAGTTCTCAAATCAGGTAAAAGGAAAAATCATCTGGTTCTAGATTAGTGGATCGTGGGGTGGATTTTTGAGGTATCATGGATTTCTTTCTTATCAAGTTACAAGGTTGTTTCCTGCTTGAATTCATTAGAGCCTGGATTAGGGTTTATTTCCCTATTTCTTGGTCAAGATGCTAGGGTTTTTGATACTTTTTTTGTGAACATGTTTCTTTCGCCTGCCTTAAAGATAACTCAAAGTTCAGTGCATTTGGTCAAGGATTTCTTCTCCTCGCATTTCAAGTTTTCTTCTTAAGGTCTCTAAGTCACCGAGTCGAGAGTTTGAAGTTTAAGTTAACCAATTTGGAATTTGGGAATAAGAAATAAGGTTGGAGTTTCATGATAATCAAGGCATGTTTTGGCTGCTTCAGTTACAAATTACTTGCGATTTGGATATCAGAGTCAAGTTTCTCATTGAGAGTGCAAGTTTGATTTGTACATGATATGAAGATTAAGGTTTAAATGACCATTGTTTTGAGTTCGAGTTAACCAAGTGGAATTAAATTCTTAAGCATTTATTTTTTTCAAGAGTTTGATTGGAGTTTAGAAGACAAAGCATGTGGTTTGCTTGAAATATAAGTTGCAAAGGCAAGATGTATAATAAAAATCATTCAAGTGGGGAATTTCCATGTTCAAACAAGATTCAAGAATTGTCTAATTTTTGTACAAATTCATACTTCATAAAATTCAAAGAAATATCATTCATTACATTTTGTGGGCCATTTACAAAGCATGTTAAAAATGTTGAAATACAAGCTACAAATATTTTGTTTACAAAGAAAATGTTTGTTCTTCAAGTTTTCTTTGCTTCATCTTCAAGCCACTCATCCACTCCTTGCCATGGCCTCTTCGCCTTTAAACCTTTCCTCGATAGTCCAATTCTCGTGTTCATGAAATAAGAAAAAGAAAGAGTTAGCAATTATCAACATGTGAAAAATTCCAACAATTATTTGTTAAACAAGAAAGCTCATCATTAGGGTTTGAATGTGGAATCAGAAACTAAAAGCCATCTCCTCCTATTTTGCAAATCTCAAAAAAGGGTATTGGTTCACAAAAGGAAAATAAATTAGTATTTATTTTTCACTGTGAAAAAAAAAGTCAGAATTGCCAAGCATACAAAATAGAAAGCGCCCAAGCCAAACACAAAAGAAACAGACAACAACAGCCAAAGCAGTACAAGCCACAAAATAAGGCAGCCCATGTGAAAAGGGCAGCAACAAGCTGCTATACAAAAATAACAGGCAGCAACAGCAAGCTACTATACAAGCAGCACAAACCAAAACAAATGTAGTAAAACTGTAACACAGCAGTCCAAAAATAGCAGGCAGCAGCAAGTATAGCGCACAAAATTGGCAGACTTGCAGCAAGCAAGCTCGAAGCAGAACAACAGCAGATAGCTGCAATAAAATGCAGCACAAAAACAGCAACAAGTAAAACAAAGAGCAGTTGCAAGCTTAGCAGCAGGCTATTAAAATACAACAGCAGCAACTCAAAACAATGCTAGCTAGCTAGCTCACAAAACCCTACATCATCATTTTCCTGAAATATGCAAACCCTTCCGAATTGTATTGAAAAAATCCAAACAGCTTTAAGTCATTGAAAGATAAAAAATGAAAATATAAAACCTGCATCATACAAAAACCTAACCAAAATAGTCCAAACACCCTGCTTTCAAAGCAGTCATGTGACGCCCTGCACTTTGCTGCAAAACCTGTGCTACACCTGCACACAAACACCAAACAAAACAAGCCAAAATTTGCACCAAAATAGGCGACCTAAAGCTTGCATCCCAACATGTTCAAATTCAGCCTACCACATTAGTTCAACCTATCAGAACACCTAAACCAGAGGAAGATATAAAAAAAAATATTAACCAAACTCTGCAGAAGGGGAAGGGGTTTCTTGAGCTCATCTCTTTTGAAGCTCCATCAGAGAGACTCTGACGGGTAATTATTGGTTTACCATTTTTAAATCTCCATGCTTGTGATTGACTGTTATACTAGTGTCCTTTTTATTATGTTTTTTTCAATGAATGTGTGTCTTCAAATCTGAACCATGAAACTAAAGCGGTTAGTAAATAAAAGAATCAAATAGAACAATAGCATGTGATGAATTCAATAACCCCAAAAAACATATCGAACATAAAAAAACGCATTAAACCGACTTCCCTTTCTAATCCCATTCATAAAGGTGGACAGTTCCAAATCAGAATCCCCCAACTTACTGTTACTATTTTTGCTTCATTCTTCAACCTCATACCAGTAATGAGTTTCAAGAAGAAGGATATCAAAAGAGGAGAATATGAAGCCGCTTCTTGGAAAAACTTTCTTCAGTGTTGCTCACTACCATCCAGCTTCACTGTCATCGTCGGACCACCTCAATAACGGCCTTCAAACCCTCTATTGAAGCTTCCCACAACTAGCGTTCAAGCTTCCAGCGACATCCCCCCATCATCCGCTAATCATCACCATCCATCTCTATACCCCCCTCTTATAGAAACCATCTTCCTCCATCCATCAAACATTCTTCTGTCGCCTCCAATAACACTATCAACCGGTTCTCATCTCAAACTTACACCGATACCAATCAATCATCATCACCTGTTCGCGATCTCCCATCAACCCAAACAACAAACTTCTATGAATCATCTCCCACAACAACACCAATCCTCCTTGAGATTTCCTCCTAGTACCTGTTGCAACAAACATTGATTTCTCATAACATACTAATCTTTTGAACAGACCCATAAAGTAGAAACCTAAATTCGTAGAAATTTTTTGACTTACATCTTCTCAATCTCTTTCCACCACTGCATGCCTCCATCAAAAACCATAAAACGCCAAGAAGATCTATGGTTGATAAAGATGATGCATGAGGATGAGAGAGGGAAACCGTTGTTGTTACGAAATCAAGAGAGGGGATTTGTTGTGTTTCACAGTAAGCATATGGGGAAGGGTTGTTAAGGGTTTCAATTTTCTGCTGTTGTAAAGACGTGTTACAGTTGGTTTTGAAATAGAGATACACAGAATTTAAAGAGTGAAGCGTAGAAAGAAGAAAGAGAAGAGTTTTTTTAAGGAAATTGGTTAATTGTTTAATTGATGATTAGTAAGGAATAAAATTACTTATAATTTTTCCAATTTCTAATAAAACGGCGCCCCCTTTCATATTATTAGGGTTTTGAAATCTCTTCCACTTTCTCTCTTAGTCAGCGGACCAGATTTGGGTTTGGGCCTAGCCCAACCCATTTCCCAAGTTTTATTTTTTTATTATTTGGATTAAACGAATAACAGATGAATAAGCTTGGCACAGTGGTAAGAGCTTCAAGATGTTAAATTGGGGGTCTCGGGTTCAACCCTACGCGGACCATTTTTTTATTTTTTTATTTTCTTTTTCTTGTTTAAACTTTACAACTTGTTTAAATTGGTACAATTTTTTCTAATTATCTCCTTAAAAAAAAGAAAAACAACAAAAATATATACTGCAATGAATAAAAATAATAAAAATAACCAAAACATATTTAGAATTAGATTTTAATGTTTATTTTAATTTATCTTTCTTTACTTAAAAGCACAAAAAACAATGTTAGAATATTTTAAAATTAGGTTCTAATTTACTTTCGACTTCATTATTTGTTAAATTTAATCTAAAACCACAAAAATATATTTAAATTTAAGTTTCTTTATTTGCTCGTTCAAACCTTGATACCACGCTCCCTTAGGTAGCTCCATGAGGCGATTAAATCCTGTTTTGATCGCCTTATGTCGAAGTCGACTTTTACCTCACTTGTACATAACAAACAATTAGGTTTTTAGTCTCCCTCTTGAAACTTTTTCTTTTGTAATTAAAACTTAACATTCACAATTCAAAAATCCAAAAACTCCTTTAATCATTACTTGAATTTATTTTAAAACTCGCAAAACACTCAACAAATCAAAACTTCCCCAAAAGGGCATGTTATCACCGTTCTACCGCGATACAGGTCGTGCCTATTGCTAAATGCGTGCGTTAACGTCGCCCTCTAAAAAACACAAACAAACAAACCCTTTTCTAGAGGAACTACGGTGTTTTGATTCCTTCACTGAATACGTAGGCAAAGGGTCGTGAAACCCTCACGAATGCAATAATAAAAAATCATTCCTTTCCCCTTAAGCAAGTATAGTTGTAGATAAATACACCCTTAAAGACAAACAAACAAAAGGGATCCCGTTGAGTACAACAGATGTGAGGGGTGCTAATACCTTCCCCTTGCATAACTGACTCCTTTACCCTTTCTCTTGGTTGCAAGACCATCGTATCCATCCTCTCGTGGTTTTATCGATATTTCCCCTTCCTTCGGGATAAATAAAGTTCGGTGGTGGCTCTGTGTTTTCTTTTGATAGCTTCAATAGTTGTTACTGAAGATTGATTGTAAGGTGATCCAACAGGACGTAGTTGTACTCTTTCAATCCCTAACTTTTTCCAGGACCACCCTTTTCGGGTTTTCAGTCCACCGGGATACCCTTTTTTGCCCAAGCTGCCTTTTTAGGTTTTCGACTTGCCGGGGGTACAGATTTTTTCCATATGTATATCCCTAATTTTTTTCCTGAACCCTATTGGTTCCCTGGGATGCCCTTATTTTTGCCTAGGCCAGTCAACCTAGCAGGTCTTTGTTCTTGCGTAGTATCTTTTAACTATGTCTGCATTCAGAGGGTGCGGAAGGTCGTCACCGTCCATAGTGGTTAAGAACATGGCTCCACCAGAAAATATGTTCTTGATCATAAATGTTCCTTAGTATGTAGGAGTCCATTTTCCCCTGGAATCACCTTGCGGCAGTATGATGCGCTTGATTACTAGGTCACCAGCCTGATATACCTGACATCTGACCTTGTTGTTAAACGGTTTAATCATATGTTTTTGGTACATCTAACTATGGCAGACTGCCGCGAGCCTCTTCTCGTCAATCAGGTTCAATTGGTCAAGTCAAGTCTGAACCCATTCGTCTTCATTCAAACCTGCATCCTTCATGATTCTCAAGGAAGGGATCTGGACTTCAATGGGTAGGACAACTTCCATAGCGTATACCAGAAAGAAAGTAGTTGCCCCTATTGATTTATGCACTGTGGTACGATAACCATGAAGAGCAAATGGTAACATCTCATGCCAATCTTTGTATGTCACTGTCATCTTCTGCACGATTTTCTTGATGTTTTTATTGGCGGCCTCTACAACGCCATTCATCTTCGGTTGGTAAGGAGAAGAATTATGATGTTGAATCTTGAATTGTGTGTAGAGCTCGATGATCATAGCGTTATTGCAATTGGTGCCATTATCTGTGATGATTCTTTCTAGAGTACCATATCGACAGATAAGGTTATGTCTGATGAACTGGGCCACGACATTCTTGGTAACTAAAGCAAATGAGGCTTCCTCAACCCAATTTGTGAAGTAATCAATGGCAACCAGGATGAAACGGTTCCCATTAGATATGGTAGGTCTAATCTCTCCGATCATTTTGATTCCCCACATTGTGAAAGGCCAGGGAGCAGTAAAGACATTCAAAGGAACTGGGGGCACATGTACTTTATCAGCATAGATCTGGCACTTGTGACACGTTCAGGAATGCCAATAACAGTCTTCCTCCATAGTGGACCAATAGTATCCTGCCCTCAGAATCTTCTTAGCCATTGTGTGCCCACTAGAATGGGTGCCAAAGGTACCTTCGTGCATATCTGCCATAATCTTCTCTGCCTCATTCTTGTCTACACACCGAAGTAAAGTAGAATTATGGTTGCGCTTGCAAAGGATTCCGTTACTGAGTAAAAATTTGGAAGAGAACCTTCTTAGGAACTTTTTATCATTGACGGAAGCTCCCTCGGAATACTCTTAGGTTTGAAGGTATCTTTTGACTTCATGGAACCAAGGTTTGTCTACTACTTCTTCAGTATAAATCTCATGAAAGTATGTTGGTTCATCCATTCTTTCAATAGTGATTTGAGGAGCTTCATTATCCAACCTGACCTTAAACATGGATGACATAGTAGTTAGCGTGTCTGCTAGTTGATTTTCCTCTCATGGAAAATGATCAAAGGTAACTTCTTCAAAGTATGGAATTAATGTCAGCACATGTTCCCGATAAGGCGTGAGATTAGGATGCTTCGTGTCTTATTCTCCTTTTATTTGACTGATTACTAGAGTCGAGTCTCCAAATACACTCAAGAATTTGATCCTCAAGTTGATAGCAGCTTTGAGACCATAATACATGCTTCATATTCAGCCATATTGTTGGTACAATTAAAACACAACCTGGCAGTGAAAGGAGTATAACAGCCTTTGGGATAAATGATCACAGCACTGATGCCATTGTCGAGCGCGTTAGAAGCTCCGTCAAAAACAATAGTCCATCAGGAACCTTTTTCAGGTCCTTTATCTGGTCCAGGTTCTTCACAACCAGTCACTAACATGATGTTCTCATCAAGAACTCAAAATTCATGGATTGGTAGTCATTCATAGCCTGATGAGCCAAATGATCAGCTAGTACAGTTCCTTTTATTTCCTTTTGGATAGTGTACTGAATGTCGTATTCGTTCAGGACCATTTTCCATCTTGATATTCTTCAAGAGAGAGAAGGCTTCTCAAATATGTATTTGATATGATCCATTTTAGATATCAATAAGGTAATGTGAGTCAGCATATACTGTCTTAGCCGTCGAGCAACCCATTCCAGAGTGCAACAGGTTTTCTTGAGCAGTGAATATCTGGTTTCACAGTTGGTAAACTTTTTGCTCAGGTAGTATATTGTGTGCTCTTTTTGGCCAGACTCGTCATGTTGCCCCAGCACACACCCCATTGAATTTTCTAAAACTGTTAAATACATGGTCTGAGGACTTCCTTCCACCGGCGACATCAAAATGGGAGGTTTTTGAAGATACTCCTTGATTTTGTCTAAGGCATTCTGGAAGTCATCATTCCACCTCACCACTTGATCCTTTTTTAGTAATTTTAAGATCGGCTCACAAGTAGCGGTTAGGTGGGAAATGAATCTGGAAATGTAGTTTAGACGTCCCAAGAATCCTCTAATGTCCTTCTCGGTGCAGGGAGTTGGAATTTCTTGAATAGCTCTAACCTTCACGAGATCTACTTTGATTCCTTTGTTGCTGGCAATGAAACATAATAACTTACCAGGTTTTACTCCAAAGGTGCACTTGCTCGGATTCAGTCTTAACTTGTATTTCTCCAGTCTTTCAAACAATTTCTACAAATGATCTGAGTGCTCTTCTTCAGTCTGAGACCTAGTTATCATATTGTTGACGTAGACCTCTATCTCATGATGGATCATATCATGAAATAATGCTACCGTAGCATGCTGATAGGTTTCCCCAACGTTCTTCAACCCAAATGGCATAACTTTGTAGCAAAAGGTGCCCCACTGCGTGACAAAAGTTGTTTTCTCCATATTTTCAGGTGCCATTGTAATCTGGTTATACCCGAAGAAACCATTCACGAAGGAGAAAACCTTATGTTGTGCGGTGTTGTCAACCAGAACATCAATATGGGGAAGCAGAAAGTCATCCTTGGGGATCGCCCTATTCAAATCTCTGTAATCCACACACATGCACAACTTGTCATCTTTTTTAGGTACTTGTACTACGTTTGTAACCCATTATGGATAAGAAGTAACATCTAAGAATCTGACATTAAATTGTTTCATAACCTCTACCTTGATCTTTTCCTACATTTTAGGCCGCATACAATGATCCTTTTGTTTTATTGGAGGAAAATCTTCTTTCGTTGGTAGATGATGAACCATAATATTAGTGTCCAGCCCCGGCATGTCTTCGTACGACCAGGAAAAGATCTCAATGTAGTCATGTAACATCTGAATTAACCGCTCCTTGAAGCTATGCTCCAAATTGGCACCTATCTTGACTTCCTTCTTATCCTTTTCAGTACCCATGTTTACTGTCTCAACTGGCTCTTCATGAGGTTGTATTTCCCTTTCCTCCTATTGTAGCAATATTGCAAGTTCTTCTAGTACTTCACAATCTTCCTCACCTTCGTCCTCAGCTTGGTAGATCGGATTTTAAAAGTCATAATTCGCAATAGCAGAACCGTTATCAATGGGATCCATAGTGGATGTGGATCTGCAGTTTGATATGTGGGTGTGTCTAAGAGAGTATAGTTATTTTGATAAAGTAAAAATAGAAAAGAAAGACAGAGAGCTTAAATTTTGCATGCAAAACATCCAATGATTTATTAATGACATATGAAGATGAAGTAATATCTCTCACAAAATAGACCATTGTGCCTCGGGTAAAGCATAAGGCTTTAGAGTTTTAACTGTTCAAATATTACATATTCCAAAAACAAAAAGACAATTACTCTTGGATAAAATTAATAGGAACAAAATCCTTGGCCTCCCAATTGTTGAGTCCATGGCTGATAGTTGGGAAGATCCACTTGTCCATGTTGCAGTCGCTATCACTATCCCCCAAAGCATTGATTCCATCATTGCTGATGGGTAGTGGTGGTCCTCCGGCGCGAGCACGATGAACAACTCTTTGGGCTCCTGAAGTAAAACCCAAACTAAATTTGTCAGATTTGTAAGGGATATCAGGGAGTTATCCCCAAATGGTACACCCACCTTCCTCGAATATTTCTTTGGCATCCTTCAAAGAAGCCATCTTCAATGGAGGTCTTGTAATCTTCGAAACACTAGTAGCAGTCTTGGTTACAGCAATTGTCTGTAGAACCTCCTCAATGTTTTGACAGGGGGTCTCAATGAACTCTCCTTCCATTTCAACATACCTGAAAGAGTTCAGGTGGCTCACCATGTATTCCTCCTCGCCATGGACTATGATAATATTTTCGTTAACTGGGAACTTCAACATTTGATGCAGAGTAAAAGTAACAACACCGGCCCCATGGATCCAAGGGCGACCCATTAGACAGGAGTAAGATGGGGGGATGTCCATCACGTAGAAAGTGGAGTCAAAAGTCTGAGTACCAACTTTGACAGGGATGTACACCTCCCTGTGCACCATTCTCTTGGAACCATCGAAGCCCTTCACCATAATATTACTGGGCTTCAGTGTGAGTCCTTCACAATCCAATCTTTCCAAAGCGTTCTTGGGTAACATATTCAACTACGAACTTGTATCCACCAGTACATGAGCTAGGGTAGTTCCCTTGCACTCAATGGAGACGTGCAAGGCATCATTATGCTTTCTTCCCTTGGATGTTAAATATGCATCAGAGAAACCAAGTCCATTGTCAGTTGTCAAACTAGAAACGCAATTCTCGAATTGATTAGCGGAGGTCTCTTGAGGAACATGGGCAGACTTCAGGAATTTTACCAAAGCCTTAGCATGGGCTTCAGAGTATAACAGTAGGGCCCACATTGAGATTTTCGAAGGGGTCTGCCCAAACTGCTCCACAATGTTGTAATCACTTTTCTTTATGATCTTTAGTATTTCTTCCATTTCCTTTTTAGAAGCCTCCGGAATGACTTCTTTATCTGCTTCGTCCAGACAGGCTTAACCAGTATCTCTTTGCCCTGAGTCTCAGCTGACTCAATAGCGGGGATAACAATAGGGATGACAGTAGGAGTAGCATCAGGAGTAATAACAGGAGTAGCAGTAGGAGTGTCAACAGGAATAAACAAAGGGGTATCAATAATCTTCAGAGATATTTCAGGGGAGAAAACTCTTCTGCTTCTCGTAATTTTACCGGTCCCAATGATGTTGTCGATGTAAGGATCGATATCTTCAGAAGCTTCATTTTTAACAGCCAATAGGTCTTGCTTGACACCATGGTAATAGACGTCATCCCCATAATTCCAAGGAACAACTTTATCGGAGGAATATGGTATTGGACCAGGAAAAGTGATGATCAGAGGGGAAACCTTAGGAAGAGATGTAATCCTGACGGGTCTTTTGGAGGATACCCTGGGAGAATTGTCGGAAATGGTAATTATTGAAATTTTTTCACACAGAACTTTTGTAGAGGGAACTTTCTCAAACATAATTTCTCTGTTGTTTATCAGGCGCTGGACACCTATCTTTAAAAACAAGCAACCATTGGGTAGAAACATACACAGGTGGAAACCTTCACCATAACCCGGAAATAAACCAGCTCGTAACAAATTATTTTTAACAATCAGGAGAGGAGTAACTAATTCATCAACAGAAGAAACAAACAGGTTTTCATGAACGGCATTGGCACCCTGGCCATGTTTAGGCATGGGTGCAATGATTACATTAGGGGTCTCCGGTGGGTCAAAGTCAATCTCCTTCACCTCGATAAGATCTTACACCTTGTTGTTTAGAGCCCAACAAACATTTGCATCATGCCCCTGACTTTCAGAATGATAGGCACATCGACCATTTGGGTTGTAGCGGGGAGATGCAATATTGGAATTTTTAGGAGCCTCTTTTAAAGTGGCCAGATTAGACTTCAACAAGTGTGGTAAAACCTGAGATAAGGTTATCTTGATCCGGGTGAACCGTCTTCTGGGCACATCTGGTCTGCGCTGATTGTTTCGTTATTGGTTTGATGCAAGATTGGAGATCATAGCAACCTCTACCGTTGGACGATGTTCAGTTTTTCTTTTATTCCTCTGACTGTAGGCAGAAGTTACTTCTTTCTTCCAAGAGAATGGTTTCCTTATTGTACTTGAGGATGCATCTCTCTGGATCTTACCACTCTTGTTACCAACTTCCACTCACTCACCAATCAATATCAGCTCAGTAATCCTAGCTGAAGAGCTTCCAATCAGATGGTTGAAGAATGGCCCAGATAAAGTACCCAAGAACATGTCTACCAGCTCTCTATCAGACAGAGGAGGGTGGAATCTTCCTACAAGATCCCTGCACTTCTGGGCATAATCTTTGAAACCCTCGCTGGAACCCATAGACATACTTTGCAATTATATACGGGTTGGAGCGAGGTCAGTGTTGAATTGGTATTGCCTGTAAAAAGCAGCAACCAGATCTTCCCAATTGCGAATGTTGGTTCCTTCCAGCTGATAGAACCACTCCAATTGCGTCCCTGAAAAACCTTCCTGGAAGAAATGTACCAACATATTCCTATCATCAGTTTGGGGTTGAATCTTCCTGACATATGACCTTAAGTGCAGCTTAGGACATGAAACACCGTCATATTTAGCAAATGTGGGAACTTTGAACTTTGGTGACATGACCACCCCAGAAACCAAACCTAATTCTTCAAAATATAGACCAGGTACTCTATGATTTTCCATGGCATTGAGACGATCCTCTAGCTGTTTATATTTGTCATCAGCCAAGGATATTGTTCTTTAGCGTAGTCAGCCTCCTCTTCATCAGACCCCAAACTGTGGTCTCCTTCTTTTTCCTTTTCTTCCTGATTGTCTCCCTCATTTGACGGAGTTGCAAATTATAGAGCTCACTTTGCTGGTTCTCTTAACCTCCTTCCATTATTCAGGACACCCACCATTTTCTTCTTCTTCTTGTCTTTGATCATGAGAGCCTTCAGGTCCTCTTGTCCTTTATCCAGAGCCAGGAATATTTGTTGGAATTTAGAATTATGTGCTTGAAGATCCTTCATTGCCTGTTCGGTATCCATCTTATTGAAATAAATAGTAGAAAGATAAGGAAACCTGTTGTGAAAAACTTGTTTGTATTATGATGCATGAACATGCGTATGCAAATGATTTCAAAGACCCAGAAGAGTTTTAGACAAAAGGAACAAACATCAATTACATTAATAAGTTCAAATTGAGTACAAACATGCCTCTTGGGCTTACAACAGAGGAAATAAATACAAAATAAACTCCTAAGACAAAAAGGTCGAACGTGTCCTCTTCGACGCAATGTAGGCGTTCAAATTTCGCTCTTCATGAAGTTGTTTTGTGAGCTCCAGAACCTTCTTCTCACTGGCATAGAATTGTGTCCCAAAGGTATCTCGTTCTTCCTTGATATGAATCTAAGAATTTTTGAATTCTTTGATGTTTGTTGGCATATTGGGATGAAAAATGATGCGAGACTCATCCTCTTGAACATTAGGCTCTAAAATCAATGGCAGGATAGCAGCATATGACATCATAAGACTTTGAGCACGAGCTCACACCCACTTGAAGTATGGCTCCAAAGGGATGGAGTTCTTGCACCCTAAGGTCTTGCTGTCGGTCTTCTTAACCATGCCCCAAGCACGAATGAACCTCTTGTGATAACCTTACGGATCATTTGAATAGTTGAACACAATACCCTGGATGAACATATCATGAGGACCATCCCTCCAGTCATAACCAAACTGACGTAGGGCTAAAGAGGGGTTGTACATGATGCCTCCTATAATGCCAAGGAGTGGAACATTAGGAAATTCTCCGTAATGATCAATAAAAGAAATATCTTCTTGAGAGCGAAGGCACCAATAGATATCAGAGTGACAAAGAGACATTAACCTTTGGTTCCACCTTAAGCCCAACTCATTCTTGATTACTGACCGAGAAAGGTGAGAAATAAACCACCTATAGAGCAAATGCGTACAATACATAAGAGTTCGTAGTTTCTTTATAGTACGGGTTTGGAGTGAATTCAGAATATCCGCGAGCAATGTAGGCACTAGATTGCAAGAAAGGAAGATGTTGATGGCCCTGAAATCTATAAACTGGTCTGAATTGGGGAACATAACCAACCCATAGATCAAGAGAGCTAAGACATCTTCAAAGGCATGGTAACTCATAGCATCTAGGAATATCTAAGCTTTCTTTATTAGAAAATTTTCAAGGAGGCCCTTAACTCCACTTCTTATTTCCCCATTAGACTCAATGTCAGATGGTTTCAAATGCAAAGCTACGACAACACTTTCAGAAATTGGATCTTGTTCCAAACTAGTGAAAGGTACTTTCTCCAATATAGGCGAACCAAGTATTTTGAAGAATTCTTCCAGCATGGGTACCAACTGATAGTTTGGAAATGTGAAGCAATGATGCTTAGGATCGAAGAACTGGAATAGGACACTCATTAGACCTTCGTCAAAAACGGTAGTAACCAAACTGAGCAAGTGACCATATCTCTTGTTGAATGATGAGCTCTCAGGAACTTTTAAGACTAATTCCTTGATTTTGGGAGGGATCTCTACAAAATTGATTCGGATGGTTTTTCTACGAGCTGAATCCATGACCTATAAAATAGAGAAGAGATAAATCCCCAGGACCTTGAAATAGTTAGTGTACATGTTATGATGCTTATGATGTTATGGCTATGTTCTAAAATCACAAATATGTCAAACAAGTCACACAAAGACCTTATGTTTAAAGGCTTGCATGCGTTTTAAAGGTAAGTAACCTCTTGAAGTTTTAGTTGGCTCAAGTTGTCCTATAAAGTGAACGGGTTCTAAGGATTCTCATATCACCGACTTTTCTTTTAGGCATTATTTTAGCTCAAGCACTGAAGTATCGAGTATCAACCAATCTCCGGTCGGAACCAAAGTCGGCCATCTCACTACTTTCTAATGGCTTAGGATGAGTCAATTAAAGTTTCTAAAGGTCAGTTAGCACTTAATGACACTATAAGGAAGCCTAATGTTATCCTTGACCGACTCAAGGGACATTAGTGCAAGCCAGAGTGTCACGCTAATATAGCTATCACTTTGTCTATATCGGTCTACACCGTACACCCTCCATGATTTATTGCTACTTACCTAAAAAAGGTTCCTCAGATCCAGGTGTAGGATCTTTAACAATAACCCAAACAAGAACCCAAAAAATGTAAAGCAAGCAAGTCAAACAAGGAAAGCAAGTAAATGTGATCTATCTCTAAGTTAACCCCACTTTTAAGTTTTTCCCCAGTAGAGTCGCCAGTTCTGTAATACGGTGGGAGAACTGACTTGGTTGTTTTGCGTTTGATCGCAATTGTTGCGGATAGCAAGAGTCGTCACTGAATTTTCTTTTATCCAACAAAGGAAAGAGTGAAAAGAACAGGAAATAACTTTGAGATGTTTTCTTCAGTTCGGGGGGGTAGGTTATGAAAAGGGAAGGTGTTAGCACCCTTTTAATCCGTAGTTATATACGGGATCTTAGTTGCTTTGCTAGATCACTTTGAAAATGCTTTGTTTGGAAATGTGCTTATGATGGTTTTTGAAAATATTTTGCAAAATTCCTTTGTTGTGGCAAACTTTGTAATGATTTTCGCCTATATAAGAATGCATACAAAGTGTTGGTTTTGAAAATAGTTCAAAGAGATATTTGTTTTTGAAGGTTTTTTTGAAAGTGTAAGTGTGGAAAATGGTTTTAGTTCAAGAGCAAGCAACTACGAGCGTCCTACCTGCTCAAAAGGTCTATGTTCTTTTCCTCCTCTTTTAGATGTTGCTATCTTACCATTGATTTTATAAGAAGCCCCATCGTTGGATGTGAAGGGACGGGCATGGGTCAATTGTATATTTATAGAAGGCAACCTATGAGACGTTTTAGAAATTTTCGTAAGGGACTAGATCATTTACCGAAGGAAACATCGAGGGACATCGAGGGACTACAATCTTTTTATAGAGGGTCTTTGCTAAAACGCCCATATTCGAGGGACATGACTATTTTCCGAGGATACGAGTGAGATTACGCTAGAGGTGCATGTGTGTGTAGTGTGTTTGATTTCATGCATTATTGTCTTGAATTTAGGGTTATCTACGGGTTGATTTTATCTTTCCATACACAACCTAATTACTAGCATTTTATATAAAAGCGGAAAATTGCGGAAAAATAAATGTCCTACGCTATTACATATTTTGGGGATGGGGATACAAATTTACAAATGGGGATTGCAAGAAATTAAATCTTAATTAACTATTACAACCATATTGAAACTTGAATAATGTACAAGGAACATAATGTACAAGGAAAAATGGAAAAAGGAAAAGATTTGTTTTGTTTTTGTTGAGAAAAGATTTTAGTTAATTAAAATAATTATGAAAATAAAATAGTTTTTGTGATATTTTTATATATTCATAAAATAAACATTGTAAATAAATAGTGTGTGAAAAAAAATCAACTCAAAAGGAGTTGTTTTGATTAGTTTCAAAAAATGTTGATGTTTGTTAAAAAGAAAAGGAAACAGACAAATGATAAAAACTATTCTGGTCCTGCAAAGGTTTGAACCCAGGACCTTATAGATAAAAGTCTTTCGCGCGTGCTGTTTGTACCACATGGGTGGTCTGTTTCATCAGTTAGTTATACAATGTGCACTATAGATAAAATGAACTCATGGCTTCATCTTTTTCCTTCGAGCGCAGGGATGCCTGGCTTATTTGTTAAGATTCAAAAGGCTTCACCCTCAGCCAATCGACGGATGTAAAAACCTGCCTAACATGTGAATACAAATCTAAATATGTAGATTTTGAAAGCTACAAAATAGAGGTTAGCAGAAATTTGTTTGGTACCAAAATCCGAAAAAAACTAACTAGTCAGAATTGAGATTCTCAAGACACAAGTAATAAAAATCAAAACTAAGAGTATGGTCAGTTTCCTAGACATGATATCTACATTTTATCTTTTTAATGTATATACAAATGATACTGGGATGAAAAGATCCAAGTTTTAAGAAAACTTACCTCTTGAAGTTCCAATCGAAAGACCTCTATATGACTTTCAGAAATTACTTAATGGTGGATTAAGCTTTATTGGGATCTTCCTTAAGCTAATGGGACCACTTATTTGCTTGAGTCAAAAGGTTGGTATGTAGTATGTTTGGAGTGAATCATAAGGTTGATATATGGAAGTTGGAGAGTGAATCGAAAGGCTGGTATATGGCAGTTAGGGAGTGAATCGAAAGGTTTATATATGGAAGTTGGAGAGTGAATCGAAAGGCTGATATATGGCAGTTAGGGAGTGAATAGAAGGCCTCACTAATGCATGAAGGGGTTTGAGATTTCTAAGAGTTTGAGAGTGTTTGATGATTTTTTTCCACATAACAAAAGTCTCTCCAACCACTAAAAAGCCCTCTTAGATGTGTTGTGGAACATCTTATTTATAGAAGAGTTTGGTTGAGATTTAAGGGGGAAAACAAATGAGATTTGAAAAAATTTGGTATGTTGTCTTCATAGCCTTCCAAGTGCAGCTCTTGTATGCCAATTTGGTGTAAATATGGGAGCATCATAGCAGGACTGCTTTGCAGCTGTTTTGGAGTGTTGTGGCAACTTGGTGCGGGACTGTTTCACAGCAGACTGTTTTTTTGACCAGACTCATCAAAAGATAAAACACTAATTGAGTGTCCTTAGAATGGACCAATTATGTGTCCTTTGAAGGGACCAAATGTATTTCCTTCGAATAGACCAATTGTGTGTCCTTCTAAGGGGCCAAATTTATGTCCTTCGAATGGACCATATGTGTGTCCTTCGAAGGGGCCAAATGTATTTCCTTCGAATGGACCATATGTGTGTCCTTCGAATGGGCCAAATATATGTCCTTCGATTGGACCATGTGTGTATCCTTCAAAGGGGCCAAATGTATGTCCTTCGATTGGACCATATGCCTGTTCTTCGAATGGGCCTTTTGTATGTTCTTTGTATCCACCAATTGTAATTCATAGTGTATAAACTATATGTATTGAAGGGTTTAGAGGTGGAATCGAAGCATGAGGGGAGTCATTGCCTTGTGGGTTCTAGCATGAAGGAAGTCATTGCCTTGTGCATGCTAGCATGAGGGAAACTCTTGCCTTATGCATGTTAGCATGATGGGAGCCTTTGCCTTGTGAATCTAAACAGGTTGATTCGAAGGAAAGCATTGCCCAATCGAAGATTTTATGAAGATAGCCATTGTCAAAATGAATCTTGTATAAAGATAGCCATTGCTTTGTGAATTGAAGAATGCATGTAGGAGGCCACTGCTTTGTAAATCGAAGCAAGCATGCGAGAGGCCATTGCTTTGTGAATCAAAACAAGTGTGTAGGAGGCTATTACTTTGTGGATCGAAGCAGGTTGCTTCAAAGGGAGACATTTCCCAATCGAAGCTAACATGAAGGAAGGCGTGCAGTCGAAGCTAGCATTAATCGAAGCAATGCCCAGTAAAAGATAGTATGAATCGAAGCAAGCTTGCTTTTCTTCAAATTTGCCAAAAAAATTTCAAATTTATATGCTATGCTGTTTCAACAGTTTCCTCTTTGACTTAATGCTTAAAAATCCAATATTATCCATGGCAACTATGTGCGGAATTAAAAATCCAATTATACTTGTGCAAATTTGAACTTGAAAATCCTTGTTAGAAAGGTCTTGAAAAAAGGAGAGGGCAAATTTTGGGGTACAACACATAGCATTAATGATTCTTGAAAATAAGGAGATGGCGTGGAGATATAGAACAATTACTAATAAAACACGAGTCTCAATGCATCCAATCATGCTTTAGTCTCTTCATAATTTGAATGCGTGTTCAGCCTTAGAAGAACCCTTGTGAGAGGATGACAGATGTTAATGATGTGAACTGTATGCTTCTATCTTTTAAATGAACCATTTGGGAACTGTTCAGATCTTCTTAGATAGATCCTGATACAACTGTCCTTCTAACTTCTGAAGAATTATTGATCAAATGTTCACCAAAAAAAAATATAAACTTATGAGGGTTAAAGATTACATTAATAAAACTCTTATTCTGGACATAATTTCATGTTGAGATGTTTCAAAATGAAATTAAACCTATCTTCAGAAAGGGGTTTAGTGAAGACATCATCTTATTGATGGTTTGTGTCAATAAATTTTAAAGAGAGAATTCCCTTCTGAATATAGTCCCTAATAAAGTGATGTTTTATTTCTATATGCTTATCCCTAGAATGAAAAATTGGATTTCTAGATAAACAGATGGCAGAAGTATTGTCACAGAGTATAGGAATGTTACTCTCAAATATATTGAAGTCTTCAAGCTGGCTTTTCATCCAGAGCATTTGTGTGCTGCATCATGCTGCTGCTATATATTTAGCTTCAGCGGTTGATAATGCAATTGTGGATTGCCTCTTGCTGGACCACGAGATCATATTTTCTCCCAGAAACTGGAAACTTCCATAAGTGCTTTTTCTTTCTACTCTGTCTCCAACGAAGTCAGCATCACAGTACCCTACTAATTTGTATTCATTGGTTTTTCTATAAAATAGACCAAGATTAGTAGTACCTTCCAGATACTTGAAAATTCGCTTAACAGCTGTTAAGTGATATTCTCTGGGATCTGATTGGAATTTGGCACATAAACATACACTATATAGAATATCAGGTCTTGAAGCTGTAAGATATAAGAGAGAACCAATCATACCTCTTTAGATCTTCTGTTCTACCTTTTTGCTTACCTCTTCCTTTTGCATAATGCATGTAAGATGCATTGGAGTTTTGGTTGGCTTACATTCTGATAAGTCGAATTTCTTAAGAAGTTCTTTGATGTATTTTCTTTGGTGTATGTATGTTCCTTCTGGGGTTTGATTGATCCGAATGCACAGAAAGAACTTGAGTTCTCCCATCAAGCTCATTTCAAACTTTTCCTGCATAGACTTAGCAAATTCTCTTCCCAGAGAAATTTTAGTAGATCCAAAAATAATATCATCTACATAAATTTGACCAACTAGAATGTCATTTTTAAATGGCTTACAGAATGAGGTTGTGTCAACCTTCCCTCTAGTAAAATCATTTTCTAACAGAAAACTACCTAGTCTTTTATACCAAGCTTTGGGAGCTTGTTTCAGACCATATAGTGATTTCTTTAGTTTAAATACATATTCTGGATGTTTTGAATTTTCAAAACCAGGGGGTTGGTGCACATAAACTTCTTCATCAATGTATCCATTTAATAATGCACTTTTAACATCCATCTAATAGAGAGTAATGCCATTATTTACAGTAAAAGAAATTAAAAATCTGATAGATTCTAACCTGGAGACTGAAGAAAAGGTTTTTGTATAGTTTATCCCATCTTGCTGACTATAACCTTATGCCACCAGTCGTGCTTTGTTTCTGATGACTTCTCCTTGTTCATTCAACTTGTTTTTGAATATCCATTTGGTTCCAATGATGTTGAACCCTTTTGGTTTGGGAACCAGATCCCGCATATCGTTTCTAGTGAATTGGTTTAATTCCTCCTGCATAGCAAGTATCCAATCATTGTCCAGAAGAACTTCATCAATGGAAGTTGGCTCAGTCAGAGACACTAATCGCATGAGAGATTCTTCAGAGTTTCTAAAAGTGGATCTTGTTCTGATTGGTTCTTCTTTCTTTCCCAGAATTTTGTCTGCAGGATGAGCTAAGCTGCTTCTGGATTGTCTTTTTTGGAGAGGTTCTTCAGATGTTGCTGTAATATTTGTGACATCTTCTTCTGGTGTTGTCTGTGATTATTTGTGAGGAACTTCTTATGCAATGTCTTTAGTACTTGTAATTTGTACTTTTATATCTGTAAAAGATTCATCTTGCTTTGAATTTTGAGAGCCAAGCTTATCATCAAATCTAACACTGATTGACTCTTCTACAATCCATCTTTTTATGTTGTATACTTTGTAGCCTCTTGAGTGTTCTTTAGTGTTAAGAATAAAACAAATACATCCAAATGGATGGAAATATGAGATGTTGGGCTTTATGTTCTTCCACAGTTCATAGGGAGTCTTATCCAGAATAGGTCTTATGGAGATTCTATCTTGAATGTAACACGCTGTGTTAATTGCTTCTGCCCAGAAGTTCCTAGTAATGTTAGTCTCGTTGATCATGGTTCTGGCCATTTCTTGTAAAGTTATGTTCTTTCGTTCTACAACTCAATTTTTTTGGGGAGTTTTAGGATAAGAGAAATCGTGAGAGATGCCATTCTCATTAAAAAATAGTTCAAATTTGTTGTTTTCAAATTCTCCACCATGATCACTTCTGACTTTAACAATTCTAAGATATTTTTCATTTTGGACAAGGTTACATAAGGCAAAGAACACATTGTGTGAATCGTCCTTGTGTCTTAAGAACTTTATCCATGTCCATCTGCTATAGTCATCTACGATAACTAATCCATACTTCTTGCCACTAATGGATGCAGTTTTCACTGGTCCAAATAGATCTATATGCAGAAGTTCTAATGGACTAGAGGTAGAAACAACATTTTTTGCTTTAAAATAGGGTTTTTTCAAACTTTCCTTTTTGACATGCTTCACACAGAGCATCTGAGCTGAACTTCAGGTTAGGAATTCCTCTGACCAGATTAAGTTTGTTAATCTGAGATATTCTTCTCATACTAACATACCCCAATCTTCTGTGCCAAACCCATTACTCATCGTTAACAGACAATAGGCATTTTACATTCTGACTTTTCAGTTCATAATGTTTTATTTTGTAAATGTTGTTCTTTCTCTTTCCATTATAGAGGATAGATCCATCTTTCTGACTAACTGCTTTACAGGACTTTTGATTGAAGATTATATCGTTACCGTTATCACTTAATTGACTTATGGATAACAAGTTATGCATTAATACATCTACTAATAGAACATTAGTTATAAAAGGAAGATTACCGTTACCAATAGTTCCAGAGCCAGTGATCTTCCCCTTCTGATTGCCTCTGAAACCTACGTAGCCTCCAGATTTTAGCTCTAGGCTTTGAAACATATGCTTTCTTCTCGTCATGTGTCGAGATCATCTAGAGTCCAGGTACCAGGATTGGTTTTCCACTCATGTTGTCAAAGATATCTGCAACATAGACAATTTTATCCTTAGGTACCCATATATTTTTGGGTCCTTGTTTGTTAGAGTTACCAAAATTCTGTTTGAATTTTGGTTTAGCAGAAAAATCATTACTAGTATATTTTAAGTCATGTGTGTGCCCATAGGTAAAGTGAGAATTTAGAGGAGTGCGCTTAATAACCAAATCCTTAACTTTCTTAGGTTAGGACACTATACCTTTGTATCTTATACCTTTTCTGCCATTTCTACTAACTCCATAGATCATTGAAGCCATCTTGCTTCTATCTATGTTTTTAGCGAGAGATTTTTGAAAGCTATGACCACATTCCTTTATGATCTTATCAGGGTTACTAAGAACTTCAGAGATAGTTTCCTTCTGAGTATTTTGTAATTCATTTTCAAGTTTTGAAATTTTTTCTTTCAGCTCAGAGTTTTCTAATCTCAGATTCTTAGTTTCTTAAGAGTCAGAAACTAGATCCTTTTTCAGGTTCTTGTTTATGACTCAAAGTTTCTGATAACTTTCTAGAATTTATGACAGACTCTCTTCTAATTGAGATCTAGAAAAGTCAGAAAATACCTCTTCTGCCTCTGAGTCTGATTCTGATCCAGATGATTCAGTATCTTCTGATATGTTGTCCATAAAGGCAATGTTGGCTTTTTCATCTTCTGATTCTGTGTCTGCTTTTGAAGAATTTGAGTCATCCCATGTTGCCATGAGAATTTTCTTCTTCTCCTTAAAGAACTTCTTTTTAGGTTTCTCCTTCTGAAGCTTTGGACAATCGCTTTTGTAGTGCCCTTGTTCATTGCCTTCGTAGAAGACAATGTCTCTGTTTCTTGACTTTCTGTATTCGGAAGATGGTTCAGACTTTCCATATCCAGATGATGATTCAGATTTATTCCCTGTTGAAACAAATGGCCGAACCGTCATCTAATATAAAATCAATGAAGTCGCCAATAAACATCTTTTATCCCGCCAAGAGGGAAAGGTAAACATCGAGAAAACCTAAAGAGGGTGAAATCACAGTCATGCGACCGAGAGATCGGGTAAGGGAGTATGTTACGCGAGGGGAAGGTATTAGCACCCCACACGCCCGTAGTACTCTACGGTATCCACTCTTGTTGTTCTATTCTAATGGGTGTATAAAATCTATATCTAAGGTTGTACAGGAAATTCATACAAAAGAAGGGAGAAAATAATGTAGGCAAAATAAAAGTTGTGCTCGTTCAGGCACTACCCCAATGCCTACGTATCCCTTTTAAGGAATCAGAGCAGCCGTAGTTCGGCTCATGTATTTTGGTTGGTTTGTGTTTTTTTTAGTGAAGAAGACAGAAGAAATAGTCAAGATGACAAAACATCAGATAAAATGACAAAACATCAACAATAATGATAAAGCAACAAGAAAGGGATGACAAGACATCACATGGTAACACATACTCAGATAAGATGATGACACGTCAACAAGATAGCAAAATATCAGACAAGACGATAAAAAATTACACCTAAATGATATCGAAAATCAAAGTAGGATGACAAACATATGCAATGGAGAAACACCGACAACAAACATATGCGATGGCGAAACATCGGCAAAAAGATAGCAAGATAACATGGCAAAGATGGCGAAACATCAACAAATCTGATGATAAAACATCACACCTAACAATGATATCGAGAATCAAAGTAGGATAACAAACATACGCGATGGTGAAACATCGGCAAAAAACATATGCGATGGTGAAACATCGACAAAAATATAGCAAAGTAACATGGAAAAGATGGTGATACATCAAAACCTAGATGATAAAACATCACACCTAACAATGATACTGAGAATCAAGGTAGGATAACAAACATACGCGGTGGAAAAACATCGACAACAAACATATGCGATGGCGAAACATCGACAAAAATATAGCAAAGTAACATGGAAAAGATTGTGATACATCAAAACCTAGATGATAAAACATCACACCTAACAATGATATTGAAAATCAAGGTAGGATAACAAACATACGCGATGGAGAAACATCGGCAACAAACATATGCGATGGCGAAACATTGGCAAAAATATGACAAAGTAACATGGCAAAGATGGTGAGACATCAAAACCTTGATGATAAAATATCACACTTAACAATGATATTGGGAATCAAGGTAGGATAACAAACATGCGCGATAGCGAAACATCAGCTATAAACATATGCGATGGTAAAACATCGACTAAAAGATAACATAAAATCATTGCAAGGTTGGCAAAGCATCAACTTGACAAGGTTTAAAACAAAGCCAAAAAGTGCACCATCAATTAAGATTGGTTTGTATTTTTTACCTTGAAGAAGGATTTAAGTTTATTAGAGATATTTTATGATTTTCCAAGAGGTTTTAGTTTTAAGATGAAATATGCAAAGAAGAGAAAACAACTAAGGAAGACTACCCTAATCTCTAGACCTAATGTTATCATACAATGATTGACCCTAAGGTCAAGGATGAATAGGGGAAGTTTCTACCCTATGTTAGCATGCATGGATTCCTATCCTATGGTCTAGCTCGAAAGCTACTCTAATCGAGAAATCCTAAGGGAGCATGGTAAATACAAAACAAGTAAACAAACAAGTGTACAAACATGAGTAGCAAGAACAACCAATTGTGTTCCACAACAAAAGTGGAACACTACAGCATCAAGTCAAAATGGAAAACATTCCTCAGAGTACCTCGCACATTCATCAGACAAATTAGTGATTTCAAAGAGAAATGAAGAACCAGTAGGGGAAGAACAATGATATGAAAAATCAATGAAAGAACATGACAGCAAAACATATAAACATTAGATATAAGAAGCATCAAGTAGGCACATATAGCAATTAGGTCAAAACTAAAGAACTGTTGCTCCTTTCTTCTCACCATGTTGAATTGACAAGTAAATATCAATCAAGGATCAAAGGAGCAAAAGAAGAATACAAACAAAGACCTTGGAGGTCAGTAGAAAAACACTATACATCCATACTCATTCACTTCATTATGGTTCACAAGCATAACAAAAGAGGGGTATCACAAAATGTATCACAAAGCTTGGATCACAAGTTAGCAAGGAAATGAATTCAAACAAACACAAAATTAGAAGACTTAAACCATTAAAAGACTTAAAATCAAGCTTCTATCATGATATGATGATATGATCAAGAGTTTAAAATGTTGATTCTAAAGCATGTTGCATAAGTGTATTTGATGTACCTCAAAGATTCAAAAGAAAAGAAAAGATTGAACATCAAATTCATAATAAGATGAAATGGTTCAAACATTAGAGGTCAAGTGATCTCAAGTCTTTATGAGACTATCCTTGATGTATCATTCCCCAACATGTAATTATTGGTCATTTGATGACCTCAAACTCAAGGCAAAAATTCAAAATTCAAAGAAAAATTAACACAAGAACATCACTTAGGAGGTATGGATCAAAAGGTGTTCATCAACCAATTAGGAGAAGTCAAGAGGATTGACTTGAATTGATGTGAGAAAACATAAGAAATATTATCATTAAGTGCCAAACTACAGGCCTCACATAAGTTCATTGGCCATCAAACAAATTGCAACAAAGAATGTGACATCAATTGGTCATATTTACTTCAAAAATACGTTTAAAATAGCAAATGACTTCAATAATTCAAACCAAAATTTTCTTAGCATCTTTGAGATGTATATAAGTCAGAAAACATGTTTTAAGTTCATGGATAGTAGTGGAAAGGATCAATCAAGCTTCAAACACCAAAACTAGTTGATGAAACCACCAATCTAAACAAGTTTTTCAGAATAAATTAATGGAAAATATCAAACCTTATCAACTAATTCAAGAAAAATATTTTTAAGATCCTCAGTCCATCTATGAACTTAAAACAAGAGTTAAATTCAATTGAAACTCAGGGAAAGTTGGTTTATGGAATCAAAACAAACAAGGGAATTATCAAAACCCTAATTATTTAGAAAATAAATCCAATTAATGATTAACCAAGTTACAATTGTAAACAATTCAAATTAAAATCATATAAAAATAGAGAAAACTCCAAAGATCAGAAAACTTATTTTTTCATATTTTTTAGAATTAAATAAAAGTCAAAAATGAAATCAAAAAATTCAAACCATTAATAATTAATCAAATATTCACATCTCAAAATAAAAATCTAATAAAAAGTCAGAAAAATATCCAATCAAAATTATATTCAAATATTATAATTAAAAACAAGCATTCATGATTTTTTGTGGAATTTTTGGATCAAAGGAAATATCAAAATAAAAATTGAAAATTAAATAAACAATTAATTAATCACACGAATTTTTAAACCAATCAAAGCATTTTCAAAAATTCTGCAAAAATACACAAGGTGAGAAATATTACTTTGGAGTTTCATGAATTTTTTCATAATTTTCCACCATTTTTGAGCAAGAAATAAAATCAGGAAGATCAATGGTATAAAACAAACAATTAATTAATCATAAGAATTTAAAAACCAATAACGACATTTTCAAAAATTCTGGAAAAAAAATACACAAGGTCAAAAATATTATTTTGGAGTTTCATGAATTTTTTTAGAATTTTTAAACCATTTTTGAGCAAGAGATAAAATCAGGAAAATCAAATATATAAAACAAAATTCAAATAATTCCAAAAAAAAACAGTCAACCAAAGGAGGCCACACCATCATCTTCAACCTCTGGCTAGGGAAAAAAGAGCGCAGAAACATATTTGCAAGCTATATTTAGATCAATACAACTCAAGCAAATCTCAACCAAAATTAATGAAATCAAATGCAAATTAAAGTTGAACTAACAAGCTACATCATGATATTCTCAAATTTTCACATAGATCCAAGATCAGAGAGAAACAAACATGAGAAAATGGCACAAAATACTGAAACACACAAGTTGCAGAGATCTCTATGCACGATTCAAGCTTCAAAAAGGCATCAAATATACATCAGACCTAAAGTCTGGCCAGCTAAACCATAATACACACGATTTACATCATCAATTCAAGCTTAATCATAAGAATCGAAGTCCATGAAAACCTACCTCAAGGCAAAAGCAATCTACTGACTCCTTCTCTCCAGATGCAAACCAATCTTGGCTTCGTCTTCCTCATCACTCGAGGATGATGAATCAACAAGAAAATTGAGGAAAGATCAGGCAATAAGAGAAATTCGAAGAAATGGATTTTTGAGAGAAAAGTGACTTCAAATATGAGTTTCCTCCAATGCAACCTCTTCCTTCCTTTTTTATTGAATGAGTGATTCAGTGTTTATATAGCAATTTTGGAGTGAGGGAAATAGTGGTATTTCAGGCTGAGAGCTGTTGGAGGGAAAAAATGAAATTTCTGCCAAAATAGAAAAAGTATGATGGACAAAAGCGTTTTGTGTTGCCTTTATGCATATTCTCTTGCGTTTTGATGAGCTCAGAGGTTAATGAAATGAGGTGAGTGAAGCGTGAGGGGGTGAGGTTGCAGCATGAGCACATGGTGTGATTTTTCTTGAGGTGAAAGTTACCAATTTTGGAAAAAAATGTAGAAATCATGAGAAGGCATGGAAAGTGTGATTTCTTGGCCAAAAGAAGTAAGAAACGAAGTGTCCAATTCGTGTCAACCATGTGCAATATCAATTTAAAATCAAACAAAATCTAAGGGTGCATAAAATATGCAATTTGCAACCCATGCATGCACTAAAAGTCAGCTGACTTCCACTTGAGGCCATAGAAAAATTGGCTTGTGCGTTCTTAAATTTTCCTTGATCCAATTAAAGAACATTCCCTAAGATTAGAAACAAACTAGGGTTCAAAAGAAATGATGGAGAGATGAACCAAATACGAGGCTTAGGATTCATGAGCAATTCAAGCCAACTTGCCCAAGACTATGCGCGCGCTGGCCTGCCCATAAGGTAACACTTCAATTGGTCCAAATTGAGAGAAATAGAAGAGAGCAAGAGGAAGCTGCGACCAGCCCACAAAGTCACTTCGACTGGTCCAAGTTGAAGGAAATCAAAGAGAGCAGGAGGAAGCTTAGACCAGCCCACAAAGTCACTTCGACTGGTCCATGTTAAAGGAAATCAAAGAGAGTAGGCGGAAGCTTCGACCAGCCCACAAAGTCACTTCGACTGGTCCAAACTGAAGGAAAGCAAAGAGAGCCATTCGAATCCCCAGTTTCGATACCCAACTTCCTCAAATCACGGCTTCTTCGATTTTAAACCAAATTGAGTGGTTCCAAGTTTGATGAGAAGCTTTCATAGCCCTCTTTAAAATGCACGAGGCACATTTTTGAATTATGCCTTGAATCAGTAATTACAAGCATGTCACCAACTGTTTGATGAATTTCCTAGGCCAAATGCCTTGCCTTGCCTGGCCAGATGCCCAAGATGCCTCAAAAAATGCCCAACTTGCCCTAAACTTCAAAGGCTCATAACTTTTGATTTTGAGTAAGTAATGTGATTTTTTCCCTGTGGGCCCTTATAGGTCTCTTTCCCCTATTAAATAGTCAAAAAGAACCACCAAACTTCCCTGAAAAATGAGAGAGTTATGCCCTTGCAAAGTCAGGCCAAAATCAAGAATACTTAGTGAAATTTTCAATCACCAAGATAACTTCAAATCCAAGTAACTTCTCAAACTTGAAATTCTCATCAAAGTCAATCATCAATGATCATACCTTATGAAAATACATTTCAAATGCTTCATGTTGACCAAAAGTTCACTTGGTCAACTTTGACTTTGTTGACTTTTGAGTAAAATGACTAATTTGCCCTTTTGATTCAATTAAACCACTTGTCTTCAAAATTGGTGAACAAAACTTAAAACATATGATATTCCAAACACATAGAGGCTATGGAAAGAGTTTCCACTCAAAAATCCAAATAATCCCTGATTAAAACTCAAACCCTAGTTTTGCACTCTGCATTAGGAGATAACTGATCAAGCTTCAAAACCTTAATTTTGACTGATGAATCCAAAGGATGTGATTCTTCTTGTAAGAAGCACAATGTGAGGAGAACTTCAAGAAAGCTAGGATCAGTGATGTGCGATTGACCTAATGTTTCTAACGGTATCTTAACTGCAAGTGCACAGTCTATCGCGGTAGTAATAAAAAGATGTCGAACCCACAGGGACTTCGTAATCACTCTAGTGTTATGAAACAGGTTAGTTTAGCTAAGGCGGAAATTGTCACGTTTGGTTTTTAGAAGTTTAAAACTAAAGGAGAAACTAAATTCAATTAAAAGAATTATAATATTAAAGTGGTTGGAGTGTAATGTTTTGAACCTATGCGAATTAAATTGTACCTAAGCATATAAAAATATTTAACTTAAATTGTTCTGTAGTACTTATCAGTTTAAAAACCCTCGATTCACACTCTCGTGGTCTTACCTCGGATCATACTCCTAAAGCCAAATGTCTGCTCTCGCTAGCCCATAAGTGTTTAGAAAGCATCATTTTGAAAACTAAATAAATATAATTCGTTTTAAAGCGCTCTCGCTGTATTTAAATTTAATGCCTAACTTTAGCTATCCGGTTAAAACCTCACACTCCCGTGGTCTTGATTTCTCCCTATTTTACTTTCCTTACTCTCGTAACAAAAAGCTTAATTTTTAATTATAAAAAGTCACAGCCAGAAATTAAGTTAATTAAGGTTTTAGCTTAGAAATACGTTAATTCATTCGATTATTTTATCACACCCCGACTACGGGTATTTAGCTACTCATAATGCTCGGAATTAAAATACGGGAATTAAAATCAGAAAACAATAACACATGCATTATAAATAAAGAACAAAAATTTAACATAAATAAATTGCAATTATATTGAATACGATAAAAAACCTAAAAAGCAATAATATCCTAGATCCTTCTTCCACAAGCCGGTAAGATCGGAACGTCGGAATGAAAATTAAATAAACAAAATGCTGAGGCTTGAAAGAAATCCTAACTACAGTAGCAATTTCCTGATGTTGGAAATGCTATTAAAGGTTCTAAAAGGAAAGGGAATAACAAGAACAAAATAAAATCATAAAATAGAATCGGGTTTTAAATCGGCAGAGCTTCCGCAAGAATTTTCTGAACTGAACTCTGTCATTTCTTCTTTGAAGTCCAAGCTATTTATACAGAATGAATACAGTTGGGATTATATTTCACGTTGCTAGATTCTTGGCTTGCTGAGAAAAATAAGGAGAAGGTGGTCTTGGTCGTTGGAGAAAAATAAGGCACACATGCATGCTTCGTTACTTGACCACGTACTGCACGTTCAAAATAACTAACAAAATGCTTGTTATGGTCGTAGCTGGTGTGTTACGTGCAGATTCCATGAAGTAGCGCGTTACGGTCATGGCCAATGCATGACGGTCGTAACACGCTTCTGAAGTGTCTTACGGTCGTGGCAAGGGTGTGACGACCGTAATAGCAGCAAATTTTGGATTTTTGACAGATTTATCTTTTCTCTTCTGGTCTTGGCTGCAATCTTGTACATTTCATGTTTCTTTCTAGTTTGAGCTAAGATATGTTGTACCTGCATAAAATCATACAAAACTCGGAGTATTCGGGAGTTAATCGGGTCAATACGATAAAAAGCGGTTTAATTTCATAGTAAATATATGATATGATTTCTCGTTATCAAATCCTCCCATACTTAAACCTTTGCTTGTCCTCAAGCAAATAGTCGTAAAAATCGGACAAGTGTTCGTCAGGCGCGCATGCACGACATACCTTTGATTTTCGAGATAAAACACATAAAACCAATCGTCAGTCGGCCGATACTTGAGTAAAACGTCAGTGATACGCCAATGACACAATTGAGTCGCGTATTTCAACTTTAACAAACCGCTTAGTCGTTTCGTCACATTTCAACCTCGATCCTCTCGTGCTTTTTCGCCCGGTTTTGTTCTGGCGCAATCACATTAAGCCCTTTGTCTTTGCACGCACGTAGTGGAGTAGCCGGTTAGTGACTTTGATCCTATTTTTGTCACGGGGTCTGGTACACGGATGTGGTTACCCTATATTTTTCCAAATCGGAGGTTGCGGGGGATCGAGCCGTAGCACGCCCTACCAAGTTCAGAACCAGATACCTCTGAACCAACCAACAATGGAATTCTTCTCTTATACTTATGTCTCGTATGCGATCTTTGTCTTTTGGCATAAGATTTTCTTTGCTTAGCATCGAGATGAGAAGGGTGTTTCATTGATTAGGCATCAAACACTTATATTCATCAGCTCCCCATGTGGTTTGTATCCAGACGGTGCTGACTGCTAGTATAAACTACTAGGGGTTACTTCAGAACTTAAAAATCGAGGTGTATGTATAACATTTTGTTTAGACGGGTTGCATAAGCAGGATGTTTGCGGTTTCATAATCATATTGATTTTGTTTACTCATTCTCGTCTTCCTAACTAGGTTTCCGTTTAAGGTAGGTATGTCGAGCTATGCGAACAAAGAATTTTTTGGTATGGCTTATAATACGGGGAAAACTTGAAAAACTTGAAAATATCATAAAGTTACCATAAAATTACTAGAATTTGCAACATGAAGAAAATGCGGAATGAAAAGCATAGTGCCTCTCCCACACTATATCAGACATTGTCTCAATGTCATGATATATGGTAGGAAGGATTAAAAATAGAAAAACGGTACGGAAAGGGAAATGAATGAAATACAGAAACAAAAACAAAAGAAAACTACTGGTGGCCTCTGCCTCTGCTTCGGGTGCGGGAGCGTCGGGTAGGTGTGGCCTCAAGGTCGGTATCATGCGAGCCAAGAGCGGTTACTTCCATCCGTAAGGCGTTAAGCTCAGATAAAACCTCGTCCAGCTTCTCGTTGACGTTGCGCTGGCCGCGCAGAATTTGGACGTTCTGTGCATATAGAGTGTCATATTGCTCCTGATGCTTCCTTTCAAGAGCTACACCCATCTGATTTTGCTGATGGAGGGCTCTGAGGATGTCCTCCATAGTGAAAGTAGGTGGTGCAGAAGAGGACTCGGGAATGTCGGGAGCAGGTGCTTCGCGGTCCAATTCCTCATGGATCTCGTCAGTTGGAGCATCTGGCTGGTCATCATGCACGGGAGCATGGCCGTCAGGGGTATCAAATAGCCAATTGGCTCAGTTTTGTGGATCGATACGGTCCCTGCAAGGCAGAACAATGTTAGAATAAACAACGTTCCGAATCACTGGATTGAACTTGTCGTCGTCTCGCTCGTGAATGAGATGAGCATATTTGCAATGGTCCAAGGTGAGCAAAACCGGTGCTCTGGAGGGCAGATGGGCAAGGGTGTCGCCATGATTCAAAGCCAAGGCAATAGAAGTGACAAGCCCTCTGAAGTAGAAAGGTTTTCGGCCTCGAGTGCAAATGGAATGAATATGGGCCAAGAGGAAGGGTGCAGCGTTGATTTTCTGATCGGTGAACGCGTAGTGCATGAAGAATAGCTCTTTGGAGTTGAGCTTATGGTTACTGTCTGTGATCGGTGGATCTGGAACTGAGTGTTTAACGCTGGATCGCGAAATGTCGCGGAAGCAAGAGTCGCCACCGTCTTTTATTTTCTCCAAATGGAAAGGACAAAAGCATAGAAAAATTCCTTATAGAGATTGCTCTTGGTTCGGGAGGTAGATTATAGAAAGGGAAGGTGTTAGCACCCTTTCTATCCATGGTTATCCATGGGCTCTTAGATACTTGCTCATTTGTGTTTTCAAAAATGGTTTGTTTGCTTTTCAACTGTGGGTTTTAAAAAGTTTCTTTGAAAATTCCAGTTCGACTCTTGTATCGGTCCTCAAGAGTGTTTGAAAAGTTGCTTTCGAAAGCTTTTTGAAAAGGTGTCGGTGTGAAAAGTATGTTTTGATTAGTTTTAAATTTGAGCAAGTATCCTTGAGAACCTACCTACCCTAAGGAATTCGTCTGTGTAAATGTCCTTTAAAGTAGTGTCGTCCCACCATTGAGAGGTAGGTAGCACCACCGCTGGAGGTGTTCGGGTCAATTCGAGGTTAGGGACATGGTGATCACCAGAGCAATGGGAAGACACCTTAGAAGCTACCCTCATGCCAGGTTCCCGGATCATGAGGACTTACTAAGACATCCTCTACTCGACGATCACCTTTCGAAAGGCAACAGTGAGGCGTACCCTAGGGGTGGTGTGTGCGATTCGTGTGTCGTTTTCATTGATATTTGTCTTGTCATGTTAAAGTGATCTACGGTTGATTTTATTTTAAGGCCATTCATTCTTGCATGCTTATTTAACAGTTAAAAGTTGCGGGAAAGTAAATCTACCACTATTACAAATGGCGCGGGTCCACATCGCCAAAATTAAACCGGACCCGATTTGACAGAAAATAAATAAAGCAAAGGAAAGTGCGAAAAGTATAAATTGTTACAACGCTTTGGGAGAATTACATAATTATAATAAGCGACATAAAATAAACGTGCGAAATTAAAATAATTAAAACAATGGGCGTTGGACCCTTTTGCGAAATTAAAATTAATAAGAAATTACAATTGAAAAGAAAATGTTTTTTAGTATTTTATGTTTTTTAAGATTTAAAAGAAGAAGAATATATTAGAATGAAATTTGAAATGTAAACCCTAATTCTAGTGTTTTTTAGATTTATTATGAAAATATCAAAATTTTAACTAATTTAAACCTATTTTTTATGTACAATTTAATTAGGAAAATAAATAAAATAATATTAAATATTTATGAAAGAAAATAAATAAAGGATGAAAACTTGAATAAACCCTAATTCTACATTTTTGGATTTTTTTTTTATTTAAAAAGAATTAAAGTTGTAACCTAATTAAAACTAAATATTTACATGCAATTTATCTATGAAAATAATTAAAATAAAATAAATATTATATTTTCCCTTTTTTTTTGGATTTTTTATGATGTTTTTATATTTTGTAGAAAAATAATTAATTAATTAAAACAATAAAAATAAATAACACAATAATTAAAAAAGATAAAATATGAAAAGAAAAGCAAACCAGGGGGGGTTCAGTCCCCATTAGGAGGTGTTGTCCAAGCAAATGGCCCAATAAGCTTGCAATTTGTTTGACCTTTTTAGCTTGTGTATCAGCGCGTTGACTGGAGTGTACGTGTCCTTCAGATCCATGCCGTTGATTTGAAGCAGCTAGACGCGTGGCTCTTTGGATGTTGAGGCAACATGATGCGCTTTAAGGTTATGCCTGCATAGGATTTTAGATTGAAAAATAATATGGCAAATATACAGACCTGGGACTTGAACCCAGGTCATGAGCGTCACCAGTTAACACCTGTACCGCTGGGCCATCATCACGCATTTGATATATTAATAATGAATAAATATTATAAAAACAAAACGAATAGTTAGTGGTTCCAACGCGCGAAGATTCAAACTAACGAATCATGTTTCGCCAACACATTATCTTCTTCGCCCAGTTTTTATTTTTCTGAAACAAAGACTCATAGGCCACGGTTTTGAAGCCGTTCTCTTAGACCGGTTTCCAGAAAATAGCGACTAGCCCTCAGTCGCTCATAAATTGAGCGCGAGGGTCGGTTTCCGTCCGTCCAAAGGCGCTTGTTTTGATGGCCAAGGTCCCAAGCCTCAATTTTGCTTTGTTTGAGAAGCCCTAATTCTGAGTCCTGAAAAACCTAAAAATCAAGTATGGCATTTTTGTGTATAACGCGTAAAAACATAATTAAATCACATGATAAGCATCAGCAAGCATCATTGAATAAGAATATGCAAACCAAATGTCATGAAAATGCCTTAAAATCAAGATGCGTGTATGCAATTTTGTGAGAAAACTTTGAGTTCTGTACAGCGATTCTTTGCCTTTTGATGAGTGTTATGAATTGGAATACGCTTAGTGAACCACAAGGAAGCTATTGGGATCGTTGTTGTGCCTTCAATCGCCTCCTAAAGTTGATTTCAGTTTTTCAGTTTTCAACCAATTTTTTCAAGTTTTTAATGGCCTCTTATGCGCAGCTTGTAGTCTCCAAGGATTAGGTTTTGATTCAGGCATATGTAGTGAAGCTTTTAGGTCAAGAAAATTGAATAAAATCCATGGCCATAATGATTTTTGATAATTGATTTTCCAAGATCTTTTTGAATCTTTTTCATGTGCATTTTGTATCAATTATGATCAATTAGTCCAATTCTTTCCATGTTTGGGATGTGCACGAGATTTTGAAAGCAAAACATGCATAAAAAGATTTTTTAGGTCAAAGTAGATATTTTTCACATATTTAAATAATTTAAATGAATTAATATTAATATAAATTCAAATAAATAAATAAAAAATAAGAAAATGCTTCCCTTTGGGCCAAGTGGTCGTGCATAGGCTTGGAATGATGAATCATGGAAGAAAAATGGGCCCATTAGCAAATTTAGGTCATTTGAAGTAAAGTTGACTTTTCAAAATTCCCAAAAATTTCCCAACTTCCACAAGGCATAACTTGCTCAATTTTTAAGCTTTTCACATGTTTTTGGACATTTTGGAAAGGTCTTTGAGTCCTCTCACCAATGCCTTTGGTCCCATGTCATTTTGATTTACCAATCTCAAGTTATGGCCTTTGACTTAAAGTCCCTTTTTGTTGACTTTTGAAAATGACCTATAATGTTGAAATTGATAACTTTTTGTGAGGGCATTTCTTGGATTTGAAGTATGAAGATGAGTTGTAGGAAATGTCTTTCTCTTCAAAATGAGCTTTGGATGGAATTTTTCTGATAATCCATGTGAAAGTTATGCCCTGGTCAATTTCAGTTGACTTTTTCAGCTGTCCAAATATAGCAACTTTTGCATCTTTGATGATTTCTGAGCCAAATTTTGAGAATCATGATCAAGCATTGATCAAAAAAAAATTTGAACTTTTGACTGTCAAATGACCATTTTGCCCCTACAGTTGACTGTAGTGCAATTTAGGGTTTTGACTGTGCAATTTTGAGCTGAATGCCTTGAAACTTGATATGAGGATATTTGACCATCTTTGTAAGCATATGAGACTTGATTGGACCTTTGAAAACTTCATTTTCTTGATCAGAATACAAACCCTAGTTTTGGCTGTATAGGAGACAGTTGAACTGCATAAACCTTGGGGAATTTTGTGACCTGACTTGGCAATTTCTTGGAGAATATGGGAGGGCAAATTTTGGGGTACAACAGTTGCCCCTGTTCAATCTTCTTAGACCTGAGGATGCAGATTGGCTGACGTGCCTTTCGTAATCCGAGGGTAGAAGATGATTGGACACTAGAGTGCCCAGAAATTTGCGCTCACATAGTAGCAGTGATGATGGGGGAATGGGCTTATAGATGCCATTTGGAGATTGCTGGATAGGGTGATAGGCTTATAGATGCCATCTGAATGTTGATTGCAGGGGAGATTCCTTAGCGAGAACCTGCATACCTGCAAAAGAAAAATGAGTACCTGACACGTTGCAGGAGTTGATTTTAGATGCTTGGTATAGATATGTCCTGACTGGTTACAGGAGCTGAGTCTGGAGCTTCAAACGCTGATGAATGAACCAGGGATGGTTACTGCTTTAGCATGAATGGTACGAGAACCTTGGGTGACTTTAACTTCAACAACGCTCGTTGAGAAAATCTTGGTGGGAAATACCATCTTCGCAGGATCAGGACGAGAACCATAGGCAATTATAATCTGAAAGGAATGATCACCTTACTCAACGTCGGAGAGGAAAACATCTGAAAAGGACTTACCACCTCACACACCGTCGGAGAGGGAACCATAAGAGACTATCACCTCACACTCATCGTCGGAGAGGGAAACATCTTGAAAAAGGAATTACCACCTCACACACCGTTGGAGAGGGAACCATAGGAGGCTGCTGAGTCTTTATCAGAAAAATCTGTTGGGAGTCGATTTAGCTGGACTAGAGGAGGTCTTGAAATATCTTCAACTGGAATAAGTGTCAGAACGTTGCCATATCTGGTTTACATCTGGACTATATCTGGAAGGAGATCTGGAAGCAGCATCAGAACGTCACCATATCTGGGTCATATCTGAAACTATATCTGAAGGATACCTGGAAGCAGCATCAGAACGTCACCATCTCTGGATCATATCTGAAACTATATCTGAAGGATACCTGGAAGCAGCATCAGAACGTCACCATCTCTGGGTCATATCTGAAACTATATCTGAAGGATACCTGGAAGCAGCATCAGAATGTCACCATCTTTGGGTCATATCTGAAACTATATCTGAAGGATACCTGGAAGCAGCATCAGAACGTCACCATATCTGGATCATATCTGAAACTATATCGAGAAGGAATTCTGGAAGCAGCATCAGAACGTCACCATATCTGGGTCATATCTGAAACTATATCGAGAAGGAATTCTGGAAGCAGCATCAGAACGTCACCATATCTGGATCATATCTGAAACTATATCGAGAAGGAATTCTGGAAGCAGCATCAGAACGTCACCATATCTGGGTCATATCTGAAACTATATCTAGAAGGAAATCTGGAAGCAGCATCAGAACGTCACCATCTCTGGATCATATCTGAAACTATATCTGAAGGATACCTGGAAGCAGCATCAGAACGTCACCATCTCTGGGTCATATCTGAAACTATATCTGAAGGATACCTGGAAGCAGCATCAGAACGTCACCATCTCTGGATCATATCTGAAACTATATCGAGAAGGAATTCTGGAAGCAGCATCAGAATGTCACCATATCTGGGTCATATCTGAAACTATATCTAGAAGGAAATCTGGAAGCAGTATCAGAACGTCACCATCTCTGGGTCATATCTGAAACTATATCTAGAAAAAATTGCGATAGTTGATAGTAGTCATTTTTGTATCGATCTTTTTCCTAAAAAGGCAAAACATAATTGTATGCAATATCGTGATGCATGAACTGTATGTCTTCAATATCAATGAGATGCGTGTAGTATGATGCATATGCATGCTACAATGTATGAAGATGTGATTGTTTATGAATGTATGTTTTCGTCTCAGGAAAATAAATCCTTGACGGGTGCCGGGAAGTCGTATCCTGGGCTGATGTTGAAGAATAGCTTTTGCTTCCGCTGGGGATGATAGTTGCAAGTATACTGGTAGGAGAAGATAACTCCGTTGCGGAACAATCTTGGCAAATGGAAGATTCGGCGGGGAGAAAAAGATATTCTAGCGACCATGCTGGGAAGAAATACTCTGTGGGGAGATGCTTTTGCTGAATTGTTGAGAATGACTTGCTGAGGATATCTCTGCTGTACTGGAAGTGTGATGGACTTCGCTGGGGATAGGAAAGAACTACGTTGACGACGACCTTTCCTTGGCTTTTGGCTGAGGATAACCCAGTTATATCCTGTTGAGGAAATAACTCTTTAAACCAAGCCGGACGACGCGTTCGTGCTCTGCGAGGATAAGCTTCCAAAATCAACTGGGGGTAAGCTTCTGCTTGGGGGAGATGGATTCCAACTTTCCTGGGGAAGCTGGATTGGACTCTCCTGGGGAAGTATTGCACTCTATTGGTTATGCTCTTCAATGGAACCTACCCTGATACCTTGGAGGATAGAACAATCAGACTGCTCAGACCAACCTTTATTGCCCCTGTTTCTTGTGGGGTGCTGATAGTTGTTGGCGGACAAACCTTCTTCTGGTAGACAGATGGCGGGACATAGTCGTACGCTTTTAATCCCTAACTTTTGCCTGGACCGCCCTTTCGGGTTTTCAGTCCATCGGGATACCCATTTTTGCCCAAGCCGCCTTTTCAGGTTTTCGACTTGCCGGGTGTACAGATTTTTCATTTCAACCCTTCATTTTGCCCGAACCCTTTTGGTTCGCCGGGAAGCCCTTATTTTTGCCTAGGTGTGTCAACCTAGCGGGTCTTTGATTATGCGTAGTATTTTTCGACTATGTCCATGTTTTTAGAATGCAGGGAGGTGCCCCTGGCTGTTTATGTTACCATATTACCAGAAGGTGTTTGATCGTGCAAGATTCGTTGCTGGAGTGCCCCAAGTGACTCAGGCAGAGATTTGCCCCAGGCTTTTTGGCCTTTTGAGAGATTCTCTGGATCTTGATTGGATTGCCCCAGATGACGGACCATGATTAGGTCGTGCCCCTTGATTGGAGATACCCTTGTTCATTAGACTTTCGTCATGCGAATTTCTATGTTGTTCAAACAAAAGGTCATATGCAAACAAAGTTATGTTTAAAAATGCAAAACCTATGTCTGTCTTGAAGATTTTTGAAAATGTATTCTTTTTTCATAAAACAAATGAATGTTTGTAAAACGTGATGTCAACTCCGTATTTACCGTAAGCCTTAAGGAGTCAGGATACTTTTCGTCACAGTATGCTTTCGAACTAACCCATGCTTCAGCTAGGACTTTTGAGGGTTATAACGTGGCCTGGTTCACGGTTTAAGAAACAAAGGATAAAGGCTCAAATTATTTGTACCCACCCGCTCTTCGTGATGTTCTCCAAACCTAAACTCAGTTGATCGTGCGTTAGACCTTGCTTGAGTCTTTGCTTTGATGTTCCAATAATGGTTCAGATGTTGACATATTATTTGGAATAGGCAGTCATTTCTCTTTTTTTTGTTGAGGGTTTGTAAGACCTCTTTCTTGTCTGATTTTGTTATCCCTATTTTTTTTGCCTGAACTGTTTCCTTTTTGGAATTACAGTCAGCGGGATGCCCCAGTTTCATTTAGACTTCTTGGGCTTTTCATTTATGATTTTTTTCATGACTGCCTGTCCTTATGATTGTTCTGAACCATCACTGTCTTTCGTTTTGTAAGGACCTCTTTGGTGCCATTCGTTATGCACTTGGATCAACTGAGAGACTACCCTGCCCCAGGTTATGATTAAGGGTTTTGATTTTCGAAAATAAAACTCCTACTTCTTTGGCTCAGAGGGGTTGACGAGGGATTATCATCCTTATAACTCCAGTGTTTAGGAATTGAAACAATGCCTGTACCTCATCAGCGGGGTCTGTTCAAAAGCATACTGTAAAGATAGCGGTATCGTTTTCATCATCCTCCCTCAAGAGGCTCAGAATTATTAACCAAGAGTTGATCATCAGAAAAAATATGAAAAGAATTTTGAATATAATGAAAACAGTTGTATCAATTCCCAAAACAGACATATGCGATGCATTAATAGGATAAAAGAGTTTGCTATGACATTAATTGTTTGTATAAGCAAAGAAAAATACAACTCAAAAATTCAAATAAACAAAAGGTCTTCAACGATTGGGTAACGGAGCAGTGATTACGTTCGGAGTCTCAGGCACTTCAAACTGAATCTCTCCGGCGTCAATCATATCTTGGATCTTGTTCTTGAGAGGCCAGCAGTTGTCTGTAGTAATGCCCCGGGCTATCTGAATGATATGCGCACCTATCGTTGGGATGATAGTTGGGTGCAGAAGTGTTCGGATTCCGGAGAGGAGCCCTTAAGGTGATCAGCCCTGCCTTCAACATTTGTTGCAGTGCTTGATCCAACGACATGTTGAGTTTGGTATACTGTCGTTTCTCCTTTCGCTGCTGCCCCTGTCCTTGTTGAGCAGGTCCGGGATTAGAGATCTGGATTGCCCCTGCCTCATGACGGCTCTTTTTACCGTGCACAGCATTGGATTCTTTCTTTCCATGATGAGGCTTTTTATCAGAAGGTGCAGCCTCTTGAATTTTCCCAGACCGGATGCCAGCTTCTATTCGCTCTCCAGTCAAGATAAGATCTGTGAACCCAGCAGAAGAATTCCCGATGAGATGGTTGAAAAATGGCCCAGATAGGGTCCCCAAGAACATATCGACAAGTTCCCGATCAGTCAGAGGTGGTTGTACCCTTCCAGCAAGATCCCTCCATTTCTACGCATATTCTTTAAAACCTTCACTTGATCCTAACGACATACCCTGGGGTTGGGTACGCGTAGGGGCAAGGTCGGCATTATATTGATACTGCTTGTAGAAAGCAGTAGCCAACTCCTCCCAGTTACGAACTTTGGCCCCATCTAGCTGATAGAACCATTCGAGATGAGTCCCTGAAAGACTCTCCTGGAAGAAGTGGATCCACAAATTCTTGTCCACCGTATATGGCTGAATCTTCCGAACATAGGACCTTAGATGCAGTTTGGGACAAGACGCCCCGTCATACTTGGTAAAGGATGGTGCTTTGAATTTCCGAGGAATAATCACACCAGTTGACAAACCCAAATCTCCAAGATCCAGCCCAGGTACCTGTTGGATCTCCATAGCATTCAGCCTATCCTCCAACTGTTTGTACTTGTCCTCAGCCGGAGGGTACTGTTCATCGTCGAAATCTGTTTCATTGTCAGAGACCACTGGGCTGGGAATCCTTTCCTCTTGATGGATGCTTTTTCCCACAGATGGAGTTGTCCTCTCAGTTTCAATCTGCGGTGCATTCCCAGATCTGCGTCTAGGGCTGAACAAGACAGTCCTCTTCTTTTTCTTGTCCTTCTTCAAGAGCAGAGCCTTCAGATCTTGCTGCCCCTGGGTCAAATTCATGATCAGCTCTTGGAACTGGGCATTCTGAGCCTGGAGGTCCTTGATAGTGTGCTCGGCTGATGATTCAGGATTCATGACGATCGGCTGAAATAAACAGCGGAGAAGGGTAAGCAACCTGTCAAAGGGATACCTGCAATGCAATGAGATGTATGACATGCATGTAATGTTTTCAAGGACCTCGCGGGGTAAACAGAGAAACTTTGTTAGCATTTGGAACCGGTAGCTTGATTGTAAGAACTTCATTTTGTTGAGAGTCCTTCGTCAAGGGTCAAAGGCTCACCATATCCAGTGGGTCATAGCCCCTGACAACCTTGGCTAGAGGAAAATAAATCCTCTTTGCCCCTTGCTGGGATAATTGATTCACCATGACCTGCATCACAAGCCCTTGAGATCCTTGAAATGGGTTAGAATGTATGCAATGATATGATGTCATGCTATGCATGGAGTGATGTAGGTAAACCATGTTATGAGTCCCAATTAAGGACTATAACCAGACCCTGCAAGAAATTCAGTATACTTTGTTATGAGTCCCAATTAAGGACTATAAACAAAACCTGCAAGAGATCTAGTAAACCCTGTTATGAGTCCCAATTAAGGACTATAAACAACCCTGCAAGAAATTAGTACCCTGTTATGAGTCCCAATTAAGGACTATAAACAAGACTTGCAAGAAATTTAGTACCCTGTTATGAGTCCCAATTAAGGACTATAAACAAGACCTGCAAGAAATTTGGTAAACCTTGTCATGAGTCCTAGTTAAGGACTATAAACAAAACCTGTAAGTAGTTCATGTGTCAACTAACAAGCATGCAAGTAGGCAAGTACAAAGGCACACAAGTCACACAAGAGAAACCCTTAGGGTTTAGGCCAGCATGGGGTCTGGGTATTACCCTCTTGAAGTTGGTGGGCTCAACCTGTCCTATTAGAAGTAACCGGGTTCTAAGGTTCCCAATATCACGGGATTGCTTTCATTGTTCATCGTTTCGATTTAGCCACTGAACTGGCGACCGAAATATTCCAGGAAAGCAACCCTCAATTGAGTGTAGTATCGAGTATCAACCAACCTCGGACTGCACCAAAGTCAGTTATCTCACTACCCTAAAGAGGCCAAGATAGTTCAATTAAGGTTCCTAAGGTCTGTTGATGCTTCATGACACCACGCGGAGGCCCCGTACTCTCCTTGACTGAACTCAAGGGTTACCGGTACACACCAAAGTGCCACATCAACGTAGCAGACTGTTTCAACCATGTCGGTATACCCCGCACAGTTCCCTCACAGCCTTGTTGCTACTTTCTAAGAAAGGTATCCCCCAGATCCGGGTTAGGATCTATAGAACTCCCAAGCAACCCACAATAATAAAGCAAGAAAAGAAGACAATTGAAAACACAGTGATCTTAATCCTAAGGTACACCCCACTTTAAGTTTGTCCCCAGCAGAGTCGCCAGTTCTGTGATCGGTGGATCTGGAACTGACTGTTTAACGCTGGATCGCGAAATGTCGCGGAAGCAAGAGTCGCCACCGTCTTTTATTTTCTCCAAATGGAAAGGACAAAAGCACAGAAAAATTCCTTATAGAGATTGCTCTTGGTTCGGGAGGTAGATTATAGAAAGGGAAGGTGTTAGCACCCTTTCTATCCATGGTTATCCATGGGCTCTTAGATACTTGCTCATTTGTGTTTTCAAAAATGGTTTGTTTGCTTTTCAACTGTGGGTTTTAAAAAGTTTCTTTGAAAATTCCAGTTCGACTCTTGTATCGGTCCTCAAGAGTGTTTAAAAAGTTGCTTTCGAAAGCTTTTTGAAAAGGTGTCGGTGTGAAAAGTATGTTTTGATTAGTTTGAAATTTGAGCAAGTATCCTTGAGAACCTACCTACCCTAAGGAATTCGTCTGTGTAAATGTCCTTTAAAGTAGTGCCGTCCCACCATTGAGAGGTAGGTAGCACCACCGCTGGAGGTGTTCGGGTCAATTCGAGGTTAGGGACATGGTGATCACCAGAGCAATGGGAAGACACCTTAGAAGCTACCCTCATGCCAGGTTCCCGGATCATGAGGACTTACTAAGACATCCTCTACTCGACGATCACCTTTCGAAAGGCAACAGTGAGGCGTACCCTAGGGGTGGTGTGTGCGATTCGTGTGTCGTTTTCATTGATATTTGTCTTGTCATGTTAAAGTGATCTACGCTTGATTTTATTTTAAGGCCATTCATTCTTGCATGCTTATTTAACAGTTAAAAGTTGCGGGAAAGTAAATCTACAACTATTACAAATGGCGCGGGTCCACATCGCCAAAATTAAACCGGACCCGATTTGACAGAAAATAAATAAAGCAAAGGAAAGTGCGAAAAGTATAAATTGTTACAACGCTTTGGGAGAATTACATAATTATAATAAGCGACATAAAATAAACGTGCGAAATTAAAATAATTAAAACAATGGGCGTTGGACCCTTTTGCGAAATTAAAATTAATAAGAAATTACAATTGAAAAGAAAATGTTTTTTAGTATTTTATGTTTTTTAAGATTTAAAAGAAGAAGAATTTATTAGAATGAAATTTGAAATGTAAACCCTAATTCTAGTGTTTTTTAGATTTATTATGAAAATATCAAAATTTTAACTAATTTAAACCTATTTTTTATGTACAATTTAATTAGGAAAATAAATAAAATAATATTAAATATTTATGAAAGAAAATAAATAAAGGATGAAAACTTGAATAAACCCTAATTCTACATTTTTGGATTTTTTTTTTATTTAAAAAGAATTAAAGTTGTAACCTAATTAAAACTAAATATTTACATGCAATTTATCTATGAAAATAATTAAAATAAAATAAATATTATATTTTCCCTTTTTTTTTGGATTTTTTATGATGTTTTTATATTTTGTAGAAAAATAATTAATTAATTAAAACAATAAAAATAAATAACACAATAATTAAAAAAGATAAAATATGAAAAGAAAAGCAAACCAGGGGGGGGTTCAGTCCCCATTAGGAGGTGTTGTCCAAGCAAATGGCCCAATAAGCTTGCAATTTGTTTGACCTTTTTAGCTTGTGTATCAGCGCGTTGACTGGAGTGTACGTGTCCTTCAGATCCATGCCGTTGATTTGAAGCAGCTAGACGCGTGGCTCTTTGGATGTTGAGGCAACATGATGCGCTTTAAGGTTATGCTTGCATAGGATTTTAGATTGAAAAATAATATGGCAAATATACAGACCTGGGACTTGAACCCAGGTCATGAGCGTCACCAGTTAACACCTGTACCGCTGGGCCATCAATACGCATTTGATATATTAATAATGAATAAATATTATAAAAACAAAACGAATAGTTAGTGGTTCCAACGCGCGAAGATTCAAACTAACGAATCATGTTTCGCCAACACATTATCTTCTTCGCCCAGTTTTTATTTTTCTGAAACAAAGACTCATAGGCCACGGTTTTGAAGCCGTTCTCTTAGACCGGTTTCCAGAAAATAGCGACTAGCCCTCAGTCGCTCATAAATTGAGCGCGAGGGTCGGTTTCCGTCCGTCCAAAGGCGCTTGTTTTGATGGCCAAGGTCCCAAGCCTCAATTTTGCTTTGTTTGAGAAGCCCTAATTCTGAGTCCTGAAAAACCTAAAAATCAAGTATGGCATTTTTGTGTATAACGCGTAAAAACATAATTAAATCACATGATAAGCATCAGCAAGCATCATTGAATAAGAATATGCAAACCAAATGTCATGAAAATGCCTTAAAATCAAGATGCGTGTATGCAATTTTGTGAGAAAACTTTGAGTTCTGTACAGCGATTCTTTGCCTTTTGATGAGTGTTATGAATTGGAATACGCTTAGTGAACCACAAGGAAGCTATTGGGATCGTTGTTGTGCCTTCAATCGCCTCCTAAAGTTGATTTCAGTTTTTCAGTTTTCAACCAATTTTTTCAAGTTTTTAATGGCCTCTTATGCGCAGCTTGTAGTCTCCAAGGATTAGGTTTTGATTCAGGCATATGTAGTGAAGCTTTTAGGTCAAGAAAATTGAATAAAATCCATGGCCATAATGATTTTTGATAATTGATTTTCCAAGATCTTTTTGAATCTTTTTCATGTGCATTTTGTATCAATTATGATCAATTAGTCCAATTCTTTCCATGTTTGGGATGTGCACGAGATTTTGAAAGCAAAACATGCATAAAAAGATTTTTTAGGTCAAAGTAGATATTTTTCACATATTTAAATAATTTAAATGAATTAATATTAATATAAATTCAATGTTTAAGCTTTTCACATGTTTTTGGACATTTTGGAAAGGTCTTTGAGTCCTCTCACCAATGCCTTTGGTCCCATGTCATTTTGATTTACCAATCTCAAGTTATGGCCTTTGACTTAAAGTCCCTTTTTGTTGACTTTTGAAAATGACCTATAATGTTGAAATTGATAACTTTTTGTGAGGGCATTTCTTGGATTTGAAGTATGAAGATGAGTTGTAGGAAATGTCTTTCTCTTCAAAATGAGCTTTGGATGGAATTTTTCTGATAATCCATGTGAAAGTTATGCCCTGGTCAATTTCAGTTGACTTTTTCAGCTGTCCAAATATAGCAACTTTTGCATCTTTGATGATTTCTGAGCCAAATTTTGAGAATCATGATCAAGCATTGATCAAAAAAAAATTTGAACTTTTGACTGTCAAATGACCATTTTGCCCCTACAGTTGACTGTAGTGCAATTTAGGGTTTTGACTGTGCAATTTTGAGCTGAATGCCTTGAAACTTGATATGAGGATATTTGACCATCTTTGTAAGCATATGAGACTTGATTGGACCTTTGAAAACTTCATTTTCTTGATCAGAATACAAACCCTAGTTTTGGCTGTATAGGAGACAGTTGAACTGCATAAACCTTGGGGAATTTTGTGACCTGACTTGGCAATTTCTTGGAGAATATGGGAGGGCAAATTTTGGGGTACAACATTGTCCCTTGCGAAAATGGTGTTGCACAGGACGCGATGGAAATAGCGAATGGCGGGATTATGAATTTGTGTGGCATTGAGGTGATCGTAGGAGCTAGCACGGTTATTGGTCAGGCTATGCCATAGATTAAAGGATTCCTCATGGAAGGTGTCAGGTACATGGAGGTGAGCGCCTTCATCAGTACAAAAGTTGAGAAATCGACCGAATGCATTCTGAGAGAAGTCGTATTTGGTTCCGAAAATGCGAAACCTTACTGCACCAGTAAGTTGATTTGTTGGACCATTAGGAGTGATGTAGCAGAAGGAACTGAGGAACTCGAGAGTGATATTCTCGTACGTGGGTTGGGGCTGGCTACAGAGGGTCCAAAGGTTGACATTTTGAAGGAGATGTTGGACACTTTGAAGAAATCCAAGGTCTCTGAGGCAGTTAATGTCGACGTTTGTTGGTTTACGTTTGCCATTTTTTGCATGAAATAGTGTTAGAGAGAGTGGGTTGTGGGTTAGAATTGGTGAGGGATACGGTTTATGATATGTATATATAATGAGGGAAAGTAATGGGAAGTTTGAAAATTAGTGGAGAATAATGGTGAGTTAAGTGGTGTGAATATGGATTGATGGAGGTAGTCGGACGGTTTTGAAGTAGTGGAGGAAGAGGGAAAGGTTGAAGAAGAAGAGCTTATGTCTGCTATAAGGGTTGCTGATATAACCCGTGTTACGGTCGTAACACAGGCATGACGGTCGTAACACGCTAAAAGGCGTGTGACGATCATAAGGGGTTTGTGACGGTCGTAACAGCAGCAAAATATGTAATTTTTAGCAGACAGTTCTGTACCAATTCTGCAACATCCTATCTTTACACAGAGGCATTTCAATGGCAGTATACATTCAATGTTATACCAAGCAAATTCAAATATATATATTCTAAAACATCAAAACATCAATCGATCAGAGCAAAGCTCACAATTTTATGTATAGCATTATAATTAGCATAGATGAAACTAGCAAATGAATACTAAATAACTGAAACTTTGATTCCATAAATTTGCTTGTTCAACACCAGAAATTCAAAAACTACATAAAAGTAAATTTGTTCCAAATTAAAACGAAACTGAAAATATGCGAAAATGGGAAACTTCCTAGAAACAAAACAAAAGGAAATATAAAACTAGAGCTGCTTTTTGTGAGTTCATCCAAGCTTTGCTTTTATGTCTTCGAGTGTATTATGAATGTGATAAAATTGCTCCACGGTTATGTCAGTTAATCCGATTATCTCCAGACGCATGCTTTTTATTTCGTCTTTTATTCCATTAATGTTAGTCTGGTAGGTATCAAGTGTGGTAACAATTTTATTTAGATTATCAGTGTAATCCTTCTTGGTTGTTTCAGAGGCTTCATCGGCCTCTGCCATGTTGAAGTTTTCGTAGTAACCAGGAGGAGTCTCAGGGTCACCCCTGTCGGACATAACATCATCATAAATTTGATAATCTTATGGTGTCTCAGGTGTAGGAGGGTGGTCGGGTGGGTTTAGCTCATAAAGCCAGTTATCACGGTTATGGACACTTACTTTGTTATGGTTTGGAAGGGTGAATAGGTTTACAACTTCATCTCTTATCAAATACTCATAAGGTGGATGATCATGGTTTGCTATTATACGGCGGTCAAAGCAAAAACCAATATTCATAGGACGAATCGTACCAAAATGTGGGCACCTATTCAACTGGTGTCTAAGGCCGAGGGCATTTGCAATCATTGTGACCAGGCCACCTATGATGATTGGTTCATCAGGGTTATCGATAATGTGGTAAAAGGTTTGCATTAGGAATGGCACGACATTAACGGGTTGGCCTTGGTTCATACAATATAGTAAAAATATCTCATCCTTCGACACTGCAGTACGGTTCTCCTCTTTCCCGAATACAATGTGGGCTAGAATCTTATGAAAATAGCGGATAGTCGGGTTATGTATCTCATCATTATCCATGTTATCCGGATCAGGGTGATAATTACCAGTTAAAGTCCCCCAAAAGTAATCTAGCTCAATATCCATCAGTTCAACCTGGGTAGTAGAGTAAGCAAAAGGGCCGCTAGGGAATCCTAACAGGTCAGCTAGTTCCTTATGAGTGTAAACAAAATCAATGCCAAAGAGACGGAAACTTATAAATCCTTTTCGGGTTCCTTTTCCATGTTCGGGTATATGGACTAGTGAGCTTAGAAATTCAAAGGTGAGCTCACGGTAGGTGACAAACCTATTCTTAATGTGGGCTTTTTCCCACCCCAGCTGGTTAAACAAGTATAGAATACTATCCAATATACCTAAAGCATTCATAGTGGGTTCATCATAATAAAGTGTCATACCAATGTTTCTTTTTGATAATTCCTCGAATTTTCTCTTTTGGTTTCTACCCCTAAAGGTGGTTTCCAAGAAATTATGTGGTTTTGGTTCCATGGTTAGTGTTAGTCAGGGAAACAAGTCAGGAGAGAAGGTAGAAGAGAAACAAAAACTTTTCAGAAATCCTCTGGCAATTAAAATTATTTTGAAATCAGCTGCAGTTTTATGAAAATTATAGCAAAAGAAAGAAAATGAAAAATAAAACTTAAATAGGAATAAATGCAAAAACGAAAAGTATAATAAATAAATAAATAGAAACAAATAACAATTAACAAATAAGTGGGTTGCCTCCCACTTAGTGCTGTTTTTAACGTCAAAAGCCTGACATAGTGCCTAGCAGCAGATTATTCGGGTGAAATATTGGGCAATTCTAAAAGTCTTAGACTATTCGTATAGTCTCTATTTTCAATGTTATTGTATTGTTTTAACCGCTGCCCGTTTACTGTAAACATGTCAGTATTTATACCCTTAATTTCTATTGCTCCGCTAGGGAACACTTTTGTAATTTCATACGGACCTGACCATCTAGATTTTAATTTACCAGGGAAGAGCCTAAGTCTTGAGTTAAATAATAGTACGACATCTCCCACACTAAATTCTTTCCTAGATAAACGCTTATTATGCCATTTTTTAGTTCTCTCTTTATATATTTTAGCATTCTCATAAGCATCTAATCTTAATTCTTATAATTCATTTAAATCCAGGACTCGTTTTTCTCCCGCAGCGGTGTAGTTCATGTCGAGCGTTTTAATTGCCCAATACGCTTTGTGTTCTAATTCTACTGGGAGGTGACAGGATTTTCGGTATACGAGCTTGAAGGGTGTAGTTCCTATAGGGGTCTTGTAGGCCGTCCTATAGGCCCATAAAGCTTCGTTGAGCTTTGATGACCAATATTTCCTGGATGTGGCTACAATTTTTTCTAAGATCTGCTAAATTTCTCTGTTTGAGACTTCGACTTTTCCACTGGTTTGTGGGTGGTATGGTGTCGCTATACGATGTTTCACTCCATACTTAAATAGTAATTTGTCGAATATCTTTGAGATGAAATGGGAGCCACCGTCACTAATGACGAGTCTCGGTACACCGAATCTTGGAAAGATTATGTTTCTAAAGAGTTTGATTACCACTCGTGTGTCATTTGTAGGAGAGGTTATGGCCTCGATCCATTTTGAAACATAATCGACCGCGACGAGTATATATTTGTTTCCAAAAGAAGATGGGAAGGGTCCCATGAAATAAATTCCCCATACGTCAAAGATTTCTACCTCTAGGATTCCTCTTTGAGGCATTTCATCGCGTCTTGAAATATTACAGGTGCGTTGACACCGATCGCAATTTCTAACAGCGATGTGGACATCTTTCCATAGATTAGGCCAGAATAGGCCAGCTTGTAAGATCTTTGCACAAGTTTTGGAAGTGCTTGCGTGTCCCCCGTAAGGAGATGAATTATAGTGGGAAATGACATCTTCTATCTCTTTTTCGGGTATGCATCGACGGAAGATTCCGTCTGGTCCTCTTTTAAACAGTAAGGGTTCGTCCCAATAATAGTATTTGAGATCGTGGAAGAATTTCTTTTTCTGTTGGTAGGTAAGGTCTGGTGGGAGCGCGTTTGCAGCTAGATAGTTAACTATGTCGGCATACCATGGCAGTCCCATGGTTGCATGGATTGCTTTTACGGCTTCCTTGGGTTTTGGTTCGTTTAGGTTTAACTGAGCCAGGTCGCTCCTTATTTGGGCTATCAGTTGTTCATATGGAAAAGCATCGTTAATCGGCACTTGTTCGGGTTTTATATCTTCCAATCTTAACAAGTGATCCGCTACGATGTTTTCGGTCCCTTTTTTTATCCTTAATCTCTAAGTCAAATTCTTGTAAAAGTAGGATCCATCTGAGGAGCCTTGGTTTTGCATCTTTCTTATTTAATAGATATCTTATAGCAGCATGGTCCGTGTAGATGATGATTTTCGCTCCTACTAGATAGGAACGGAATTTGTCAAGCGCGAAGACGACTGCTAACAGCTCTTTCTCAGTCGTGGCGTAGTTCGTTTGGGCTGGGTCTAGCGTTCTACTAGCGTAGTAAATGGCATGTAGTTTCTTGTCCTTCCTTTGTCCAAGAATTGTGCCTACGGCGTAATCACTCGCGTCGCACATGATTTCGAAGGGTAAATTCCAATCGGGTGATGGCATGATTGGTGCGGTGATAAGGGCTTATTTTAGAGTTTCAAACGCTTTATGACAATCATCGTTGAATACGAACTCAACGTCTTTCATTAACAGACCGGTAAGTGGTTTAGTAATTTTTGAGAAATCTTTAATGAATCGCCGGTAAAAACCGGCGTGTCCTAAAAAGCTTCGTATTTCTCTAAAGGTCTTAGGTGGTTGAAGTTCTTTTATGACTTCTATTTTGGCTTTGTCAACTTCAATCCCTTTATTGGATATGACATGTCCTAGTACGATTCCTTCTCTGACCATGAAATGGCATTTTTCCCAATTGAGCACGAGGTTTACTTTTACACATCTTTCTAAGACTTTCTCTAGGTTTGATAGGCATCCTTCGAAACTTTCCCCGCACACTGAGAAATCATCCATGAACACTTCCATGATGTTGTCTATAAAATCTGCAAAGATTGACATCATACATCGTTGGAAGGTCGTTGGGGCATTACACAATCCGAAAGGCATTCGTCTATATGCGAACGTTCCATACGGACACGTGAAAGTAGTCTTTTCTTGATCATCAGGGTGAATGGGAATTTGAAAGAATCCGGAGTAACCATCTAGATAGCAAAAATAGGAATGTTTGGATAACCGTTCTAGCATTTGGTCTATGAAGGGTAGAGGAAAATGGTCTTTACGAGTGGCTTTGTTTAGTTTTCTATAATCTATACACACTCTATGTCCATTGACTACTCTTTGCGTTATTGGTTCCCCTTTTGCGTTCTTACCAACGGTGATACCTCCTTTCTTGGGCACCACGTGTACTGGGCTCACCCACTTACTATCAGAGATCAGATATATGATTCCAGCTTCCATAAGCTTTGTAATTTCATCTCTGACTACAATGCTAAGAATCGGGTTAATCCTTCTTTGAGGTTCTCTAGAGGTTTTACAATTCTCTTCTAGCATAATACGGTGCATACAAATTGAAGGACATATTCCTTTCAAATCAGATATGTTATAACCTAGTGCGGTTGGGTACCTCCTTAGGACGTCTAAAAGTTTTTCAGTTTCGAGCTTTCCTAAGTTGGAGTTTACTATTACTGGTCACGTGTGTTCGGTATCAAGGAATTCGTATCTTAGATTCTTAGGTAAGATTTTCAATTCTACACTGGGGTTCTTCGGGCATGGCATATGATCGGGCGTGAGTGCTAAGCTTTCGTTTAGATTGTCATCGTTTTCGAATATTGGAGGGGTTTGGATTTCCATTATCTCAGAATATTTCGTCTGTTCTGCTTCCATCTCTCTTACGCACTCGTCTATGACATCTAGAAGATAGCATGTGTCGTTCATGGCTGGTGCTTGTAAGAATTGAGTAAGGATGAATTCCACTTTTTCTTCTCCAACTTCGAATGTTAGTCTGCCTTTCTTTACATCAATTATAGCTCCGGAGGTGGCTAGGAAGGGTCTTCCTAATATGATAGGGGTAAATGAGTCCTCGGTTATGTCCATGATAATGAAATCGGTTGGGATATAGAATTGACCTATTCTAACTGGAATGTTTTCCAGTATACCTACAGGGTATTTAACTGATCGGTCAGCTAATTGAACGGACATTTTCGTGGGTCTGAGTTTTCCCATCTCTAGCTTTTTGCAGATAGATAGGGGAATGACGCTAATACTTGCTCCTAAGTCACATAGAGCTTTGTCTATGACAAACTTTCCAATATTACAAGGTATAGAGAAACTACCTGGGTCTTTTAACTTAGGAGGCATATTGTTTTGAATGATCGTGCTGCACTCGACAGTGAGTGTAACTGTTCCATTACATTCTATCTTTTTCTTGTTAGATAGAATTTCCTTGAGAAATTTAGCGTACGAGGGCATCTGAGTGATGGCTTCTGTAAAAGGTATTGTGATATTAAGTTGTTTCAGAAGTTCAACGAATTTCTTGAATTGGCCCATCGTTTTTGAATTTGTAAGTCTCTGAGGATACGAAATTGGTGGTTTATAAGGTGGTGGAGGTACATAAGGCTTCTCTTGCTCCACTGCCTCTTGAGTTTCGTTTTCCTTTTCTTTTTCTTTAGGTTCATTGGCTTTTCCAGTCGGCTCGCTCTGTTTTTGGTACATGGTCGGACTTTCTAGTCTTGGGTCAACAGGTCCGTCGAGTTCTTTTCCACTTCTCAGTATCACAGCATTAGCATGTCCTTTTGGGTTGGGCTGTGGTTGACCAGGAAAAATTCCAACCGGTGCTGCAGTAGGTGCTTGTTGTTGAGCTACCTGTGAAATTTGCGTCTCAAGCATCTTGTTATGGGTGGCTAAAGCATCAACTTTGCTAGTTAATTGTTTTATCTTCTCATTAGTATGTAAATTCTGATTTATAACGTCTTTATTAGTCTGAGCTTGGGAAGCAATGAAGTGTTCTATCATGATTTCTAGGTTAGATTTCCTAGGAGTATTAGGTCCATTACCAGGATGATTTGGGATAGCTTTTGGATAACCGGGTGGTGTGGCAGGAGCTTGTCCAGGTGCGTATAACGCGTTGTTACTTTTGTATGAAAAATTCGGATGATTTTTCCAACCAGGGTTATAGGTATTGCTATAAGGGTTCCCTTGTACATAATTTGCTTGTTCAGCTGGAACTCCCATTAGAAGTGGCCATTCTGGAGCAGGATGTGATTGAAGACCACATAGATCGCAAGTTTGGACAACTGCAGCTACGGTAGCTGCAGGAGTAGTGGTAAGGTTTTCTAACTTTTGGGTAAGAGCTTCCACTTTAGCATTGACTTGGTCCAGAATATTCACTTCAGACATTCCACCTTTACAGTGTCTGCGTACTGCACAAACACTGACAGATGTAGGTTAGGGTCGTCAGTAGGAGATCCAGAAAATTGGTTCTGCGGAACGGCGGATAAAAGCGAAGGTTTCAGCTCGAAATCGTTTCGAGCAATAGCAGGAGCGGCAATGTTGTTGTGAGGTTCCGCTTGCAAAGGAACTGCGTAGTCCTTAAGAGCGCGAGGCGGATTTGGTACGTCAACCATTGTCGATTCTTCGATAAATTTTGGTAACGGGATATCAGGAATTTTAGTCGGAGGAAGATTGTTGAGAGATCAGTATTCTTGAATTCGGCGTCTTAATCTTAAGTAACGCTCGATATCGTTAATTTGTAGATGCAAAGGCTCGCTTTGAGAACAAGTGTTTGGCATACAACAGAGGGAAATATAAAAAGTTGCCCTAGTCTAGACAGCGTTGTTTTCAGAATACACTAGTGACTAAACTAAACTCCCCGGCAACGGCGCCAAAAACATGATATGTGATTGACCTAATGTGTCTAACGGTATCTTAACTGCAAGTGCACAGTCTACGCGGTAGTAATAAAAAGATGTCGAACCCACAGGGACTTCGTAATCACTCTAGTGTTATGAAACATGTTAGTTTAGCTAAGGCGGAAATTGTCACGTTTGGTTTTTAGAAGTTTAAAACTAAAGGAGAAACTAAATTCAATTAAAAGAATTATAATATTAAAGTGGTCGGAGTGTAATGTTTTGAACCTATGCGAATTAAATTGTACCTAAGCATATAAAAATATTTAACTTAAATTGTTCTGTAGTACTTATCAGTTTAAAAACCCTCGATTCACACTTTCGTGGTCTTACCTCGGATCATACTCCTAAAGCCAAATGTCTGCTCTCGCTAGCCCATAAGTGTTTAGAAAGCATCTTTTTGAAAACTAAATAAATCTAATTAGTTTTAAAGCGCTCTCGCTGTATTTAAATCGAATGCCTAACTTTCGCTATCCGGTTAAAACCTCACACTCTCGTGGTCTTGATTTCTCCCTATTTTACTTTCCTTACTCTCGTAACAAAAAACTTAATTTTTAATTATAAAAAGTCACGGTCAGAAATTAAGTTAATTAAGGTTTTAGCTTAGAAATACATTAATTCATTCGGTTATTTTATCACACCCCGACTACGGGTATTTAGCTACTCATAATGCTCGGAATTAAAATGCGGGAAATAAAATCAGAAAACAATAACACATGCATTATAAATAAAGAACAGAAATTTAACATAAATAAATTGCAATTATATTGAATACGATAAAAAACCTAAAAAGCAATAATATCCTAGATCCTTCTTCCACAAGCCGGTAAGATCGGAACGTCGGAATGAAAATTAAATAAACAAAATGCTGAGGCTTGAAAGAAATCCTAACTACAGTAGCAATTTCCTGATGTTGGAAATGCTATTAAAGGTTCTGAAAGGAAAGGGAATAACAAGAACAAAATAAAATCGGAAAATAGAATCGGGTTTTAAATCGGCACAGCTTCCGTAAGAATTTTCTGAACTGAACTCTGTCATTTCTTCTTTGAAGTCCAAGCTATTTATACAGAATGAATACAGTTGGGATTATATTTCACGTTGCTAGATTCTTGGCTTGCTGAGAAAAATAAGGAGAAGGTGGTCTTGATCGTTGGAGAAAAATAAGGCACACATGCATGCTTCGTTACTTAACCACGTATTGCACGTTCAAAATAACTAACAAAATGCTTGTTACGGTCGTGGCTGGTGTGTTACGTGCAGATTCCATGAAGTAGCGCGTTACGGTCGTGGCCAATGCATGACGGTCGTAACACGCTTCTGAAGTGTCTTATGGTCGTGGCAAGGGTGTGACGACCGTAATAGCAGCAAATTTTGGATTTTTGACAGATTTATCTTTTCTCTTCTGGTCTTGGCCGCAATCTTGTACATTTCATGTTTCTTTCTAGTTTGAGCTAAGATATGTTGTACCTGCATAAAATCATACAAAACTCGGAGTATTCGGGAGTTAATCGGGTCAATACGATATGAAGCGGTTTAATTTCATAGTAAATATATGATACAGTTTCTCGTTATCAATCAGCAAACAAATCAAGTCAAAAATCACGCCATCAAACGTAAGCACTGAGACTTCAAATATGAACATATCCCACGGGTGATGTATAGTAGTCATAATCACACACACACACACACACACACACACACACACACACACACACACACACACATATATATATATATATATATATATATATATATATATATATATATATATATATATATATATATATATATATATATATATATATATATATATATATATATATATATATATATATATATATATATATATATATATATATATATATATATATATATATATATATATATATATATATATATATATATATATATATATATATATATATATCCTTCAAGAGAATAACAAATATACAAAGCATACGAGTGGTGCAAGAACAACCGATTGTGTTCCATAAAAAAAAGTGGAACACTACAACATCAAGTCAAAATGGAAAACTTTCCTCAGAGTACCTCGCACATTCATCAGACAAATTAGTGATTTCAAAGAGAAATGAAGAACTAGTAGTGGAAGAACAGTGATATGAAAAAGAAATGAAAGAACATGACAGAAAAACATATAAACATTATATATAAGAAGCATCAAGTAGGCACATATAGCAATTAGGTCAAAACTAAAGAATTGTTGCTCCTTTCTTCTCACCATGTTGAATTGCCAAGTAAATATCAATCAAGGATCAAAGGAGAAAAAGAAGAATACAAACAAAGACCTTGGAGGTCAGTAGCAAAACACTATACATTCATACTCATTCACTTCATTATGGTTCACAAGCATAACAAAAGAGGGGTAGTACAAAATGTATCACAAAGCTTGGATCACAAGTTAGCAAGGAAATGAATTCAAACAAAGACAAAATTAGAAGACTTAAACCATTAAAAGACTTGGAATCAAGCTTATATCATGCTATGATGATATCATCAAGAGTTTAAAATGTTGATTCTAATACATGTTGCATAATTGTATTCGATGTACCTCAAAGATTCAAAAGAAAAGAAAAGATTGAACATCAAATTCATAATAAGAAGAAATGGTTCAAACATTAGAGGTCAAGTGATCTCAAGTCTTTATGAGACTATCCTTGATGTATCATCCCCCAACATGTCATTATTGGTCATTTGATGACCTCAAACTCAAGGCAAAAATTCAAAATTCAAAGAAAAATTAACACAAGAACATCACATAGGAGCTATGGATCAAAAGGTGTTCATCAACCAATTAAGAGAAGTCAAGAGGATTGACTTGAATTGATGTGAGAAAACAAAAGAAATATTATCATTAAGTCCCAAACTACAGGCCTCACACAAGTTCATTGGCCATCAAAAAAATTGCAACAAAGAATGTGACATCAATTTGTCATATTTACTTCAAAAATACGTTTAAAATAGCAAATGACTTCAATATTTTAAACCAAAATTTTCTTAGCATATTTGAGATATATATAAGTTTGAAAACATGTTTTAAGTTCATGGATAGTAGAGGAAAGGATCAATCAAGATTCAAACACCAAAACTAGTTGATGAAACCACCAATCTAAACAAGTTTTTCAAAATAAATTAATGGAAAATATCAAACCTTATCAACTAATTCAAGAAAAATATTTTTAAGATCCTCAATCCATCTATGAACTTCAAACAAGAGTTAAATTAAATTGAAACTCAGGGAAAGTTGGTTTATGGAATCAAAACAAACAAGGGGATTATCAAAACCCTAATTATTTAGAAAATAAATCCAATTATTGATTAACCAAGTTACAATTATAAACAATTCAAAATAAAATCATATAAAAATTGAGAAAAATCCAAAGATCAGAAAACTTATTTTTTCATATTTTTTTAGAATTAAATAAAAGTCAAAAATGAAATCAAAAAATTCAAAACATTAATAAATTAAGCAAATATTCACATCTCAAAATAAAAATCTAATCAAAAGTCAGAAAAATATCCAATCAAAATTATATTCAAATATTATAATTAAAAACAAGCATTCATGATTTTTTGTGGAATTTTTGGATCAAAGGAAATATCAAAATAAAAATTGGAAATTAAATAAACAATTAATTAATCACACGAATTTTTAAACCAATCAAAGCGTTTCCAAAAATTATGCAAAAAAACACAAGGTGAGAAATATTAAGTTGGAGTTTCATGAATTTTATCAGAATTTTTCCACCATTTTTGAGCAAGAAATAAAATCAGGAAGATCAATGGTATAAAACAAACAATTAATTAATCATAAGAATTTAAAAACCAATCACGACATTTTCAAAAATTCTGGAAAAAAATACACAAGGTCAGAAATATTATTTTGGAGTTTCATGAATTTTTTTAGAATTTTTAAACCATTTTTTAGCAAGAGATAAAATCAGGAAAATCGAATATATAAAATAAAATTCAAATAATTAAAAAAAACAAAACAGACAACCAAAGGAGGCCACACCATCATCTTCAACCTCTGGCTAGGGCAAAAACGAGCGCAGAAACATATTTGCAAGCTATATTCTGATCAATACAACTCAAGCAAATCTCAACCAAAATTATTGAAATCAAATGCAAATTAAAGTTGAACTAACAAGCTACATCATGATATTCTCAAATTTTCATATAGATCCAAGATCAGAGAGAAACAAACATGAGAAAATGGCACAAAATACTGAAACACACAAGTTGCAGAGATCTCTAATGCACGATTCAAGCTTCAACAAGGCATCAAATATACATCAGACCTAAAGTCTGGCCAGCTAAACCATAATACACACGATTTACATCATCAATTCAACCTTAATCATAAGAATCGAAGTCCATGAAAACCTACCTCAAGGCAAAAGAAATCTATTGACTCCTTATCTCCAGATGCAAACCAATCTTGGCTTCATCTTCCTCATCACTCGAGGATGATGAATCAACAAGAAAATTGAGGAAAGATCAGGCAATAAGAGAAATTCGAAGAAATGGAATTTTTGAGAGAAAAGTGACTTCAAATCTGAGTTTCCCCCAATGCAACCTCTTCCTTCCTTTTTTTTTGAATGAGTGATGCAGTGTTTATATAGCCATTTTGGAGTGAGGGAAATAGTGGTATTTCAGGCTGATAGCCGTTGGAGGGAAAAAATAAAATTTTTGCCAAAATAGAAAAAGTATGATGGACAAATGTGTTTTGTGTTTCCTTTATGCATATTCTCTTACGTTTTGATGAGCTCAGAGGTTAATTAAATGAGGTGAGTGAAGCATGAGGGGGTGAGGTTACAGCATGAGCACATGGTGTCATTTTTCTTTAGGTGAAAGTTACCAATTTTGGAAAAAAAATTTAGAAATCATGAGAAGGCAAGGAAAGTGTGATTTCTTGGCCAAAATAAGTAAGAAATGAAGTGTCCAATTTGTGTCAAGCATGTGAAATATCAACTTAATATCAAACAAAATCGAAGGGTGCATAAAATCTGCAATTTGCAACCCATGCATGCACCAAAAGTCAGCTGACTTCCACTTGGGGCCATAGAAAAATTGGCTTGTGCGTTCTTAAATTTTCCTTGATCCAATTAAAGAACATTCCCTAAGATTAGAAACAAACTAAGGTTCAAAAGAAATGATGGAGAGATGAACCGGATACGAGGCTTAGGATTCATGAGCAAATCAAGCCAACTTGCCCAAGATTATGCGCGCGCTGGCCTGCCCATAAGGTAGCACTTTGATTGGTCCAAATTGAGGCAAATCGAAGAGAGAAAGAGGAAGCTGCGACCAGCCCACAAAGTCACTTCGACTGGTCCAAGTTGAAGGAAATAAAAGAGATCAGGAGGAAGCTTAGACCAGCCCACAAAGTCCCGACTGGTCCAAGTTCAAAGAAAATCAAAGAGAGTAGGAGAAATCTTCGACCTTCCCACAAAGTGACTTCGACTGGTCCAAACTGAAGGAAAGCAAAGAGAGCCATTCGAATCCCCAGTTTCGATACCCAACTTCCTCAAATCACGGCTTCTTCAATTTTAAACCAAATTGAGTGGTTCCATGTTTGATGAGAAGCTTTCATAGCCCTCTTTAAAATGCATGAGGCACATTTTTGAATTATGCCTTGAATCACTAATTACAAGCATGTCACCAACTGTTTGATGAATTTCCTAGGCCAAATGCCTTGCCTTGCCTGGCCAGATGCCCAAGATGCCTCAAAAAATGCCCAACTTGCCCTAAACTTCAAAGGCTCATAACTTTTGATTTTGAGTAAGTAATGTGATTTTTTTTCCTGTGGGCCCTTGTAGGTCTCTTTCCCCTATTAAATAGTCAAAAAGAACCACCAAACTTCCCTGAAAAATGAGAGAGTCATGCCCTTGCAAAGTCAGACCAAAATCAAGAATACTTAGTGAAATTTTCAATCACCAAGATAACTTCAAATCCAAGTAACTTCTCAAACTTGAAATTCTCATCAAAGTCAATCATCAATGATCATACCTTATGAAAATACATTTCAAATGCTTCATGTTGACCAAAAGTTCACTTGGTCAACTTTGACTTTGTTGACTTTTGAGTAAAATGACTAATTTGCCCTTTTGATTCAATTAAACCACTTGTCTTCAAAATTGGTGAACAAAACTTAAAACATATGATATTCCAAACACATAGAGGCTATGGAAAGAGTTTTCACTCAAAATTCCAAATAATCTCTGATTAAAACTCAAACCTTAGTTTTGCACTCTACATTAGGAGATAACTGATCAAGCTTCAAAACCTTAATTTTGACTGATGAATCCACAGGATGTGATTCTTCTTGTAAGAAGCACAATGTGAGGAGAACTTCAAGAAAGCTAGGATCAGCAAACAAATCAAGTCAGAAATCACGCCATCAAATGTAAGCACCGAGACTTCAAATATGAACATATCCCACGGGTGATGTATAGCAGTCATAATCACACACACACACATATATATATATATATATATATATATATATATATATATATATATATATATATATATATATATATATATATATATATATATATATATATATATATATATATATATATATATATATATATATATATATATATATATATATATATATATATATATATATATATATATATATATATATATATATATATATATATATATATATATATATATATCCTTCTAGAGAATAACAAATATACAAAGCTCACGAGTGGTGCAAGAACAACCGATTGTGTTCCACAAAAAAAGTGGAACACTACAGCATCAAGTCAAAATGGAAAACTTTCCTCAGAGTACCTCGCACATTCATCGGACAAATTAGTGATTTCAAAGAGAAATGAAGAACTAGTAGGGGAAGAACGATGATATGAAAAAGAAATGAAAGAACATGACAGCAAAACATATAAACATTAGATATAAGAAGCATAAAGTAGGCACATATAGCAATTAGGTCAAAACTAAAGAACTGTTGCTCCTTTCTTCTCACCATGTTGAATTGACAAGTAAATATCAATCAAGGATCAAAGGAGCAAAAGAAGAATACAAACAAAGACCTTGGAGGTCAGTATCAAAACACTATACATTCATACTCATTCACTTCATTATGGTTCAAAAGCATAACAAAAGAGGGGTAGTACAAAATGTATCACAAAGCTTGGATCACAAGTTAGCAAGGAAATGAATTCAAACAAAGACAAAATTAGAAGACTTAAACCATTAAAAGACTTGGAATAAAGCTTCTATCATGCTATGATGATATGATCAAGAGTTTAAAATGTTGATTCTAAATCATGTTGCATAAGTGTATTCGATGTACCTCAAAGATTCAAAAGAAAAGAAAAGATTGAACATCAAATTCATAATAAGAAGAAATGGTTCAAACATTGGAGGTCAAGTGATCTCAAGTCTTTATGAGACTATCCTTGATGTATCATCCCCCAACATGTCCTTATTGGTCATTTGAGGACGTCAAACTCATGGCAAAAATTCAAAATTCAAAGAAAAATTAACACAAGAACATCACTTAGGAGGTATGGATCAAAAGGTGTTCATCAACCAATTAGGAGAAGTCAAGAGGATTGACTTGAATTGATGTGAGAAAACAGAAGAAATATTATCATTAAGTGCCAAACTACAGGCCTCACACAAGTTCATTGGCCATCAAAAAAATTGCAACAAAGAATGTGACAACAATTGGTCACATTAACTTCAAAAATACGTTTAAAATAGAAAATGACTTCAATAATTCAAACCAAAATTTTCTTAGCATATTTGAGATGTATATAAGTTTAAAAACATGTTTTAAGTTCATGGATAGTAGAGGAAAGGATCAATCAAGCTTCAAACACCAAAACTAGTTGATGAAACCACCAATCTAAACAAGTTTTTCAAAATAAATTAACGGAAAATATCAAACCTTATCAACTAATTCAAGAAAAATATTTTTAAGATCCTCAATCCATCTATGAACTTCAAACAAGAGTTAAATTAAATTGAAACTCAGGGAAAGTTGGTTTATGGAATCAAAACAAACAAGGGGATTATCAAAACCCTAATTATTTAGAAAATAAATCCAATTATTGATTAACCAAGTTACAATTATAAACAATTCAAAATAAAATCATATAAAAATAGAGAAAAATCCAAAGATCAGAAAACTTATTTTTTCATATTTTTTTAGAATTAAATAAAAGTCAAAAATGAAATCAAAAAATTCAAACCATTAATAAATTAAGCAAATATTCACATCTCAAAATAAAAATCTAATCAAAACTCAGAAAAATATCCAATCAAAATTATATTCAAATATTATAATTAAAAACAAGCATTCATGATTTTTTGTGGAATTTTTGGATCAAAGGAAATATCAAAATAAAAATTGAAAATTAAATAAACAATTAATTAATCACACGAATTTTTAAACCAATCAAAGCGTTTCCAAAAATTCTGCAAAAATACACAAGGTGAGAAATATTAATTTGGAGTTTCATGAATTTTTTCAGAATTTTTCCACCATTTTTGAGCAAGAAATAAAATCAGGAAGATCAATGGTATAAAACAAACAATTAATTAATCATAAGAATTTAAAAACCAATCACGACATTTTCAAAAATTCTGAAAAAAAATACACAAGGTCAGAAATATTATTTTGGAGTTTCATGAATTTTTTTAGAATTTTTAAACCATTTTTTAGCAAGAGATAAAATCAGGAAAATCAAATATATAAAACAAAATTCAAATAATTTAAAAAAAACAAAACAGCCAACCAAAGGAGGCCACACCATCATCTTCAACCTCTGGCTAGGGCAAAAACGAGCGCAGAAACATATTTGCAAGCTATATTCTGATCAATACAACTCAAGCAAATCTCAACCAAAATTATTAAAATCAAATGCAAATTAAAGTTGAACTAACAAGCTACATCATGATATTCTCAAATTTTCATATAGATCCAAGATCAGAGAGAAACAAACATGAGAAAATGGCACAAAATACTGAAACACACAAGTTGCAGAGATCTCTAATGCACGATTCAAGCTTCAACAAGGCATCAAATATACATCAGACCTAAAGTCTGGCCAGCTAAACCATAATACACACGATTTACATCATCAATTCAACCTTAATCATAAGAATCGAAGTCCATGAAAACCTACCTCAAGGCAAAAGAAATCTATTGACTCCTTCTCTCCAGATGCAAACCAATCTTGGCTTCATCTTCCTCATCACTCGAGGATGATGAATTAACAAGAAAATTGAGGAAAGATCAGGCAATAAGAGAAATTCGAAGAAATGGATTTTTGAGAGAAAAGTGACTTCAAATCTGAGTTTCCCCCAATGCAACCTCTTCCTTCCTTTTTTTTTGAATGAGTGATGCAGTGTTTATATAGCCATTTTGGAGTGAGGGAAATAGTGGTATTTCAGGCTGATAGCCGTTGGAGGGAAAAAATAATTTTTTTGCCAAAATAGAAAAAGTATGATGGAAAATGTGTTTTGTGTTTCCTTTATGCATATTCTCTTATGTTTTGATGAGCTCGGAGGTTAATTAAATGAGGTGAGTGAAGCGTGAGGGGGTGAGGTTACAGCATGAGCACATGGTGTCATTTTTCTTTAGGTGAAAGTTACCAATTTTGGAAAAAAATTTAGAAATCATGAGAAGGCAAGGAAAGTGTGATTTCTTGGCCAAAAGAAGTAAGAAATGAAGTGTCCAATTTGTGTCAAGCATGTGCAATATCAACTTAAAATCAAACAAAATCGAAGGGTGCATAAAATCTGCAATTTGCAACCCATGCATGCACCAAATGTCAGCTGACTTCCACTTGGGGCCATAGAAAAATTGGCTTGTGCGTTCTTAAATTTTCCTTGATCTAATTAAAGAACATTCCCTAAGATTAGAAACAAACTAAGGTTCAAAAGAAATGATGGATAGATGAACCAGATACGAGGCTTAGGATTCATGAGCAATTCAAGCCAACTTGCCCAAGATTATGCGCGCGCTGGCCTGCCCATAAGGTAACACTTCGATTGGTCCAAATTGAGGGAAATCGAAGAGAGAAAGAGGAAGCTTAGACCAGCCCACAAAGTCACTTCGACTGGTCCAAGTTCAAAGAAATCAAAGAGAGTAGGAGAAATCTTCGACCTGCCCACAAAGTGACTTCGACTGGTCCAAACTGAAGGAAAGCAAAGAGAGCCATTTGAATCCCCAGTTTCGATACCCAACTTCCTCAAATCACGGCTTCTTCAATTTTAAACCAAATTGAGTGGTTCCATGTTTGATGAGAAGCTTTCATAACCCTCTTTAAAATGCACGAGGCACATTTTTGAATTATGCCTTGAATCACTAATTACAAGCATGTCACCAACTGTTTGATGAATTTCCTAGGCCAAATGCCTTGCCTTGCCTGGCCAGATGCCCAAGATGCCTCAAAAAATGCCCAACTTGCCCTAAACTTCAAAGGCTCATAACTTTTGATTTTGAGTAAGTAATGTGATTTTTCCCTGTGGGCCCTTGTAGGTCTCTTTCCCCTATTAAATAGTCAAAAAGAACCACCAAACTTCCCTGAAAAATGAGAGAGTCATGCCCTTGCAAAGTCAGACCAAAATCAAGAATACTTAGTGAAATTTTCAATCACCAAGATAACTTCAAATCCAAGTAACTTCTCAAACTTGAAATTCTCATCAAAGTCAATCATCAATGATCATACCTTATGAAAATACATTTCAAATGCTTCATGTTGACCAAAAGTTCACTTGGTCAACTTTGACTTTGTTGACTTTTGAGTAAAATGACTAATTTGCCCTTTTGATTCAATTAAACCACTTGTCTTCAAAATTGGTGAACAAAACTTAAAACATATGATATTCCAAACACATAGAGGCTATGGAAAGAGTTTTCACTCAAAATTCCAAATAATCCCTGATTAAAACTCAAACCTTAGTTTTGCACTCTACATTAGGAGATAACTGATCAAGCTTCAAAACCTTAAATTTTGAATGATGAATCCAAAGGATGTGATTCTTCTTGTAAGAAGCACAATGTGAGGAGAACTTCAAGAAAGCTAGGATCAGCAAACAAATCAAGTCAGAAATCACGCCATCAAATGTAAGCACCGAGACTTCAAATATGAACATATCCCACGGGTGATGTATAGCAGTCATAATCACACACACACACACACACATACATATATATATATATATATATATATATATATATATATATATATATATATATATATATATATATATATATATATATATATATATATATCATTCTAGAGAATAACAAATATACAAAGCTCACGAGTGGTGCAAGAACAACCGATTGTGTTCCACAAAAAAAGTGGAACACTACAGCATCAAGTCAAAATGGAAAACTTTCCTCAGAGTACCTCGCACATTCATCGGACAAATTAGTGATTTCAAAGAGAAATGAAGAACTAGTAGGGGAAGAACGATGATATGAAAAAGAAATGAAAGAACATGACAGCAAAACATATAAACATTAGATATAAGAAGCATCAAGTAGGCACATATAGCAATTAGGTCAAAACTAAAGAACTGTTGCTCCTTTCTTCTCACCATGTTGAATTGACAAGTAAATATCAATCAAGGATCAAAGGAGCAAAAGAAGAATACAAACAAAGACCTTGGAGGTCAGTATCAAAACACTATACATTCATACTCATTCACTTCATTATGGTTCAAAAGCATAACAAAAGAGGGGTAGTACAAAATGTATCACAAAGCTTGGATCACAAGTTAGCAAGGAAATGAATTCAAACAAAGACAAAATTAGAAGACTTAAACCATTAAAAGACTTGGAATAAAGCTTCTATCATGCTATTATGATATGATCAAGAGTTTAAAATGTTGATTCTAAATCATGTTGCATAAGTGTATTCGATGTACCTCAAAGATTCAAAAGAAAAGAAAAGATTGAACATCAAATTCATAATAAGAAGAAATGGTTCAAACATTGGAGGTCAAGTGATCTCAAGTCTTTATGAGACTATCCTTGATGTATCATCCCCCAACATGTCATTATTGGTCATTTGAGGACTTCAAACTCATGGCAAAAATTCAAAATTCAAAGAAAAATTAACACAAGAACATCACTTAGGAGGTATGGATCAAAAGGTGTTCATCAACAAATTAGGAGAAGTTAAGAGGATTGACTTGAATTGATGTGACAAAACAGAAGAAATATTATCATTAAGTGCCAAACTACAGGCCTCACACAAGTTCATTGGCCATCAAAAAAATTGCAACAAAGAATGTGACATCAATTGGTCACATTTACTTCAAAAATACGTTTAAAATAGCAAATGACTTCAATAATTCAAACCAAAATTTTCTTAGCATATTTGAGATGTATATAAGTTTAAAAACATGTTTTAAGTTCATGTATAGTAGAGGAAAGGATCAATCAAGCTTCAAACACCAAAACTAGTTGATGAAACCACCAATCTAAACAAGTTTTTCAAAATAAATTAATGGAAAATATCAAACCTTATCAACTAATTCAAGAAAAATATTTTTAAGATCCTCAATCCATCTATGAACTTCAAACAAGAGTTAAATTAAATTGAAACTCAGGGAAAGTTGGTTTATGGAATCAAAACAAACAAGGGAATTATCAAAACCCTAATTATTTAGAAAATAAATCCAATTATTGATTAACCAAGTTACAATTATAAACAATTCAAAATAAAATCATATAAAAATAAAGATAAATCCAAAGATCAAAAAACTTATTTTTTCATATTTTTTAGAATTAAATAAAAGTTAAAAATGAAATCAAAAAATTCAAACCATTAATAAATTAAGCAAATATTCACATCTCAAAATAAAAAACTAATCAAAAGTCAGAAAAATATCCAATCAAAATTATATTAAAATATTATAATTAAAAACAAGCATTCATGATTTTTTGTGGAATTTTTGGATCAAAGGAAATATCAAAATAAAAATTGAAAATTAAATAAACAATTAATTAATCACACGAATTTTTAAACCAATCAAAGCGTTTCCAAAAATTCTGCAAAAATACACAAGGTGAGAAATATTACTTTGGAGTTTCATGAATATTTCCAGAATTTTTCCACCATTTTTGAGCAAGAAATAAAATCAGGAAGATCAATGGTATAAAACAAACAATTAATTAATCATAAGAATTTAAAAACCAATCACGACATTTTCAAAAATTCTGGAAAAAAAAATACACAAGGTCAGAAATATTATTTTGGAGTTTCATGAATTTTTTTAGAATTTTTAAACCATTTTTTAGCAAGAGATAAAATCAGGAAAATCAAATATATAAAACAAAATTCAAATAATTCAAAAAAAACAAAACAGCCAACCAAAGGAGGCCACACCATCATCTTCAACCTCTGGCTAGGGAAAAAACGAGCGCATAAATATATTTGCAAGCTATATTCAGATCAATACAACTCAAGCAAATCTCAACCAAAATTAATGAAATCAAATGAAAATTAACGTTGAACTAACAAGCTACATCATGATATTCTCAAATTTTCATATAGATCCAAGATCAGAGAGAAAAAAACATGAGAAAATGGCACAAAATACTAAAACACATAAGTTGCAGAGATCTCTAATGCACGATTCAAGCTTGAACAAGGCATCAAATATACATCAGGCCTAAAGTCTGGCCAGCTAAACCATAATACACACGATTTACATCATCAATTCAAGTTTAATCATAAGAATCCAAGTCCATGAAAACCTACCTCAAGGCAAAAGAAATCTACTGACTCCTTCTCTCCAGATACAAACCAATCTTGGCTTCGTCTTCCTCATCACTCGAGGATGATGAATCAACAAGAAAATTGAGGAAAGATTAGGCAATAAGAGAAATTCAAAGAAATGGATTTTTGAGAGAAAAGTGACTTCAGATCTGAGTTTCCTCCAATGCAACCTCTTCCTTCCTTTTTTTTTTGAATGAGTGATGCAGTGTTTATATAGCCATTTTGGAGTGAGGGAAATAGTGGTATTTCAGGTTGATAGCTGTTGGAGGGAAAAAATGAAATTTCTGCCAAAATAGAAAAGGTATGATGGACAAATGCGTTTTGTGTTGCCTTTATGCATATTCTCTTATGTTTTGATGAGCTCAGAGGTTAATGAAATAAGGTGAGTGAAGCGTGAGGGGGTGAGGTTGCAGCATGAGCACATGGTGTGATTTTTCTTGAGGTGAAAGTTACCAATTTTGGAAAAAAATGTAGAAATCATGAGAAGGCAAGGAAAATGTGATTTCTTGGCCAAAAGAAGTAAGAAATGAAGTGTCCAATTCGTGTCAAGCATGTGCAATATCAACTTAAAATCAAACAAAATCGAAGGGTGCATAAAATCTGCAATTTGCAACCCATGCATGCACCAAAAGTCAGTTGACTTCCACTTGAGGCCATAGAAAATTGGCTTGTGAATTCTTAAATTTTCCTTGATCCAATTAAAGAACATTCCCTAAGATTAGAAACAAACTAGGGTTTAAAATAAATGATGGAGAGATGAACCAGATACGAGGCTTAGGATTCATGAGCAATTCAAGCCAACTTGCCCAAGACTATGCGCGCGCTGGCCTGCCCATAAGGTAACACTTCAATTGGTCCAAATTGAGGGAAATAGAAGAGAGCAAGAGGAAGCTGCGACCAGCCCACAAAGTCACTTCGACTGGTCCAAGTTGAAGGAAATCAAAGAGAGCAGAAGGAAGCTTAGACCAGCCCACAAAGTCACTTCGACTGGTCCAAGTTGAAAGAAATCAAAGAGAGTAGGAGAAATCTTCGACCAGCCAACAAAGTCACTTCGACTGGTCCAAACTGAAGGAAAGCAAAGATAGCCATTCGAATCCCCAGTTTCGATACCCAACTTCTTCAAATCCCGACTTCTTCGATTTTAAACCAAATTGAGTGGTTCCAAGTTTGATGAGAAGCTTTCATAGCCCTCTTTAAAATGCACGAGGCACATTTTTGAATTATGCCTTGAATCAGAAATTACAAGAATGTCACCAACTGTTTAATGAATTTCCTAGGCCAAATGCCTTGCCTTTCCTGGTCAGATGCCCAAGATGCCTCAAAAAATGCCCAACTTGCCCTAAACTTCAAAGGCTCATAACTTTTGATTTTGAGTAAGTAATGTGTTTTTTTTCCCTGTGGACCCTTGTAGGTCTCTTTCCCCTATTAAACTGGCAAAAAGAACCACCAAACTTCCCTGAAAAATGAGAGAGTTATGCCCTTGCAAAGTCAGGCCAAAATCAAGAATACTTAGTGAAATTTTCAATCACCAAGATAACTTCAAATCCAAGTAACTTCTCAAACTTGAAATTCTCATCAAAGTCAATCATCAATGATCATACCTTATGAAATTACATTTCAAATGCTTCATGTTGACCAAAAGTTCACTTGGTCAACTTTGACTTTGTTGACTTTTGAGTAAAATGACTAATTTTCCCTTTTGATTCAATTAAACCACTTGTCTTCAAAATTGGTGAACAAAACTTAAAACATATGATATTCCAAACACATAGAGGCTATGTAAAGAGTTTCCACTCAAAATTCCAAATAATCCCTGATTAAAACCCAAACCCTAGTTTTTCACTATGCATTAGGAGATAACTAATCAAGCTTCAAAACCTTAATTTTGACTGATGAATCCAAAGGATGTGAATCTTCTTGTAAGAAGCACAATGTGACTGATGAATCCAAAGGATGTGATTCTTCTGTAGGAGAAGTGTTTTGTTGGTTGACCCTTAGATAGCTAAATCGAGGGTGACACTGTTTGTTTACTGTATGACACATGCGTATGATGTCTGGTATTGAGATGGGACCCTGAGCATATGTGTATTGAATGTTTGTGTATGTATGATGTTTGACATTGATATGGAACCCTTAATATATGCGTATTGTATGCAAAAATGTATAGTGCGTGTATGCTTTGGATATGCAAAATGTATGTATGAAATATGTGCAAGATGCGCGTATGCCTTGAAATGTTATGAAGACTATTTCTGGCATTCTCTCTATTAAACCATTGGTTTTGAGTTACTAATCCCAAGCATTGTATGTTGTGTCTTTGTAGCTTTGTTGAATTTGAACGCGGTGAACAATGTTAGCAAAATTTTGAACATTTATTTTTTGTATTGTAAGTGCAGGTGTAGACGTAGACGTAGGTTTCAGCATAGGAGTAGATTCGTATGTCGTAAGCGCAGGTGTAAGTGTATACGTATGTATTGGCATATGTGTAGACTTTTATGTTGTAAGTGCAGGCGTAGACGTGGACATGTGTATAGAATTTGTATTGTAGACGCAGGAGTAGACATGTGCATGGATGTAGACGTGGATTTTCTTTCGATATTTTCTAATGAAAATGTTTTTTTCGATGTTTTATCAAAAGCTTTTATTTGTTAATTTCCCCGAAATGATTTTAAGACAATATTCACAAGTAATAATCGTAGTATTTTATAAACAAGTCAGAGAAAAGAAAAACGCAATTTGAAAGATGCAACTAAAACAAATGTTTTGTTGATATGCCTCTGAATAGGCGAGAGTATAAGATGTGATTCCTAGAAAGAGGTAATTACAAAAAAAATTAAAACCATAAATGGAAATGAAAAATAATAATTGTTGCTGTTGTTCCCCAATATCCTTTTAATGGCTCTTATCTCATTTGTTTCTGATTCGTATGATTTAGATTTATCTCTCCCTTCGTGGTTCGTAGTCGCAGTTTTAGATCGCAGTCTTTTTGTTCTTTATTTCTTTTTGAATGATCCCTAATTTTTTCCTGGATTGCCCTTTTGGGTTTTCAATCCACCGGGATAATTTTTTTTTATGCCCCTAATTTTTTCCTGGATCTCCCTTTAGGGTTTTCGATCCACTGGGATGCTCCTTTTTGCCTAAGTCGCCTGTTTGAGGTTCGAGCTTAGCGAGCTTCTTATACATAGTAATTTTTTACTGCGTCTGAATTTGTCGGATGTGGTAGTTCTTCCCCATCCATTGTTGTGGGGATAAGACCTCCACTGGAGAATGTTGTTTTGACTATGTATGGACCTTCATAGTTGGGTATCCATTTACCGCGTGAGTTGAGGCAAGGTAGAAGAATCTTCTGGAGAACTAGACCATGTTGTGGTTCATCTTGTGCAGTACACCGTCACCCAGAAAGAATTTCGAGGCTAATTTCTGTAGAGTTCGTTTGTCGATGCTGGAGGCATGTTCTTGTTTTTCGAGGTATTTCTTGATGTCGTAAAACCAAGGATTGTCATCCGGTCTTTCTTTAATAGCAAGATAGTGTGCGGGCTCTTTATTGTGATGCATGGTTCGTGCTTTGACCAAGTTACTTTGAACATAGCTGAGAGAGTTTACAGGGCGTCTGCCATTTGATTTTCTTTTCGTGGGATGTGGCTGAAAATGATCTTTGTGAATTCCATAGTCAGTTTTAAAACATGACCCCAATATGGAATCAGTTTTGGATATTTAGTATCCCATTCGCCATTGACCTGACATATGGCTTGTGAGATTTCTCTGGAGAAGTCAAAATTGCCCCTATATTGTGCCCCAGTGCATTTGAAGCCCCGTCGAACGTGAATGTCCAACGTGCCACTGGCTCGGGTCCTTCGTTGGGTCCTGGTATTTTATAGTCGTTGTAGCGGTAGAAATGTTCAATACTAAGCCATTGGATTGACTAGATTCACACAAATCAAAAATTAAAATTGCCACCGCACTTTATTGTTTCCAAAGGAATGGGAAAAGAGCGAATAACCCAAAAGAGGGGGAAATATTCATGGTAAGGGGGTTGGTTATGCAAAGGGAAGGTATTAGCACCCTAAACATCTATGGTACTCCGTAGGAACCTCTTTGAAAAATCTGTATATTTTGGCTATAAAAAAATGTGTTGTATATAAAATGGATAGTGGAGGTGAGAAAAGAAATATTTTTTATGACTTTTGCACCCGCCGCGGTTGCGAACCTTTAGTGCCTACGTACCACCTTTCGTGCAATAGGGGATCAGGGTACACGTAATTCACCTTTTAAAAATTTGAAACACAAGTGTGTTGGTTGATTTTAAGAGATAAGACATCATTGTCATTGTCCGTGTGGAAAACATACTTACTACCCACAATCATGAGAAAGGAGAATTTGCATCATCTCAAAGTGGAGGATATGGCTTGGATTTTAAAATCAACAATGCCTCACTCAACACCCAAGTGGAAAATATCTCACTTCACTACATATTGTAGAAGTATAATTGTTTGCATCACTACAAGGATTGACAAGAGTCTAACCTTTTGAGAAAAGTTTAAAGATAAAAACCAATGTGGAAAAATGGTTTGAAATGAGATTGATTGACTTTTAGTCTTCTCACAAAAATGTCAAAGTATTATTAAATTGATTGAAGTTTATTGATGAAAATGTTCTGAAAATGCATGGACCCAAGTCAAAGTTTATTATGAAAGTAGCTTAAGTTTCAAAACAAGAAGATTTTAAAAATGAGGGAGAAGAATTTTGAAATTAAAGAAGATGGGAGGAGAAGAAGAGATTATCCTAAAGCATAAGGTAAAAGCTAAGGATAAGATCCATCTAACCAACAAGAAGCCAAAGCTTGAAATTATAAGCCAAGATAGAATTCCCATTCTTTGGATTGAAACTAAGCAAGCAAAGATACTAGACCTCTTCAAGTGTATTAAGTCTTCACAAAAATTGGACAGAGTAACGGCTGTATACGGGTGGGTTCCAGATTACAAACAAAGAATGTAATCACAAAAACCTGCACACAAAAACAAACAAGCAACCCAATGTCTTGAGGTAAACCTCAACAACTCCAGACAAAATAATCAGATAAGATCACAAGGTCTCCAAGATAGGCCAAGGTTTCTAATCCTAAGTCCAAGAAATAGTCTCATGCTCCATAATGCCAAGGATAGTAACCAAATAGTCCAAGTACCATTAAGATTTTTTTAGGGTTTATGTTGATTATTAAGTATCTTAAGAAAAGAAAAGAAAAGTTCAAGTGAGCAAAGTAAAAATGACAAGAAAATAAATGCTCAAATGAGCAAAGATGAAAAAGGCATGAAATGAAAATGCTAAAAAATAAATAGTACATAAAGCATAAAAAGAATAAAAGCATAAGATAAACAAGTCAATAATTAGTGGTTAGTTAGATGACCATCTCGAAACTTGCATTTGGAACTCATTAGAGGATTGGTAGAACCAAAGCCTCCATCCAACAAGTTGCATTTTCTTTTGTTCAAGTATATCATCCATTTGGAATTCTCATAAGTACCATTTAATGATCAACGATGTTTAAGTGATCCGCGTTAACCAAAGGTATTTTAGATCCATTAGAGGATTGGTAGAACCAAAGCCTCCACACGATGAATCTCAAGGTTATTGGATCAAAGAGATCAAATTAACATACTTGGGCTTGGAATCATAAGTTTGGGCCACAAATGATCATTTATTCGAATCGGGACAAAATTTAGCGCTATGTTAAGCAATCGTAAGTGGACTTATATAGAAGTCGCACCTATTTTGAGGCTGGTCAATAACAATCTATGCACCATTTGTTTTGAGACATGATATAAAGATCATGCTCCAACAACATTTAGTGCAATGCGAAGGGGATGAGATGAAGAGGATTAAAGCAAAAATATGAATAAACCACTTTTGAATTAAAAATTTAATCAAACTATTATTAAAATCATTCATCCATTTTGGTGGAGTTGAACTCAACACCTAAGATTCAATGATGTTAATAAAGCCATGATCAAAAAGTCAACTCAAGACAGCTAGAAAATAATCACAAAATAATATCATATTAATCAACAACATTAAAAGGTTTAAAAATGTTTAAAAAATGGAAAATAATGAGGAAAATATAAATTATGTTCAAATTAATCAAGAAATGATAAATAAGGCCATAGAAAAATCAGAAATGGATCCAAATAATTTTATAAAATTTTTGGTAATTTTTAAAAGTCAGAAACTATTTTTAAAATTAAAATAAATGGGTAAAATAAACAAAAAATAGTAAAAAATAGTAAAGTCAGAAACAAAAATTAAATAAGGTCACCAATATTTGTCACAATATCATTGGATCATTCCATAATTTTTTCAGAATTTAAAAATGTATAAAAGTATTTTTAAACATTTTAAACAAATCAAATAAGTTTAAAATTTATAAAAAATACCAAAACACAAAATTAAATTATGAAAAAAATAAAAATCAGAAAGAGAATAATCAAAATTATTTTTCATAATTTTTTCAGACTTTTTGGACTAAAAATGAATTTTCTATGATTTTTTGAAATTTAAAACAATTTAAATATAAAAATCAAAAAAAGAAAATAAAAGTAAAATATCTGGACCATTAGATGAGAGTCAAAACGCGTTAGTAATCAAATCTAAGGGATCTGGCGCGCTGTGCATATCATGGTCATTCGTTAATAATGTACATAATCATTAATAAATCAGATTTTTTAAAATAACAAGTGGCGTGCCATCATTGGTTGGAAGATGACACGTAGGTCATCTTCAACCTCCAGCCAACCTGATTTGCAGGTCTCTCAAAATGTAAAATCAGAAGCTCAAACCTATGCCAATCGTTTCGTCTCTTCAAGACGAAAACAACCACACCCTCGTGCCAAATTTATATGAATTGTAGCTCAAGCAATTTAGAAGGAAAGCTTTGAAAAGGGATTTGAAAATTCATGGTCAAAATGTGTTTCCAATGAAATGTAAGTGTTGCGCCTAGAACCAGGGAAATGAGAGCAACACAATGATATCAGAGTTTTGAATAATTGATGAAGGAATCTACCTATTGAAGTTGAGTTGCAGAGCTCTGAAAGTGAATTTCTATGGAACAGTATAGGGCACGATTCTTGAATGTAATTATATGGTTAGCTTCAGGGAAGATCAAGGAAGGTGAATTTAGGGGAAAAATGTATTGAAAAAGGCTTGAGAATGGATTTCGAAGTTGCTGAATTATGGGTTGAGAAACAAGTTTGGCAGGGTGATTCTGGCTATCTAAGTTTGGGAAAATGGATGGGGGGTGACCCTCTAATTATAGGTAAGCAAATGGGATCAAAAGGAATAGAAAATGATTCGTTTTAGTGGGAATTCATGTGGGTCTGCATCATGAAGAAAGTGTGACTCAAACTTGATCAAAACTCAGCCAAATCGTGCGTTTCATAATGCTAATCACTTCTGGAAAGTTGCTAATCATGATTAGAAACAAAGACGCGTGGAAAACTTGTGATTAGAAGCCAAAACAAAGATTTCAAAATCCTGACTTTGTGCAAAATTCAGTCTCAAATTACCAAATTCAAATCCATGGCATTTCCAACTCAAGGGGTCTTAAGGCATAATTCTTGACGCTTTGGAAAGATGAGGTTACATGCTTTGCAAAGGAAAAAGAATGGAATCAAGTGGGTGCTTGAGCTGAAAGTTACATGGAGTCAAAGTTGAAGAAAAGGAGTTGACTTTCCATACTTAGAAATATTTCAAAAAAATGACCTATAATCTTTTGTATCCAAACATGGCCTTCCACTTAGAATTTTCTATTGAACAAAAAAGATGGAATGAAGTAGATCTCTTGAATGATATTTTTCAATTTTAACTACTCAAAATCTCCAAAAATTGAGCAAGTCATGACTTGTTGAAGTTGGCCAAAAATCATGAAATGACCTATAATCTTTTGCATTCTTAAGGAAATTTCCATCCATTTTCTTACTTTGCACATAAAATAAGGCATGAAGTACACATCCTTAATATCATCATGGAAAAAGAATGGGCTCAAGGTGATAAAAACTGACCAAGTTATGACTATTTGAAATCACACATGGAAAATTGGGGATTCATCTGGATGACTTGTAATCTTTCTTCTTCACCAAGTTCCTTCCACATGAAAACTCCTTGGAACTTTGTAAGTGATTTGTTGATAATCCTTTGAAGAGAAGGATGTCCTTGTAATCACTCAAAAATACCAAAATATGGGCAAGATATGCTCCTTTGAAGTTCAAACCCCCAGCCTCTGGATCAAGAGAATGCTTTGAGGAAATTTGACAAGTTTGAACAAACTTCTTGTGCCAATATTATTTCTTTGTGAATAAAAGTTGTTGAGGATGATGATGAGGACTCATAGCCACCAAAATCACTTCCATATCTTGAAATTTGAGAGAAATGTGCTCTTGTGACCAATAGGAACAAGACCTTGTCCAATCATGACAACTTCTTCCCTCAACCCCTTGTACTTTTGAATCAATTTTGATAACATTGAAATATGTTGAACCAAAATAAGCCTTGTCATGCCATTTCTTCCAAAATAACTCCAATAGTGAAGTTTGAATTTCTCAAGCTATTGACTAGGGCATGTAAATAAACTCATGAACCCATGAAGCAACCTGCTAAACCTCATTGCATGCCTTACATTATTAACAAGTACGACAAACCAACATTGAATTTTATTAATTAGAGAGAAAATCAAAGTAAAATATTCATGATCACAAAAGAAAACAAGTCAAGGTTCTTGGTAATTCCTCAAAAGAGCAAAGCTAACGATAGGGAGAAAAACCAAAAGCCCTAATGTGATCTTGTTGTGATTGAATCAACATGGTATGATGAAGGAATCTTAGGGGCAAAAATTGAGGTACAACAGCTGCCCTTATTTAAGTTTCTTCTATCTGGAGATACGAAGGTTAAAAATCTTCGTGTCAACATGATCTAAGACACTTAAATATAAAATAAACCCTATTTTTGGCACTAAGATGCCATGCAGAAGCTTATGCATATGAATGCATATGAACAGTACAAAAGAGACGCAAAGTATCACCGGGGATGCAACAAAAATGAAGAAAAAAAGGAGCAACCCCACCAGGAAAATAAATCACTGGTGAACCAAAAGAATTGAATCAGAGAGGAAGATAACAAGCATCGACGTTCACTGTCGATGTCCTACCAACTTTCACTAAAGATAGAAAGAGAGTGCATATCACATCATCTCCGTTCACTGATGATGAACTATCAACATTCACTGAAGATAGTAAAAAGATAACAAACACCAACGTTCGCTGCCGATTTCCTACCAACATTCACTGAAGGTAGAAATAGAAATTATATCATATCACCGCCGTTCACTGATGATGAACTATCAACGTTCACTGAAGATAGCAAAAAGATAACAAACACCGAAGTTCACTACCGATGTTCTACCAACGTTCATTGAAGGTAGAAAGAGAAATTATATCATATCACCGTTGTTCACTGACGATGAACTATCAACATTCACTGAAGATAGCAAAAAGATAACAAACACCAACGTTCACTACCGATGTCCTACTAACATTCACTGAAGGTAGAAAGAGAACTTATATCATATCACCTCCGTTCACTGACGATGAACTATCAACATTCACTGAAGATAGCAAAAATATAACAAACATCGACGTTCACTACCGATGTCCTACCAACGTTCACTAAAGTTAGAAAGAGAAATTATATCATATCATCGCCGTTCACTGACGATGAACTATCAACGTTCACTGAAGATAGCAAAAAGATAACAAACATCGACGTTCACTGCCAATGTCCTACCAACCTTCACTGAAGGTAGAAAGAGAAATTATATCATATCACCGTCGTTCACTAACGATGAACTATCAACGCTCACTGAAGATAGAAAAAATATAACAAACACCAACGTTCACTGCCGATGTCCTACCAACGTTCACTGAAGGTAGAAAGAGAAATTATATCATATCACCGCCGTTCACTGACGATGAACTATCAACGTTCACTGAAGATAGCAAAAAGATAACAAACACCGACGTTCATTGCCGATGTACTACCAACGTTCACTGAAGGTAGAAAGACAAATTATATATATCACCACCGTTCACTGACGATGAACTATCAACGCTCACTGAAGATATCAAAAAGATAACAAACATCGATGTTCACTGCTGATGTCCTACCAACGTTCGCTGAAGGTAGAAAGAGAAATTATATCAAGTTATCCCCAAGATTCTAGTGTTCCACCCATAACGGGTCTCAACTTCTTCTTTAACCAAAGAAATCGACCTGGAAAGGATTAAACATAAGTTGTCTCAAATAAAGAGACTTGTTACTTGTTGTCATGGAGAATTGCAAAGAGAAATGACTTTCTGGGGATAGAAATATGACTTCCCGGGGAAATGCCACGATATTCCTGCTGAGGAGATAAAGTCTTCCTGTGCAAAATAAATGCACAAACCAAAACTCAAAGTTTTCAGAAATCCAAAGTAAATAATATTGTCATGCAACCACATATCCAAATCAGAAATAAATTGGAGCAAGACGGCCAATGAAGATACATCCTTTGAGAAATAAAACTCAAGAGGGAAAAACAAATCCAACTAAGTAAAGAGCGTTGCAGGAAGGTCAGAACACAATGTCAATGAACGATGTTTTTTATCCATGCATGATGTATGTATGAATGTATGAGAGATATCATGCATATGCTGGTAAAAAGGATACATAATCAGTACAACCAAACAAAACCGCCTCAGGTACTAACAACATCGGGCTAAACTTCAACCAGAAATATTATTCTAAGAAAGGTAAAAACCAATTGTGGAAACCAAACCTATTTCATTAACTTCACTGAGGAAAAACATAATCCGGAGGTAGCCAAATCAAACAGATACCGGGATAGAACATCCGTCTTCTGGTTTCATCGGAAAAACAAGTTTTCCAAAAGTAACATGCCTACTGGAGATTGCAAGACCAGCCTCAAATAAAGCAGACTGACGCCGAAAAAACCAAACCTTGCTTAGGGATTCAAGCCTACCCCCCTGGAGAAAAAATGTGGATTGAAACTTTACATCATGAAAACTTAATCCAACAAAAGATGCCCTGGGATAGCCTCCCTGGGAATCAAGAAGTCAACATTATAGAAAGAGGTCAAACCCACGGGGATTTTAAATTACACCCAGCACTTGGTGGATGAAAACCCAAAGGTTGATAATCATTTCAACACTTCTCAGAAGAGATATTGCCCTAGTCTAGTTGCATGGGAATTAAATACCAACAATAATGCCAATATTGCAGAAAGAGCGACATCTCAGCACACCAAGGGAATAAAACCCTTCATCATATGAGGGAATACTTCACTGAGGAATCTGGGACGGAGGCTTCTTACCATGCAAACCCAAAACCAAAAGTGAACCAAGACCTGACTGGGGATAATGGGATCACAAACCCAATACTGCACCTTACACCCACTGGTATTGTCTTTAACTATCTGAGAAACACACAAAGATTGCGCACATACCAGCAAAATGACCTGAGAAAAACCTTCATGAAGGAAGTAAATCTTCTTAAAACAACCGGAGTTTGTTCATTCTTGGGATCACCATTTTTGTTGTCATTGTTTCATCATAAATCCCAAAGTAAATTGAATTGTAAAGATCTCTTTTTTTTGAAAAGTCAATTTTTCTTTTTAATCTTTTTGCTTTAAAAGTTATTATCAGTAATAAATGGAGTCTTTGCAAGCTAAATAAAATAAGAAATACAAAGAATTGGGTAAAAGCTCAAATTTCATTAATAGAATGGTAGTATGCGAATGGCGAGACTCCATGGATGATTACAAAGTTCGGAAAATGGTAATATATAATGGAATATATACATTGAGATACAATGACAACTATCCCCTCTAATAACTTTTGAAATCCTGAGCAGCATCTTCCGTTGAAGTATGATGAGGATCCAAGAAGATTGTTGCTTCATCGATCAAGTCTTGTCTGACGTAGTTACTTGCCAAGAAAATCCCTAACTTTTGCCTAAGCTGCCCTTGCGAGTTTTCAACTTAGCGGAAAATTTATTCTATTTATGCCTCTAATTTTTTCCTAGACCTCCCTTTCGGGTTTTCGGCCTACCGAGACGCTCCTTTTTTCCTAAGCCGCCCTTTCGGGTTTTCAACTTAGCGAGCTGTTCTTTTATTTCTTTAGGAGAAGTATTTCTTGAATGCGTCGGCATTCATGGGACGTGAGAACTCTTCGCCATCCATAGTTTCAAGAATTAATGCACCACCAGAGAAGGCTTTCTTGACAACATACAGGCCTTCAAAATTGGGAGTCCACTTGCCCCTAGAATCAGTGTTGAAAGACATGATCTTCCTGAGCACGAGGTCGCCTTCTCTGAATTCACGATGTTTGACCCTTTTATCAAATGCTTTCTTCATTCTTTTCTGATATAACTGCCCATGACACAAAGCTGTCATTCTCTTCTCTTCAATCAAATTCAATTGGTCAAACTTGTTCTGAACCCATTCAGCCTCTGTCAATTTGGTTTCCATTATCACACGTAACGAGGGAATATCTACTTCGACAAGGAGTACGGCTTCCATTCCATATACCAGGGAGAATGGGGTTGCTCCTGTTGAAGTGTGGACAGATGTTCGATATCCATGCATAGCAAAAGGGAGCATTTCATGCCAATCCTTATAAGTAACAACCATTTTCTGGATAATTCTCTTGATATTCGTATTAGCAGCTTCAACAACCCCATTCATCTTTGGCCTGTATGGAGATGAATTATGATGGACAATCTTGAATTCTTTGCACAGTTCTGTCATCATCTTGTTGTTCAAATTCGAGCCATTGTCAGTGATGATTCTGCTCAGCACACCATACCAGCATATACAATTATTTTTGATGAAGCGCACAACCACCTGTTTGGTAACATTGGCATATGAAGCAGCCTATACCCATTTGGTAAAGTAATTAATTGCTACCAAGATGAAACGGTGTCCATTCGAAGCTTTGGGTTCTATCATCCCGATCATGTCAATACCCCACATAGAGAAAGGCCATGGGGAGGAAATCACATTGAGAAGTGTCGGAGGCACATGGACTTTATCTGCATAAATCTGGAATTTATGGCACTTCTTTGCAAATTTGTAACAGTCAGATTCCATTGTCAACCAATAGTAACCTGCCCTTAGCATCTTTTTAGCCATCGAATGTCCATTAGCATGAGTTCCTAATGAACCTTCATGAATATCATGCATCAACATGTCCGCTTGGTGTCTATCCACGCATCTGAGCAAGACCATGTCATAATTTCTCTTGTATAACACATTTCCACTGAGGAAGAAACTACCTGCCAATCTTCTCAGTGTCTTTCTATCTTTCCTCGATGCACCAATCGGGTATTCCTGAGTCTGAAGAAAATGCTTGATATCATAATACCAAGGTTTTTCATCTTCTACCTCCTCTGTCGTAAACACATGAGCGGGCCTATCCAGTCGTCGAACTGTAATTCAGGGTATATCATTCAGAGTATTCACTTGGTACATGGAAGCCAGAGTTGCCAGAGCATCCGCCATTTGATTTTCATCTATAGGAATATGATGGAATTCAACTTTATTGAAGAAGGGTAATAATCTTCTAGCATAATCTTTGTAAGGGATCAAGCCAGGGTGACGAGTATCCCATTCTCCTTTAATATGATTTATTACCAAAGTTGAATCACCATACACATCCAGAATCTTTATTCTGAGACCAATAGCTTCCTCAAGACCCATGATGCAAGCCTCATATTCTGCCATATTATTAGTGCAATCAAATGTTAACCTCGCGGTAAAAGGAATGTGCGATCCATGAGGAGTGACAATCACATCACCAATTCTTTGCCATAAATATTCGCAGCTCCATCAAATATCATACTCCAACGAGATTCAGGGTCAGGGCCCTCCTCAGGCAATGGTTCATCACAATCTTTCACTTTTAGGAACATCACATCCTCATCGGGGAATTCATATTCTACAGACTGATGATCTTCCATCAGCTGGTGAGCAAGGTAATCTTCCAACACACTACTTTTAATAGCCTTTTGATTGTGGTACTCGATATCATATTCAGATAACAACATCTTCCAGCGGGAAATTCTCCCAGTAAGAGAAGGCTTTTCAAAAATATACTTGATTGGATCCATTTTGGAGATCAACCAAGTGGTATGATTCAACATATACTGCCGCAAACGCTTTGCCGCCCATGCCAAAGCACAACATATATTTTCTAGCATGGAATACTGCGACTCACAATCAGTGAAATTTTTGCTGAGATAATAAATGGCGAACTCCTTCTTCCCTGTTTCAACCTGTTATCCCAGAATACAACCAATGGATTTATCTAACACTGTTAGATACATAATCAACGATATTCCTTCTACGGGAGGGAGCAAAATAAGAGGTTTAAGCAGATATTCTTTAATACTCTCAAATGCCCTTTGGCAGTTATCCGTCCACACACAACCTTGATCTTTCTTTAACAACTTAAAGATCGTTTCACATGTTGCAGTCATGTGGGAAATAAATCTGGAAATATAATTCAAACGCCCGAGGAAACCTCTGACTTGCTTTTCAGTTCTTGGTGTTGGCATTTCTTGAATTTCTTTGACTTTATCTGGGTCAACTTCAATTTCTTTTTGGCTAACAATAAAACCCAATAATTTCCCCGATCTAACACCGAAGGTGCATTTATTTGGATTCAAGCAGAGACGATATTTCCTCAAACGCTGAAACCACTTCAACAAATCTTCTATACGCCCTTCTTCAGTTTGGGATATGGAAATCATATCAACAACATATACTTCAATTTCTTTGTGCATCAGATCATGGAATAGGGTTGTCATAGCCCTCTGGTATGTTGCACTAGCGTTCTTCAACCCGAAGGGCATCACTCTGTAAAAGAATGTTCCCCAGGGTGTGATAAACGTTCTTTTTTCCATGTCCTCTGGAGCCATTCTTAATTGATTATACCCGGAAAATCGTTCCATGAACGAGAATACTTTGAATTTTGTTGTGCTGTCCACTAACATATCGATGTGAGGCAATGGAAAATCATCTTTTGGACTAGCTTTATTTAGATCCCTGTAATCTACGCACATGCGGACTTTTCCATCTTTTTTCGGTATTGGGAGAATATTGGAAATCCATTGAGGATACACTGACGTCACAAGAAAACCAGCATTAATCTTCTTTAGGACCTCCTCTTTGATTTTTACTACCATATCTGGGTGGGTTCTTCTCAACTTTTGTTTAACTGGCGGACACTCTGGCTTCAACGGAAAACGATGCTCGACAATGTCTGTATCTAGACCAGGCATATCTTGATAAGACCAAGCAAAAATATCCACATACTCTTTCAATAGCTCAATCAACCCGCTCTTTACATTAGGATGCAACGATGCTCCAATCTTGACTTCCTTCGGATCTTCTTCTGAACCCAAATTAATCACTTCCAAAGGCTCTTTATATGGCTGAATGGTATTTTCCTCGTGCTCAAGCAACCGTGAGACCTCTTCCAGAATCTCATCATAATCTTCTTCTTCAGCCCCAAGCACAGGACATTCAAAGTTGGGAGAGGGTGCAGGGTCATTGTATTCAACAGGTTTTTTAATTAATCTGCACATATGATTTATGATTTCTTTTAGAAACTCACATATAACCAGTGATCATGCAGATTAATTTTCAGTTATTATTTATTTTGAAAGGTTTTATTTATTTATTACCATTTCCCAAGAAAAAGAAGAAAATAAAGACATATTTTTAGAAGCAAAGATAACTTTTATTAATGATCTTAAAAGTCATAGCAAACAGATAAGCCCTACAACATTAATACTTCCACCTTGGGCAGAGTGAAAGCTTTTCAAAAGAAAGAAACAGATTAACAAAACAAATTACTTTGAAACATATATGCAAGAAGAAACATCAATGGTGACCCACTTCTGAACTCGGACTCCATGCGTTACATAATTTGGTACTTCCTGCTCTGCTTCATCCTCTTCAACAACATTAATTCCAGAACCAATTGGATGGAGGTAGCCTCCGCTGCGGAAAATAACATGATAATTGTTCACAGAAGACTTTGACTTCAAACTTTCGCCTTTTCCATTCCTCGAAGAGACACCTAAACCAGCTCTGTTCTTGTTCACGGGTGGATCCACAAGTCGTCCCCAAACTGCGTTATGACCATTCTGCACAACCTGTTGCGCGTCCTTCAGGGAAAACACAAAATTCTCATTCCTCCTTATGTTGTCAATGGATAAGGCTTGGAACTAGGTTCCAACAGTAGCCTCACCCGCTTCTACAATACTTAAAGAGGATAGATGGGATATCAACAACGCCTGCTCCCCATTTTTGATCACTACCTTCCCTTCACGGATAAATTTTAGCTTTTGATGCAGAGTTGAAGTGAAAGCCCTTGCTTCGTGTATCCATGGCTGTCCTAGCAAACAACTATATGCAGGAATAATGTCCATGACCTGGAAGGTTATCAAGAACAAATATGGTCCTATATGGATGGGCAAGTCCACTTCACCGATGACAGATTTCCTCGACCCATCAAAAGCCTTCACAATGATGCCACTCGGGCACATAGGTGCTCCTTGATACTTCAATTTAATGAGAGTACTCCTCGGTATAAAATTTAACGCGGATCCATTATCAATTAGCACATTGGACAGTGAATCCTTCTTGCAGTTCATAGATCTGTGGAGGGCCAGGTTGTGATTCCTCCCTTCATCTGGTAACTCATCATCGCAGAAACTCAAGTTGTTACATGACGTAGTATTTCCAATTACGATGCTGAATTGATCTAACAACATGTCGCTTTCCACAAAATCTTGGTCTAGTACTCTCATTAGTGATTCTCTATGAGCGGAGGAATTCATTAATAAAGCTAGGATAGATATCTTTGAAGGAGTCTGCAATAGCTGATCTACAATTTTGTAGTCGCTCATCTTAATTATCTTCAAAATAGCATCCACTTATTTCTCCAATGTGGCCCCGCTGGTCTCTCTTGTAGCCTTCTTAGGCTCATCATTTTCAGCAATTTTCTTTCCAGCAACAAAATCTCTTTGTACAACCAGCGCAAACACACGATCGCTACGGGTCACCCTGCTATTTTAAGCTATATTTCCAAAATCAGGCATTGGCTGGATTGGAACCTCTACCCCATCTTCTAAGATTGTAGCGTTGTATTTGTATGGCACAGCCTTATCTGATTTATAGGGAATAGGACCTGGCAGACTAATTACCAATGGGGTAACAGCTGGTTTGCTATGGTACTCCACTTCAAGATGATCGGGTGCACAAAACAAGGTACAATGACGTTTACCCCTTCCTCAACACAATCAGCCATCAAAAAGTCATTTCCGGTAAACAAATCTTCGTTTGAAGAGAAATACTCATCCACAGAAGCATACTCTTCCTCTGATACTTCTTCCATTAAATAAACTTAAACCATATCGATCTCATGATAATCATCTCTCTGACCTGTGATCTTGATAGTTCCATTGTCTAACAGCAACTGAACACCCTTCATCACAATAGAACATCCTCGGGGGTCTCGACAGCAAACTATGCAAGATCCATATTGGTGTTCCACCTGACCAGCAGTACGGTAGAAGGTAGCATGCAACTACACGAGATCCTCATTCAAATACTTCGCATCAAAAATTATGAATTCACCAGGACATCCAGAAAAAATATTAACTTCCTCTTCATATTCTACCCTAGGCCTGATTATATGGATTAAACCCTCATCCATCATCTCTTGTAAATCAACCTTTATCTTCTCGCAACCATGTATATACGTACTACAAATAGCACAACCGGCATGGTCATGCGTATAGTAACTGAGTTCATAGAGGTCTGCGTGCATCTTCACCAAATCTCCTCTAACCAGATTAATGTCAAAAATCCAGAAGTCGTCTGGACAACCAGCCACCATATTCACAACATTCACTCCCCCATGCTTGGGTAGAGGATTATCTTTCACATTAGGTCCCATGTCTTTGAAAGATAGAATTCCAAACTTCACCAACCTTTGCACTTCAGTCCTCAAAGGATGACAATTCTCAACACTATGCCCTGGTTCTCCCCGATGAAAGGCACATGTCTGGTCGACTTTGTAATACCAAGGCAATGGTGATGGTACAGCGGGAGGTGGTCGTGTCTAGACCAACTTATTCTGAGTCAAAGCCGGTAGTAGCTCTGCATAGCTCATGGGAATAGGGTCATAGTTCTCGCTTCTCTGATTATTCCTTTGATTCCCCTATTGGGACGGTCTTTGATAAGAAACGGTAGTCAGAGCGACACTCATTACAGGAGTAACTGAGGCGACTTGCTGGTGACGCTGATAATTCCTTCTAGGAGTGTTTACTCTCCTCTCTTGTATGACAACAATTGTATCCCCCTCTTTATTCTTGGTAAACCCATAAGCTGGCTTCTTCACACCTCCAAATCCTTCACCCTTCATCAAACGGCCTTCTCTTACTGCCTCTTCTAGGCGGACACCCATTCCTACAATCTCTGTAAAATCACTTGGGGCACTCGCTACCATTCTTTCGTAGTAGAAAGAGCCCAGCGCCTTCAGAAAATTTTTAGTCATTTCCTTCTCCTCCATGGGAGGAATCCCTTGTGCAGCTACTTTGCGCCATCTCTGTGCATACTCTTTGAATGATTCCCTATCTTTCTGAACCATGGCCCTAAGCTAGTCACGGTCGGGCACCATGTCCATGTTGTATTTGTATTTTTTGATGAATGCTTCTCCAAAATCATTAAAAGTATGGATGTTGGCGTTGTCTAAACTCATGTACCACTTCAACGTTGCACCGATCAGACTATCCTGGAAAAAGTGAATCAGCAGATGCTGATCATCGGTGTGGGTAGACATTCTCCTTACGTACATCACCAAGTGATCACGAGGGCAAGTGTTGCCCTTGTACTTCTCAAACTCCGGGACCTTGAACTTAGCAGGTAATTTAACATTCAGGACCAAACACAGCTCATTCACATTCTGCCCAAATAGCTCTTTTCCCCTAAGAGCCTTCATCTCTCTTTGCATTCTATCAAACTTCTCTTGAAAATCATACATTATGTCATAAAGACCCAAGTCTTCACTCGGCGGAGGGAAAGGACGACACACATCTTCATTAACAAACGAATCCAAATTCACTGAAGGAGGTGCAGCAGGGACAACATGCACCACAGGAGGCGCCGGAGTAACAACAGTATGAACCACTAGAGCATCTTGAGGGCCAAGGTTGAAACCTTCAGGTGCAAAATTCTCTTGCATTCCCCACGGATAACCTTGAGGCATACGGGAACAGTCGGAACTTCAGTATTTTCCCTTGTTGGTTGAGGTTGAACACTCGGTGGCTGATTCTGAGAAACCACCAGAGCTTCCATCAGAGTAGTCAAGTTGGCCAAGCTAGCCTTTAAAGCAGAAACTTCTTCGGGTAGCTCGCAATTCTCCTGTTCTAAGTTGTCCATCTTCTTTTTGAAATTAGCCTGAGTGTTGTAGTGATGAGTCGGCTTGCTGAATGAAGTAAAAAGCTGGGTAAGGAACCTGGATATGCATAATAAATGCAATAAATATGTGCAATATGATGCATGATATGCAATGCATATGATTATTTATACGTTATCATTTAATATTTCAAGGGATTTAACGTTTATAGACATATTGCAAACATCAAAATAATAACGCATTTGAAATACTGAAATTTTTTATTATAATAACTTCAAAATGGATTAAAAGTTTCAATGATCCCAAGTACAAGATGAAAATAGAATCTAAAGGTCCTGAGAAAAAGAACTGATGGAGATCAATCTGTACGCTGGCGCTTCCCTGTGAGCCTGGCAATCTGAGCCCTCAATCTCTGGTTTTCTTCCACATGTCTGATGGCAGCCTCCTTCCAATCATCAGAATCAGGAAGTGAGTAATCAACACCTGTTTGAGGCTTAGGGGAAAATAAATACCCTTGCCTCTCCATAGACTCTACCGCTCGACTCTCAAGGATCTCGATCAAATCGTCTTTCTCCTTCAGGTCCGCTCTATAGGAACTCTCTAAAGTCTGGAACTTGTTCTTCCAAGCATCCCTTTCCTATTGCAACCTAACAAAAGCAAGTTGCAACTCTTCTAGATCATCTAATAAGGGAGGAGTGGTCTTCACAAATAGATCAGGCATGGGTGTCTCCCGAGTATACAGTGTCTTCAACTGAATGGCTCTCGATCGGACCCACTGAAGATATGGCTGGAAAGAAACAACACCCCTAGGTCTCAAATCCTTTCTACTCTTCTTATGAATGTGACGCCAGGACTTCGTAATTGTCTCCCTAGCTACCCTGTGGTCTTCTCCTTCCTTCAGAAAGAAACTACTCAAATGAATATTGTTCGGTTTATCCCTCATCAGATAACCAAGCTGTCGTCGTGCAAGAACAGGGTTATAGTTAATTCCTCCCTTTGTACCAAGAAGAGGCACATTAGGGAAACTGCCACAACTGTTAATAATTTATGTATCCTGATAAGCTCGATGATACCAATCAATATCTGAGTGAGTAAGTGCCATGATCTTAGGAGCCCAACGGGGTTCCTTCTTGACATCCCAAAAAGCATCAGACTGAGGCATATGAGAGATGAACCACCGGTACAACAAAGGCGTGCAACATATAATCATTCCCCCATGATAAGAATTCCGAAGATGAACAGAGTAATAAGCATCACCCAACAGTGTAGGAATTGGGTTTCCAATCATGAAAATCCTGATGGCGTTAATGTCGACAAACTTGTCCACATTAGGAAATAAGAATAATACATAAGCAAGTAAAGTAAAAATGGCCTCAAAAGCAACCGTACTCTTCATTCTGGCAAAGTGACGAGATTTCTCCACTAAGAACTGAGTTGGTAATCCTCTAATCCCTCCTTTAGTAGTCATATGGGCTTCCACCTTAGACTTCCCAGATGAATCAAAGCAGCAATCTCATGTGGTTTTGGCTCACCCTCTAAACCAGTAAAAGGAACACGATCGGTAACGGGTAAATCCAATATATAGGAATACTCCTCCAGTGTAGGCATCAACTGATAATCGGGAAAAGTGAAGCAGTGATACACCGGATCACAGAACTGGATCAAGGTCGAGACAATACCCTCCTTCATCTTCAGCTTCATGAGAGGAATAATAGATCCATACTTCTTCTGAAAGTCTGCAGAACACTCGATCTCTGGAATTAGACTGATCAACTCATCTATCTTGGGATCCTTGAAACTGTATTTCCCGGTCTTTCTCTTCCAGAATCCATGGTTAACAGTACCTGAGATATTCACAAATAGTCAACCTTTAAATCCCTTGAAATATTGTTTTCTTCAAAAGATGCTTATGAGTGCATCGATGCATGATGCAGCAATCACACACAAGATCACACATATAGGGTTCATAGGTTCAACGTCACGAGCATGAGGTCGAAGGTACTACCCATAAGGTGTTGGTCTAAGAGTTATCACCTGCCGAACAAGGTTCTAGAGGTTCCCAGAGTCTACATCCTTCCTTCGGATATTACCAACTTCCCGATTAACTCGGTAATTAGTAATATTCTCAAGAAAGACTCGTCCGAGCATAGTATCGCGTGACAACTATTTCCGGATTACTCCGTCATAGCTTCCGCACTACACCTAAAAGTCCAAGATGGGTTTGGTATTCTACGGTCCTCATTTTCAGCAGGCTCCCAGGTCGAAAGCAGTACGTCTTCCTGATTACTCGGTAAACGACACTATAGTCAAAGGGGCCTCCACTAAATGGGGGATCTCATGCCTCCTTTTTTGGGATTACTCCCTCAAAGTTAACATGACTATATCGTTCGTCCTATCTTAATGTTTTCCAAAGTCCGGGTATAAGACTTATGAGTAATCACCAAGCACCCTAAAAACCAGGAAAATCCAGACAAACATATATACAAAATATAACACATAAACAACAATAGCACATATACAGATATAAACAAAGATAGGTTCAACCTACTTAGGGATGGACCAGCAAGAGGTCAATCTGTCCCCAGTGAAGTCGCCATTTTTTTGTAGTGGTAGAAATGTTCAAGACTAAGCCATTGGATTGACTAGACTCACATAAATAAAAAATAAAAATTCCCACCGCACTTTATTATTTCCAAAGGAATGGGAAAAGAGGGAATAACCCAAAAGAGGGGGAAAGATTCAAGTTAAGGGGGTTGGTTATGCAAAGGGAATGTATTAGCACCCTAAAAATCTACGGTACTCCGTAGGAACCTCTTTGTTAAATTTGTATATTTTGGCTATAAAAAAATGTCTTGTATATAAAATGGATAGTGGAGGTGGGAAAAGAAATATTTTTTATGATTTTTGCACCCTCCGTGGTTGCGAACCTTTAGTGCCTACGTGTCACCTTTCGTGCAATAGGGGATTAGGGTACACGTAGTTCACCTTTTAAAAATTTAAAACACAAGTGTGTTGGTAGATTTTAAGAGATAAGACATCATTGTCATTGTCCGTGTGGAAAACATACTTACTACCCACAATCATGAGAAAGGAGAATTTGCATCATCTCAAAGTGGAGGATATGGCTTGGATTTTAAAATCAACAATGCCTCACTCAACACCCAAGTGGAAAATATCTCACTTCACTACATATTGTAGAAGTATAGTTGTTTGCATCACTACAAGGATTGACAAAAGTCTAACCTTTTGAGAAAAGTTTAAAGATAAAAACCAAAGTGGCAAAATGGTTTGAAATGAGATTGATTGACTTTTAGTCTTCTCACAAAAATGTCAAAGTATTATTAAATTGATTGAAGTTTATTGATGAAAATGTTCTGAAAATGCATGGACCTAAGCCCAAGTTTATTATGAAAGTAGCTTATGTTTCAAAACAAGAAGATTTTAAAAAGGAGGGAGAAGATTTTTGAAATTAAAGAAATTGGGAGGAGAAGAAGAGACTATCCTAAAGCATAAGGTAAAAGCTAAGGATAAGATCTATCTAACCAAAAAGAAGTCAAAGCTTGACATTATGAGCCAAGATAGAATTCCCATTCTTTGGGTTGAAACCAAGCAAGCAAAGATACTAGACCTCTTCAAGTGTATTAAGTCTTCACAAAAATTGGGCAGAGTAACGGCAGTATACGGGTGGATTCCAAATTACAAACAAAGAATGTAATCACAAAAACATGCACACAAAAACAAACAAGCAACCCAATGTCTTGAGGTAAACCTCAAGAACTCCAGACAAAATAGTCAGATAAGATCACAAGGTCTCCAAGATAGGCCAAGGTTTCTAATCCTAAGTCCAAGAAATAGTCTCATGCTCCACAATGCCAAGGATAGTAACCAAATAGTCCAAGTACCATTAAGAGTTTTTTAGGGTTTATGTTGATTATTAAGTATATTAAGAAAAGAAAAGAAAAGCTCAAGTGAGCAAAGTAAAAATGACAAGAAAATAAATTTTCAAATGAGCAAATATGAAAAAGGCATGAAATGAAAATGCTAAAAAATAAATAGTACATAAAGCATAAAAAGAATAAAAGCATAAGATAAACAACTCAATAATTAGTGGTTAGTTGGATGACCATCTTGAAACTTGCATTTGGAACTCATTAGAGGATTGGTAGAACCAAAGCCTCCACACAACAAGTTGCATTTTCTTTTGTTCAAGTATATCATCCATTTGGAATTCTCATAAGTACCATTTAATGATCAACGATGTTTAAGTGATCCGCGTTTACCAAAGGTGTTGTAGATCCATTAGAGGATTGGTAGAACCAAAGCCTCCACACAATGAATCTCAAGGTTATTGGATCAAAGAGATCAAATTAACATACTTGGGCTTGCAATCATAAGTTTGGGCCACGAATGATCATTTATTTGAATCGGGACAAAATTTAGTGCTATGTTAAGCAATCGTAAGTGGACTTATATAGAAGTCGCACCTATTTTGAGGTCGGTCAATAGTAATTTATGCACCATTTGTTTTGAGACATGATATAAAGATCATGCTCCAACAACATTTAGTGCAATGAGAAGGGGATGATATGAAGAGGATTGGGGCAAAAAGATGAATAAACCACTTTTGAATTAAAAATTTAATCAAACTATTATTAAAATCATTCATCCATTTTGGTGGAGTTGAACTCAACACCTAAGATCCAATGATGTTAATAAAGACAGAATCAAAAAATCAACTCAAGACAGCCAGGAAATAATCACAAAATAATATCATATTTAATATATATATATATATATATATATATATATATATATATATATATATATATATATATATATATATATATATATATATATATATATATATATATATATATATATATATATATATATATATATATATATATATATATATATATATATATATATATATATATATATATTAAAAGGTTTAAAAATGTTTAAAAAATGGAAAATAATGAGGAAAATATCAATTATGTTCAAATTAATCAAGAAATGATAAATAAGGCCATAGAAAAATCAGAAATAGATCCAAATATTTTTATAAAATTTTTGGTAATTTTTAAAAGTCAAAAACTATTTTTAAAATTAAATTAAATAGGTAAAATAAACAAAAAATAGTAAAAAATAGTAAAGTCGGAAACAAAAATAAAATAAGGTCACAAATATTTGTCACAATATCATTGGATCATTCCATAATTTTTTCAGAATTTAAAAATCTATAAAAGTATTTTTAAACATTTTAAACAAATCAAATAAGTGTAAAATTTATAAAAAATATCAAAACACAAAATTAAATTGTGAAAAAATATAAATCAGAAAGAGAATAATCAAAAATATTTTTCACAATTTTTTCAGATTTTTTAGACTAAAAATTAATTTTCTATGATTTTTTGAAATTTAAAACAATTAAAATATAACAATCAGAAAAAGAAAATAAAAGTAAAATATGTGGACCATTGAATGAGAGTCAAAACGTGTTAGTAATCAAATCCAAGGGATCTGGCGCGCTATGCATATCATGGTAATTAGTGAATAATGTATAGAATCATTAATAAATCAGATTTTTGAAAATAACAAGTGGCGTGCCATCATTGGTTGGAAGATGACACATAGGTCATCTTCAACCTCCAGCCAACGTGAGTTGCAGGACTCTCAAACTATAAAATCAGATGCTCAGACCTATGTCAATCGTTTCGTCTCTTCAATACGAAAACAACCACACCCTCGCGCCAAATTTATATAAATTGTATCTCAAGCAATTTGGAAGGAATGTTTTGAAAAGGGATTTGAAAATTCATGGTCAAAACGTGTTTCCAGTGAAATGTAAGTGTTGCTACTAGAACCAGGGAAATGAGAGCAACACAATGATATTAGAGTTTTGAAGAATTGATGAAGGAATCTACCTATTGAAGTTGAGTTGCAGAGCTCTGAAACTAGACTTCTATGGAACAGTATAGGGCACGATTCTTGAATGTAATTATATGGTTAGCTTCAAGGAAGATCAAGGAAGGTGAATTGAGGGGAAATGGATTAAAAAAGGCTTGAGAGTGGATTTCGAAGTTGCTGAATTCTGGGTTGTGAAACAAGTTTGGCAGGGTGATTCTGGCTATCTAAGCTTGGGAAAATGGATGGGGTATGACCCTCTATTTATAGGGAAGAAAATGGGATCAAAAGGAATAGCAAATGATGCATTTTGGAGGGAATTCGTGTGGGTCTGCATCATGAAGAAAGTGTGACTCAAACTTGATCAAAACTCAGCCAAATCGTACGTTTCATGATGCTAATCACTTCTGGCAAGTTGATAATCATGATTAGAAACAAAAATGCATGGAAAACTTGTGATTAGAAGCCAAAACAAAGATTTCAAAATCCTGACTTTGTGCAAAATTCAGTTTCAAACTACCAAATTCGAATCCATGTTGTTTCCAACTCAAGGTATCTTATGGCATAATTATTGATGCTTTGGAAAGATGAGGTTTCAAGATTTGCAATGGAAAAATAATGGAATCAAATGGGTGCTTGAGCTGAACGTTACATGGAGTCAAAGTTGAAGAAAAAGAGTTGACTTTCCATACTTAGAAATATTTCAAAAAAATGACCTATAATCTTTTGTATCCAAACATGTCCTTCCACTTAGAATTTTCTCTTGACCAAAAAAGATGGAATGAATTAGATCTCTTGAATGAAATATTTCAATTTGAACCACACAAAATATCCAAAAATTGACCAAGTTATAACTTGTTGAAGTTGGCCAAAAATCATGAAATGACCTATAATCTTTTGCATTCTTAAGGCAACTTCCATCCATTTTATTACTTTGAACATAAAATAAAGCATGAAGTACACATCCTTAAGATCATCATGGAAAACTAATGGGCTCAAGGTGATAAAAATTGACCAAGTTATGACCATTTGAAGTCACACATGGAAAATTGGTGATTCATCTGGATGACTTGTAATCTTTCTTCTTCAGCAAGTTCCTTCCACATGAAAACTCCTTGGAACTTTTGAAGTGTGTTGTACCCCAAAATTTGCCCTCCCATTTCCTCAACATTTTCTCACCACAAGACCCTTGGAGCTTAAGATCCAGTTAGGGTTTGCTATGCTCAAGACTCCTCCTTGCACTGTTGACCCATTTTAGGGTTTGTGTTTGCACAAAGATTTTTGACCTAAAATGCCTAAGATGACTTTCATGCTTCATATTGGACTCCCAAGTTTATCCATGCCAAGTTTCAAGCCTTGATTCCAATCTTTGCCCAGTCAATTGGACAGTTGACCTAAAAATCAGTTGTATTGGGGAAAAAGTCAACTGTGGTCAATTGACAGTCAAACCTCATGATTTTTGACCCACATCAACATTATGAACTCATATGGACCATTTGATCAAGTTTGGATCACAATCCCACAAGAAATTTGATCAGATCACCAAAAGGGCAAAATGGTCATTTTTAGGGTTTTGACTGCACAAAGGCAATTCTTGACTGTTTGACCTAACCAATGGCAAACCAAGCTCATATATGGACTCAAGGACCCCATGGAATTGTCTTGACATGTTCAACAAATTCAAAAGATCCCAAATGCACAAGATTGACAAATGAATTTTCCAGTCAACTGAGCCAAATTTGACTGTATACTGAAAAGTCCAACTTTGACTTTTTGTTCAAAATCAAGTGTCAAGATTCATTTTTCATCAAAACATGTCAAATCATGAAACTTGTTCATCAAGAAATCAAAAATTGCAAATTAGGGTTTGAAATGAAGAATTTTCATAACTTAGAATTTTTCTAAGTTATGAAAATCCCTAATTATTTCCTAACTTTGTCCCATTTTTTCATCAAGATACATTTGGATTCAAGGAAAACTCAAAGGATGAAAGTTGTAGTCCATTGCAAAATCTACAACTTTGATTCACAAAGTTTCCTCAAAAGAAGCTTGTAGCTCAAGTTATGATTTTTGGAACAAGGGTGCAAAACATTCTTAACTTAGAAAAATTTTGACCTATTATAGGCAGGATTTTTGCCTAACTTCATGGCCACTTTTCACATGCTTCCACTTGGAATTTCAATTTGCATTACAAAGATGGATTATATTACACATTCCAAGCTTTCCAAAATGTCAAATAACTCGTCAAACAACCTTGTGGTTAGGGAGAATCGAATTTGGCAATATGAGCAAAAGTCACTTAGATTCATGGCCAAAGGCATGTTCATAACTTGTGCATTTTCAAACTCAGCATATGCAAGCTACATTACAGGCCTATAATCTCATTTACACTCAAAAATTAAATGCTAATCCATTGTGCCAAGATGTTATTCTATGAGTTTGGTCATTACATGAAGGATTAGTCCTTAATTAGAAAAAGCAAATTATCCATTTTTGTAAAGAGCAACTTTATGTCAAGTTTGCAAATCAAGTGGTACAATGCATATCTTCTAGGCACAAGCTATTGGACATATCCCACTGATCAAGACAAAGCTTTGCAGCACATTTGAGGGGCCTAGAGGAGCCTGTAACATCACTTGACAATTTTTGCTTAAGTGAGAAGAAACCTTGCATTTTGAAAAAGAACTCATATTTCTGCCAACACAAGCTTAGACAAACTTGTTGTACACATTCCAAACATCAAACCTGAGCTAAGGCACGAGCTAACTACCTCCCATACCTCCCTAAACCTCAAAACACCATTGTACTGCACAAAAACAGGGCATCCCTGCAGTTTGAAGTCCATAACTCAATCCATTCGTGCGCCTTGGCCAAAACCAGTTCATACACACTCTATACCACCTACACAAACTATCCCAAGCATTGGACACGACCTGTAACACCTCTAACCAACTTCACCATTTTCACTTTTTCTTTTTTGCAGGTTGACTTCCATAGCTTGATTCATTTGGTTTCAAAGCAAGCTAAAGGTTGGAGAAGCATCCCTGGCCTTCAAGCAAGCTGTACAAGTCCTCACATTGCACTGAAAGTACCTCCATTGCCAGACACGATCCAAGCTGAACAGGTAAGTTCATGGACTTCTATCTCTCAATCTAGGAAGAGTTAGCTTTAAGTTTATGAATGAAAAGTGTCATACTCATGTCCCTGAAGCCACTCATATCCTCACTTTCCATTCATATTGCATATGCTGAGAGAATTTAAGACCTGAATATTGACAAAAACATAGGTTAAGAATTAGGGATGGAGAAATTCTCTCTCATTTCTGAGAGTTAGATCAAGTTCTTGGTATGTATGGAATCGTGGCTTGATGCTTGACATTTTTCATGTTATAAGTTTGTGCTAAAAGTCCAGGAATCAGGATGTTTGAACAAGGTGGGAAAGGCGCGCATTTTTGACATTTTTGTCTGGAGGTTGAAGACAACCTCTAGGGGCTGGGCCTGGAGATATTTTTCCTCTTTGCACCACATTCTCACACATGCACCCCCTTGGCCCATTGCATTTTATTTTCATTATTTTTGACTTTTGATTTTTGTTTCTGACTTATTTATTTTTGTCAAAGCATAAAAAATATTAAAAATATTTTTCTCCCATTTTTTTGCATTTTTTGACATTTATTTTGTTTCATTTAGTTTTGTATGTAAATAAATATATAATATACTTTTTTTATTTAAAACACTAAAATAATACAAACACTTTTATTTTCTGATTTTTATTTTATTTTACCTTTTGAAAACATTTTATAAAAAAATATACTTTTTTTTGTAAATATTAAATATTTTATTTTTATACATATTTAATATATTTAGTAAATAATATAAATACTTATATATTTATTAGGATATTTAGGATAAAAATATATATTTTTATTTTTATTAATATTTAACATCAAAAATACCTTTTGACAAATATACTTCTCATTTATTTATTTTTTTGTATATAATTAATAAATATTGTATAATATATATATTAAATAATAAATACCCTTTTGTTTGGCAAAGTTAGGGTTTTTTGCCCAAAACATGAAAATATCCAAATTAACTCTTTTTAATTATTTTATTTTTATTTCACTTGTGAATCACATACACTTACACAAAAATATTTATACATACATTTTGCTTTATTCTTATACATTGATCATTTTATATTTGAAATGCAATTCGATTTGGTTGTAAATATTGGACACTACCCTCCTATGAAGTCTCATCCTCATTTGGACATTTGTACCCCCATTCCCATGATTATTGTGTAATAACTTAGGACCTTTAATTTCGCATTTAAAAGCTTTCTAAATATGCCATGATAGAATTAGGGTTTTGTATGCAAAAATCAAACAAATAGCTTGACCTAATTCCAAGATAAAAGCATGAAAATGAACAAACACCAATCACACTTGCACCCCCCTAGGGTTACTCCACTTGTTGCCTTCAAATAATGGGCCATGTTGCATGTTAGGTATCTTTGGCAAAACAAAACAAATTCAAATGATCATAGTCCCTCGATGACGCTTTCAAAAGTTACCTAAAAAATGATCAAGTCCCTTAAAGGAAAAATTGCCCAAAGATACTTGGCACCATTGCAATCATGGTCTAAACGATGACCCGCGCCCGTCTCGTTCACATCCTAACGCAAGATTGTCCACCAAATACAATGGTGGAACAAAATTGTTAAAGGGTTTAAAACATAGCAAAGATCTTTGAGAAATTTAGGGTAGATAGCTCTTAGTTACTTGCCAACTTGCAAAACAAAAACACTTGCCTCTTTTTCAAAAACACACAACACACTTTCAAAACAACTTTCAAAAAAACATTGAAAACTTTTCAAAAGACGTACACCTTTGTATACATCCCAACATGGATCATTACAAAGGTTGCCACCACATTGGCCTCTTTTCAAAAACATTTTCAAACACACACACCAAGCACCATTTCAAACAATTGAAAATCAAGGCAAGTTGATCTAAGAAAGTAACTAAGAGCCCATGGATAACCATGGATAGAAAGGGTGCTAATACCTTCCCTTTCTATAATCTACTCCCCGAACCCAAGAAAACATCTCAAAGGTTTTTGCTGTGCTTTTTAACCTTTCCTTAGGATAAAATAAAAAGTCGGTGGCGACTCTTGCTCAACCGAAACATTTGCGAAAACAAACGCAAAACCTCAAGTCAGTTCTCCCACCGTATCACAGAACTGGCGACTCTGCTGGGGAATACTTAAAAGTGGAGTAACCTTAGGGCTTATATCACTCTTGTTTTCAAATTGTTTGCTTTGTTTGCTTTTATATATGTGGGCTTTGCATCGGAGTTTCATAGATCCTAACCCGGATCTAGGGAATACCCTTTTAGGTAGCATAATCTGTGAGGGACCTGTCCGGCGTAGACCGACATGGGTGAAGCAGTGGCTACGTTGGTGTGACACCTTGGTCTGTACCGATATCCCTTGTGTTGCAACGAGGAGAATATGGGTCTTCCAAGGAGTCATTAAGCACCAACCGACCTTAGAACCCTAAATTGACCCAACTTGGCCATAGAACAGTAGCAGTATGCTACACTCATTGAGGCTAAACTCTCGCGATGGTTCTGGCCGCAAGAAAAGATTGCGATGCTAGAGTTATGACCGATTGAGGGTAGTCAATGATATTGAGATCCTCTAGAACCCGGTTACTTTTGATAGGACAGGTTTTAACCAATGAAACTAAAATAGGGTAATACCTAAACTTCATGCTGGCCTAAACCCTAAGGGTTGTGTTGTGTGACTTGTGTGCCTTATCATGCTTGCCTTTGTGAACACTTGTGGTGTGCTTCATCATAGCATCATAGCATCATACCATTGCATGCATCCTGCATAAGGACTGACCCATTTCAAAGACAAGAGGGTTTCATCTTTGCTCTGTTTTGTAGGACATCATGATGCCCGTGCGTAGGAATACTATCCGGCTCAACTTTGTTCAACCACCTACTTTGCTCAAGGAATTGGTTGATAGGATTCCAAACACTACTTCCTTCATCAAGAGGCATGGTTCTCTCCTTGGCTTGATCACTTCAAAGTGGGACCAACAACTAATAAGTGTCCTGACCCAGTTTTATGACCCCCTGTATCATTGCTTCACCTTTCAAGACTTCCAGCTGGTCCCTACCCTGGAAGAATTCTCTGATTTGCTCGGTATCCCTGTTTTGGAGCAGACTCCATTCACTGGTTGGGAGAAGACTCTTAGGCCTGAAGAGATTGTTGCAGTCCTTCCCTTTACCAAAGAAGAGGTAGTGGCTAACTGGGAAACTAGAAGTGGAGTTAAGGTCTTTCTGGTTAAGTTTCTGGTTAGCAAAGCTAATAGTTTCTGGAATGACTTAGACTTCAAGGCGTACGAAGACATTATGGCTCTTTTAATCTATGGTCTGGTATTGTTTCCCAATCCTGATACCTTTATCAATATCTACGCCATAAGGATCTTCATGTCTCGGAACCCTGTACCCACTCTTTTGGGTGATATCCTGCAACAACTCTATGCTCGTACTGCCCGAAGACGGGGAACTCCATGGTGTTGTGCTCCTTTGTTAGTGAGGGGGTTTATTTCGCACCTTCCTAAGTTCGTGCTGAAGAATGAAGAAGGAAAGGGTTGGGCTCATAGATTAATGTCTCTCACTGATAATGACATCACTTGGACTCTCAGAGGTTTGGATGAGGTAGCTGTTATTGATTGTTGCGGAGAATACCCTAATGTTCCATTGATCGGTACCCAGGGAGGAATCTCTTATAATCCATGTTTAGCTCTCCGTCAGTTTGGAAGAGCCAGAAGAGTAGGGCCTCATGAGATGTTGGTTCCTCACTTCAGTTTTTAATTTCAGGTAGGCAGTGACAAACTGCGCCATGGATTCATTAAGGCTTGGGATAGAATTCACAAAGCTGACCCACATGAGTTGGGACCGAAGACTTCTCTACCATTGGAACCCTATTGCAGATGGGTCCGCATCCGTGCTCAGAAGTTAGGTATGCCATACGAAGCTGTCAGGCCTATCATTCTTGAATCTCCCGATGAAGACGGGGTTCCTCCAACTGTCCTCCCTCCTCAGATACCCACTGATGTTGATACACTAAAGAGATCTTGGGCACAGCTACAGGAAGAACGGGATTTTTATCGGGAAAAGTTTAACGAACAAGAACGGAAGATCCAGAAGCTGACTAAGCAATTGGAGGAAGAGCGGATCCTGAATGACTATATTCGTACTGAGAAGAGGAGGCCATGGGAGCACTGATGAGCTTAGGAGATTTCTTTTACAGTTTTTATTTCCTTTTCAGTATTTTCATTCTTGTAATGCCCAAGGGCAAGTTGTTGAACAATTTAAAGTTTGAATCTAATGAAGTGTGTTTCTTTTTGTCTACAAAGTTGAATCCCGATTGTCTTTGAAAACATAAAACATACGCATCTCATTGCATCATATGCACAACAGGTACCCTTTTTCCACAGGTTGCTTAGTCTTCTTCGCTGTTTATTTGAACAGTCATCATGAATCCTGAATCATCCAATGAGCAAGCTATCAAGGCCCTCCAGGCCCAGAATGCCCAGTTTCAAGAGCTGGTCATAAGCTTAGCCCAAGGTCAACAAGAGTTGAAGACTCTGCTCTTGAAGAAGAAGAAGAAGAAGAGGATTGCGCTGTTTAACACTGGACGGAGGTTTGGGAATACACTACATAATGAGGCTGATCAAGCTACTTCCTCTGCAGAGAAAGACAGTCCCCAAGGGGGAAGGGCTCCTAGTCCTGCAGTCTCCGACAACGAGACGGATTACAATGATGAACAGTACCCTCCTGCTGCAGACAGATACAAGAAACTAAAGGACCGTTTAAGTGCCATGGAGATTCAAAATGTGCCGGGGTTGGATTTCGGAGATCTAGGTTTATCTTCTGGGGTGGTGATCCCACACAAGTTCAAGGTGCCTACCTTTGCGAAGTACGACGGGGATTCCTGTCCTAAGCTGCATCTCAGATCATATGTAAGGAAGATCCAACCTTACACTGCAGACAAGAACCTATGGATCCATTTCTTTCAGGATAGCCTTTTGGGGTCTCAACTCGAATGGTTCTATCAGCTGGATGGAGCCAGTATCCGAAACTGGGAAGACTTGGCTACGGCATTTTATAAACAGTATCAGTACAAGTCTGACCTTGCTCCCACGCGTACCCAACTTCAGGGTATGTCACTGGGGACGGGTGAAGGATTCAAGGAGTATGCGCAAAAGTGGAGAGACCTGGCTGGCAGGGTGCAGCCATCGCTGACTGACCGTGAACTTGTTAACATGTTCCTTGGGACCCTGTCTGGTCCGTTTTTTAACCATCTGATTGGTAATTCTTCTGCTGGGTTTACAGATTTGATCTTGACTGGTGAGAGGATAGAAGCTGGTATCAAGTCAGGGAAGATACAAAAAGGTGCCTCCGCAAGTACTGAGAAGAAGTCGTTCAAGAAGGAAGCCAGTGTTGTTTATGGTCCCAGAAGACAAATTAAGCCGAAACGCCACCAAGCTATCAATGCATTGGTAATTTCAAAGCTTGTTGCTGCTCCTCAGTAGTATAATCAACAAAGGGGTGAGAGGCCCAAGAGGCAGTACACTCGGCTCAGTATGACCCTGTCTCAAATTTTGCCGCAACTACTGTCAACCAATTTGGTAACTGTCAAAGAAGCTCCGAAGGTAGTGAACACAGCTTCTCCGAAGTACAACCCCAATGCCCGTTGCGCTTATCACTCTGATAGCCCCGGGCATACTACGGACGATTGCTGGGCTCTGAGGAATAAGGTTCAAGACCTTATTGATGCTAAGGAAATACAATTTGAGGCGCCCGAAAGGCCCAATGTTATGACTGCTCCCATGCCTCAGCATGGAGTGAATGTTGTGGAAGAAGACCGATATGTAGCCTCCGTGGAAGAGATTGTTACTCTGTTATCGATTATTAAAAGGAATTTGTTGCTAGCCGGTTTATTTCCGGGATGTGGTGAAGATTGCCTTCTATGTGCTGTTTCGCCTTTTGGTTGTCCTTTGCTGAAATCAAGTATCCAAAGCCTGATGGATAGCAAAGAAATCTTGTTCGAGAAGATTGTTGTTCCTGCTGTCCCCGCCGAAGAAGTTTCTATTGTCACTATTTTCAACAAACCTCCCAAGGCTCCTTCAAAGAAGCCTCTCAAAATCATGTCCGCTCAGAAGATTGCTTCCATCATCATCATTGTTCCAGGGCCTCTCCCTTATACATCCGACAAAGCTGTCCCATGGCACTATGGGGCAGATGTTTATGTGCTTGGAGTGAAGCAAGAGTTTGATACAAGTACCGGTGTCAGTAACATCATCGGGCCTGCAAAAATTACTCGCAGTGGTAGGCTGTTCTCGCCAGATATTGCGCCACCAGCTATTCAGAAACCTCTTATCATCACACCCGCAAGTGTGCATGTTTCCCTTCCTAATCAAGTTCCTGTTTCTACCCCTGCTGCCGAGTCATCTGACGCTCGGGGCAAAGGGATTACTACTGATTTTCCTGCCTTGACGGAGGCACCGAAGACAACCACTGTTGAAGCCTCCCAGCAAGAGATGGACGAGATCCTCAAGATTATCAAGAAAAGTGATTTCAACGTAGTTGAGCAGTTGGGGCACACCCCATCAAAGATTTCTATGCTATCACTGTTATTGTGTTCAGAGGCCCATGCCAAGGCCCTGATCTCCTTCTTGAAGACGGCCCATGTGCCACAAGAAATGTGTGCTGATCAATTTACTGATTGCATGGCCAACTTGACTGCAGATAATGGTTTGGGCTTCTCTGACGTCGATCTGACCGCCAAGGGAAAAAACCATAATGACTCCCTGCATGTCTCTATTGAATGCAGGGGCACTACTCTTGCCCATGTGTTGGTAGACACCGGTTCTTCATTAAATGTGTTACCCAAGAAGGCCCTAGACAGGTTAGATTGTGAGGGTTTGGAGCTCAAGCCCAGTAACATTGTTGTCCGAGCCTTTGACGGTTCGAAAAGGATGGTACATGGTGAAGTTGACATTCCAATCAGGGTTGGTTCTCAAGTTTTTGATTCAACTTTCTATGTGATGGACATCCGTCCATCCTACTCTTGTTTGTTGGGCCGTCCATGGATCCACAAGGCTGGAGCGGTGACCTCCACACTACATCAGAAGCTTATGTACCCGGTTAAGGGGAATATTGTTACAGTTCAAGGGGAAGAAGAGTATATGGTCAGCCACTTAAACTCGTTCCGGTATATAGAAATGGATGGGGAATTCATTGAGACCCCCTTTCAGCACTTTGAAGAGGTGCCTCAGACATTGGCGTCGGCTGAAACTGTGATTGAAGACCCTCCTTTAAAGATGGCTTCCTTAAAGGATGCTCGGGCTGTGATTGAGAAGGGCGAGTGCGCAAACTGGGGCCGACTTCCTGACTTCACTCCAAAGACTGACAAGTTTGGTTTGGGCTTCACTGCAGAGGCTCAGAGGGCTGTTCGCAAAGCAAGGATTGGAAGACCTCCTGTGTTTTTTCACCAACCCATGAGTGAATGCTATTGAAGACGAAGTGGAGGAATCTGAATTCGACAGCTGGATCTACCCAACAACCGACAGTGGACCAAGCAACTGGACTGCCAAAGACTTTACACCTATTACTTTTGTCACTCAGTAATGAACTCTTTTGTTTTCAATTTGTAACAAACAATATGTTGAAACTTTTATGGCTCGGTGTCCTACCCGGGGCACCGTGGCTCCATTTGTGAGGGCTTTTGTATGACATTTTCATATATCATTAATCAAAACATTGGACGTTTGTTGCATTTCAAAATCTTGCGCTCCTTTTCTTTCTTTATTATATATTGCAAAACAGCTATATTTACACACACTCACTTATACAGGTTCCAATCCACTCTGGATCTCACTGGTAACAACTCTGCTACTGCCAATTATGACTTCGAGAATCCGATCAACTTAGCCGAAGACGAAGGTGAAGATGATTGCGAAGTGCCTGCTGAACTTGCAAGACTGCTACTCCAGGAAGAGAGGGCCACTCAGCCACATGAAGAGCCAGTGGAAACGGTAAATCTGGGTACTGAGACAGACAGAAAGGAAGTCAAGATTGGTGCCAATTTAAAGCTCAGTGTGAAGCAACGTTTGATTCAGATGCTGCATGACTATGTGGAAATCTTTGCCTGGTCGTACGAAGACATGCCTGGGTTGGATACTGACATTGTGGTTCATCACCTGCCTACCAAGGAAGATTGCCCTCCGGTTAAATAAAAGGTCTGCCGTATGCGTCCAGAAATGTCCGAGAAAATCAAAGCTGAGGTTATGAAACAATTTGATGCCGGGTTTCTGGCAGTGACTTCTTACCCTCAGTGGATTGCCAACGTGGTTCCAGTACCGAAAAAGGATGGTAAGGTCCGAATGTGTGTTGATTATAGGGATTTAAATAGGGCCAGCCCCAAGGATGATTTCCCTCTGCCTCATATCGACGTTCTGGTCGACAACACTGCTCAGCATAAAGTTTTCTCCTTCATGGACGGCTTCTCCGGTTATAATCAGATCAAGATGGCTCCTGAAGACATGGAGAAGACCACTTTTGTTACTCAGTGGGGCACCTTTTGCTACAAGGTCATGCCTTTTGGATTGAAAAATGCTGGGGCAACCTACCAACGTGCCATGGTTGCTTTATTTCATGATATGATCCATCACGAGATAGAAGTATACGTCGACGATATGATTGCAAGGTCCCAAACTGAGGAGGAGCACCTTGACCATCTGCGGAAGCTGTTTGACCGTCTGAAGTTGTACAAGCTGAGGTTGAACCCAAACAAGTGCACCTTTGGGGTGAGATCTGGAAAACTACTAGGTTTCATTGTAAGCGACAAAGGTATTCAAGCGGACCCTGCCAAAGTGAAAGCCATACAAGAGATGCCAGCTCCCAAGACAGAGAAAGAAGTCAGAGGCTTTCTAGGACGGTTGAACTACATTGCCCGATTCATCTCACATCTAACTGCTACCTGTGAACCAATCTTCAAATTACTGAAGAAAGATCAAGTAGTACGTTGGAACGATGAATGTCAGGCCGCTTTCGAAAAGATCAAAGAGTATCTCCAAGAACCACCCATTCTTATGCCGTCGGTTGAAGGGAGACCTCTAATACTATACTTGATTGTACTTGACAACTCAATGGGGTGTGTGCTGGGATAGCATGAAGAGTCTGGCCGAAAAGAGCACGCTATTTATTACCTGAGCAAAAAGTTTACCGACTGTGACACTCGGTACTCACTGCTCGAGAAAACTTTCTGCGCTCTGGTATGGGCTGCTCGCCGGCTGAGATAGTATATGTTGACCCACACTACTCTGTTGATTTCAAAAATGGATCCAATCAAGTACATATTCGAAAAGCCTGCTCTGTCTGGAAGAATAGCAAGATGGCAAATGATCTTGACAGAATACGACATCCAGTACACGACTCAGAAAGCAATCAAGGGAAGTGTATTGGCAGACCATTTGGCGCATCAGGCAGTGGACGATTACCAGTCGATGAACTTTGAATTTCCAGACGAGGATATCATGGTAATGACTGATTGTGAAGTACCTGGGCCGGATGAAGGACCTGAGGAAGGATCCCGATGGTCTATGCACTTTGACGGAACCTCGAACGCTTTGGGTAATGGTATCGGCGCTGTGATCATATCCCATAAAGGCACTCATACTCCACTCACCGCTCGGCTATGTTTCAACTGCACCAACAACATGGCGGAGTATGAGGCATGTATCATGGGTCTTCAAGCTGCAATTGACTTAAGGATCAAGTTTCTGAGTGTCTTCGGAGATTCCTCTCTCGTGATCAATCAGGTCAAAAGCGAGTGGGATACGAAACACCCAAATCTTATTCCTTACAAGGAGTATATGCTGAAATTGCTTCCTCACTTTGAAGAGATAACTTTTGAACACTTCCCAAGAGAGGAGAATCAGTTAGCGGACGCACTGGCTACAATGTCTTCTATGTTCAAAGTCAAATGGGACAACGAAGCGCCCCAGATAATTATCTGGAAATTGGATGAACCTGCACATTACTGCGATCTCGAGACCGAAGAAGTAACGGAAAAACCTTGGTATCATGAGGTGAAGAGGTACCTTGAAGCTCAAGAATACCCCGAAGGCGCATCAGTCAATGACAAGAAGTTCCTAAGAAGGTTTGCGGCAAAGTTCTTCCTCAGCAATGGCATTCTCTACAAGCGAAACCATGACTCAACCTTACTGCGTTGTGTGGATAAGATTGAAGCAGAAAAGATCATGGCAGAGCTACATGAAGGTACATTTGGAACACATTCCAATGAACATACCATGGCAAAGAAAATCCTTCGAGCAGGATATTTCTGGTCCACAATGGAAGCCGACTGTTACCAACATTCTCGAACTTGTCATAAATGTCAGATCTATGCTGATAAGGTGCACATTCCTCCGGTTCCTCTGAACGTCTTGACAGCACCTTGGCCTTTTGCAATGTGGGGCATTGATATGATCGGCGAAATCAGACCTACGGCATCTAGCGGGCACCGCTTCATCTTGGTAGCAATTGATTATTTCACGAAGTGGGTTAAAGCAGCTTCCTATGCCACCGTAACCAAGAGGGTCGTGGCACAGTTCATTCGGAACAACCTGATCTGTCGATATGGTGTACCTGAGAGGATCATTACGGATAACGGTACCAATCTTAACAACAAGATGATCACTGAGCTCTGCGAGCAATTCAAGATACAGCACCACAACTCTTCTCCTTACCGGCCGAAGATGAACGGGGCTGTAGAAGCAGCGAATAAGAACATCAAGAAGATTGTGCAGAAGATGACAGTGACCTACAAAGGTTGGCACGAAATGTTACCGTTTTCTCTTCATGGGTACCGTACCTCAGCACGGACGTCAACAGGGTAACTCCCTTTTCCTTGGTCTATGGCATGGAGGCAGTCTTGCCTATTGAAGTCTAGATACCCTCTCTCCGGATAATGAAGGATGCAGACTTAGGCGAAGATGACTGGATCCAGACTCGGCTTGATCAGTTAAACCTAATTGACGAAAAGAGACTCACTGCTATTTGTCATGGTCAGACGTACCAAAAACGGATGATTAGGGCATTTAACAAGAAGGTCAGACGACAAGAGTATCAAGTCGGAGATCTGGTAATCAAGCGCATCATTCTTCCTCAGAGTGATCCCAGGGGAAAATGGACCCCTACGTACGAAGGGCCATTTTTGGTTAAACATATCTTCTCAGGAGGAGCTATGATCCTAACCACCATGGATGGTGATGACCTTCCTCACCCCGCCAATGCAGACATAGTAAAAAGATACTACGCATGAACTAAAGACCCGCTAGGTTGACACACCTAGGCAAAAATAAGGGCTTCTCGGCGAACCAAAAGGGTTCGGGCAAAAATAAGGGATGAAATGAAAAAATCTGTACACCCAGAAAGTCGAAAACTTGAAAGGGCGGCTTGGGCAAAAATGGGTATCCCGGTGGACTGAAAACCCGAAAGGGCGGTCCAGGCAAAAGTTAGGGATAAAGCGTAACACTATGTCTCATTGGATCACCTTGCATCCAGAATTCGGCATCAACTATCAGGCTCAGATGACTCCGATCAATTAGCTTCATCTTCAACTAAGCAGCAAAGTGATGAGGCGCTTGAAGACATAAAGGCGATAGCAGAGTTGGAACCCAATGGGATTGTTTTTCACATAGCTGTTTTGTTTCCTTTTCACAAAATTGTATAAACTTTATTTTGCTCGGCGGCGTTCTCTTACTAGGACGTCAGCCTCTTGTACAAAAACGCCTATTTACGAGAAAATTTCAAAATCAATACAAGTTCAATTTTTCAGACAAATTATCCATTGTTTTTCCTCTTTTCTGTTTTGTTTTGCAAAGAACGTCCAATGTTCATTTTTGATATATGCATTTGACATTAATTGCTAATCACGAACAGTTACATGCGAAACAAAGGACCGATTACATGTGACATCAGAAACAGGGGAAATGTAGAATTGTCCAAGCAGTCTGGTTGCTCTGTTCACCAAGGTACCAAAGTAGGTTCGGCTGAAGAACGTAACCAAGTCACCTCAACTCCCCACGGAGTAGGACCAAGATTCCACAATGCTCTCCCCAGGAAGAGTTGGTCACCCCTCAGCCCTGGAAAATCACAACATTCCCCTAGCAAGTCAGCAATACTCTCTCCAAGCAGGATCAGTCTACTGTCAGCCTTAAGGAAATTGGGTATCCCCAGAAGATCTCAACATTCCCCAGCGGAGTATAGACATTCCTCAACAAGCATCCCCGACAGTCTTAATATAAGATTGTTCCCCGACGGAATACCAACACCCCAGTACAGTCTGAAAAGTTTCCCCAGGAAAGTGGAATCCATATTCCCAGCAGGTTCTGAAGCTTATCCCTAGTAGATTCTGGAAGCTTATCCCCTGCAGAGTACGAACGTCTCTCCCCGACTCTATTCAGAAGTTATTCCTCACCAGAGCTTATAACTGGGTTATCCTCAGCTAATTACCACGGAAAGTTCGTCCTCGGCAAAATTCTTCCTACCCCCAGCAGAGTTCATCAAATTCCCCAATATAACTCATCAGTGGAATCCCCAGCGGAGCTCTCATCAAAACCTCGGTGAAGTATCTCTTCCCACAGAGTAATACCCCACAGAGTAATCTCTTCACCTATTTTATTCCCCTTAGAGTACTCTCTCCAACAAGTTTATTCCCCAACGGAGTCATCTTCTTCTACTTGTTTATTCTTGCAACCATCATCCCCAGCGGAAGCGAAGAACTCTACCCTTCAACATCAGCCCAGGATTTGATTCCCCGACCAGTTGTCAAGGATTTATTTTCCTAGACGAAAATACATTCGCAGACATTTCACATTTCATACATCCTGCTTACATATATGATAAAGTGCATACAACACTATCTCATTTTGAACATCATAACATCATGCATTTCATACATCATGACATTGCATACAACTGCTGTTTTTGCCTTTCCAGGGAAAGGTCAATCCAAAGATGATTACTATCAATTATCACAATTCCAGATTCGATACCTGTATCTATCCAGGGCACATCTGTGAGCGATTGACTATAGATTCGACTCCTGTATCTAGCCAGGGCATGTCTACATGAGAGTTTGAAGATCAACCCCTGTAACAGGCCAGGAAATTATCTTTCATTCTCAGGTCAGAGGCTTACACCTATATCCAGCCAGGATAGATATCTCTACCAACCTTTTGCAATTCCAGATTCGATACCTGTATCCAGCCAGGGCACATCTGTAGACAACAGTTCCAGATTCGATTCCTATATCCAGCCAGGGCATATCTGTAGACGACAATTCCAGATTCGATACCTATATCCAGCCAGGGCACATCTGTAGACGGCAGTTCCAAATTCGATTCTTGTATCTAGCCAAGGCACATCTGTGAGCAACCAATAGTGGATTCGACTCCTGTATCTAGCCAGGGCATATCTGCATGAGGAGTTTGAAGATCAACACCTGTAACAAGCCAGGAAACATCTTCCTTTCTCAAAGTACGCAAGTTCTTGCTACGTAATCTCTTACGCGATCAACACTTCCAAATGGCATTTATAAGCCCATTCCCGACAAGGTTCTGTCACATCTCTAGATGGCATCTATAAGCCCATCCTCCTATCCATCCTATCTCCAAATGGCATCTATAAGCCCATTCCCGACATCACATTGCTGATACTCCACTATGCGAGTGCAAATTTCCGGGCACTCTAGTGTCCAATCTCCTTTTACCCTCGAGTCACGAAAGGCAAACTTACCAATCTAACTCTTCAGGTTCAACTGAGCCAAATTTGACTGTATACTGAAAAGTCAAACTTTGACTTTTTGGTCAAAATCAAGTGTCAAGATTCATTTTTCATCAAAACATGTCAAATCATGAAACTTGTTCATCAAGAAATCAAAAATTGCAAATTAGGGTTTGAAATGAAGAATTTTCATAACTTAGAATTTTTCTAAGTTATGAAAATCCCTAATTATTTCCTAACTTTGTCCCATTTTTTCATCAAGATACATTTGGATTCAAGGAAAACTCAAAGCATGAAAGTTGTAGTCCATTGCAAAATCTACAACTTTGATTCACAAAGTTTCCTCAAAAGAAGCTTGTAGCTCAAGTTATGATTTTTGGAACAAGGGTGCAAAACATTCTTAACTTAAAAAAATTTTGACCTATTCTAGGCAGGATTTTTGCCTAACTTCATGGCCACTTTTCACATGTTTCCACTTGGATTTTCTATTTGCATTACAAAGATGGATTGTAGTACACATTCCAAGCTTTCCAAAATGTCCAAGAACTTGTTAAACAACCTTGTGGTTAGGGAGAATCGAATTTGGCAATATGAGCAAAAGTCACTTTGATTCATGGCCAAAGGCATGTTCATAACTTGTGCATTTTCAAACTCATCATATGCAAGCTACATTACAGGCCTCTAATCTCATTTACAATCAAAAATTAAATGCTAATCCATTGTGCCAAGATGTTATTCTATGAGTTTGGTCATTACATGAAGGATTAGTCCTTAATTAGAAAAAGCAAATTATCCATTTTTGTAAAGAGCAACTTTATGTCAAGTTTGCAAATCAAGTGGTACAATGCATATCTTCTAGGCACAAGCTATTGGACATATCCCACTGATCAAGACAAAGCTTTGCAGCACATTTGAGGGGCCTAGAGGAGCCACTAACAGCACTTGACAATTTTTGCTTAAGTGAGAAGAAACCTTGCATTTTGAAAAAGAACTCACATTTCTGCCAACACAAGCTTAGACAAACTTGTTGTACACATTCCAAACATCAAACCTGAGCTAAGGCACGAGCTAACTACCTTCCATACCTCCCTAAACCTCAAAACACCATTGTACTGCACAAAAACAGGGCATCCCTGCAGTTTGAAGTCCATAACTCAATCCATTTGTGCGCCTTGGCCAAAACCAGTTCATACACACTCCATACCACCTACACAAACTATCCCAAGCATTGGACACGACCTGTAACACCTCTAACCAACTTCACCATTTTCACTTTTTCTGTTTTGCAGGTTGACTTCCATAGCTTGATTCATTTGGTTTCAAAGCAAGCTAAAGGTTGGAGAAGCATCCCTGGCCTTCAAGCAAGCTGTACAAGTCCTCACATTGCACTGAAAGTACCTCCATTGCCAGACACGATCCAAGCTGAACAGGTAAGTTCATGGACTTCTATCTCTCAATCTAGGAAGAGTTAGCTTTAAGTTTATGAATGAAAAGTGTCATACTCATGTCCCTGAAGCCACTCATATCCTTACTTTCCATTCATATTGCATATGCTGAGAGAATTTAAGACCTGAATATTGACAAAAACATAGGTTAAGAATTAGGGATGGAGAAATTCTCTCTCATTTCTGAGAGTTAGATCAAGTTCTTGGTATGTATGGAATCGTGGCTTGATGCTTGACATTTTTCATGTTATAAGTTTGTGCTAAAAGTCCAGGAATCAGGATGTTTGAACAAGGTGGGAAAGGCGCACGTTTTTGACATTTTTGTCTTGAGGTTGAAGACAACCTCTATGGGATGGGCCTGGAGATATTTTTCCTCTTTGCACCACATTCTCACACATGCACCCCCTTGGCCCATTGCATTTTATTTTCATTATTTTTGACTTTTGATTTTTGTTTCTGACTTATTTATTTTTGTCAAAGCATAAAAAATATTAAAAATATTTTTCTCACATTTTTTTGCATTTTTTGACATTTATTTTGTTTCATTTAGTTTTGTATGTAAATAAATATATAATATACTTTTTTTATTTAAAACACTAAAATAATACAAACACTTTTATTTTCTGATTTTTATTTTATTTTACCTTTTGAAAACATTTTATAAAAAAATATACTTTTTTTTTAGTAAATATTAAATATTTTATTTTTATACATATTTAATATATTTAGTAAATAATATAAATATTTATATATTTATTAGGATATTTAGGATAAAACTATATATTTTTATTTTTATTAATATTTAACATCAAAAATACCTTTTGACAAATATACTTCTCTTTTATTTATTTTTTTGTATATAATTAATAAAAATTGTATAATATATATATTAAATAATAAATACCCTTTTGTTTGGCAAAGTTAGGATTTTTTAGCCCTAAACATGAAAATATCCAAATTAACTCTTTTTAATTATTTTATTTTTATTTCACTTGTGAATCACATACACTTACACAAAAATATTTATACATACATTTTGCTTTATTCTTATACATTGATCATTTTATATTTGAAATCGCAATTCGATTTGGTTGTAAATATTGGACACTATCCTCCTATGAAGTCTCATCTCCATTTGGACATTTGTACCCCCATTCCCATGATTATTGTGTAATAACTTAGGACCTTTAATTTCGCATTTAAAAGCTTTCTAAATATGCCATGATAGAATTAGGGTTTTGTATGCAAAAATCAAACAAATAGCTTGACCTAATTCCAAGATAAAAGCATGAAAATGAACAAACACCAATCACACTTGCACCCCCCTAGGGTTACTCCACTTGTTGCCTTCAAATAATGGGCCATGTTGCATGTTAGGTATCTTTGGCAAAACAAAACAAATTCAAATGATCATAGTCCCTCGATGACGCTTTCAAAAGTTGCCTAAAAAATGATCAAGTCCCTTAAAGGAAAAATTGCCCAAAGATACTTGGCATCATTGCAATCATGGTCTAAACGATAACCCGCGCCCGTCCCGTTCACATCCTAACGCAAGATTGTCCACCAAATACAATGGTGGAACAAAATTGTTAAAGTGTTTATAACATAGCAAAGATCTTTGAGAAATTTAGGGTAGATAGCTCTTAGTTACTTGCCAACTTGCAAAACAAAAACACTTGCCTCTTTTTCAAAAACATACAACACACTTTCAAAACAACTTTCAAAAAAACATTGAAAACTTTTCAAAAGACGTACACCTTTGTATACATCCCAACATGGATCATTACAAAGGTTGCCACCACATTGGCCTCTTTTCAAAAACATTTTCAAACACACACACCAAGCACCATTTCAAACAATTGAAAATCAAGGCAAGTTGATCTAAGCAAGTAACTAAGAGCCCATGGATAACCATGGATAGAAAGGGTGCTAATATCTTCCCTTTCTATAATCTACTCCCCGAACCCAAGAAAACATCTCAAAGGTTTTTGTTGTGCTTTTTAACCTTTCCTTAGGATAAAATAAAAAGTCGGTGGCGACTCTTGCTCAACCGAAACATTTGCGAAAACAAACGCAAAACCTCAAGCCAGTTCTCCCACCGTATCACAAAGTGATTTGTTGATAATCCTTTGAAGATAATGATGTCCTTGGAATCACTCAAAAATACCAAAAGATGAGCAAGATATGCTCCTTTGAAGTTCAAAACCCTAGCCTCTAGATCAAGAGAATGCTTTGAGGAACTTTGACATGTTTGAACAAACTTCTTGTGCTAATATTCTTTCTTTGTGAAAAAAAAGTTGTTGAGGATGATGATGAGGACTCATAGCCACCAAAACCACTTCCATATCTTGAAATTTGAGAGAAATGTGCTCTTGTGACCAATAGGAACAAGACCTTGTCCAATCATGACAACTTCTTCCCTCAACCCCTTGTACTTTTGAATCAATTTTGATAACTTTGAAATATGTTGAACCAAAATAAGCCTTGTCATGCCATTTCTTCCAAAATCACTGCAATAGTGAAGTTTGAATTTCTCAAGCTATTGACTAGGGCATGGAAATAAACTCATGAACCCATGAAGTAACCTGCTAAACCTTATTGCTTGCCTTACATTATTAAAAAGTAAGACAAACCAATATTGCATTTTATTAATTAGAGAGAAAATCAAAGCAGAATATTCATGATCACAAAATAAAATAAGTCAAGGTGCTTGGTAATTCCTCAAAAGAGCAAAGCTAAAGATAGGGAGAAAAACCAAAAGCCCTAATGTGATCTTGTTGTGATTGAATCAACATGGTATGATGAAGGAATCTTAGGGGCAAAAATTGGGGTACAACAATCGCTTATTTTTCCTAACTAGAGAACAAGCTTCTTCGGAGAGGTGATTTGTCCACCATCATGTTTGTATCTAACCTAGGCCTGTTTCTATAGGAACAAGCAAATATATGCCATAATTTTATCAACTTCTTTGTGGCTTCGCTCTAACATTGCCACTTAGCTTGGTTTCTTTTTTATCTTCCCATTTGTCCAGTTTAATGGTCTTAATGGCCTCTTGATACAGTTGTATATTGTCACCCTTTCGTTTTATTTCCCTCGCCATTTCTTTGGAGAGTTCAAGATCTTTATCATCTTCCTCTTTAGCTTGGTTGATAGGAGCATCAAAATTATATTGGGTTGCAACAGTGGCATTATCGGCGTTTTTGGGCATGGATTTGCACCTTTATCATGTTTTGGCACAAGTTTTAGTACATGAATATTTGAAAATGCATATGCAGAGAAAGTATTGTCATTTTTAAATTTAAGATATAAATGCAAGAGAAAGAAAGGGATCTTAATTGAAAAAAAAATATAACTTTTATTAATTGCAAATATTGTCTGAAACAAAATGGGGAACCCTTACAAGCAACCCCTATGCCTCGGGCTTGACATAGGTTCTTTCAAAAACAAGGAAAATTTACTTAGAAGAGAAAAAGATCTTGGGAATCTCCAAGGCAGTCCATCTTTTGAGTTCTTCTTCTGGGGCACATTCTCGGATGAATTCAGTTGCCTTTTTGGTATTGACTTTGTTGGATATCATCGCCACATGTCTGCCGTGATCAGTTCCTTTGTTGATAAAGGTTTCTTGGATTGGAGGAAACTGTGCTTTACTCTTCAGAGTAGATTTATATTTTTCTTCAGGGTATTGTCCGAACTAGACTATCCTCTGGTCTACTAGCTTTGGCATAGTTTTCTCGAAGGCTTCATTATGTTCCAACAGGAACCTACATTCGAACAGATATCCATTCGACAAGTTGATTGTTTTTTCATGTTTTCTTTCCCCATAGTCAGTGACTACTTCGATTGCATTTATTGTCGGTCCACCGTATGGAGGCATAGGGTTTGATTTGATGTTAGGTTTCTCAAAAGTGATGTCTTGAGATTCTAACAATTCCTGCACTTTATGTTTAAATGCCCATCATTGTTCTATGGTGTGCCCCAGAGAGTTAGCATGGTATTTGCATCTGGCGTCGGCATTGTACCTTCGCGGGAGTGGTCCGACTGGAGGAGCTAGAGGATTGATTTCCACCAAGGATGTCTTAACTAGCTGTTGTAATAACTGGCTAGGTGGCATAGGGAGCGGGTTAAATTTTTTGGGGGGCCTTCTGCCTTGCTGCTGTCCTTGTGGGATCATTAATGGTTGTTGTGCCCTTGGTTGTGATGCTACAACATTAATTTCTCCCTCTTTTCCTTTGGGGAAGTTTGAAGTAGTCCTTCTCGAATTGTGGGGTCTTGCTTCTTGATCTTTTCTTAGCCGGTGACCGCTTGATTCACCAATCGTTTGAGCCACTTCTTCGAAAACTACCCTGGGAATCTGGTCTTGTTTGTCAATGAAGTTCTTCAGATCTAGGAGAACTTGTCTTAGCTCTCCCTTCATCGAGTTTACATCACCCTTTACTTGGTCGATATCCTCTTTGAAAGAAGCCTGAGTTTCCTCGATTTTCTCCATTGCTTTTTATTGATAGTCCCTTGTTTGATATGGAGGCCATGGAAGTGGTGATCTTCTTCTACCCATGGCTTAACTGGAGAGATTTATTTTTATTTTTAAAAACTAGATGAGTTTCGATATGATATGCGCGTGTTTATGAATGTATGCATGCGAATGAATGTGTATGAATATGAAATGGTTTCTTGTTTTATATGTCTTATTCATTTGGGTATGCATTTATCTTTTGCTTATTTTTTATTCGGTAACCAGCTTAATAAAATATATACGCCAATGAGATAGGGAAACAAAATGCCTTTACTGAAGGTAACATAATTCAGATATTGAAAAATATTACAACTTTAAACCAAAACTTGTTTGCATAAACATAAATAAAGGGAAATAAATCTTCTAGACGCGCTTGCGGATGTGTGCTCTAAAACCATCAACCATTGCTCGACAAAGCTGGAGAAAGTCTTCAACATCCTTTGGAAGAGGTACCATTACACTTTCTGCGTGTCTCAAACTCCGAGGGATATCCTCAATGAGATTGTTGGCTAAGAAGGAAAGTTGTTCATGTCTGTCTTTATAATACCGGTACTCTTGATAAAGATGCGGGATTATCTTATGGTCATCTCTCCCTGCTTGGGAAATCTTGGAATACTGCTCTTCCCAATACATCTTTTAACCCCTCATTTCCGTATAAAGTCTCCGCTAAATAAGGAAATCTTTTTGGAGACCCTGTAGCTCTAGACATACATGCTCATATTCTCGAGTTCTGAGTCAGGAGTCTTTCTGCTTCTACCCTTTCAAGGCGTGCTTTGACCTCTGATTCTTGGATGTCTTGAAATTCAGTGGTGAGGTGCTTTACTTTTTCTTCTTGATCTAAGGAAGATTGCGCCAAACTTTGGATCTGGGCTCTTAGATTTTCCTCTAGCATCTTTTTGTCATATGTTGCCTTTTCATACCATCTGGTTAACCTTCCGATTTCAGTAGAAGCCTCCTCAAACTTTTGGTTGTGGGAATCTAGGTTGAATGTCGCACTCAACAGCCCTTCAGTTGTGTGCTTCCGTTTGAGACTCTCTTTCTCCAATGCCTTTTGATCTCTCTCAATTTGTTGGTCCTTCGACTCTAGTATGAGCTGCATCTTCTTCTTCTCTTTGGTCATATTGAGAAGGTTGAGTTCCAGTGCTTCTTTTTCCCTTTGAGCTTGCTTTAAGGCGCTTTTCAGATTGTCGACTTCTTCCAAGGATATAGGCGTAACCTCTAGGACCTCAGACTTATATTCTTGATCTATATGGAATGGAAGCTTGATAATTTTTACCCTATGTCAGACCCATCTGGTGTAAGGTTCACTCGCTATGGCATTCTTTCTTTCGGATTTCCTTTTGTTAACTTTGTTCCAAGCCTGGATAACCATGTTGAGAAACCCTTGGTCTTCTATACCCATGTCATGGATGATCAATGGTTGGAGTTGTTCATCCGAAGGTCTGTCTTCCAAAGGATACCCTAACTGTCGTATGGCCAAAGTAGGGTTGTAATTAATACAACCTCGAGATCTGATTAACGGGACATTAGGAAAGTCCCATAGCTAATAGTGATGTCCCCAATATCCAGCTTCTTAGCATACCATAATACCGAGTTTAAAGAGAGAGATCTTAATTTCTGTGGCCACTCACGTCTGGTCAAGTTTGGAATCATATAGTCTTCTTTGTAAAGATGAGTCATGAACCACGCATATAGAAGTGGGATGCAACAATTTAGCGTTCCTTTTATCTTTTCATACATCATATGCAAGGTGTAATAAATGTCAGCAAGCAAAGAGGGAGTTGGATCCGTATTAAATACTTTCGCACACCAGAATATGCTAATGGCGGAAGGGTCAATATAGTCCATAGTCCGAGGAAATAAAATGACACCAAATACTAGTAGCCCTAAACAATCGACACAAGATTCCCATTCTTTATAATTAGCAAATTCGAGTGCCTTAGTTTCCAAGTATATCCTTTTGATTCCTTGTATCGGACCTTCTCTTCCATAATTTTGCATTAACTCAGGGTAAGGGATCCCTAAGCCTTTTGCCCAAACTTTGACTTCAACAGTTTGTCCGATACCTTCATAGGCCTTCTCTTTGGAAAAATTCAGAATTCTGTCACATTCTTCCAGAGCCGGTGCTAGCTGGAAGTCTTGGAAAGTAAAACATCTCAGTGGAGGGTCGTAAAACTGAATGAGGGCAGAAACATCACCCATTTGAACCTCTACTTTGGTCATGTCAAGGGTATCCCCATAGCGGCGAGCGTACATCTTCAGAGCTCTCTCAGATAATTTCCCCCTTATAGTTTTGATTTCATAAATGTCAGGCTGGAAGGCATTGACGCGGATAAGTTGTTTCCCTTTGGTATCCATTTTTTTTAAAGACAGTCCCCAAAAATCTTGATTTTATTATCTTTTGTTTTGCATCCCATGAATAAGACAAATAAAAGACACGGATGATGAATATATGAAATGTATGACGAATATAATAAATGCATGAACGCACAGATGTATAGATGCGAGGTTGAGTGACGGGATTTTTGTGATAAGTATCCTTATAAGGTAGGGATGTATGGTTCAGTGACGGGATTTTTGTGATAAGTACCCTTAGAAGGTAAGCTCCTTAATTTTGACCTACGGTTGGTTTACCCTCCCAAAAGATGGCTTCCTTAAGGGTGTCATGAATAACACCAGAGGTAAAAGGAACAAGGGCCTCCCTTAGGTGGAGCCTCTTTAAGGACTGAAACATTCGTCTCAAAGTCGTGAATGATCTCGTCATGAGATTTTAGGTTAAGGTTGTTACAAAGAGTCATGGGTGACCATCCAAAGTCCTTATCGTCAAGAGGATAGCTCTCGATAAGTATTCCTTTCTCGAAAGTTCACCGACTCTAGGCGAAGTCGTCACATAAACTCGCAGGGATGATGTACCCCCTAAGCTAATAGACGAACCTTCTTTCTAAGGGTTATTGAAAATATTATGAGAAATAAAAATTCCCGCCAAGCGGTAAATATATGATAAAAAGAATTGAAAATAAATAAATAAATGAAATAAATAAGTAATTTAATAAATAAATAATGCAATAAATAGATAAATAAATAAATAAAAACCCAAAGTAAAAAACCCTAAAACCTAAAGTTGAATTCCCCAGCAGAGTCGTCAGCTGTAGCAACTGGTTTTTAAATCAGAGCCGCCACTATTTGTTTTTATCCTAGGGAAGGGAATCTAACAGAAAACCCTAATTTGCAGACAAAGATTCTAGGTTTCGGACTCTTATTAGACGAAAGAATATTAGACGAAAGAAAGGTGTTAGGCACCTTTCATCTACCTTGTTCACAAGGATATTAGGTTTTAGGTTTAAGTTCTGGTAGAAGAGGGTTTTAAATTTTAATTAGGAGGAAGGGTTTAATTTTTTTATAAGGGAACTCGCTACGATTTTTGATCGTATGCCTACATATCCTCTTATGAGGAATTAGAGTCCCAATTCGTAGTTCGTATGGGGTTAGTGTTTTTTAGGAGTTGAAAACGTACTTTGAATCACCTCGCATTTTGGCCGGGAGTAGTGATTGCGGAGATTTTGACTAATTGCGCGGTAAGTCAATCTGTTTGAAACCCTTTTGCAAAAACAGTTGATTAGCTTAATTGATTGCGAAAAATAGTTTGAGATTGGTTAGTATCTTTTATTGTGCTAAATGCGAAGAAATATTGATTAATGCATGGTATAAAAATATTTTAATGAAAATATATAAAAATAATGAATGAGTTCTTATAAAAATACTTTATTTACATACAAATAATTTATAATAATATAAATAATATTTTCATGTAATAAATAATAATATAAATATAAAAAATCAATATTATTAATAATAATTAATTATTAAAAAAACAATATATAATAAGAAAAGAAAATAGAATTAAAAATTAGAATATAAACAAAATATATAAAATAGATTAATCAGAGGGGGTGTAGTTTCTAGTTATTAAGTAAAATAGGGAGGTGTTGAAAATAGTCTGGGTTGGCCCAAATATGCAGGCTGGTAGGGGGTGCGAATGATTTTGGTGTTTAGTAATTCATTAGAAAGCGGGTGTAGGAAGTGTTGGGCTCAGGCCCACTATGTTTGGGAGAGGAGTGCCTGGTGATTGCGTGTGGGAAATACGCAGGAGAGCACAGTAAGGACTTGACATGTGGCTGTCCAGTTATGATCGCATGGTGTAGATTGAAGGGTGCATATTATTTATTATGGGCGTGCGGGTACTGGAGTGGAATGGATAAAAGTTTTTGCGTTAACATATTTTCATTGTTTGTTTGAGTTACAACAGCTTCAGTTTCTTCTCTCTCGTGATACCCCAAACCCTTTCGCTAACCTAGCCCTCCAACGAGTTCCACGGTAGTGCTATATCCATAACCCGGTACCCCTCTATACCTCGACCATGATACAAGAAGAAGAACAACAAAAGGAAAAAATGCTAAGTTTATTTTACCCTCTTGCGGTTTCTTTTTACGAGTTCTTCGGTGTTATGGGTTTAATATCTTCTTCTTCTTCTTCATTTGTTGCAGGTTGCAGAAACGGCGGTCGAGCTTGAGGGTTGATGGTGGTTGTGGTTTGAAGGTTCAATGAGTGTGAGGCGGAGGCGATGACTAGGGTTCCATATAATGGAACCCCAGTTGCTTGGGTTCGTCTTCTGCTTGTTTTCCCGATCCAGCCTTGTTCTTCGGTTCTCTCCTTCGATCTCTGTATCTCTGTCTTCAAGGTCTTTGCCTATGTCTCGGTATATCTCCGTCTGTCTTCCCCCTTCATTCTTCCCTTACCCTTTGTATTTATAGTCATAGTTTTAGGGTTTATAAATCACTTAGGGATTCAAAGTTGCTGTTACAATTTGTCTTAGATTTAGGGATTATAACAAAATTAGGGATTTACTTCTGCATAATTGATCGGTAATAACAATGATTCTGTGTAATTTTAGATTTCTTTATTGTAATACAGA